>JAECXF010000002.1:15602500-16802500 GCA_018151655.1 Drosophila bocqueti
AAGTTTCGTTCTTATTTTTATGTTCAATTCATACAATATTTTCGAAAAAGTATCCAAATACTTCAAATTATTTTAATTATGTATAAAATGTTTTTTTTTTTAATTTGTTCATACGATATTGATTAATTTTTGCTCAGTGCAGGTCTGCAGAGTAGAGCGACAGGTGAAAGCAAGGCTCTAGCATTTCACTCATTTTCCGTTGGACTTTAAAAACAATTTATGCAGCATTCTGCGTGGCGATGTGCATGTGGCATCTATGTCAGGATGTGGGGCACAACTTTATACATATATATATATATATATATATATAGCCACAAAGTTGGCTGGCGACTGCCTGCTGGCATGTCCCAAAAAAACCAACGCTAGGCTAGGAGCGCTGTGCAAAATACGCGTTAAATGCGCAAAGCGTGCGGCACGCGCTGAGATTGCCAGGAAAACGGCAAGAATACTCTCCCAGGAGCGGTGGTGGCATGGGCAAGGGTATGACCGCCCCTTGTTGTGCGAGAATATGTTGTCAAATTCTCATAAGGACCTCGGCTTTTAGCTGCTACCGCTGCCGCTGTCTCTGTGGCTCTGTGTTTCTCTGTTTCCATTTTCCTTGCTTTCGGCTGAGAAAGGCAGTCAGCCAAGAACCGTCAAGCATATTTCAAAAACTCAGCTACTGAGTGTGCTAAGTGCCTGCTTACAAATACATTTGCGTAGAGGCGTCTTCGTATTTCACTTTTATTTGAGTTTGCGTTTTGCATTAGAGATATTACGCATACGCCAGCGTGCCGCACGTCCCATGCATTATCCTTCGCCGTCGTATGCCTCCCCCCTCCCATTAACTTCTTCGAAATTAGAAGATTATGATTTTTGCCTCGGCTCTCTAAGCCTTGCTAATGGCTTAAGCTTATGTGTGTTTCCCAGGACTTTTTCGTCCGTGAGCGGTGTTTAAAGTTATTCTGAATGAATTTCTCCAACTAATTTCCTACACTTCCGGCAGTTGTTACAGGATTTAACTTGTAGTCGGCTTAATTTAAGCATTTTGTAAAAGTCAAGGGGAGGATTTAAATAGATATTTTTGGCTGAGCTAAGAATTTAATAAGCATGTAAGCCTTTTGGGCTTAATTGTTGCCAGTTAAATTAATTGGAAATTTGTTTTAATAAACTCCCAACCTACAATTTTAAACTCCCTTATTGAAACAATATTTAAGATTTATATATGTATGACATACATTGTACATTGTATGTTGCATTTAAACAAGTTAGACAAGCTTTTCGAGAAACCAAAACTAAGCAAATAAGCAAGAGTTGAAGGAATCCAAATAAGAAAGCAAGAAAACCTTCTAGTTTTTGGCGCATCCTGATTCTCCATCCAACTTTCCATCTCCATTTGCATTATTTTTATGCAGTCACGGAAACGCAAACAAAGAAACCCAAAAGCAAAGAGAGGAACAACTCACTTAAATATGGATTTTGTTGCATTAAATCTCTTGTTTCACTCCGCCATTTTTGCCGGGAAAACTCCTTTGTGTGTGCCGCAGCATTAGCCTCAAAGAAAAAAAAAACTTCTTTATCGAATTTTTCGGAGGGAAAACTTCTTCTCTCGCTGATTTTATTGTTGCCTGCGGGGCATGCATCATTTATGGCACACACAACCCAGAAAATGCATTTCCTCCTGCACACACCCATATACTATACATACGTAAAGCACACACACTTAACCGGCAATGTCAATGTTTATTGATGCAAAACGAGATTTTTCCCGCTGACTGCAAGAGAAAAATTGCAAACGCATGTTTTTCCATTGAGTCGTGTGTGTTTTCATAATCGGTTTATTTTTTACGATTGACAAATGGCTTGAAAGTATAAAGTCAAGGATTTAGAGTGTCACATAGATATGAACCTGATCCTTTTTCTTAAGTCCCATGAACTAAACGAGGGATTATCCAGTCAAGATACCTAAATAAGCAACTTTATTTTCTGTAAAATATTTACCAGAATAAATAGCAAAAGTTTGCTATCTTCTTACGGAAAATAATGGCTTAAGCAACCCTTGCTGTTAGCTCAAAGGACTTAAGTTTACATTGGTTAATGGTTATAAAATAGTTAAGCATTCGCATACACGCAGAGCCAGGCCTGCCTCTGCAGTTCAACAGGTAAGTTTATCACATTCCATTACAATTTTCTTACACTTTTTCCCAATTGCATTTGGTGCCGGTAGCGGCATCAACACGAAATCAACACAATTAACAAACTTTGCACACAAACCAACACAGGCGCACACACACACACAATTAGAAATAGAAGCGGAAACGGAAACGGAGAGTGGTGAGACCTTCATTTGCACTTCACGTAGACAAAGTAATCATGCTGAAAACACCGCAGTGGAAATTTGATGCAAACTAAGCTGGGCAGATCAAGAAAGAAAAGTATTTATTTTTAGTTCAAAAATAACTTTAAAATTTTTGGAAGAAAATTAAGGACATATATCAAAATGTGAACTTAATCATAAGAAGCAAAGATATAATTAAGAACAAGGAAGTGTCTTGGTTATCTTTAATTTATTTTTCAATTTTTATTCATATGTTATAGAACTATTTCTCCAGTGCACCCACTCCCAGTGCGTTTCTAAATACTGAGCCAGGAAGACAGCTTTTAATTGCAGGCGCTTTGGGGGCACACAGTGCAGTTTGAACTTCGTCGGTTAGCAGGTTGCATGTTGCAGGTTGAAGCTCCCCAGATTTTGGTGGCTGCAGCGAAAATGAAACCCAACGGCAAACGGGTTCAAAGTTTTATTTGGCGGCAAGTACCGAAAGCGAAAACCGACTGGCATTGGGGAGGAGCATTAAAGCCAAGTGCAAACATGACAATGACAGGCAACAGGCGGCGGGCAGGAAGGCTAAAGGCGACAGGCGACAACAGCCAAAGATTATTCCTGATGCTTAAATTTGAGCGCGAGTCTGCGGGTGGTGGGGTAGCGACGTGAGTGAGATGCGTGTCATGCTCCCATGCTCTAATGCTCATGGCGCAATCAGTTAGACTTAACTTGGCTCGCGGAGATGCGAGCGTGACACCCAAAATACGTCTTGATTCAGTGTCATTGATTTAAGGAAAATCTGTTGATTGGCGGAGATGGGGATTGGTTGGGTCTGAAAGTGATTTTAGGGAGATGTTTTGTTATCAGAATTATGATTGATTTCCTTGACTTAGAGTTGAAATATTATAAAATATGTATAAGGAATTTATATTAAATTGTTCTCGTTTTTTGATAATTTTTTTCTGTATTCGTTTACTTCTTTATTTTCTCATCTCCCATATTACTCATACGACCTGTTGAGATGATTAAGCTAGCCCTTTGGAAATAATCTTTTTAATGATTAAAAAGATCCAATAAGTATGCTTTATTTATAAAAACATTTTTATAAAACAGTTTTTTCTATAAAATAAATTTAATTTATATTTTTTTACCTAATAATTTCCCCATCTCCGACATTGCTCATACGACCTGTTGAGATGATTAAGCTAGCCCCTTGGAAATAATCATTTTAAAAAAGAATATATAAAGATTTAATGATAAAAAAAAATCCAATAAGTATGCTTTATTTATAAAAATATTTTTAGAAAACATTTTTTTTATACACTAAATTTAATTTTCCCATCTCCCACATTGCTCATACGACCTGTTGCCCGGTTGCAGCCTAAAGCCTTGGAAATCTCCCGGTCAGCCTGGAGACACTGCTTGGCCTGCATCATCTTTGTTGTCTGTTTTTAATGAGCAATCATCATAAGTGCTGCCCATTGTGTGTCAGGTTAAAATTAGGCCAACATTTCTTTGACCCGAAAAACCATCTCGAAATTCCTCTGCTCACAATTTAAGCCGTGTGGTGAAGAGTGCGGCTTTAAGTCTGCTCGTGGCTCACGAAATCAATGCCACGTGCAATATTTTTTGCATTCCAAAACTTCGATGAGTTCGAAATTATTTGTGGTAATTGTGTGTATTTCGGTTGGGTGGAGTAAATGGGTGGGGAAAGAGTTCTGACATTTTCAGGTAACATTAATGCGCATTTGGTCCCGATATAAATGGTGATTTTTAAGGGGGGAGCTGCCGACGTGTCTGGAAATTTAAATGCGAAGAGAAAATAAATATTTGATATGGCATTGAAAATCAGAATCGTGCTGTACTTATGTTGAGAATATTTTTGGGTAAAATAAAATGAAAATCGAATTACACAAATTGTGTGGGTAAAAATGCTTTGGTAATGTGAATTTTGTATTTTAAAATTTTTACCATTTACCGCACAGTAAATGAGGCCTACAATTTTAATAATTCATTAGAATGCAAAAGCATGTAATTAAAATGTTTAGAAATTTAAATGGGAAAGTACAATTTATATTTAAGGCAGTATTTGGATTATTTGAAGTATTTGTAAATAAAGTGGAAATTGAAATATTTTATTTTCTACACTTATATTTGTATTTTTGTGATTTCTTTAGCTGAATTTCTTTCCCTGAATTTATTCTTACCCCAGATTCACAATTCTGCTTATTATTAGCCCGAAAATATATCCAAATGGCACTTGATTATTATTCATTGTCCGCTCATTCTGCTCTAACTTTATTCTCTTTTCTTTTTTTTTTTCGCTGGCTGTTGCTGTTATTCCTTCGCTAAGCGCGCACGGGGCGTCAATTATGCTAACAACCTCAAACACTCATAATCACTCCACAGGCAATCGTTTAGATAAGAGCGCGCCGGGCGCGTTAAGTAAACGCTGCGGGATATGCGATGGCATTAGGGAAAAACTCCAGTCCGGGAAAACTCTAGGCACGCGGCAATGTGAAACAAAAGGGCCAGGCCAAGCCAAGAATAAACAGCACGATAAATGCCATAAACAAGACCGAAACTTTCGGCTCAAGTAGGGAAAATAAGAAGCGAAAGTCCAATAAAAGTCACGCAGCCACGATACAGAGAGTCAGCAGAAAAACAAGACAGTCCAAATAATGTCCGAATCGCCGGTCAGGAGTATATAAAATAGCCAGTAACTGGGATATATAGTTGAAGGTATTCGAATGTGAGATACCCGTGATTCGAGTTGGTTAAAAAAAAATATGTTGCATAGCCAAAAGGCGCAAGTATGATTGAATTTATTTAATATTTTTTAGTTTGTAGTAGTGAATAAAAAAGGAGAATATATATTTGGAAATTAATTCTACATATATACTTCTACACTAAATTTCAATCGGTTTTAACAGTCAAAGAAAATAATATGCGCTACGATCTCCCTCATCTCCCTACGATCTCTATCTCTGTCTGAATCCGTCCGCATCTTATACCTAAAACATTCATTTCCGTTGAACTATCAAACCCTTTACTATCTTAATTTTGCACAAAAACTAATATACCTCTTAAAATCCCGGAGTACCTGGCATTAAAAGCTGGAAAACTGCGTGATACAATAATTGCTTAAAGGAAACCCTTGCGTCCCATTTGCAACTAGGTGGCAACACTCGCCTTTCTGGCTCTTTCCGCTCTTTTAGCTCTCTTTTTCCCAGCGTGTCCCGGTAACAACTCTCCGAGGACGAGATTTATGCGATTGGCGATAAGGACACTCGGCCAAGGAGTCAACTCAACTCGAGTCCTTTGTCGTGTAATGGCATTCGTAAGCGTTCCCAGCGGCAGCTCCTTGAGGCAATCGCATTGTCCTTATTACTCCCAACCCCATCACCGTGCCCCTCGCATTGTCCTGTCTCTGAATTGGAAGTTGTATAATTTCCATTTCCATGCCGGCTTTTTGCCGCGTATTTATTGTTCTTTAAATGCTCAATTCAATTAACATTGGAAAGCAAACAAGAACTTGTTCAGAGCATTTATATTAATTATTCATTAACAAGCATGAATGGCCTGTTCTACACAGTATTTTTTGTTTACGCATTTGTTGCTAGTAATTTTCGGCCAATAAGTCGCATTTTAATTGGTTGCTTTTTTTTTGGCTCTCTTGCCCAAAAGCATATTTATGATAATGACTATATTTATTTATAGAATTACAAGGGGGCGGGTTTGTCTGGGAACAAAGAAATTCCATATTAATGCCTGTTTAAGTTTACGAGTTGCCATAACATTTTGTTTTTTATCGATAAAGTTATACTTGAAGGCGTCTAGACTCGATAGAAAATGGAAATTCAAGATTTTTAGTGACAAAAAACTTGAGTATTAAATTTCAGAAAAATACAATTTAAACTGGGTTGAGCTCTAAAACGTGCCTTTACTTGCAATTTATAAATGAAAACGATATCTGCACAAACACACAAACAGGGAAAATTTGTATTCCTTTCCATCTGGGTCGATGGAAGTGTATTTTTTCATCATTTATAATAGAGCGAAAGAGTCGGTTGGCGCTGGTGTAAAAGTTTCTCGCATAATTTACTACGGCAGTAGTTGTGCTCCACTTGGCATTCCCATTAAGATCTCGCAGCCAACCTGTGTTGACCTTTGGGTCCGAGGGTCCTTTGCTGTGAAAACTTCACGGTGGCAAAGTTAATGCGGCTACAAATTCGCGCTATCATCGTGGCGGACGCTATCGGTGTCATTCATCATGCGCTGCCAAACAATTGACAACAAGGACGACGAGGAGGTACCGGAGACACCACCGAAAATCCCACCAAGTAAATCCAGGCATTTACCTGCAAATGAAACTTTTGAATTTTGATTGCGTTCGGCGTTCGTTTGTCGGAGAGTTCATTGTTATGTTAAAGTGCTTTCTTTTTATCTGCTGCTCTTCTAACTCGCAACTCGACGACCCAGTTCGTCAGCAGTGATGGCAAAGGTCAAACTGGATTTTATCTAGACTTTGACAGGAGGCTACAAATAAATCCAAGAGGCTAGGAAGCTGTTTTTGCTTTCTTGAAGCTTCAAATATTTTTGGTAAATGTTTGTTTAAATTGTATTCCTTCTAAATTTAAATTTGGGTATTAATTTAACGAATTGTAATCATTTTAATTCGAGATTTGTAACTTAAATTCTTTATTCTTCTTAATTAAAACTTGTCTCATCTCTAGTTCCTCCGCTCTGATACTTCATATGCAAAGTATGATCCACTTAATGCGATTTATAACGCTACTCCTTGGCTCAGCTTGGTAGGAAATAAAGTGAAAAGTAAGGGAAGCTGACTAGGTATACATATATATATATATCTATATATATTTGGGGCAAGGCAAAGAGTGCTGAGTAAACTATGCAGAGACTCTGCAACAGCTGTATGCCGGCAACGTCTCCATATACGCCATGCTCGTTTGTTCCGCCTGTCATGGCCGTCATTTCCCTGTGCCGCCAAGCCAGGATTCCTTGTCAGTCGTCAACGCTGTCGCCTTCGTCGTAGTTCTCGTCGTAGCCCTCGTCCTCGTCCTCGTCCTAGTCGTTGTCGTCTTTCGGCTTCGATGATGCTGCGCTTTCATTCATGGCGATTATGCCGAGTATGCCATTGTTGGCTCGGCCTTAGGAAATCCATTTGAAATCCCCAGTTTAGTGTGAATTTATACGGTGAAAACTCTGTTTTCTTTTTCTCTTTTTCGCCTTTCGCTTTGTTCTGCTTCTCTGTCTTTTTTTATGCTTGTATTTACTTCATAAACTCCGCTATATTTCGTTATTTTAATTTAACGCCAAAAGAATAAGGCATAAAAAACCAGGGGAATCACCTTCTTTGGATTGTTACTCTCACTCCCCTAGGATGATGTTACATAATTGCGCGCGAACGCTTTCATTTAGCGCAGATTTTGCCGGTTTTTCGACTGCCCTTCGATGGAGGGCACTCGACGGGGGCGAAAAGCAAACTCGGGCACCGCGTCGTATGCGTAATATTGTTAGCCATTGTTCTTCGCCTCGTTGCCGTTTCCCTCCGGGGAAAATGGGTGTGCCTGAGTGTCTGTGTGTGTGTGTGTGCAAGGATGAAGGATAACTGCGTTTTGCGAGCATATTTAAACATGAGTGCCAGCAAATGCAAGCAGATGGCATCGTGTTCTCTTTTAGCTTCAGCTGGATATTACAATGTTGAAAGATTACCATACAGAGTGGGTTGAGGACTTGCAGGAAGCATACTTTAATCTCAAAGTGAAATATATATAATATCTAGATATTGTAATAATAATATTATAAAGAAAACTTTGCCACCCCTGGAAGCCACTGTCGCCTGAAAACTGAAAGAGCAAACTGACATGAAAAATATTAATAGGTTTCCACGAGAGACAGGAAAATGAAGTACAAACTCATGTAGCACCGCAAGAAAATGGTCTCATGAAAGTTGTCTGCCTCGCAAGTTACCGACTCATTAGCAGCTACTTAAAAACTACTCGAGCAACAGCTGTCAGGGGTCCTTCACATCACACACACGCACACACACACCTCATACACACCGTTCGCACAACCATTCACACTCACTGGTGGGCTGACAACCCTTGCCGGCAGGCTGTGTGTTCAAACTGTCGCATGACGGTGGCAAATGTCAACAGGACTCCACGTCCAGGTAAACTGACAGCCGGGTCTCCATGGGGCAAGAGCTCGGGTCCTCTCTGGCGGTTAATTAAAAAATGGAATGCGCACACACACAACAAAAAAAACAAACCAAAAAAAAAACAGAAAGGAAAAAACAAAAAGTGTTGAAGTCTCGCTGCTGGGAATATGCGAGATTTTTTTGTCGCTTTAAAGCTAATGATTAATATGGCATTTGCTGCGTAGCTAAGAATTACACTTCATTTAGCCCCAGGACTCCTCCGCTCGGCACCTGTCAATGAGCTCATTAAACTGCAATTTCGAGGAGATGGCTTGGTGGAAATGGAGCTCTCGCTCAGCTGATTACCAGCACTTTATGCCCGAGCTTTCACATTCCCTTTTATTTTTCTTGCGCAAGTTGAACTGCATTTATAATTAAATATGTCTGGAGTTTTACTTACTTGATGGGGGGTTTCTTTTTTTACCGCCCCGCTCTACTTTCCAGTGAAGTTAAGGAAATTATTTCAGTAAAACTGCAAAATGATTATGCTGATAGAAAATGTGGCCAAAGAAAGTTGGCAAACTTGGCTAGCACTTACTTGTAATTTAATTAGAGATTGGTCTCGGACAGGAAAGGTGTTTTAAGGTAGCAAACAAAAAAAAAAAATACTTACAAATTATTCTTGGTTAAGAAAAGTTTACCTAAGGAGTGGCTTATAATTATGGAAGCATATGCTGAGCTGGAAATAAACAAAGGATATAGTAGAAATGCCATTATGATAATTATTTTGTAATAAATTGAGTGTGATGGCAAGAAGTCTTTTGAAATTAATTTAAAGAAGCAAATAAGTTTTTACTTTGCCAAGTGAATAAGAAATCAAACCATATTCAAGCATTTAAACATTATTCAAAGTTTAATTTGTTGTTTCAAGAAATATGCTCACCCTTTTAAGCGCTTCAGTTGCAGATGACATTTTTCTGACAGACCAATAAAAGTGTCACATTTCGTCGCCACATTTTGCGAACATTCCTGTTTTTGAGGTCGGCAACTTCAGATTCAGAAGCAATTTCAGCGCCAGCTTCAGCTTCATGTCCTCCTTGGGCAAGCCCCCTCCTGAAACTGGTTGTTGGGTCAGTTTATTGTGTGTCGCAGGAAAAACAAGGAGGGTCAATGGGGAACCGCCTGCTTGATGTTGTTTTCGGGATGCATGCATCATTGAAATATGTTTTTCGTTTACAGCAGCCGCAGCAGCAGCAGCAGCAGCAACAGCAGCGGTCGAGGCCGACTGCAAAAATATTTTAGCAGGCGGGGGCAAAGGCATCATCCTGCGGCAGGACCTCGAAACCGCAGCAGGCGGCCGACCCGAAACCGAACATAAAAATAAAACCAGGAGTGGAGGGTCAGAGGAGTCAGAGAGAGCGAAACCTTCATTAATCTTATTCAATGTCCGGCACATACTTTAACCCATGCCGGCGCACATATGTTTGTGTTTCTCCGCAATGGGCAGGGGCCGACAGTATAAACAATTTGCACATTTTAAGTTGATTTCTTTTGCAGTGCGAGTGGCACATCCCTTAGCCCGGCAGCCTTGCAGCAGTCACGCGTTGCATACGTGTGTATTAAGTATACGCCGTGTGGTGTCCTGCGAATTGGCTTTACGGCTCGCAGCAGCAGCAGCAGCAACAGCGGCAGCATCTTTATGTGCTTTACGTGCTGCAAACAAACAAGCATTAAAAACGCAATCGAAGCGATTTCAAGTACATCTGCACATCATTGCGAAATTGTAAATTTAAATTACTCAGCTTCGGGCCAAGCAAAACAAATGAGAGTGACATGGCCGTAGATTTTGAATGGAAAATCAATTAGCCCTGACATCTGCATAGATAAATAGAAATTAAAAGCTTTACGCTTTGATTGACAAGGCCTCTAGGAGTCAACACTGCGATGGGAATTGCAGGGCATGGAATTTGCATAGGTGAAGCCCTCCTTTTGCCAATATTGGCATATGTACATACATTACACATACGCCGTGTCGGCCTGTTGATTTGTTCAATTCATGCATATACATACATACTTATGTATACTGAAGAAGACCTCGAAGGCTACCATTTTAATGAACAGATTTTTGATGGCTTTTGGCTGCTTATAATAAGCCAATTGTATTTTAACCTGTGCTTATGGTAAACTCTTTAAGCAATTATTTACCTTAAGTTGTGGGATTTAAATTAAGCTTGAATAATTCCGTATGGAAATGTAATTGTTGTATTTAAGTTGTCTGATGTTGCTAAAATAAAATTGCTGTTGAGTGTTCTGTGTGATTATTAGCCTTAATTCCATTATTCTATAATATGTTTGATGTTTATTTAATGTGATTAATGGTTGATGCAAAAATAATTATACATAAATATGTATTTATAAATATTTAATATGTATTATTAGGCCTTTGTACAGTCTGGCTTATATATAAAGCATGAAAAAAGTAACAATTACGAGAAAATAAAATTCCATTGATTTATTTAACAAATAATTCATTTCATATTTCATAAATCGTGCTTAATTCTAGCATAATTCTGTGAAGGAAATAAATTTCACTTTCTGACCCACTGCTTTTCCACTTTGAAGCATTTTCCGTATGCTCTCTCACTTTTCTATCTTTCAACCATTTGTGTGTGGTTCCCCGGGGAAAAACTGAAACATTTCCTCCCTTTTAGCCGGCGTGCATGGTGTATTGCTTTCAAATCATCCTCAATCTTGCGGCTTGTGGTTGGCTTTCAGTCTGCGGAAATCAAAAGACATATTGTGCACCGCCTGGTGGCAGCAAGTGCATCATGTGGCAAACAGATCCTGCAACAATGTCCTTGTCCCTGCCATTGACAGACACAGGCAGCACTGAGGGAAAAGTGTGCTAGTAGAATTTGGTGAATTTAAAGGGAATTATCTAGTGTCATATAAATTATAAGTTAATTTATACTTCATGTTAGGATTTTAGAAAGTTGTTCCTAATTACTTGAACAATCGTGTTTATGAATTCAGGCAATGCAACGTTGAAGTTAATTGATACCTGACCTATTTTTAAGGGTTTTTCTAGTTACTCCGTTTATTTATTAATATTTTTTGTTATGACTCTCTGAAATACCTTCATTTTTCTCTCTGCACAACCAGAGAGAAGCTTAGGGGGCAGATTGACTGTCAGAGGCACATTATGAACGGGATGGCAAAGGCAGAGCCTTGGCATGGCGCCTAACTCTAAAGTCACAAAGTCAATTCATGGCTCCTGCAGCCGACGCACATAAATAAGCCGAGTTAAGAGGCAAATGGGGCAAAGTTTTGGCCCACTAAAAGGCTTTGACTGATGAGCGGTCGTGTGGCCGAGTCCGCTAGTTGATTGCGCATTAATTTGTGTGCTGCTCCTCCTCTTCCCTAACCAGGAGCCCTTAGCCATTACCTCGACACTGGTCTGGCCTGGCCTAGTCTGAGTTATTATTTGCTCAAAGTTTCTTCACTCCCACTGCCAAAGAAATGCACAATGCACAGCGTCTTGGGAGCAATGGAAAGAATTAAGAGAAAGACAGAGACTGAGTTTGAAAAGTAATAACAATGGCCAACTGACTGAAAGTTTATTACAATGATGATGTTGATGGCCAGAATGCATTCAATTAAATACAAACGAAAAGAAAGCATCCCGAATCTAGCTGCTAGCTAGCTTTTGTTTTCTCTCAGCTTTATTTACATCAAGTTTTCAATTTGTTTTCCGGCTCTTGTCAACATCATCCGGCCGAAACGAAATATATGTAGATCAAAATGTTCCCAACATCCAATTCGCAAATTTTGGTAATTTTTTGAGGATTTATAAATTGTGAAAGTTACAGAGGAATGACATGAAAATGGATGGTAAAACGAATGCAATTAATGTTCAAGTTTTATGCAGATTTTTAAATGAAATATAAATATTATAAACAAAAAATAATATAGTTTCCCTAGTGATTTGCAATTTAGATATGTTAAAATATATCACTAATTCCTATCTATAAAAAGGGTTTCAATAAATGGTTTTGGTGCTTTATTTAAAATTAGTGAATAAAATGTAACTAAATTAAATATATTTCTGATATATTTTGAATATTTAACAATCTTTATACAAAACATTCGCTTTTGTTCATAGTTTTCTACCCTTGCAGAGACATTGCAATTAATTAATTTACTTTGGTTATTTGATGTTGATAATGATAATAACATTTATATTTTTTCACATTTAAAGTATCTCATATATGTATCAAATCTATTGATATTTTGTATAAGATATTGAGCACGACATTGTTTTTCAATATATTGCATGGGTCTCTCTTTAACCTATTGAATCGAGGGATTATATTTTACAAAGGAAAAACATGAGAATAAATTTGAAACATCAAATATAAAAATCTTAAAGTTGCATTAGTTTGAATTGTTCATGAAGTTGTTTTCCATATGTGCATTTATATATTTGTATATGTTTTTCCATTCTTTTCGCACATTTATATAACTTTCCCAATCGAATTTCATTTAAATCGTGGCTGTAATTTTTCGGCGGGGCCAAGTTCAAGTTCGAAAGCCGTCGAACCCCGTAAAGCAGGCCACATAAATTACCCGATAGAGACACCCGAAATCCCATTCCAGAATGTTGCATTTCGTATATTTGTTGCTCTCGCGTAATGCGATTGCATTTAAATTTATAGCGTCGGCAACAAAAGTGCTGCATATTTTCGCATATTTTTTCCCAGGCTTTTCTCGGTTTTCTTCCTTGTGTTTGTTTTTTTCGCTGTTTTTTTTTTCGGGACTGCAATCAGAAAGTGTTTGAGTGCCGGAAACAACTCGTTTTTCTTGACGGCAGAAGGGGGGCCAGCGGCAACACGTCGCTGTTTCCCTGCCTATCTGGGATGTTTTGTTGGTATTATTATTCGCGTTGCTGCTGCCGCCGCTAGTTGCATGCATTTGCACTTGATAAGCAAACACGAGACAGGGCGGGGAAAAATCAACACGAGCCGGGGAAATATGCATGTTCTTGTTACCGGCAGATTTCCATTTTAGATGGAAAAGTCAGAGTCGTCGTCGCGCCGTCGCGTTGTTTATATTTATGATTGGGGCGTGGCATCGTCCCTTTTCTCTGCAGGATATGAAGTTTGTCGAGCAATCTGCTTCCTATGCAGGGTAGAGCAGGGCAGGGCAGGGCAGGGCAAACCAATCGAATGTCACTTAATTGGCTTTTTATGCGACACACTTTTCGCCGCCGCCGACCAGCTGCCGAGAACTTTTGCCACTAAATTTCGATCAAGCGGGCACAAACTCGGCACAAGAAGTGCAATTTGCAATTTTGGGAGCCGCAAGGACATTGCCACATTATTTTTATAGGGCCGTTATTCAAAATAAAAAAGGATACGAAACAAATAAGAAAATAAGTTTTGCTGGAGAATAAGTTTTACTGGGGCCCTGAAGAAAACCCCCAAAGAAATTGATTGCACAGGGAAAAAATACTAATGCTTCTTGGAAAATAGTGCATTTGTGGCCTCAAAATAATTTGAATTAAATGAAAAAATTAATTTTTACAACTTTTCTTATAAATAAATCAAAAGAACAACGGCTTAATATTATTTCTGACTGAAAAAAAGATTTTGGTACTTCAGAAAACAATTCTTTTACTCTTTTTATTTGTGAAATTAAGATTTTCAAATCATTAAAATTATTAGTCACTTGACTAAATCGTTGAACATTTAAAAACATATTTCTTCCTTATAATGCCTTTAAAACTCAATTACATTCTTAATTTAAATATTTGTGTTTGATTTCCAAATATTTTAGATACTCTGAGAAAAATTATTTAATTTTGTACAGTAACTAAATTAGTATTTTTAAGCAGTAACCCCTTTTTATAATTGAATTGAATTCAGTTTCTCATTAAAAACTTTAATAATATGTGTTTGCAATATTTATATTTCCTATCGTTTTATATTTCAGATAACATTTTGAATTAAAAAGTTAAAATAATATTATTTAAAGAAAAGAATTCCTCAAAAATAGGATCCATTACCAATAAATATTTTGCATTGAAGTGTGTTATTTGCATGGCTTTGACGTCCCAGGCACTTGTAGTTTGACGTGGCTGTTGTCCTAGGTCCCGGTGCCTTCACTCTTCCTGCTCCTCTGCTCCCTGGCTGCTCTGCAATTTTCGCATTCAACTTGAGCCAGAACAAAACAAGTTGTTGATCACATAAAGCTGGCTCGAGTCGAGACCAGAAACAGAGAACACTGAACACAGAAGCCCTCGGAGCGGCGGCGGCGTCACTTCTTGTTTTCGCCATGGGTTCAAAGGTAAAACAAGTGGGCAGGACATGCAACGAGGGGTTAAGGGGTTAAGGGGTTAAGCCAGAAGGTGGCCAAGACTAAAGCCAAAAAAAAAATAAAACCAAACAACAAAAAAAAAGCAAACAAAACATTGACATAAATACGTGAGCGCTGCTGTGGCTGCGGTTACAACAAAACTTTGTGTTCTCCGTCGTTTTTCGTTGGCTTGGGAAATATGCCCTTGGAAAGTAGGTATTACAAATTGCTGATGAAGTCTGCCGGGAATATACTACATATACTATATGTGGGCGTGCCCTGCCTCGGTGCCGTCGGTTATGGGTATAAAGTTTACATGCGTTTTGTTTTGTTGTTAAGGTAATGGTGGAAGGAATTATTTATTATTTATGGGCAAAGAAATTATTTCGTTGATTGGGAAAATGTTGTTGGATTTTACTGGTATTCCTTTTTTAGTATTTAAAAGAAACAAATAATGCTATGGAGTTAATATTATACAGTACCTATATGAAGTAAGAGTACTAATAAACTATAACAATAATTAAAACATAACGAACACTTTTTACAAAGAAGTAAGTGAACTTTATAAATGCAAAACTGTAAAAGTAAAAATTAAAAAATTAGGTACATTAAAAACAAAAAATCCAACAGCTTTCAATTTTTAAATTATTATAGAATGTTTTTGCTATATTTTAAGATTTGTAAATTTTAAAGTTTGAACTGCTGGTTTATCTTCTTAAAAACAATAATTACCTTAAAGAAATCCATAGATAAGTATAGGACTTCATTTTTAATACAAGGAATTACTTTAATTTTGTTACAAAAATGTATTTACAGTTATTACATTGTTATAAAAAGAAAACAAATACCTTCAGGGCAAGGCCACCTTTCCTGCTCCCTGAAAGAAAAGCCAGCTCTTTCCATAATTTAAGAGCATGCCGTGTTCCTTGAGTAAATTCGACAATTTTTGCACCTTTTACATTTCCCATTTTCCTTTCTGCTAACGACGTTAGTTTTTTTTATATTTTTTTCCACCTTGTTTTTGCTTATTAGTACATAGTTTTCATTTTTATGCGACGGCTGCACGAGCTGTGTTTTTTTTTTGTGTTTTCCCCGTTATAAATATTTCTTTTCGTTTTTTCAAGTCGTTTTTTTAGTTTTTTTTTTTTTTTGAAGGTTGCTTGCCGGCGGCGACTGGCTTTGTTTTTTAACCGGGCTTGTACTTGGGTCATAAATTTTTGAAACTTGAACGCAAATGTGTGTGCGCACCATTGTTGGAAAATGCAGAGCTGGAAAATTTGCTGTGAAACAACATTTTCGCCGCTGGTTTATGACATTTTGTTGCTGTTTTTGTTGCCGTTGATATGTTAATCGCGCTGTGCATGCAATTTAAGTATTATTTGGTCGTTTGTTTAATTTTAGCGCCACCTCCGCAGTATTTTTTTTATGTCACACTGAGCGCGCACTTAACATTAAATTTAATAGTAGCGAGGCATTTAATTTTAATTACATTGGTGAGCATAAAAAATGGTAAAACTATGCCGCGAAACAGTATGCAAACATCACCTTGGGAGGTACCCACCTTTGCACCTTTTCAAATACAATCAAAGGTATGCCAGGCCTCATATATAAATGCCTCGAATTTTATTGTTTTACGTGCGTCAAGGACCTTGGGGTGGGTGAGAGAGCGGTGAGAGTGAGAGTGTGAGACCTCATAAAAGGTGTAAGACACCTATAAACGCCTCGGCAGAGCGAGGTGTGCGTGTGTGTATCCTTGTCATAAAATGTGCGTAAAACTTCCTTCTGGCATTTATTGATAAAACGTTTGGGCAATGAATTCCTATTTGAGGCAAAAAAGGCTTAAAGCGAACCAGAACAAATGTTATCTGCCGAAGGACGAGTGGAAGATAGCATGCATGCCAGGCATTTTTCTCGGTTATTATTTATTCGATAATGATTACATCGTGCGGGGGAAAGGGGGAAAATTCCACTTCAAGTGGAGAGTTTGAGCCAAGTTCGGGGAGGGACTTAAATAGGAGAAAATCATAGGAAAAAGCAGGTAATTAAAACGCTTAGATAGGGAGTTAAAGTCTTGAGGAAGTCTTTTAAGGAAAAATTAACTCAGTTTAATCATAAAACTCTAGTTTAAGTTGAATTTTTATTTGTTATTTGAATAATTAAGAAAGGTGATAATAATTGTATGGAAATATTTTTCTTTTGATTGATTTTTTTTTTGGTTTTTCTCTCTGAAATGCAACTAAAACTCTTCAAACTTTCCTATTGACTCACCAAACTTTGTATTTTTTCGCCCAATTTCACAATCACCTTGTAAAGTTGCCAGGGACGCATCTCAAACATTATCGTAACTAATATCTGGTGTCGAGTGTTATCGCCAAATGTCAATGCCAGTTATCTGTTGGGAGATACTTCCACCTCACTGGCCCAAAAAAAAGAAAAACTGTGATATAAAAGCTGCGCTCAGCGAAAAATGTCACAATCGAAACGAAAACGGTGCACAGAATGGATTTTTCTATAGTTTTGCTGATACTCTCGGTCGCGTTCTCACCTGCCTTCACACCTGTCCGCTGTCAGGTGGCGGTGGCCTGCAATTCGCGAACCGCACAGAAACGCATCGTTATCCGCAGCCCGGCAGCCGGCGAGTTGGCCAAGTTGGATGCATGCCAGTACCGCGTGGCCCCGTGGAGTGGCCAGGTGTGCCAGCTGCTCGTCCAGTTCGATCGCCTGGAGCTGCCCCAGCCGCAGGTCAACGAGAGCACTCGGTTGCTGGAGTGCCTGGATTTTGTGCAGCTTCAGCGTTTCCGGCTCTGCGGTCGCAGCAGCGGCCAGCACCTGTACTTACCCGTTAGAGGAGGTCAGGAGGTGGAGCTACTCTTTCGTCTGGTTACAGCCGTGGGAAAGCAGTCCAGTGCCTGGCAGCTGACCGTAACGCAGCTGGAGTGCCCCAGGGATACCACGGCCCTGGTGCCGAGGCAACCCGTTGTGCCCACTGTGCGTCCGATTCTGCCCTTTTTGGGCAATCTCCTGCCACGCACTATTTTTGGCGGAGCCTCTGGCATTGGTTCGGGTTCTGGTCCCGCTGCCCAGCTTATACAATCCTTGAGATCTCCCTCGGTATCCGACTTGGAGCTACTGGCTCCACTGGGTTGTGATCAGTACTTTAGGACCGCGACAGGGGGTATTGTGAGCTTCAACTTTGCCGGAGGAATCTATATGCCCAATGTCAGGTACTCCATTTGCGTGAAGGGAGCGGCAGACAGCGAGATAAGGTGAGTCATGGGAATGTTTTTAGATTTTTTTTGGGTAACAAGATATCAAAAGCATGAGAGAGAGAGATAATGGAAACAATCACCACAATTACCAATTACAAAGTTTAAATATCAAGTTTTCCCTCCCCAAAAACTAGCTACAAGATCGACCACTTTGAGCTCTCGAAGGCCAACTCCCAGGAGCCAGGACCTGGCTACGATAGCGACTGTCGCAGCACAGTGAGGACTGCGGGACGTGTGTCCGACTACCTGAGTGTTCCCAACTCCTACCTGGTCTCCCGCCCAGAGCTGCAGGCCACTCACTACTGTGGCAGTGGCCTTGCTGGCCAGGAGCTCATCGCCCGGCCGCCCTTCGTCCTGCTCTTTGCCAGCGATTCACAGTCGAGTGCCGCCGAGACGGGCTTCCAGTTCACCTATACGGTGCGGAGGGCACAGGATACGACGAGTCCTGCGGCAGGACTGTAAATTGGCTGCAGAGAAGCCTTAACTAAATCAACACAGTCATCGGGAATTGACATTATTAAATGCCACTGCTCTGTGATACTCGTCGCACAATGAACCAAAGCATTCCATGGCCACGGATTTGCCTTAATTAAATGCCCGGCCTCCGTCCGGCATTAAGTCACATGTATCTATATATTTGGTTTGTAAATAAATTATGGAAAGCCCAGTGGCCTAAACGGCATGCGGTTGACAACGGGTTCAATGGAATGCGAATAGAATTTCATAGTTGATTATTCTGGTATATGTTTAAACAATGCCCAGGCTAGGGTAATTTATGGGTTCTAAATGGGGTAATATAGAGGCAGATTGTGGATGGTGGGAGATGCTAACTAGGTGAGGTAATTTGTAATTAATTTAAATAAAAATATACCTTATGGTATATTTTAGTTGTTTATTATTTTATTATTTATATAATACTATTTTAAACATGTGTTATCCAAGGAAGTAAAGTAAGTAAATACATGCCTTCTCGTAATTTAATTATTACCGTTATTTATTATTTATTGTTAATTTATTCAGATTCTTAAGATAATTTATCTTTAAAACTGTCTTTCTTTCTATAGATAATACGAAGATATTTTTACACAATATCCCATCATTTTTAAGGCAAAATATTTATATTACTTTCTGATAATAATACCCAGATATTCCCACCTCCAAGGAGCTCTTAAATTAATACTGGCAACATCCCTGAAACTCGTGAATATTTCCATATATAATTGTCGGAATGGTGTAACTTGTTTGGTTATTCCGTTGGAGGAGCTCAATTTTCCATATCCTCCCCCTCCACTACCATCACTTGCAAACTTTTTACACATGGCTGCCAGAGCGGATGCAGCAAAGCTTTTCCCAGGAAAAGACCGAGAGAGAGAGAGAGAGGGTCGGTTGGGAAAATGCAGTGACATTTTGATGCCGGCACAGACACAGCTGCCACAATTGCCAGGCCATGTATTTTTAATGAAAAATTTAACAAAATTTCTGCGGTTTAAGTGTGAAAATTGTTGAGCCAGGTGGCTGATCGATAAAACGCAGCGGAAACGAACGCGGAAGTGCGAATATTTTGCGATTCAGTTGATTGAAAACATACGCCAGCTGTCGCCTCGATATATATACATGTGTGTATATGTTGACCAAATAAGGGCCTAAGGCCAAAACGGATATGAAAAGGGTTAACTCGTTGTAAATTTCTGGGGCAGCATTAAAGTGAGGGGTGGGCCATGGCAAAGTGTCTGGTAAACACAGAATGAAATTGCATTTGCATCGATGACCCACGAACGAGAGAGAACACTGGGGAAATTGCCTTTCAAATATGTATGGTCATATGTGCTTCGACAGGCAGCTTGTACTCCTCTTTTTCGACCAAATTCTTGAGGCTATCTTGCCTCTGGAGTGGCCAACACTTTGCCTCGTTTAATGTTTCTATCCCCGGGCAAGAGGTTTATTTTTCCGAGGCAGCAAAAGGCGCTGCAGCAGCATCTTGGCTTCCTTCCCGGGCATTACTTAAGGCCTGGTCATAACCCAGCTGGCAAGTTTGCTGGCGTTTGCAGTTTGCATAATACTGCTTTCCGGCTTAATGTTCACTTCATAAATGCCTGCAATTAGAACGCTCAGCACACACAGACCCATACATGAATTTTGGGCTAGCCATTGTCCCCCATGGCGTATGCGTAATGTGGTCAGATTAGTGTTTGTTGGGCGCAGTTTTAAGTACGAAACTTTTGGCAAGTCAGTTAATTAACGAACATAAGCTAGAGGAATTTATTTTTCTGAAAATATTAATAAGTTGATGGGGCTTTAAGTGACTCGGGAAACTGAATCTGTTACCAGTCCACACTGCGTATACGTATTACAGAGTTGGCAGCCGCTTGAAACAATTATTGTTGGTCAGTTGTGGTATTAATTACAGAATTTCCACCAGGAGTAGATTACCAAACAAGGGGTTAATTTCCTGCTGAAATATTCAATTAGTTTCTGACCATATTCACTAACATTCCGGTTTCAAATTTAACCCTCGACTCATTTCAATGGGCCGAAACTGAAACTGAAAACTATATCTATATCTATAACCATGCTGTAAATTTCCCTTTGTTTCAGGTATTTTGGGCAAATGCAAATGCATGGTGGGGAAATTGTGAAAAAAGAAAAACTAAACATAAATTGTTTGGCTGCCGCCCCTTCTACAGCTCCTTTCCCCTGTGCTTTTCTAACCATAACCCAATTTTATGAACCCTATATATGTACGTGTGGAAAAAGGGCAGCGGGCACAATTCCGGAATGTTTTTTAAATTGAATTTTTAAATTTTTTTCAACAGCATATTTTCCGCTGATTTTTTGTGCTTTGTGTGCGGGTTTTGTTTTGGTGTTAGCTATGTTTATTTAAGCATTTTTTACAGCAGATTTCCATGTTCCTCCCTCTCACTCTCTGTCAACTCTGTAACATCTGACCCAAAGCCAAAGGCCCAATGCAATTTTCGTTGCTCTCTAAAAAAAATGCTTCTAAAAATAAAAGAAGATTCATTTCACATGGCATAGAAAATTGTAACATAAATTTTGGACAGAAAGGGGAGAAAAAATGGCGGTTACAACATTGTAGTTAAAATGTCACAAATTATTAATTGCAAGCAGATTTATTTAGCGGTCAATTGTGGGGCCAGCTACCGGAGTAAATTTAATAATAAATGAGTTTAAAACATACTCTATTCAGTTTAGCGATGCATTCTAAAATTTATATTTAGTATTTATGAGGATAGTTTTCAAATAAACAAATATGCTTTGCATATTTAAGTTCTTTCGGCTTGTTTACTTTTCATATGCCTTTATTAAATGCAGAACTTAATTTTGTGCCACAAAACTCCTAAAATACATAAACAATTTCACAAATTTAATTCCCAACAGCAGTGTATTATTTCAAGGACATTTTCGGTGACAAATAAAAACTGACCTTTACATTAATATAATGACGGCCTTATCGGTGTGCAGGGGTAGCACAGGCATTTGCGACAAACTCAAATGCCAATTAAATAACATTAAATTGTGCGAAAAATGGACCCGACAAGCGGCTGTCCCGCAAACACAAGTCCTTGAGCCCAAACAGAGAGACTGTCAACATGACAAAGGAAAAAATTAAGCAGCTAAACAGGGTTTTATAGACGGCCGGCAGAAATAAACAAACAGGCGAGGAGGTCCTGGATCCTGGATCCTGTATTCTGGAAAATCTGTAAGCCAAGGCAACATGACACTCACACTCGGACACAAAGCCAATGCCAAAGCCAAAGCCAACAACATAATCTACGGGTTGTCAGCAGCCCAAAAGACCATAAAGGCGGCCAAACGATGGACAAGAGTAGGGACAGGGACAGGGACGGGGAGGAGGAGCAGGAGCAGGGACCTGGGTATTCCCCGAAAAGGAGCGAAGCAAACAAATTAGTATGCAAGTCGGGTAGCAGATTAGGACACCGAAGTTTTCGCGACATAAACGGACAGCAGGCAACAATGGGGCCAGGACATGGCAGGACACACCACTCACTCACTCGTCCATTTATGCTTTCAAGCGCCTTTCCTTTTTTTAGGTTTTGCGGATTTAGTCGAAATAATGAAGTCGGCCACTGAGGCGATCTGTTGCTTGTTATGCTCACAGCAAAAAAAAAAAAAAACCACAGCAGGCATTATAAAAAATTATAGAAAAATGTTAGAGGTAGCGAGACTGTGGTTACCCAGTTGGGAAAGGTAAACCTGGGCGAAACCTTAAAGTTTCAGAGAAGCTGGTGAGATTTGGATTATTTTGTCTGCTATTTAAATTATGGATTATGCATTTGAAGATTAATAAAAATACCTATAACTATAAATATGTACATATTTTATTAAATTATTTATAAGTAACTGCTGGCTTAATCTATGTTTATTTAGGTTCTAGATATTTTTTAGTTTACTTCTGTTTTAAATTATATAAAATATAATTACTGATTAATAGAATATTTTGTTTTTTTTTCCTTATCAAACATTGCCTAAAAAGTAATCACTCCTCTAAGCCTCTCCTCCTTGGGTATCCTCACCATTAAAAAGCATAAAAATGTCAGCCAGTCTGCGTACCTTGACAACCTATTTCCAAAATTAAATGTTTTTGTTGCTGGCCACCTTTTCTGACAGACTGTCGTCTTGTGCTTTCATTTTTTTTCTCTCACATTTCTTAAATATTTCATTAAAAATTCCCAGCACAATTGCTGTGGTTACTTGAGGCAGAAAAGAAGAAAAGCCCCGAAAATAGAATAAATCTTGTGCCCGCAGTCAACCCTTGAAAAGTCACAGGGAATTTATAGAATAAAAATGCCACTAAAGAGAATTATTACCCGAAAATTGCTATTATCTGACGTTCAATATCAAAAGGCAGTCTTTAAAATGTATGTAAATAAATAATAAAGTTAGTGAACATAGTGCCCATGGTCCTTTGGTTGTAAATCAAACGGTGTCCCACAATTTAAAAACAAAAATTTAATAAAATTGAAAATGCTACAGAAGAAGATGATAAACTAAGCTGGCTGTAAAATAAATTTTTACAAATATGTACATATGTCGTCGGCAATTTGTCACAGTTTGCCTTGTTTATAAATTCAATTCTGGCAATAAAATATGCAAGAATTTCACCTTGTTTTTGCAGCTCAAATAGAGAAAATTGCAAGGAGTTTTTGCTTTGTTTTTAATCAATTCGTCAAATTCGTCTTATGTATTGGCTATGAGCCAAGTCAATTTAATAATTTGCAAAGAGAACTAAGTAAAAGTTAATAGCAATCAATTTTGTCACACTTTTTCTAAAACCTATGTATTTAAATATAATCTCATTGAGGCGTATGGATTTTTATTGCCTTTAAGCTATCTTTACCATAAAATATTAAAGAAAATATTTGCATATACTTGCTAGAACAATGTGTGTACTATACTATATGTATTTTATTACCCCAGTTTGCCTGCCCCCGAATGAGATTTTGTTAAAGTTATGGCCGACACATACTGGCAGTCATATAATTTTCATATTTTCACATTTTCGTACATTGTTTAACCGGCTCCCTTCGTCCTTTCACAAACAATGTGTGTGTGCAAAACGTAAGTTTGCGTGCTTGGCGCATATAAATTAGTCGATTATAATATTCTTTTGGCATTTTTCAAATTTCCAGTTCGGTATTTGCTGTTGCCTGGCTGCCTGGTGGTGCCTTTGGTGGCATGGTGAAAGAGTTCGTACGCCATAAAGTATGCAGCTTACGTGCTCAAGGCTTTGTTGCCACACAAACCGATGGCAAAAAACAATTATTAACATATTAATAAATTTTAGCATATTTGAAAGGCCATAATTCTGTGTAATTCTAGATGCCTGCAGCTGGGCAACACCTGAACGAAATTGGATAATCCGCCCCGGGGGCTGGGGCTATGTAATTTGCATTTTTTATGGCCCCTCGCCCATGGCCCTGACTGAATGACTGACTGACTGACTGATTATGGCCACCTCAAAATTCAGGCAGGAGTATTTCTGGCGATTAAGCCAGATAACGATTAAGACTTAGTGTTTTTTTTTTTTTGCCTTGAACTGTCTTATCGGGGTTAGTTCAAGTGCAGTTGACTTTCTTCTCTGCGACTTTGGGTCTTTGTTCGCCATGCCATTTGTGATTTTTCGTGACAAAGACGCCAACTGTGATTGCCACAAGTCCCAGCAGCAGCAAAGCAATTCCCGTGTACTGCCCAATTTTGGCAACATTTAATGCCAGCTGACGGGGAAAGGGTATTAAATGGAGTATTGTGTTCTTGTATTTCTTTTTCTGACTAACCTTTAGTAAGTTTGTAAGGCTCTCATCCAATTCAGTATGGATTTGCATGGTAAAGAGCGGTGCATAGTGATCGTAGGCCACATCTTTGAAGAAACTGTAATGGAAATTTAATTTGGTAAAGAGATTGAGGAATAAGCAGAGTATTTATATACTTATGCTATTATAACCCTTATCCTTCAATTGAAACCTCCTCCCCTTATTCAAAACTCAGTTTCTACTCACTCAATGGCCTCGTCCCGCTGCACATGGACACTAACCATGAGTTGTCCCCTCAGGCTGAGCGGAATGCCCATAGTGGGCTCCATTATCACGAACATGCCATGCTCCGACTTCTCGGGCCGCAGACCCGTCGTGTTCTCCCGGTAGAGCTCGTCGGTCAGGTAAAAGTGCGGATGCGACATGTAGAACGGGCCGTTGAAGGCCGGTGGTCCGTAGTCAAGAACACCATTCCGTGGACACTCGCGCTTCTCCAGGCAGAAGCACTTAGTGTCCGGCGAGAGCTGGCCGTTGTCCAGGGTGAGATTAGTGGACTCGTAGCGCCACACGGGAATGCCATCAATGGTGAGGTTTTCCTGGGGGAAGAGATTCAAATACCGCGCGGCATCCTTGAGGAAAATGGAGGTGGGTTGATCCCACCTCCGCTCCGGGGACCAGAGCTCACCCGTACTGCCATTGACTTTGCCGCAGTCGCCGGGGTAAAAACCTGTCAGAAAAATGATTGTCCAAATATTTATAATTTCATTATATATAGAATTATTTCTCCCCCTGGCCACACCTGTGGTATTTTGACCATTCCATAGCTGAAGATCTCCCATCTGGCGGAGATCGCCGTGGCCCGTGTGTATCGTAAAGTTTCCCTCGGCCGTCTTGGAGTTGTTCCGCTCATAGAACCAGCTAAAGTTGCTGCTGTAAATGGGCAGCAGGGGCGAGTGCAGTTGCTCCACAAAGTCCAGCAGTCGGTCGTAGTAGCCATCGAAGAGCCACTCACCCGCCGAGTGGGTCATGTGGGTGTCGCCGCCCTCGCGGTTCAGGGCAAAGTTCATGACCTTGCGCAGGGTGCGGCGATAACGTCGCGAATACAAGCCAGCTGTCTAAATCGGAAAGCGGGATTAGCCGGGATTACTTCGCGTTGTGACAGATATTTTTTTGCACAAAGAACAAAAGGATACCAACATACCAGCGATACAAAATGTGGAGCCACCACAACGTCATCGAGGGTGCCATTGGACTTTTCTGGCAGGAAGTGCCAGGTGCGTTTGCCAAAATAGGTCACCTCCGGCTTTTGCTGGCTCCATACCAGATCCTCTTTGACCTTGAAGTCGCTGAATGTATAGGGTCCCAGCTGCTCGAAGTGTGGCTTTACCCCAACCGTGTTGAGGTGCTCTGGATTGGTCCAGTTAAAGAGGTAGATGGTGCTGTATACGGGCATGGGTGTGGTCACCCAGCGGTTGTACATAAAGGAGTTGGGGCTCAGTGGCATGAGGCTACGTATCCACTGGCGGGAAACAGCTGGCCAGGCGGCTACTAGGAAGACTCCAATGGCCAGGAGCACACCGCCAAGGCCAAAGACCCAGATCTTCTGCTGGCGGACACTGCAGCAATTGCAACACATAGCGGTCGATGGATCCCGGCAGACTGAACTTCGACGCACTTAATCCACTTGTATTTATCGGTTCTCTTTCTTGGGATGGAAAAGTTAATGGTAGAGTTTTGAGATTAGATTTCTCCACTTGGATTGCAGCGCGAATTAACGACTGATTCTTCTATTTATAAATGTTGTTTTGAATTCCTTAAACAACTTGAAGCCATTCATTCAGATAGGTCGAGTGGCAAAAGCTCTCTATAAGTAGGTACACACCCTCAACTATCCGCGGGGGGTTCTATTTATGAGTTCAGTAAACAATGTTTGAGTTTTTGAGATAACAAGAAAGTTACTCAAAAATGTATAATCTACGAATTTTGGTTGATTATTGCTAACACTCTTAATCGATGCACTGCCAGAAAAACGAATTAGTATAAGAAACTAATTAAATTAAGACTTGCATTGAGATCGTTTTTGTAACAAAACAATTGTAGCAGAAAGTACCTTGTCAGCTCATCAGAAAAATATATTATATTATTTTATTATATTAATAATATAGATAAATATATTTACTTTGGGTTGAAGCTTATGAATATATGTATATTATCATATGCTTCAGCTAAGAAAGAAGTTTACTGTACATTGTACAAATAAACTAAATTAAATTTTGTAAGCACATACAAGTTTAATGAAAAACTCCATAATAACTTAATTGAATTTAACAATGCAATAAGGGTACCGAAATTATTTTGCAGGAGAAGAAGCTTACAGGCAATGTGGTGCAGATCCCTAGATGATCTCAATTAAGACTTGTCAAATTTATGGGCTACAGAAGAATTTTGGGGCTTTCAAGAATTGCCAAAAGAGATGGTTTGTTAATGGAAAATAAGGAAATAATATATTAAAAATATTAATTTTCCTATAATTTACAGAAGAAAGAAAAACAAAGGCGATTGTCTTAGATTGTTACATATTTATTATCCAAAGCTAATTCAGCTTCCCTTGTTTCCAAATCGTATGTATTTTGTTTTATAATTTTAATCATTACAAATTATTTAATATTTATCACACTTAGTTCTCAGTAAATCACAATGATTGCAAAATTTTTCTATATGTGTAGTGAATGGGATATTCTTTTACAAATTCCTGTTGATTTCATCGACCACTGACTCGGGTTTATTTGGTGTTTCCTCGTTATCCTTGAGAGTCAGTCGATCCTCCTGCGCCTGGCCATACCATTTCCTTTTGATTGTCAGCAAAGTGCCAATGGCTATAAGGATGCAGCCCAGACAAAGTAATCCTACTCCAGTGTATCTACCAATGGCGGGCAGATTGAGTGCCAACTGAAGTATTGAGAAATGTATTAATTAGAAGTAAATATAGAACTGAAGAAGTGCAAGTTACTCCTTAATTTTAAGAGTGATATTATATAATATTTATAAATAAGTACCTTAAGTTCCGAGGCCAGAGCCTCATCGATTTCAGCCCGACTGGCTGTGGTGAACATGGGAGCATAGAAACTGGGCAGCCCCTTTAGAATGCTGTAAGAGAATATTTTATAAATATAAATCAATTATTATAATAAATGACCAAAACCACTCACTCAATATCCTTGTCCTCCTGTATCAGCAGGGTGATCATCACATTGGCATTGACCTTTAGCGGCACACCCATTTTCCGCTCCATGATGATAAAGAAGTTGTTCTGATCATAGTTCGGGTTATAGCCATTGATGGTGCTGCCATAGCTCTCATCCGCGTACATAAAGTGGTCCGCGGACAGGTACATGGGCACACCCTCCGCACAGGGTCCAAGGTCCGTGGCTCCGGAAGCAGGACAGTCGTCTGGCTGCCTCTCCACCGGACACCAGCACTTCATGTTCCCATTCACCTGGCCATTGTCGAAGGTGTTGCGGGTGATCTCATACTTCCAACCCTGGATGCCCTGGATGGTTTCGCTTTCGCCGGTGAATTCCAGGTTGATGATCCTGCAGGTGTCCGGTATGAAGATGGTCAGCGCCTTCTCCTTGGGCTCATCGGGCACAAAGAGATCTGTGGTGCTGCCATTTAGGCGACCACACTCGCCCTCGTACCAGCCTGTATGATTTTGGCCCTTCCAGTACTTGATTTCGCCCATCTCCTTGATGTCACCCACGCCCGTGTGCACGGTGAAGGGTCCCTCAAAGTCCTTGGAACCGTTTCGGTTGAGAAACCAGGCAAAGTGATCTGTTTCGATCTCTGGAGCCAGGGGATTGTTCAAGGTCATGGCATAGTGAAGGAACTCGTCATAGAAGCTTTCGAACAGCCACTCAGACGCCGTGTGTGTCACGAACAGGTGTCCACCATTGGCATTCAGAGCCTGGTTGAACATGAACTTCAGGAAGGAGTTGCTGTTACGCATTTGATTGGCGGCGGCCTAAGGAAAAATTATAGAAACGTTTACTACAATTATAAATTAATTAAATTAATTCCACTCACCAGCGAAGGCAAGTGAGGGGCTGTTATTAAATCCGTTTGCTTGCCACCCGAAAGTTCCTCCTCCCAGAACCAGGTTCTGCGGGGATTAAAGGTCACCGTGCCATTGTCGTGCCACTCCAAGTCCATTTTCTTTCTCTCCTCCCGATAGACATACGGACCGAGCTGTTCGAAGCTGGGTTTCACCCCGTACGCCTGGACATCGTCGGCATTGGTCCAGTTCCAAAGGTACATATAGACATAGACGGGAATTGGCAGCTCCTCCCATTTCTCAAAGGTTTTTGAAGTGGGTGTCAAGGGCAGGGCCTGCAGTTGAAGCAAATACATTTAAATTTACTTGAATTCTTTTTCAAGTGAAAATGTTTTAACCTTCATGATCTGTGTGTCTATGAAACCGGGCCAGCATATTATGGCCAAGAGTCCTGAGACGGCGAACAGGGTGCCCAGTCCGAAGACCCAGACCTTCTGTTGGGTCACTCCGCAGCAACTACAGCACATGATGTCGATTCCGAACAAAGACTGGCCACCGAATGGCCAGCGGAAGATTTAAACTAGCTTTTTTATTCACCAAGCACTTAATAGATTATCCTCAACCGAGTGAAGCCCGCCGGCTAATCAGCTTGTCTGCCATATTAATTCGCTTTGTTTTCTTGATAGCAGCTGCACTGCCAGAAATATTTAAAAAGAAACAAGAGTTTCAATATAATATTTGATTAAATAAAGTAAATATTTCGTTTTAGATTTAATCTTATTACATTTACAAACCTAAATTGATATATTTCTCTATTTTTAAAGCCGAATATGTTGTAATAGACATCAAAAATATATTATTTGTTAGTACAACTATAAATTATTAAATATTAAATTGTTATTTCTTAGCCTAACTCTTATTAAATTAAAATATTATATAGGGATTTGTTTTTGTTCTCTGTGTGCTGATTGGAATTAACTGAAGGCCTTGATAATTGCAGACCACTGCACTGAAGTTCTTGAGAAGATTGGCTTATCAGCTAGACTATAGGTACTCCTTATTTAACTAATACGTGGAAATTAAAATATTTTAACACTTGGCAACTAAACATAGATTGAAAAGATTATATAAAAACTAAACACATTAACTGGAGACATGGAAAGTACCTTACAAAATATACAATAATCAAGGAATTACATAATTAAATTAAGACTGAAAATGCCCTAGAAACCAATTTTTTTAAATGTATTTCTGATAGAGCACTTCTCTCTTAGACTCCAACTATTTGTACGGATATGTAGTGGAAATGCAAGTCCACTTGAGAGCCATTAAAGATCACTTTCGAGGGGATAATCTAATCAGGCTAAGTAGTTTTCGATTAGAGCCATGCAAAATCGTTTTATGACTCGTCAGCCACCTGGATTGGCGAAAAATGGTTTGTTGGCCCAACATGATTAGTTGCTTTTCAAGCCATAAACATTGACCGCAAAATGTGTGGCGGCGAAATGTGCATTGCTGTTTATCTTTTTGGTTAATTGGGAAAGGCCACCACTCATAATGGATGGAAAATAACATGAATTGCGTCTATTTTAAAGCTGAAGAATCAACATTAAAGTTAACTTCCTACAAAACACAGACTTCTCTGTAATACACACCACATTTAATTAGCTGTTTTGGATTGCCTTGGTTACCAAAATTAAATGCATATTGCCACTTAGCTTCTAAGCCTGGCAATAATTGAAATTAGTTAGCCACAAGTGCCTAGATTCATGCCTAGTATTTCAATAGAATGTGCCTGCCACTGCTGATTTCCCCATTGCACTCTAATAAATGCATAATCAGCAACCTAAGTCAGTTAGGAAATACTAGGGAAGTGCCTCCACTGAAGGTTCATTAATAAATGCACAGAATGTGGACTAGGTTAGGTTAAGGGGTATATTTGTTAGGAGTCTAGATATTTAATGAATTTTTAATGAGGCCCAAGGAAAACATAATATTTTTTAATCCCTCATCCCTGGGCATTATGACACGCTCTCGAGATGTAACATTAATCAGGGAGGACTTAAATAATTAACAAATTAACCCATCATATCTTAAAAATAAAAATTAAATTGAAATTTTAATAAAGTTTCCAGCATCTCCGAGCCATATATAACTCTTTTTTTCTTTATTTTGTTTACATATAAATATTTGTAGTTCTTTGTTCATATTTAATTGTATTAATTATTATACACATACACACATATATGGATATTGGTTTTGATATATAGGAAAAGTACGACGACTGCAGTTCAGAACATCTCAGCAACATCAGCATTTTTTTAAAGGTCTACATCGATTGGTTGGACATGTAGAAATACGCCATTTTGTCTTCATTTCAGGTAGCCATTAATAACCTTAGGTCTCAATGGAGCCCTCAGCCTCCAGTTGGGCCTTGCGGCTTGGCTGTGGATAAAAAACAATTTAATTAAATACATTTTGAGTATTTAAAAAAATGTTTGTTTACCTTGGGGTGCATCAGGATGAAGGGCAGCTCAGCGCAGAGCTCGCCGCCTAGGGCGCCCAGGAAAAGCTTGACTTTCACAGCATAGGAGACAATAATGCCAAAGGCATCCCTGGCATCCTGGCTGGCAATTCTAAAGGTAGAAAAAAAAAAAACAAAGTGATTAGTTCAAGGAAATTAATCCAAGAATACTTTGTACTTAGTTTGAATGGCATCTTTTTTTTAAAATACTCACAGTGTGGTCGAGGCCAGAGCAGTGTCCTTGCGCTTGATATCACCCTCGACGGCAATGCCGGCGCGGTCGCAGTTGGCCACCAGAGTGGGCACCAGATACATGACCTTCTGCAGGCTGGAGCCCGGATTCAGGGGGCAGCCCTCGCTGGTCTCCATGAAGGCGATCGTGTTGCGGAACTGTCCGTTCTGGAAGAGCACCACATCGACGCCCTGCTGCACCATGGCCTTGACCTTCTTGACCACCTTGTTCGAGTTGTTTCGCACGCAGATATTCACCGAGATCTTCTCCCCATGATGGTAAAGCTGCTTGTCGAGGGTGACCTCCAGCTCGAGTTCGCCGGGCGACAGGAGGAAGTCCTTGCGCACCACGGTGCAGGGTTGGATGCCCTGCTTGGTGGGGGCATACTGCACCTTGCGGATGCCCAGATTGATGGTGCTGCGACGATGCGAGCGGTCGCAGTCGCTGTCTCCGGTGAAGATCTTCACGAAGTACTGGACACCGCAGGGCTGGCTCTCGTCGCTGGCCCGCTGCTGCAGCACCACCGAGGCCGGCGAGCTGGGCGGCATTTGCATCACAAAGGGATAGGCGTTGGAGCCCAGCTTCTTGAGCAGCCGCTCCTGCATCTTGGTCAGCTGAATGTCCTGCTTCTGGGGCGGGCACACCTGCTGGGAGACCAGGGTGAGCTCCTTCTGGAACCGCAGACCGATCATCTCATCGTCCTCCCGGCCGTAGCGGAAGTTGCACACCAGCTGCACGAAGATCTTGCGGTTCTGGCGCACATACTCATCGTCCAGCACGACGATGCCATCTGAAAGTGGAGTGTACAGTAGTCCATGGAGGCTAATTAATCCAAGATTACAGATTACGAAAGGCAACCGCCTGCCCCCCCTGGTAAGGTAAACGTGCCAGGCTCGCTGTCACGTAACTAATAAGCTGCTTTTCTGGTTTAATTCAGGCATCTTGGCCTGCATAAATTATATTTGAATTTAATTATGCCGAAGACAGGGGGAAGTGCATGAACTTGATTTTAGCTTGATCCTAAAATATATCTCCATTTGAAAAGGGAATTAATTGAATTTGCCGGAGTATACTTTTGGGAACAACAAAATCAGTCTACTGATTTCTAGCTCCTTCATAACTTTTTTTAATATTCTTAACTGATGCCAAAATATTTTCTTATAATTAAAATATCTTGTGAAGAGTTGAATTTCAAAGCAAAACTTTGAAAATGTTTATTTTTGATCACTTATATCTCCTCTTTATCCCTATACCCACCGATTGGCTCCACCTGCGTCACGGAATCCACAAATTCACGCCTGTTCATGTAGAGCGTGATCATGTTGTTCGGGGAACACTTCTTAAACACCTTGAAGTTGACCACCATTTTGAAGCTATTTATTTATTGTTTCTCCGGAAATAAAAATATATCTTTTATATTTTTGAAATAATATAAACTTTAGTTCAACGTTTCGCGCTCGTCTGTCTCGGGATACGCCGCGTTGCGTTGGCCGCTTGGCTATTAATTAGCGCTCATTGGCAATCCGGCCTTTATACCTGGCATTGTGGCACCTGGTCTCGCACCTGCAAATTCAATTATAGAAATTCTGTGACCGTAGTTCTCTGTTAGTTTCCTACTACGGCTTCCCTTGCCTTGGTGGCGCAGTGCCTTTGATATTGACATTGCAGTCGCACAGAAAAAAAAAATCGATGGATTGCCGCGTACAACACGGCGTATTAGCAATGCAGCGCCCGAAAATAGCTTAGGAAATCGATATAGCCTGCGTATTTTGGTTTGTCGCCTTTTCTAGTCGGTCTCTGTGGTTCCAAAAAGTGACGCATTTGTGCAAAAATATTACGTGGGTGTCGCCTTCCTCTCTCATCCCATGTTATTTGCCTTTCCTGTTTACGTAATTCTTTTTAATTTAATTGAGGCTTTTATGGTCCTCTGCTAAGCGGTGATAAGAGCAAAGCTTTTGTGGCTGTCTCGATTGCTGTGTGGTCCCTATATGGGAAAATTAACAAGCCTGGGTATTTTTTCATTATATATTATTTTTTAAATAGTAACTACATTTAGGGGGTTTATCATGTGATTTCATGCTGTGTGGGTGTGAAACCCCGGTTGTAATCATGCAGAAAAGCAACGTTCGTTTTAAATGTTTATTACTGTTTGATAAATATATTTCTTAGTACAGATTGTTATTCAAATTTTATATATTATTATTTATTAAAACAATAATGATAATAATAATAATAAAATATATAATTATTTTATTTACAACGTCTACCCCTTAAAATATTTATTTTCCTTAGTATAATAATATGTCAAAGCTTCTATTAGATTTTAAATGCACAAAAATAAAACAAAACTAAAACATTGCATATTGCAAAAGTTGAAAATATTATTTTTTCAAATATTATAGACTTTCAGTTGAGCAAATAATAACCCCTAATCACTTCAAACTCCACCAGAAACTGTCACTTAAATTCTATGCACATTCAATTATGTAAAAATATTCCATGGAAAAGCACCAGTGGGGGAACCCCGAACCAATTTTGGCCATTTCCAGTTCCAGTTTGTGCAATGAAATCACATTAGCATAAAGTAGGCTACTTAACAAAGTCAATGAACGTAATTATTATACTCCTGGCATTAAAAATATGAACAAAGTTGTGTGAAATATATTGTACTTTATTATGTGGTTTGGGAAAGTCTGGGCGGGCTTTTCCCCACCGTCGTGTGTGTGTGTGTGTGTGTGTGCGGAAAATGTGTGAGGGCGTAGCGTGGCGGCGGACAGTCGCCGAGGGTCCAACAAAACCGACAATGAGGCCCTTAATAATAGCAAAACTTTTGCACTCACGACGTGTGGGCCAGCGGGAAAACGTCGCTGGTTATGGGCTTGTCTCTCATTTAAATACATTACAAGTGAACTTTCCTAGAGAGGCGTGGATGAGACCTCGTCCCTGCTGATGGCAATATGTTGTAGAACGAGCTGTGTTTAAGATTCTGTTAAGAAAATGTTAAGTGTAATTAAATTCAATTAACTTTCTTGGCTTTGACCCCACAAGGGAGTCATCAGTGCACACTTTTATTGTGAAATTTACATTTTAAAATTATAATAGTAATAATAATAAAAGCAGAGCATAAGTATTTAGAAACTAGTAGGGAAAATATATCATATTGGTCAATATTTTAATTAAAATTTGAGGTTTCTTCAAGTAAAATAAATAACTTATCTATAAATAAACTCAAATTTCTTTAACTTAAATATTCAAAGTATAATATGGCCTTTCCCTCAAAGCCCTGTATATATCCCCATTTCCACCGCAATATTGTCTCCCTGACAGTCAACTATCCTGGCTAGTGTGTGGTCTCCTTAATAGATCCCTGTGCAGTCAAGCCAGAAATCGCTGGCCACCGCAAAACGCAGGCTCAATTATTCGCGTCCAATTGCGCCAGCTTTGAAGGGTGCTAACCCTTTGCCGAGAGGGTCACGGGCCCTCCTTAGAACGGCCATAATTTTGCTGCACCTCCTTAAAGCGGCAGCGATTTAAACGGCAGCCAGAGCCAAAGCCAAAGCCAGAGCCAGAGCCAGAGCCAAAGCCGAAAGCTCTGGCACCATTCTTCTCCTTCGGTCCACTCGAGAGCTAATTTGGGCAATTCAATTGCCTGACCGAGGCGAAACAAAGGCGTTGGCCAAATTGCATTGCACAATCAGCGCGATTGCCACGGCACCGTGCCATCCAGCCGGCGTACCCGGACAGGGAAGCCAGGGCAATTGTCGTTTGGCCGGGCCAAATCGACAGCTGGAGCCAACTGGGCTTCGCTTGGAATTCGCTAGAAACTGGAAAGAATTTTTTAATATTTTGTTCGGTTGAAAATGTGAGCTGAAATGTGAGATTTGACACAAGTTTAAATGAAGGAAAAATTAATTTGAAAAATTAAAGCTACCATTTTGGTGCCTTTTCCAATTAATACTTTCTTACAATACATTTTCTTGTATTCTTACCTTTAAAGTTGTAGGCTTTGTAATAATTATTACAAAAAGTTTGTATTTTTATGTTAAAAACAAGCCTTATTTGTTGATATTTTTTTTAAAACTTGCAAATATTAAAATATTCTTATCTTGACACTCGATAACTTCATAGATTTAATTGCAAGAAAAACTGGGCAGATTTCCGCCCAATAAAACAGCAGCATCTAATAATTATTATATAGAAATGGCTGATATTTATACTGTTCCTTAATTTATAATTAAGTATACAGTGTACAAATAAATTAATAAATATTATAGAAATTCCAATAAATTATGTTTTAAAAATGCACATACAAATATATAGAAATAAACTATTACATTTTCTGGTAGTAACTCTATTTCCCCGTGTGCAGCATTTAAGACCTGTCATAAGGACCTAAGAACTTTCAGGTGCTTCCCGAGTCCGGAGTACACCTTGATGCACGGTCGACATTGGCATCTGGCACTGAAACGTGAGCGCGGGCGGCCGCAAAGTTTTAGGCCAAAAGTCGGATGAGTGCCACTCATCAGCCAGATCAGGCCCAATAGCACGGAAAATTGCTGGGAAGCTGAAATTGTTGTCTTATGAAAAGTAAAAGCAAACACGGTGCAGAAATGGCGGCCAAGCTTCGGCCTGCTCGAGTTGCTGCCTTTTTCAGTTGGCATTATCACGGACTAGGGACGAAGGACATGTCGCACACTCTGAAAAAATAAATAAAAAAAGGCTGGGAAAAAATACTTCTGCTCCTGTGCTGGTTGAGCGGTCTTGGCAGCGATGTTGTCGCCAAAGTCGCCACCGCCGTCGTCGTCTGACGATGTGCAAACTGGCGAAGTGACAGCAAATGGCGCGGAAACTGCACTGTGTGTACTATGTATACGCCAACGTCAACTAATCGTGGGTGAACAAATCCCTACATATATGAAGAGTACACTAGAAAAAAAAATGTAAATATCTGAAGGAACATTTAGAATATATTATTAAAGAAATTCAGAGAATAAAAAGTTATTGCTTGATGTAATGTTGGGAAACTGTATATTGCTTCTTTGTAAACATTATATAGGTATTAATAATCGAGACAGGTGGTTTGTTTTCAAAAAATTATATTTGTAAGTTCGACTTTCTATATTTTATACCCATTCCCAAGGAAGTTTATAAGGAAGTTTGCAAGGAAGTTTATAAGAAGCAAAAAGGTTTTTTCAAAAATATACTCTATTTAATAAATTGAAGTTGACTAAAACTATCTTAAGTAAAAGAAGCGGGCCACATTTTTACTTATATAAATATTTTATTAAATACTTTTTCTCTGTGTGAATAGTATGGTACAATATGCATGGATCCCTGCACAATCTCTAGCTGTGATGTCTGTGCGTGTGGCCATGTTGCAGCCAAGGACAGGTGGTCCCTGGAATGGGGTCTCCCTTGTTGACGCCAGTCGATTGCAGGTGGTGTCCGTGACGTCGAGTCCTGATTGCTTTGACATCTACATCGCGGATGGTTTTAAAAATAATAGTTTCTCAGGTGGAAAGCCAATGTTTGATTTAATTGAAGCCAGCAGGATACATTTGGCAGACCCACTAGCAGTGACCCATTTCCATCTATTCAAGAGCACTCCATAGACTTAAAGATTGTCCTTTACTTTCTAAAGCGAGTGATCTATGAAAGCTCCGTGCAATGTAAAGCTTAAAGCAATAGAACGCTTTAATTGACTTATCATCGTTCCCTCCGATATAATATATTCTATAACATTTTGCATGCATTAGAGATCCGGTTATTTTCCACTTTCTTGTTTGACGCATACAGAACTGCAAGATCGAAAAGCTCTTGAGTTCACTTTGCAAATCAGTCGGCTCTCAACTGCACTTGTGAATGCTTATATTTACGCTTCTATTATTTGAATATAAAGTTGGAATTCAAAAAATAATCAGTGACGGCTTAAATCGGTAATTATTTTTTTTTTAACTTTTTGTTTTAGTGGTCGTTTGCTTAAGTCCCGGTTATTTTCCACTTTCTGGTTTGACGCATACAGAACTGCAAGATCGAAAAGCTTTTGAGTTCACTTTGAAAATCAGTCGGCTCTCAACTGCACTTGTGAATGCTTGTATTTACGCTCCTATTATTTGAATATAAAGTTGGTATTCAAAAAATAATCAGTGACGACTAAAATCGGTAATTATTTTTTTTCAACTTTTTGTTTTAGTGGTCGTTTGTTTAAGTGATATTTTATTGGTTCAAGTGATATTTCATTCAAACAAGAATCTCAAAAAAGAATCTCGATACGTAGTGAACTTTCTAGAAATATCATTGAGAGCTTGCCTAAGATGACTAAAAGATCCAGTGAAAGTTCTCCAGAGAAAATAATTTCTTTAGTTCATACAATCACTTCCAAATAAAATATTTAATATCCTTTAAATTTTCTTTTAATACATTTATTTTTTGAAAAAAAAATGCGAAGTCCGACTGTGCCAGTATGGAGTGAGTCACTAAAGTTGAATCATATCTAATGCAATTATTATTGTTGTCTTCATATTAATTCAATTGAATTTGATGAGACTTAATTTTTGTAAAATTCTCTTATATTTTTTTTCGGTGTGTATTGCCTTTGATTAAGTGCATGTGAATGTGTTAAAATGCCAATTCATTAGATGATGAACATTCCATCACAATTTGTAATACTGCATCAGTCGCGTTAAAAAAAATAATTCATGTCCCCCTCTGTCGAAATACTTACTCGAGAGATTCCACGGAAAATTCTCGGAAAATGCAAATATCGCTATTTGCTCTGTATTTCCGTATGCAGGTGTCATAAGCTCTGGCGTTGGCGTTGTCCGAAAAATACCGTTATTGCTAGCTAATTTCCCAGGTGCATGCTTGCTTGTTAAATTGATGTATAGCAGCAGGCCCAGTCCGAAGTCAAGTCCGCACCCGGATCCGTATCGATGGACTGGCCAGAAGTGGGAAGTACACAGTGCAAGAGAAAGGGACTGTAAGTGAGGATACACGGTAAGAAAATTACTGTTGTTTAACTGTTAAAAACCTTCATATGAAACGAATGCAAAATTTTTTTTAGAATTTTAAAACGGTTAGAAACATTAATTTCTCATGGCTTAGAATACATTTTTAATTTTTAAATAAGTATATTTCCGTAATTAATGAACATTTTAGTAGTGATATACATATGTACTCTTATTTAACACAATTCAAAATATCTTAAAATATATCACACTTATATGGCTACGATAAAGTTCACATATATCGACACAGAACCGAAATATTGATTTTTTTTTTGGATTTCATCAATTTTACTAACCCTTTCGAAGAAAACAATTTTTTGTGTGCAAAATGGAAGGGACCCGGCAGCAGCATAACTGAAAATATTGTGAAAATGGCATTGGTCGCCGCACACAACAATGGCTACATAGCTGGAGTAGGAACCTATACAGACAGGTCCCTCTCTGCCCTTGGCTCCTTCAGTGCCTGGAATTTGCGGTCGGGTTTTTGACACAAATTTTGCCGATGACATGTTCAATACACAAAGCTGCGTGCTTAAGTTCGCTCATCCGTATTGTTGTACCATGGAGCAGCCCCCGACTGCATGTAGCCCTCAATATTTGCAGCCAGCACGTGTTTAGGCTTGCCACAGCGCCGTTTGTGCTCCGTGTAAGTGGGGCTTTCTCTCTCTCGCAAGAGAGACATTGTTGCCAAAGTGGCTATTTTTATAGCCAAAATGGAGTATTTTTATAGGAGTTAATGGTAATAATTACCGTAGTGTTCAGGACTCTTTAATATTTATTTTTTATTTTTAATAAGCATTGTTCTATTGATATCCATAATTGATTATAATGCCGATAAATCAATGTATATTTTATCATTGTGATTATATTGATGTATAAATCGATATTCTATTATTGCAATATTTGTGGTGTATATTGAATTTCAGTTTTATATGTAAAAATGTCGCACTGAAAAAGAACATAAACATAGTTTAAGATTTCAGACCTTCCGAAATCAGCTTTCATTCTTTCTTCAATATGATATAAAGCGCGAAATATTTGTTATCGAACTAAACGCCTCGACACACAGACCTAATAATATATATATTTTAATATTATATTAGATATGTATATATACATAGGTCTTGAAACAATTATCGTTGACGTTATGCAAGAGAGCGGATGTTGATTGGCTAAGGCAGTGTATGCGCTTGGTATTCTTCCGGCGATAACAATAATTATTTAAAACCTATTCGCGTACAAATAATATGGAAAAAAGGGGAGGTCTCAATTCACTTAATATATTGCACAAATAAAAATATTCATTAATTGATTCTGCTTCATTCCGAACTGTTGTATAGTTATAGTTAGATAATAATATAAAAAATATTTAGAGTGAAGATTTATGCTATTCATTTTATATAAAGTTATAGCATAAGAAATATTATCTTTAGTTAAGGGAATAGACTTAATATTATAAACGTGTGCAGAAACCTTGTAATTGTTTATAAATACTAGGTAGAATACGATAAATGTAAATATTACGAAATATTCCAAACATAAACAAAGGGAAGCTTTGCCTGCATTATTCTTTAATTGAGGCTTTTAAGAATTGCATTGCACTGAGCTTTTATTCGAATCAGTTGTTTTTCTTTTCATCTATTTGATCGCTACCACGCATGGGCAGGGTATTATATATATAATATAATATAATATTAGAATACTTTTAGGCCTAATTATTGCAGCAATACCCATCAATTAATATAAATTTTATTTAAGGGGGTCTTCTACCTTCGCGCTCAAATTTGGGGCCTATTTTTCAAAAATGGATTGCAAAAAAACTACACATGACATCCGAACAAAATTTTTTTTATTTGATTAACTAATGCTTGAACTTGAAAAAAAAAAAAACCATATGAATTTATCATAACATTTGGCATTGGCGCGTCGTCGAATTAACCTCTGCCGGCGCGAAAGAGTCAAACGGCTGGCAAGAATTCTCAGCTTCAGAACATGCAAACAACAAGAAGTTTTTTTAACTTAATTTTAAGAACGTCGATTAGGTCAGGACACAAGCTTTTTTAATATTTGAAAATTTCACAAAATGGCAGCGATTTGAACAAAAATTTAATTTTTGACCATGTTTTTCAACCTAAAAATGACTGTAAAAATTGAAAAAAAATTTTTCGAAAAAGCTTGTGTCCTGACCTAGCGAGATGTTTTGTGAATAAGTAACGCTTTCAGATCTTGGATATCTTCTATGGTTTCGTCAAAATCGTGCAAAACTTTTGAAAACACTACTTTTGGGAAAACGCGTTTAAAGATAGGAAAAATGGTCGAAATGTATGGAGGTGGCAATCTTTCGGGCTTCGTTTACCCATGAAGGAATGCGAATTTTACAAAACCCTTTATATGGCGTATTCCTCAGATCCTCTAGTATTTAAAAAAATTTAAAAAAAAAATCGATTTTCTCAAACCGCGAAGGTAGAAGACCCCCTTAAGACTTTCAAAGTAACCCTATACCAAAATTGAAACCTATTTGGGTAATATCTCTTTTTTATAGCTATAACAGTTGACACTACTGTTCAAAGAACAAAAGGTGTACGCTAGCAGGCCCCAACTTCATTTATCCCACACTCTCCCTTGCACGGGGAAAAGGAAAAAATAGCCTGCGGAAGAGGCTCCATTCCGCTTTAAGGCACTCTCTGGCCGGTTTAAATTTGCATTTCTTTCTGTCAGCGGGTGTCAAATAAATTTGACAGTACGCATATAGTATGTATACCCTCCGGCCTCCGAGCTCCGCCTATTTCCGTAAGCCGCATTATCCTATTAAGGGATTTAATGGAGTCACACACGCGCGCTCGCAACTTTGTCTCATCATAAATCTGGGAAGCCAGCACAGCGGGTAATTCTCTGTGGAGCGTAGAAAATAAAAACGGCAGGGGAAGTTGCTGGGCTGCTGGAAGCCGCAATGCCGAGGCATTGTGTGATATATATCCCCCATATTGGATATTTATGCCCTTCACTTACTACCTGGTAAGGTACCGTATGGATTTATGCCGCACCGATTATGGCAAATGGCCAAAGTTGCCCCACACACCACACCCAGAGTCCAGACCAATTCCCTCAAATTAGCCAAAAAGCTTGAGGAGTGCCCAGTGCCAAAGACGTGCGGCATTTAAATTATTTTATCAGCACCTCCGAAAATTTATGAATTTCAAAAACTTTATGATAACACCCAAGGGACCGTTTTGGGCCCCACAAAATCTCCCTGTGTGAAAATATATATCGTTGGCCATTTGGCCAACAAGTTGTGTGGCGACGGTGGCGGTGGCCTCCTTAAGCTAACCAAATGTTGAGGCTGAGCCTTTTTTGCAACATTTTGGGGGGGCCTTTCCCCTAATTTGGCCCCGAAAGAATGTGAAATGTAGGGAAATCGAGCTGCTGGCAGGCTTCCTGAACTAACTTTTAGCTCAAGACTCAAGGCTTAAACTTTGTCCACTCGAGACGCTTTAATTGGTAGCTAGCTTGGAGCCCCGTTAACGCCCTTTGTCTCCCCTTGGGGGCCTGTCACAATCCATAGCCGGCAATACTTTTTCCATTCGTTTTGCTGCGCATAGTTTTGCATCGGAGACGAACCACAAAAAACGACATTTCGATTTTGAATTTAGTTTTTGTTGTGGCCCGAAGAATGCACTGAGAAATAAGAAAGTATTTAAAAATACAGAATTCATTAAAATCAATTGCCTTAATTAATTAAAGTATTTTGAGATGGTGAGTACCATTTTGATGTTGCCAAAAACCATCAGCCCTCTTAACATTTCTTTTACAATTTCTAAGGTTTTCTGGTTCTCTTCTGCTTTTATATAAACATAAGAATTTTTTGAAATATAATTTTTTTTATAATATTCTTGGACTTTTATACATTTTTTCTATGTGAACTATCTGACATAATAAAATTCGTGTCCTGACATATCTCAGCAGGCTTGTCACACGTGTCGAAGCGTTGCAGAAATCTGGGCACCCAATGCTCTTTGGTGCCCAGTCCCCCCCGTGGACAAGTCAAATTGTTCATTTTCCGCTCTCTATACGGTTGTGAATGCAAATACTAGTTCCTCTATATGCTGGCTCTTCCTTGCTGTAGGCTGTCAGGGGCTAAGACCTTGTGCTTTTTGCTGGGGAAATGTTTTGGAAAGCAATTAGCACTGATAAATGCGAGCCTTGACATTGCCCGAACTGAAGACATTGCCTGTCATTGCCTTTAAACGATTTGTCATGACGGCAATGCGAAAGGTTTAATAGTTGGGGCTGGAGCCATGATAGATTAGCCGCCTGTGGGGCTTCCCCTTAGTCATTCACTAAATAGTTTCAACTGAATAAATAAGTATTCGAATGTATTGGGGTCGAAGAAATATTTAAATTAAATTAAGAACCAATTTAAATACGTTTAAATAAAGAAAAGTATTTCATTTGAACTTAAAAAGAGTTTGGCAGAAAACGATAAAAGGAAAAATAAAAATTTAGCCAGGCTGATCATCGTATCAGCTCCATAAAATTTCACCTTCAAATGAGGCATGCCTGCTGATGCTTACCGAAAATGCATTTAATTTAATTTCGACATTTTTCCGCACTCAAGCTGAGTAAACCAATAAAGTGCAATGGCAGAGAAGGAGCTGCTCCACTGCACCAAAGTTGAGTAAGCTGCCTGATTAAATTTACACATCGCACCGCAACTGTTGCACGTTGTTGGCCCATCGGAAAGGGCCATAAAAAGCAGGGAGTTTGGGCAAGTTTTTATATCTCCACCGGCAGGAGGAACAAAGCTGAAGGAAGCTCCTTGCAGGACCTGCTGGCTGGCTGGCTGGCAGGCTGTGCATTAAGGAAAGCAACCAATTGATGGCTGCCGAGCAGATGTTCCTTCGTCAATTGCCTGTAAGTGGAGGGTTGTAAAAGTTCTTATAGTCGGGTGCACGCTGCATATGAGCAGTGCCACCGAATTAAGACTGGGAAATAGTCAAATTCTTTGGTTTTCTTCTCTTTTTGCCTTTGCTTTTCTATAAACCATTCTGAAGAGGACCCTGGGATGGATAGCTCACTTCAAATGTTAATCAGAGCCGGCCTGGCCGCCGCATCCTCCTCGAACTCCATCCGGATGTGTCAAGTGTAGCAATATTGATGTGCAATCTCGAGAGCTGCAACCGCACAGCTCCTCAATTTGCATGCGCCCGGCCACTCGAAGGACTGTGTGCAGCTCGAAATGCATTTTCAATGGCCAACGGCCGGGGCAGTAGTCCTTACAAGCTTCATGCATAAATTCAAATGTTTTCCCGGCCAATAAATGGCAGCCCGGACCCGGGCCCGACATTGTCTCTAAGATATATGAATCGGCAAACAAATGGTTAGCCATTTTTCACTGGGCCGCATTATGCAGCAAGCATCGAGCTCGTAGTGGGTTTCGATCTATAAGGCTTGGGTTTGCATAATGGCCCAGCATTCCCATATGAGTTTATTTGCATAATTATTTATTTATTTCACAGAGTCAGGACTAGCCTAGTAATACTTGTAAATTATAGTGCCAAATGGATTAAAGACTTACATGAAACATTATGAAAAAATTATAGAACATTAACATACAATAAGGGTAGTTCTTGGAGAAAGAAGTGAAGTTTCGTAAAAGAATAATACTATAAATTATACATTTAAATAATAATATCTTAACTAAAGTCTTTGGGGAATAGAGTGACTTATCCTACGTGTCACTTCAATTATTTTAAGAGCCCTTTTCCCCGTCACTCACTCATTCAGCCAAATCAATGCGCACTGATGCTGCTCCTCCAGCTTTCTCCACAATGCAATCAGCAACAATAGCGATCCGCCACGGAAACGGAAGCAATTTTCATTTGCGTTGAGTTTGGTTTTAGCTCGGTGTCGTCCTCTGCGGTCGCTTAGGAAAATGCAGGAAACTGCAGGAAAATGCACGAGGTGGCGGGAGAGAGCAGGAAAAGGCGACACATGCTCGGCGACATGTTAGCAACATAATTTCTGGCTGGCACACACAATGGGCCAAGATACATGGGGGCTGTGGGGTTGGGACCAAGAAACCCGGATAACCGGAAAACCGCAAATGATGCAAGTGCGCGCTCTGTGCAGTAAATGTGCAGTTTTATTAAATAAATTGTCGCTGCTCCGCTTCGCCCAAAATAACACCGTTGGTATCTTCTTTTTTTTTGTTTGGTTTCATAAACAGTCACACTTTATTATGGATTACGGTTATTGCTGTGTAAAATAAATACAATTTATTCCGACTTAAGTTTACGTAAAAATGCCAAGTTCTGTTATTGATTCGATGAGTTTTCAAAGGGGGAATGGAATGGAAAACACAAAATCGGGGGATCCATTCAAATGATTGTTGACCTTTGCTTGGGGGAATCATGCCTTACCATCTATTCATATATATATCTATATAGTTTTGTATGTGTCTGGGAAATCTATGCCACTAACTACGTGCTATTTTTTAATGTTTAATCTTTAAATTCTCAAACAGCGGCTGCTCAATTTTGAATCGCATTGGCCAAATATACAAATTGTTTACCATCGACACTCATTTCTCTGTTTTAATTTTAGGGTTTGCTTGTCTTAATACTTATTTACAGAATACACTTGGTTTGTTTACTATTTGTCTTTGTTTTTTAAATCTTTTTTTTGCTTTTTTTTTAAATATTTTTATTTGTGTTTATTTTTATCACATTTGAAATGTGTGAAAATATTCGTGGGTCGGCTTTTATATACAGATGCGCATATAAAACGGATTAAAATTAAATTACAAAATACAAGTATCTTAGTGAAACGCTGGTAAACTTGTTTAATTGTGAGCATGGCAGTTCGGAATTAATTGGGCCGCGTCCCAGGCCATTTTTGATGATGATAGAGAGACTGCAGACTGGAGACTCCAGTCTGGAGTGATTAATGAACTTAATTGCAAACTCAAATCCTAATTACTGCATTACTTCGATGTGACCCCGCATTGCCATTAATTATACGCCCCGTCGGCCGGCGGCAGCAAGTATACGCCCCGCAGTCCAACTCTCCTGCGGCTTACGTCGGCGTCGTGTTCACTCGGCCCAGGGCCGGGGCTGCGGCTGTCGAGGAAGTGACTCCAGCTCCCCTGGGTCAGTTGACGCTGACCAGCGGCTCCAGCGTGCTGCTCAGATGCACCAGCTGCTGCTGCACCTCCCGCAGGCTGGCCAAGCTACCCTCCATCTGGCGGTGCATGGGTGGCGGCGGCGGCAGCACCACCACCACAGCCTCCGCGGGCGTGGGAATTGGTGTGGGCGTGGGCGTGGGCATGGGCGAGGGAGCTCCTGGCGGCAGAAGGGTGGCCGCCGCCGCCACCGCTGCCATGGTCGTGGCGGAGCCCGGCGAGTGCGAGACGCTGTACATGAGGCTGCCCATGCTGGGATGCTGGGGTGGCGGTGGCGCCGGAGGCAGCATCATCTCGTCAATTGTGCAGACGCGATCGTCGACGGGGAAGGTAAAGTTGATTTCCTTGCCGCTGTCCTCGGAGACCCCGTGAAGCGGCGTGCTGCCGTTGGCAGGACTCAGGCTCAGCCCCATTGCCTGCTGCTGTCCATTCGATTTTGGCCCGACTCCAGTGGAGGAGGAGCCTGCCGCCGCCGCTGGGGAGGTGGCCAGGGTCAGTGTGGTCGTCGTGGTCGGCGAACTGCCATTGCCCAGCGTGGTAATTGTGGCCGCCTCCAGATTCTTTTCCAGGCATTTGCTCTCGCCTGCGGAAAACCCGGCAAAAAAAATAAAGCGGAGAAAAAATCAAATGAGAAAATGTGATAGTAAACGTTTCTGTTTCAACATAACTACACCTAAAAATATATATTTTCTATTATTAAAAATGTAATTTGTTCAAAAATTATGTTGCAAAGTAGGGGAGTCCTTGGACATACATTTTTATTAGACAGGAAATAATAATTTTTTTGTAAGAATCATTCTTAAGGCTTTTCCCTTTAGAATATTTTTCATTTCTCAGCAAAGTTCTTTGTATATTTTAACTAATATTAACCTAAGTATAAAAAAAATATTTTAATTTTACTAAAAACCCTATTGAAAAGTTTAAATAATCGTTTTTCTTAGTGTTGGCCTCCCATCTGGGACACTGAAAGGCTGCGGCCGCGTCACAGTTTTCCACATTTTACTCAAATCTAAGAACTCCCTTTTGCAGGACGAAGGGGTGAGCAGCGGCAGGAACAGCAGTTTTTGCCTGCTGTCAGCTTAAAAAAAAAATTTTCCGTATTTTATATTTTTTTCGCTGCGCAGTTTTCGTCCTCCGCTTATCGTGGGAATCGAATTTTTGTGTGTGGCAAAAAGTTTCCGTTGTGGCCGGGCGACAGCCTCTAAGGCCATTTTATTGTTTGTGCAGAAATGCTACAATTGCGTAAATTCAGAAGTTTTCCTTTGTTTTCCATTCGCCCAGAGAGCTCCCTCTTACCACCGCCCAACTACATTTTTTTTCTGCGTTTCCCCCGAGTGCGTTCTGCTGAATGGGAAATGGGAGTAGGGAAATGGGAAAATGGGAAATGGCTATGGCGACGCAGACGGAGAGATGCCCCAGGGCCAATTTCAGGTGAGCACAAACATTAGCGCCAAACTTGGTCAGTGTGAAATTTATTTATTCGCCAATTTAGTGGGGGACCTCCGAGATGGGAGATCGGGCGGGGGGAGAGCTAAGGACCCGGGCATAATGAAGCACGTCCTTGTAATTAATTAAGTGCGGCGACTTGTTCCTCTTTTTTTGTTTTTGCTTTTTAATTTGGTGCCGTTGAATCATGCGCGTGCCTGGATCCGGTATATAAATCGCCGGATGTCTTTGGTCGTTTTTACTTCATCGCCTGCACTTGGCAAATTGCCCAAACTCCACGTTTATCGTTTCTTTTTTCTCGCACCTGCAATTAAATTTAAATTCAGGTGCTAATCTCTACTTACTGCCATTCAGATGATCCTCTCTGGTATAGTAACGAGCCCGGTTCTTCGAGAAGCAGGCCACCAAGGAAAGTATAATGACGGCAATTAGCACAAAGATGATGCCACCCAAAATGGCCAGAGTATTGAGACCGCCTGTCGGGGGAATTAACATTGAGATTGAGAGTGTTTGGCAATGGCATTTGCATTTTATTTGCTTATATTATGCACTTAAAGTACGGGGGATTTCTTAGATAAAGAAAAGAAGAGCAAGTACTGTATCGATAAGTGTTGATATTAGAGATGAAGGCCTTTATAAAAACTGATGAATCGATATTTAGTTTGATATACCTGCTCTCTTTGGTTTGCAATTCTGTTAAATATCAAAAATATTTACAATTTTAAATATCGATGTATCAAATTATTCATATATTTTGGATTTAATCACACTATTTCTATGGATAGATCGTACTTTTCCTCTCACTATCTATCCCTAATATCAACATAAGCACTTGGGGCCAAACCATAATGAAGGTATTACCATATCTCTGAAGTGCATCCCTACCGTGCTCAAGAAAGTTATAGGAGGTGCTGGCGGCATTCTGCTCCTCGTCGGTGATGAAGGTCAGGCACGTGTGCAGCCCGTTAATGTCCAGGTTGTTGATTTCGGCGCCTCGCAGGTTCTTGGGCAGGAAGCAAATGGGATACGTATCCCACTTCCACTGAAGCTGCAAGAGGGAAGAGCACCATCAATCAGCGGGGGCTTTGAAAACTAATTGAATTCGAATTTTCCAACCTCCCCCAGCTCTCTCTCTCTCTCTCTCTCTCCCATTGGAGTTTATTTTATTTTCACCCGAAGGGAATTCCACTTACTTGGCGCACGACATTTATTAATTTTCCCATGTGACATTCATCGCATATCAGCGGATTGTTGTCGAGGCGCACGTTGCGAATGCCTTGGATCCTGAGAGCAGTGTCCTCGCTGATGCCGTGTAATTGATTCCGGGATAAATCCAAAAACTGTTTGGGCCAAACCGGAAACGAGCCCAGCAAAAATGGCCAGCAAAAGTTCAATTAAAAGTGCATTACAAGGGGTTGGTGGTGGGTGCAGAGGGAAGACAGGGCGGGAAGATGGCTCGTTGGCAAACAAAAGTTAAATTTTTATTGGAAAACTATGCTGGTAAAATGACAATTAGCTTAGCAATACGTATTGCAGTACGATTGCACTTAGAAAAATTATTCAATGTAAACAGAAAAGAGTTTTTGATATTTGAAGTACAGTTATTGGGTTAAACTATATTTTTAAGGAGTTAGTGCTTAAATTTGAGAGGAAAATGTATTTTAATTGAGGTTCTGTTGTATAAAAATTATGCATTAATTACATAGGAAATTATTTTCCTAATACAAATAGTTCCAAGAAATGTATTAAAGATTTTCCAAGTCTCTGAATATTTTTTTGTCTGCCCCAAAAGACACACAGAAGTGGCTACAATCAGGCAAAACAATTTGGTAATTTTTGGGGCCAGCCACAACAACAGGAGCCGGATGGCTTGAGCGAAGTGTATACACAATTAAATTCAATTAAAATGAAAGGCTTAATGGCTATAAAATGATTGTTGTTGCAACTCCGGCTGCTCTGGCTGCTGTCTTTGTTGCTGCACAATAAATTTGCCATAGTCAACGGGAACAACAGCAACAAACAATAGCCAGCAAATTCGATGGCACAGGACACTGTGGCAACCGAAAGGATACATATATCCCGACGGTGGATACGAGGGGATGACTGACAGGAGGGCAGGCAGAATGACAGATAAACAAACGGACGGACAGTGGCCCCAGTCCCGAGTCCGGATGGGTAACGAAATAAAGCCACGGCTTTGGCTTGTTGTCAGAAATGTATAAACAGAAATGGCAAACGCTAACGAAAACTGGAAATTCCAGTAATGGTGCCAGGATGCAGTCCAGGCTCCTGCTGTTGTCGCCATGTTTTACAGTGAAATATTCTACAAATTGGCCAGAAAGAATCCACACGGCAACAGGACAATAGATCTCCGGGATAAATGCGTGGGTGTGTGCTTGTGTGTTTGTGTGGCATGTCAGGCAGAATTATGGCCCACTGTGAGTGACTTACCTCCAGCTCCCGACACGGATCGATGACCTCCAATGCCGTGTTATTCAAGGAATTGCCGGATATATTCAGATACCTGAGCTGCTTGAAAGGCTGCAGCAGGCCAATGGGCATTTGCCCCATATCAGCAATGGCCAGATGGGTTAGCTGGGGAATGAGCTGCAAGGAGAAAAATGTTTGAGAAATATGAGGAATTTCATAAATCAATAGGAAAGCTAACGAAGTAGAAATAATTTCAATCATTGAGAGTATTCCATTAACATTTTGAACTAGCAAAAGATGTTACAGATTCCTTCTTTATATTTAACATAAAATATTCTATATTCACTTTAAACTCACCTCAAAGGTATCGCGCATTTCCCTGAGATCCATCAGAACGTTCCCGCTTATGTTGAGGGTCAGCAGATTGCTCAGGCTCCTTATGGACTGCGGCTCCAGACGCACCAATTTGTTGTAGGACAAGTCCAGGAATGTCAAGTTGGTCAGCTGCAGGAACGAATCGTTGGGCACTTTGGCCAACCGATTGTACGATAAATCTAAAGCCATTTCAAAGGAAACCAAGGACCCCGGGGGAATAGAGAAAAGAAATGGAAAGCAATTGAGAATTTGTGCTTTGTGGAAGGAGTATAATTTGTGTGGCGCACCCAAATGATTTAGACTCTTCTGCATGCGAAAGAGTTGGTCCACCACCACGGACAATTGATTGCCATCCAGCAGGACCTTGGTGAGGCGCTTCACATCCCGAAACTCGTCCTTGTCGAGGAACTTGAACTGTGCGGCAAAAGAAAATAATTGGAGAAACTCTTGAGACTTTGAGGCTGAGAAAAAGTCGCGGAGACAAACCTCGTTGCGTCCCAAATCCAATTCGCTTAAAAGCGGCAATAAATTGTACATCTGCGGATTGATTTTTTTCAGCTGACAATTGCGGCACTTGAGCACTTTCAGTTCCTGTGACAAAACAAAGCGGAGTTTTACTGTGGCTCTTTAAAGAAATACACTTGGGGACTGAAAGGGGTCAGGCGAAGAGAAGTTTCTTCGATTAAATAAATAGATTTTAATAGGAAAAATATTAAGACCTCTAAACAAGAATTTACTTTTATATTTTCAAATAATTTTCATTTAAAGATTAATGGGTCAATTATTATTCCGAGTGTTGAGCACATGCAGGAAACTCACCGGCACATCGCGAAACACATCCGGCTGTAAATCCTGGAGCGGATTTCCGCTCAGGTCCAGATACTTGAGTCTGCTCAGCATGAAGAAGTTGCGCTGCACAAGCTCCACAATTGAGTTGTCGGCCAAATTAAGACGTCGCAGATCCTTTTTGGGTTAAAAGTGAAATAGAGGGAGAGAAAGAGAAGCTATTTACCAAGTTTATTATGGCACGCACTGAATTAATAATGTTTTATGATCAGGCCCGGCACCATGGCTAATAATTCATAATGCCAAAAAATTTGCAGTTACTGTTGCAGCAACTGCTTTTCCCAGGGAAAAGCTAAGGGGGGGAAAAAGAGGAAGTCACCAAGCGCTGAGCAAAACAAAATCGAAAGCAAATTGAAGACAACGAAACTAACTTCTGTGCACTTCCACTTCCACTTCCATTTCCGTCGAGTCCTACTTCTTGTCCAACTTAAATTCGAGCACGTACAACTTTCGCACCGAAAAGCAGGCAACATAGCTATTAAAAATGCCGCACAATTTATTACCAGCCAGGATACGGGCGAAAAGGACTCGTGCAAAAATTGCAATCATCTTTGAGATTAAACTTGTGGCCGCGATTCTGCAATTGGCATCCTGTTATGGCTCGCAGCGTGGCCTTGTTTCCCTTAACTTGGCTGATCAAACAACAATCAGTGTGTGTGTGTTTGTTGTCCTGGCGTAATTATGTTGAACAACTCTCTACATTACACAATGAGATTTCATGTCATAAAAAAACACTGACACAAAAACATACACAAAAAGCGACAAACAAAAGGATATCATCATCAGTCAACGGTCTGGTTATGTGTACTCACCGTCAAATGGCGAAAAGTTGAGCTGGCCATGCGTAAAATTTTATTTTTCGATAAATCCAATTCAATGAGATTATCCTGGCCCCGAAAGTTGTTCTCCGTGATATTGGTTATGTTGTTCTTGGACAGATCTGCAATGAATGGCAGTTGTTATTATTATCAATAATAAATGAATTAAAATGCAAATAAATAAATAGATAACTAACTACAGTGGTAGTGAGTATTTGTAACAGAAATTAACTCGATCTGAGGATTCCCTGGCTGGCCAAAGGAATTTCCTAGTCTTTATTGCCGCAGCTAAAACAAACTCAAAGCACATTACACATACGCCCCATTGTCTAGCGTAAAGCCAACAGGCCACGCCCCCCTTAAACATTCAGCAAAATTAATTTAAATAGAAATAGGAAAAAGCGGAAAAGGAAGAGCGAGGGCAAAGGAAATGCCAATTGTTCCGCTGCTCTTTGCTGCCAGAGAAAACCAACAAAAAAAAAAAAAATAAAAACTGCAGCAGGACTCGCCTCAGGCTTACTTTTTTTTTTGCAAGCGTGTATAACTCCTGACAGGCGAATGAAACACCAATACCCGGTCGGGATTTTGGGGCGGGAAGCCCCAAAAAATAAGATCCGGGCATGTAAATAATTGGAGGGCAGGGCCGCCAGCGGGTAGGCGGCGTTGGCGCACATAAAGCACAAATAAACAAGTTTAAAGCCCCAGCGATATCGGGCATTGCTTTCGGTGGCTTTACACTTGCTTCCTCGTCCTCGTCCTCGTCCTCATTCTCGTCCCAGGTCCCATTTCCAATCGCATTTTATTTTTCGGGCGCTTTTTGCTGTTTGGGGCATCAATTTCAATTTTATTGACAAGACAACAATCGTTCGGCGTTGCAAAAACGAAGCAGCAATGCTCTTTTCTTTTTTGAGTGAATGTCCTTCGTAAAAGTTTTATTATCTGTGTGCTTGGCTTGGAATGATTTAAATATATGCAAGTACTTTAAACTGTATTTTGTTATCCAAAAGTTATCATATGGAAAGAGTATTTACTTTAGAAATAAAATTTCTGGAATGAATTCTAGGAAAAATATTTTAAAATTGTTAAGAGTGTGCTAGACTTTAAAAAAAATGAAAACTACAATTTCTAGTTTAATTTTAAAGCATTTTCGTGGCCTCTAAGATCTGATTTGTGATATAAAACTGACAAAATCGTAAACCTCCCTCAAATAGAGACATTTACTTGCTTTGAATCTGACTTTTCCGTTCCAGACATTAATCCTGTAGTTTACCCTACACTTTAGCTCTGCTTAAAATGCACAAGGATGTACCAGATACTCCTGCAAGTCCTCCTGCCTTATCCTGTCACTGCCCTTTCTCGGCCCGCCACTGGTATGCTCATTTAACATTTTGCGACGCGTCCGCGTCCGTTGCTTTATTTGCGTTGGCATTTCACTCTTTTTTTTACGAGCCTGCAGGACAACAGCATCCCATAGCCACGCCCCCTGTTATCCTGTTGTGGGATTGTTCTCCGCATTATTTGCATATCAGCGAGTTGGAGATTTTTAAGTACATCGCACAGCTGCTTAAATTGAAATCGCTGCCCCCCGTTTCGGATTTATGCGAATCGTAAACCCATTGATTACTCACCTAATATCCGCAGATATTTGAGGCCCCAGAACGACTCGGCTCCGATTGCCGGCAGATTTGATTCCGTGATGCGCAGTATCTCCAGTTTCATGAACTGCCGTAGAGCCGGGCCAATGGTGATGGAGTTCCTGGGCCCCCGGATGATGATTATTTTCACATCGGTGTCCAGTTCGTTGGGTGTGAGCAGCGAGTTTAGGCCACCTGCAAAGGTTAAAAATGGGAAACCACAGTTAAAACTAGTTGAGGTCGAGTGGCCAGGCGAGGGAATATACTTGAACTATTTTTATTGTGGATCCTGATTGTTTGGGAAAGTTTCTAGTAAAGAAAAGCGAAAGTAAAAAGGCTCTAAAATAGTTTATAATCGGTCTTCATTTATTTTTTATACTACTTTGATTATGATAATCATGTTAATGAATCATATTGCACAATTCCCATCGATATATGTGCATCCCTAGCCTTTATTGACTGTCAAATATAATCAGAAGAGGACTCTTTTGTCACAAATCCTGCTGGTAATAATATTTTCCCAGTGCACGTGTCCTGGCCACAATGCAAACAAGATCATTAATTGCACACCCAACCGAGCGGAGCGTTATTTATATATATATTTTTTTGTGTGCCAACAATGTCGGGCATTGGCGTGGCATCTATTTAGAATTTGTGAAGCTGCTGCGAGTGCAAAAGGATCCCAGTCACCATTAACATCGCATTTGTATGCAGCACAATTTTTACTCTCACCCATTGTATTTTTCTGGGGCTTCGGGTTCTCTGGGCTTTATGCATTTTACATTTCGCCAGGCAGTATGTAAGAGAAGTTGCACTATAATGCGACCATTGTACTCGGCGGGCGGGGTGGGGTTTTCAGCGGTTTTATGTTGGCTGAGCACGCTGCGGGAATTTTCATAAAAATGCTGAGCATTAACACTGATTGTAACATATTTTAACGCGCACCCAGTTTTATTTTGTTTTTGTTTTTTATTTTTTTGAAATTTTTGTTTGGCGAGGTCATTGCTGGCACAAAGGACTTTGGGTTGCTCATTAGCTTAGCTGCAGGAATTCTAACAAATTGCGGCTTAGATAAAATTAGCTGAATTTATTACACAGAAAAGGGATGAGTGGCTTGCATATTTTGGGGGACATTTCGTTTTTTAAGCTGACATGTTGGGTTTCATGACAAAAGAAAATATTTGAGAATGTAAGAAAGCTTAGCTTCTGATTTAAAAATGAATTATTATTTTTATTTGGGATTTTAAGCAGCACCAGAACTTATAATTAATTATTTCCTTAATTCATCAATTATTTATTGTTTAAATCTTAAGGTATTTGATATATTGATGCATTGTATTTTAAATACATAAAATTTTGTCGTATTTAGCTCAACGATTTAGTTTTTTGTGACATTTTCCCATCAGTTTCCTTCAAAACCATTAAATTAAAATGAAAATCTCATATTTTAAATCCCATTACCACTGCCTGAGCTCCTTCTAAGCCATTGGCAATTATTAAGAGCCCAACAGTTTTTGAAATGGAATTAAAAGGACATTGAATAAGCAGCTCGCATTCAAAGCGATTCGAGGACTTTAGTCCTGGAATGTATGGAGTGTGTGTGCTCTGGCCAAACAAGCGTTAAATTGAAATTATAGATTTTCGGTAAGCGAGAAGGGAAAAGAAAAGAAAAACCAGATGAGCTAGGAGGGGGAAATCCCCAGCTACATACCCACAGCTACAACCACGGCCACAGCCACGACGACGGCAAATGACAGTTGAACAAATTGAAATTGTCAGACATTTAAGGGAAATAAATGGGCAAGCTTTAAAAGTAATGTCCCTCCGAATCGCGTGAGTGCGAGGAATTTGCTTTGCACACAGATCGGAAATCGAATGCGAGCCAGGATGTGTAATTATGATAGTATCCCACTGGGAAACCCTATTTTTCTCTAGCATTTTGCATAATTTGCAAACGTTTACTTACTGGTTTTTTCCGGCACCCCCTTATCGTCTCGGTTCCGCATTTTACATTTTGCATTTATTGCGCCACTTACCTTTTGTGCAGATGGCCTGGTAACGATCCGACTCGTCCATGCTGCATTGGCATTCAATGGGGCACTTCCTTCTCGTGTTGCTGAACATCGCCGGCATTATGCTCAGGCTGAACAGCAGCCACTTGAACAGCATCTGAAGGAGACAGAAACAGAAGGGAGAGAAGAAAAATCGAAGGTTAGTCCAGCATCTCAGTCTCAGTAGTCTGTGGTTTTTGGAATGCAATTAGTGCCGAGTCTGCCTTTGTGGCAGCCTCTTCATGATGTAGTTACTTATGCCATGAATATCTTTGTCTGAACCAGAAGTTTAACCCGTAAAGAACAGGGTTTTGAGTAGACTTAGCCCCTTTTTTATTTTACTTTTGTTCGATCAAGTTTAAAATGAATTAGAAAAGAAAACATAACTCATATTAGTGATTTATTTTAGAGATAAGTTTGGCATTTATTTAAGACCCTTTAGCAGTTTAAGAGTCCTTTTAAAACTTGTTCTTTTTAATCCTTAAACTGCATAGCCTTGCAGGTTCACTCACATTCCCAAAGAAACTTTGTAAAATCTCCGCGGTGACTCTTCTGTTTAATTACTTCGCCAGATGATTGAACGACTCGTGGAACTAATTTAACTTTTCACCTCTTTGCTTTCTGCTTTCAATTACCGCAGCTGCTAATCTACATATAGAACCGCACAACCAAAACACACCCAAGCACACCCAAACATACACTCACACACACTGACTAACACCCGCCAAAGAGCCATTCAAATTGAAATCAACGTGGTGTCACATGTTGACATGGTTTCAGCTGCTCCTGCTCTGCACTCTATGCTTACACATATATATTTTTTTGTACAAACTACGTACACAGTAAGTTCAGTGGTTTTGTTACATAGTTTCGTTTTGTGTGCGTTGCGTATACGCCGTGTTGACCTCGGTGATTTGTGGTCGACAGCAGCAGGATACGAGGAGGCAGTACAGCCCAGGACACTTGTGCGGCACCGCGGCCAACGATAAACTGTGGCAGCGGCGCTGGTCTTGCGGTCCCGATGCAGCCAACGTGCTGCATAAATTAGCCGCAGCACATTGTGGTTAGAAAACAATACAAAAAACAAAGCTGCGAATCAAAAATTAGAGCAAAAAAGGGGGTTTAGGAGGTTTGTGAGAAAAAAAAATGTATAAATGATTATAACATTTTATAGATTAATTTAATTAGGTAAAAAATTAGAGGAGTGGCTGTAGGAATTTCTATAAATGTAGTTACTGTAAAAACATAATTCCCGAGCATTATATAATAATATATATTTCTTTGTTCAAAGACTTGAAACTATTAACCAGATAGAAAATCTTCTATTATTTATTCAAGAAAGTCTGAATAAAAATAGCACTTGTTTAAATGTATCAAAGAAAATCTTGAACATGAATTCTGTTTTAAAATATAAATTGTCTGAATTAATAAATATACCGATGGAAATCTTCAATTAATTATTCAAAAGGTGATATTTGAAATTATTCTTAATTAATAAATATTTTAAAAAAAGTTAGTAATTCACCTCCCAAAAAAATATTGTAAAATTCTTCAAGAGATCGCGACTTTATTTCCCAATCCCCTTAGTAAAAAATTCCTCAAAATATAGTCATTTAACTCTCAAAAAAGCACGTCAAAGTATTACAAAAATTTCTTTCTGTGCTGTGCGATAACCATTTTCAATTTCGCCAAAAGCCAAGGCCTGGGAATGCATTGGGAAATTAAATTTCGGCTTGTGGAATCTTTGACTTGGACGCGTCGGATTTTCTTGCAGACATTTCTGGGGGACACGCGAAAGCCCAAGGATTTATGTGGAGCATATTTCCCATTTTACATATTCCGCGAAGAGATGCAGGAGCAGGAGAAGAAGGAGCAGGCTTCGCGTAAAGAGTTGTCTGCCAGAAGCTGTCAAGCTTGCCGGCTCATCGCCGGCACCTTATGCCGGATTTGTTGTCAGGATATTGCCACTGGGCCCGGCTGAGTAATATTTCTGCAAAGTTGCTGCGGTAAAAGTGAAAAATTGCGACAGCCTCTCTCTCTCCCTCCCGCTCTGCTTGGAAAACTCCGGCGGCAGGACAGTTTTTTGCACTCAAGTCGGCGCAAAGTTGCCGCCGCACACGCTCAAGCCTCACACTCAATTTAACATGGCACATAATTCACAATAAAGTTCCGAAAACTGCATTCAAAAATGTGCAAGTTGTGTGATATACGCAGTGCCGGGGCATGCGCTGCCAGAATATAAATTCCTTTTGCATACGAGTCCTTCAAGAAGGGAATTTAAATTCAAATTGGGTGTCGCTGCACCTTAGGAATAATGTTTGGGGCCGATTTATGAACCACAAATAATACTTAAGGGCCTTAGCGACAGTTAAACCAAACAAGCGAGAATTTAAGGTACTTAAAATCGAATTAAAACGCTGGAAATTGAATTTCTTGTAAGCTCTAAATTTCTTTTAGTTGTATAAAAGACAGAAATTTTTAATAGTTATTTTTTCTAATATATTTTTTAGTTTTCTGCGATATTGCCAATTTTAAATACCATTTTTTGTAGCTTCTCTAAGTCTTAACAACCCAAAGTTAATCCCCTTCGCGTTGATAAACCAACCGAAGATGGATGACCCAGAAATCAGCATCTGTCGGACTCGTTAGCCACCGAAAAGGATGCCACTCAAAACCAAACAAGCGGGACCAGATCCAGCTGACATCCTACACGTGGCACTCGGACTTTTGGCCAACTTTTGCGCCGTCTGCCGATGCCGCACGCGAAGTGGCAAAGTGGCCAAGAGTGAAAGTCGTGGGCTTTAGCTGCTGATATCGGCTTTCAGCACAAGGACTCGTTTGCTATTTAAACATTGGCAAATTTGTTTGGCCCCTGGCTCACTCCAAAAGACAGCCGGAAGTTCGGGAAGAGTGCAAAGTGCGGCATTACTCATACGCCCCGTGAACCGGCCGGCGGATGTGGCATTTAATACGCTCGCAACTTTTGTAATTGAATATGATAAATCAAAGACAACTAACTCCTGCCCCCATTCTCGGGCCTAAGCCGATGCGGAAGTGGAAGTGGAAGTGGTTGGAGCCATTCCATTCCTTTCCATTCGCTTCTCAAATTACACACACAATAAACTCTCATTTGCTGGGCCAGTCAGTGAATGGTATTAAATTTGCCTTAATTCAGGACTCTGAATCGGACTCGAACTCGAACTCGGACACGATTCAAAACCAAATAAATCTCAATATTTGCCAAGGGAGCAAAATCAAATTACGTTAAACTCCCGCCAAGGGGCTAAGCCCACGAAAAAGGAAACAAAACGAGCCGAAACATCTGGCATAGCATTATGAATTATGCCCATCGGTGGGCGTGGTCGTGGCTGACCCACGAGCGCAGCATTAAAATTCATGAACACATTTATTGCCAATTACTGCAAGGCCCCCAAAGCACGTTATGTATATATATAAATATATACACATACGCAGGTCACACACCCAGTACAACACAAAATAAATGTCGGACTCCGTTCGGCCAGATTTTTGTTTTTGTCGGCTCGACTTGCCAAAAGTTTGTGCTCTTTTTTGCCGCTTACATAAATTGATAAATTAGATTTACGCTCGAGAAATTATATTACAATATAATATATATTTCCGTCAGACGATTTGTGTTTTTTCTCTTTCGTCTGGGCCTTTGTTTAATGTGCCAAAAAATATTTTAAGGCCTGCGTGTGGATCAGTTTTCTGATATTTTAACCTGACATTGAATTTATGACCCGTCTTCGTGTGAGGGAAATTTATTTTTAAAATGTTTGGTGATTTATTAAGAAAAAATTGCTGATTTGAAGAAATTTTATTTTAAAAATTGAGTGAATGGAAAACCATTTGTTTAATAACGATTACATTTTTGTAGGATAAAAGGGTAATGCTTATATATCAACTGGTAAATCAGAAATCAATGCCCTTTGAATATTTGCCCTGTTTTTTGCTTGACTTTTCTCTACTTTTGGCCAAATTTAGCCATTTGAAGTCCACACGTGTTGCGAGCAGACCAAACATTTTTATCAATTTCTATCCACAAATTCGAGGCTCGCGGCTAGGAAGTAAGCTGCCCGGATTGAGCCAAGTGGCAGTGGCGATGCGTGATTATGCCCAGACCAGAGAGCACTGAAAGAAAATAGGTCTAATAGAGAAAACTAAAGTTTCTTATAGTGCTAGTTATATTTTAGAAAAATTTAAATATAAAAGTTTGCAGAGAAATATCTACAATTATTTGGGCTTTGTTTTCTTATTTAAAGCTAAACAATTTTGAAGAATAATTTCGATACATTCTTGTGGCTGTGCAGCAGGGCGAAAGAAGGACCAGGCAGCACCAAAAATGATAGACACAATGCTGCATGGACACGAAAGTGCTCCTCGGCCTCCACCTTCTCTTAAAAGACTTGAGCGATTAGTTGGCGGACGTGCGGTGCATGAGAGCAAGGAGGGAGCACCCCGTATCCTTGGGCTCGGGATCAGACGGCAGGTCTGGAGCTGGAATATGTGGCTACATTTGGTGTATGAGGCTAGAGCAGGAGCAGGAGCAGGAGCCGAAGCAGGAACTGTAGCTCGGAATTGGCCACGTGCTGGCCGAATCGCATGCCGGGCACACATAAGGCTAAGCCGCAGGAAAACCGCCGTAGAGCTTTGAGCCACGACGACCGCTTGCTGACCTTCTCGGGGATTTACATGGGAAAAAGCAAAATGTCGTTTATGCCTGCACAGGGACATGTGTATGGCCGGACCCTGTATCTCCAAGGATATCGGAATGGGAGCTATTGTAATTGTTGTTTACAAGCCGAATGTCACGTCCTCCCTTCTGCTTCGCATTTTCCTTGATTTATTTTCACACTCAAATGTGAGAATTTTCATGTAATTGCCTTTGTGTGTGTGTGTGTGTGAGTCTGGACACGAGGAAATTTATATAAAATTGCCAGGATAACCTACGGGTGTGTGCAATCAGCTGCAGATTTTGTCGCTTGTTTTTTGGGTCATTTGGTCAATGCGATTAGTTTCGGCCACACCCACAGGGCCCACAGGTTGTGTCTGTGTTTTCTGTGTCTGTGTGTGTGTGTGTGGTGGATGCGTGTCCTTTGCGGAAGTGTGGCCAGGATTCTGGGGCAGAAGCAGCAGCAGCAGCAGGAGCCAAAGCCAAGAGGGGACGACATTAAGCTGACATTGGCCAATTAGGCACGGCAAATGAGCAGCAATCTTTTGAGGCAATGATGCCTAAAACAGGGATTAGAGGCCCCGACGTCCCTTCACCACACACAGGCATACTCACGCCCACACCTTGACCACCGACATTGACAGGTCCGGAGATGCCGCATTGTACACTCAACAAAAATGTATTCAAGTTAAATTCAAGCAAGAGATAGTGCCTAGTCCTTCTCAATTATGTTCTTATTTTAATTTAACCCGGTTTTGGCTTATGAAAAGCATTCCATTACAGTTATTTCCAGTGTAATACCTCTTCGCCTGCTTGCCGGCGAGATATTGATTCCAATTAGTTGCCCGCCCTTATTGATCTTCGGCGGCATTAAAGGGAATTTCCGACGAATCCATTTACCTTTCACCAGCTCGAAATTCACCGACTGCGTGTGGCCAGCATCGCTCCTTTTGAGCTCCAAGAACCCTTCACTTCCACTTCCACCTGCTGACTGTCTTGTGTTTCACTTGGCCAAGCGTGGCAAGATATTAACTTTCAGCGGACGAAACGACATCATCTTGAAGCCCCCTCCCCACATCTGCCCCCTGCCAGACCTTTAAGGAGCCCGGTCATGGTCATCGTCACCATCACCGTTACCGTTCCAACCAGATCCGCATCCGAGCTCCTTTTGTGCGCTTTGTTCGCCCTCTGATTGCGTTTTTAACGCTTCACGCTCCGCAGCCGAGCGCATTGTTTTGCTGGATGGGGGAGAGGGATGGGTCCCTCTGCCCTAATTGAATTGCAAATGCCGCAAAAGTACAGGTGAAACTGTACACGGGGATTATGGCCTACTAATGGCCAGGTGATTGAGTTAAGGACTCGCCTTAAACGTTGTCCTTCCCAGCGCTTAACTTTCAATTACTCGTATCCTCGCAGCTGCAATTCACTGATTTATTTTAATGCACTTTCCGTGTGGCGGGAGGAGAGAGGGCGGTCTTCATTTTAAATGCACTTTAATGCCACTTGATCTGACAGCGGACACAATGCGGAATTTAATCGATGAAATTAACAGGGGAATTTTGTGAGTGGTTGAGGAGAAACCCACTTCAAAGACTTCCTATTAAGGTAGAGCCCCAAAGAAATGAGAATTTTATTTAGGATAAATGTATTCTTATACCATAAATAAATCATAAATAATTCAATTAAACAAGAAATTCTTTTTGAATCTCGTCTTTTCATACTATATTTGTGTATGGTTAAAAACCGAATCCCAGTTCCGGCTGAAATTGCACTAAAAGGTTATCCGTTGACAGTGGAATTCCGAAAACTTTCACTGCTACAACTTAAAGTTGAACCTTTGTGAAACTTTTCGATTTGTCAGCTTAAAGCCGCCAATTTGTCGATTACAAAGAAGTCTCTCTGACGCAGTATTTCCCTTCTCTCCTGATGTTGCCATGTTCTATTTGAGCTGGCAAAACTTTCCACTGGCTTTAAATTTCCCAAAAGCAAATTTTTCAATTAAGCCTGGGCTGGGGAGATTCTTGAACAGCACTCGAGACCGTCTGCCGAGCCAGGGGAGAGCGGGAGAGCTGGGCAAGTGAGTGCTCATTGTGGAAGATGTTTCCATTTAAATTTATCATTTTTTAATGAGACTCTTAATTACACACCGAGCGGCAGCCGGAGGCAGTGACTGCCAAACAGCATGTTACAAATAAGGCTACAACGCTAATTGTTTCCGCTTGTTCATTTGGCCAATGCTCCCCGCAAAAACACACAGACAAAAGGCATCCTTTCCTCATTCGGACTAAGGTTGCCAAAGTCGCCTGGTGGCGAAAGGAGTTATCCCTCAAGTAAACCTAGTCGAGCCTCCAAGTCACAGCAATTTCATCACGAACTTTAAGATATAGATAAAAGAGGAAAAGTTTGTAAACCCTTCCCTTTGAATTTGTAAATGAATATTTAATAATCGATCTATTTTGGTTCAATGACAAAATACAAAAAAAAAATATATGCAATTAGAGAGATGTAGTGCATTTATATATAAATACATTAAAGTTTAGCTTTTGTTCCTTGGTTATTATGTAAAATGATCGAACATTTCTTTGGGAGCTATCCGAAATAAACATCTGATTTCCATAAAATTAAAAGACAAACTCTAAATAATAGATAAATATTATTAAGAAATAACTCGAAGAAGATAAAAATATTAAGAATAGCATGTTTATTTAACCAAATACTATTAATTGCTTTGAAATTGTTTAATTTTTAGGTTGAAGTGTGGTTAAGCGATTGCGTGAATTACAAAGTGTAAACTAATCAGCCTTAACCCTGATATACAGAACTAACAACTAAAAAATGGACTTAAACCGGATGAGCATTTTTGAGCTCAATCAAGGTAAATGATTTCAAAAATTAAAACCAAAACCATAAATCATAATAATAAAACTATAAAACCGTTTACTGAATATCAAAAACTTTATACAAATATTTTGTTCATTTAAGGATATTCCTTACGGGATTTTGACAAATTTGACGACATTACCAATCTCGATTTTGACGTTGGAATGAGTGCAGAAGCACACGTAAAAGTCCCCAACACCCCAGATGTGACAACTCTTTATTTTCGAAACCCCAATATGTTCGACATCGTGCCACATTGCCGCAATCTTAAAAAACTAAAGTTCTCGGCAAAGCCGGATAACGTTGGAGTCGACTATGCACCGCTGGCTGAGCTTCCCAACTTAGAAGAAATTACTATATCCAAAGCTTCCGAGAATGGCGTGCTTTTGAGCATTTTTCAGGCAGTAACAAAAGGGAATAGACCTCCAGGGCTGCAGCCTTTGAAAATTACTTTTTCCGAAGACTTGCCTCATTTAAGTTACGTTTATGTTGCTAGAACGGACTCTGTTTTGAAATTAAACTTGACGCATGCTCCAACAGGTACACACTTGAGTGCATCGTATGACTTTTGGGACATTTCAAGGGATAGCAGCCCTTTAAAGTACACCATTATAGAGTTAATTGAAGCAAAGCTAAAAATCGATTACACAGGACTTACCTTATATAAATGTCCGAAATCAGATGCAGATATAATCAGATTTATTAAGATTTTAAAACTTTTCAATATAAAATCTTTACATTTTGAAGATGAAGATCATCTTCATCTTCATCATAAAGATGAAATAGCGAAACTCATTGCATTAACGAGCTTATTATACAAATCATTAGCTTTGAAATCGATCAATATTCATAGTACAAAGATCGATCAATCTGTTACCTCTGAACTTGTCAAAATAAAATCAATTACATCTTTGAACTGCAAATTTTACGATTGGGAGTCTGTCGAACTCTTGAGTGCTCTTACCAACCTGGAAACTGTGAATGTCAAAGTTGAAAGGAGATTCAATTCGACGACTTCCCAAGCAATTTGCAGCCTTATTAACACCTGCTCGACAAGTGGTGTCATTCAATGTTTCGATCGTTGGAGAATTGAATTTAGAAATTTTGAAAGTATTATAAGCAGACAAAAGAAGAGAATTACAGCTCTGAAAATTTATGCCGAGGGAGAAGCATTATCACACATCTTTGAAGCCTTCAGAAGCTACAGTAACCTAATTACAATTGAGAAACTGGATGTTTTAAAATGCGTCGATATAAAGATTAAAGATTTAGTCAAAATGGCAGAGGCTCACCCCATACAAAAATTAAGATTTTCATTGGCCGATACGGACAACATTAAGTTCTTTTCCGACCTGGCTGAGCTAGAAGATCTCGAGGAGTTGACTATACATAACTCTATAAAAGGATCTCTGACAGAGCTCTTCAAACAAATGAAGTCGACATATTCGCTTCAATTTCTAGAAATCAATTCAAAAAAACTTTCAAGTGAAGAACTAATTCAAGTTTCTGAATTAAGCTCGTTAAAAAAGTTAGATTTATGTGATTCTAAGCCTACAAATTGTGAATCACTTATGGAGCTAGCTAACACTAATATTGAAGAGTTAACTATTGCGAAACAAACATTTTCTCTACAAGAATTATTTTATGCATTTGCTAACAAAACTACATCCAGACTTCAGCACCTGAAAATTAAAGTAAAACAAAATCAATGTCTTCAGCTTAAAGAAACAAAGGAGCTCTCTAAAATACAAAGTTTAAAAAGCTTACAATGCACCTGTTCGCAAGATAAATTAGACTTTTTGCTGAACTTAAGGCACTTAGTAGAACTGGACATTACCCTCAATTATGTAACATCTAAAAAAGCACTTCGAAATTTGGCTGAACTTGAAAAACTTGAATCATTGACCTTGCGTTTGAATGAATTATCTCTGCCACAAAATTATGATATTTTGGCTGATATACAAAATCTCAAGGAGCTCAACCTTTTAGTAGATAAATACGTTAAGGTTAATCTTACAAATGTCTACCAGGCTATTGTCAGGAAAAACGTAAAATTGACACATCTAACTACACCAATTGGATGTGTTGAAGAGTTAAACGAAATAACGCAGATTAAAACGTTAAGAAAATTACATCTTTTTGTTGGATCAATTGGTAAAAAAATTACGTGTCTAGGAGAACTATCAGAACTCGAGTCGTTGCAAATTACAGTTGGAGTAGGTAGAAATTTTATAATGGGTAATGTGCTACCAATTTTAAGGTGTTGCAGAAATCTCGATCGGCTTTTAATCGATTCGGAGTATTATTTCTCTTATCCAGAATCTAGAGATCTAGATCCCACAGTCCAAGGACCGTATCTCGATCGCCTTTTAATCGATTTGGAGTATTACCTAAAGAATATATATACCCATCTAAAATCTATAAGAGATCCCACAGTCCAAGGTCCGTTAACTGTTATTCTTACAGAAGAGTACAATATCCCGGATATACTAGTAAGTGGAAAAATTGCATTCCTAACTGAATTTAAAATAACACTTTTTCAGGTGGTACTGTACGAGAATGTCTACTTCAAGCTTTTTACATCATCGAGTCTTTTAAAAAGATAAACATATTAAACCCACATATTGAAACATACATTTTTTTTTTTAATTTGTATAATTATAGTTTTGTACTAAAATAATTATAATACATTTAAATACTAATTTTGTAATGAACTTTATAATAGACTATATATTAGACTTTTGTATAAACTTGTCTGTATTTTATACGATAATACTGCTTTCGAGCCTTTTATTAATGCGATTCTAATTAAAAATAAAATATATAATAATAATAAAATAATAGAAAAGCATATTTCTATTTGTTTGTCACAGAAATCCATTATATTTACTCGGAATAAATTTATTTAATCAGTAAGCTGTCCGCTTAGCTTAGTTCAATTAAGAACGGAATAAAAACTTAAAAAATTCGTGTAACTAATTTAGCAAAAATACTTTGGCATGATTCTCGATTTATTTTGCGTCATCCATTGGGTTAATTGATTTTTAAAATGGCAAAACCGACCGGGAAAACAATGTAGCTTTCAAACCACACTTTCCTGCAAACAGAATCAGTTATTATTTGTGCAAATTATTCTGGCTAATTTATGAGATAAAACGATCCGAAACAAATTCAATTAAAACCAGTAAGTGTTTAGAAAAAGCGACACGATTTAAAAAGGAGCCCGAGGGCCATGTGTTACTTCTGGGTTTGTGAACAATTTGCATTCATTATTTATTCATTGCATTAAAAGCTATGCAATTAATAAATAATGAGGATCAACGACACTGGCATGTTCCTTTTTGACACACACTCCGTCTGGAGATCGATGGCACACAGACTGGAAAACAGCCTTGAGGAAATAAACTTGTACCACGGCAAATCAGCACTTGAAAAGGCAAATTACATTAAAACACAAGTATTTGCTTGACAGTTATTTTAATATAAAATAAAATTATTTTTAATATTATTTCAATGCTATTAAAGATTCTTAATCCTTTGCATAATTGTTAATTAATTAAATTAATTACAGGAATTTACTGAAATTATCTTTTTTAGATTTCCTTAACTATACTATATTGGTAAATTTATGGCCTATTGAGCTCTTAAAAAATAACTGGTTAACTTAGAAATAAATGAGACATGTATAAATATATTTTTAAATACAGCATCAAGGAACTGGGACGATTTTTGTTGCCTGAATCTCGTTAATGGAATTGGCTTGTTTAAACTCCATCAAATCGGCACCTATCCTCTTGACCCCTTTCTGCCTTCTGCTTTTTGGGCCCTCTTGAAACCGTATGAAGCTGTTCAATTTCATCGCCACACGTTTCAATATTTATTATTGCCTATTGACACTGAACAGGTCGATTGCCGGGAGTTGATGGCTGCCCTGCTGGAAGTGGATGAAATGAAGACCAGGACACGAGGGCAGGACAAACACATACGGAGATCGGTGGCTGGGAGGGCAGCAGTGGCCATAGCAAACATATTATTGACATTTTATGGTTGGAAATTCATGGAAAAACAATCAAAAGGGTAACGGGAGAGGACCTGCGGATGTGCGAGTGGCAGTGGAAGGGTCCTGGTGTTGGGTCACAAGTCGATTAACAGTTTGATTGAGTTTTCCTACATATCCGATGCGGTATTTGCGGTTGATGTGTTTAAAAGTCAATACAATGCGACACAACCTCCGCAAAAAGGGGGCAAGGGGAAAGATCTTAATGGAAAAATGCCTCGTAAAAATGTTATGCGGCAAATATTTGAGCGGCAAGAAAGCGGTTTGAGGCAATCCTGGCAATCGGAAAACGCAATTAAAATGCCGCTCACTGACAGCCTGTCGGCAGAAGTTAAATGCGACCGAGTGCCCTTCAGCTTTTGTTATAAATATTAAACGAAGACACAGCCCTGCCTGCCGTCCTTGGCCTCCTTGCAACTCTCGGGACTGTCCAGAATATTACCTACCATTGCAAAATGTTTGCCATTGATAAATTAGCAGGTAGGTAGGCATTCACTGTAGTCCGGGACGAGGGCTCAACATATTTTCCATTCACATTCCATCGTCATTTCTGCCAATAAGTCGAGCATGTCCTTCCTGCCATCCTCCCCGAGTCTGGCCAACGCAATTGATTGAAATAATAAGCCGGGACAGCAGCAACTCGGGTAGCAAATTGATGAATGCAAATTTTTGGCGACTGCTCGCTTAGGTTTGGAGCGGAGGGAGTGCCATTAATGAGCACTTTGAGGACATGCCCGCAATTGAACCGAACTGTGACAGGCTGGGAATAAAGGGCCAGGACCCCGCACTTCAGACTGCATAAATTATCGCCAAACAAAATGATTAATGGCCGCGGTTCGAAAGTACAGAACTCAATGGCAGTCATGAGTGCTTGACAAGTGCCGAAGATGGAGTAATTAATTTCAATTTATTGATATTTATTTTCTGAAGAGTTCTACTTTTTTACGATTTACGGGAAACAAAGTAAGCAGGATTCATTTGGTTTCAGTTCAATTTGTGAATTGGAAATGGTTTATACAATTAATTAAATTAAAATCAAAGCCAGTTAACTGGAACCTTTTAAATTTAGAATTAAGAGATTGCAGACATTTAAATCCAGGAATATAATTACCATAATTAATAAGTTAGACATTTATCAAGAAAATAACTTCCAGGATTTTATTTCAAATAATTAAACATTTTGATTGTACAAATAATCCACTTTATTTATAATATAAAACTCTTAATTCTTTCCCCATTTCCTTATTAATAAACATTTATTAATTATTTATTTCTGAAGACTTTATTAGACTCCACAATAAAAGTCACTGGCCAGCATTTTAGGGTATTCATCTTCGCCACCGCTGCGCAGATAAAAATTAATCAAATCTAAGCCGGCAGACATAATGCGGGCTTCACTGGCATCGTATTAATTAAGGCGAGTTTATGATTAAGCGCAAGACCCTTCCTGCTTTTGATAACTAATTTACACACATTTATTAGTCGTTGTGCAGCTGGACAGATAAGCCCGGTCTGAAGGCCTGGCGAATGGGGAATAGCTGCCACAATGTTGCTCATACGCCATGTGGTGCCTGCGGTGTGCCAATAATGCTGGTGTCTGCTCTTCCACGATTTTCCCAGGCCTCTATATGGCAGTGTGCGTGTGTGTTTGTGTCAAAGCGCGCACTTAAAGCTTTCCGGGCTTAGATGGAAATCCCCGCCGCCATTGTTCACTTCGCTCTTGGCCACTGCAATCTCAGACGCAACAACCGCAGGCTCTCTCAAAATTTCCCCCCTTTCAACTTGAAACCTTTAAGGCCACGCTTCGCGTTAGTTTGTTGCTACAAAGGATCCAAGATGCCGTCGGGGCTGAGTTTTAACTGTGCAAACTTGGCCATTAACTAGCTCTGCTTTCGCTTTAATTAAAAACTGCATTACTTGTCTCCGCTTCTCCAGATTTCTGGAGCTCAAAAATGCTCTGATATATGCGTGTAATTTCGTTTTATGGCTCACTCGCACACAGGCACTTTATGAGCTATGGCGTCGGACGATGGGGTTGCTGTTCGCATAATGATTAAAAATTCAATTTAGTCGACGCGCGGAATGAAATTATTTATGTGTGCTGTGCCCGGTGCGGGAACGCGGCTCAGAGCTTAAAAACTACTCGGGGAAACTGGGGGGGTGGAGACATAAATAATAGGAAAATTGCCATCGATGAAATGAAATTTTTTAATTATAATGTCATTTAGCTTAAAGCTTTCCTTGTTTTGGTTTTCTGTTTGTTTTGCGCTAATTTTTCATCTTTTTCCAGCTTATAGAGAATCATTTTTCACCTTCAAAGCTGCTGTGCGAAGAGAAATATTTTCTAATTAGCAAAAAAAAAGGCAGAGGCCAGAGCACGTGAGAAATCCCTGATGACGGAATCACTCTCTCACTCGCTGTCGTTCTCTATCTATCTTTATCTCTCCTTTTTCGAGGACAAAGAAAACCCGTCTCCCTGTCAGTGCCCATTTTCCGCTTAGCCCCCCTTTCTGGCAGCATTGTTTGCATGCCTTTCCTGCTTTCCAGCGACGACGTAAACTCATATACTCAAAGTCTTACACTCTGGGGGCCTGCACTTCAGCTCATTCATCAGTCATTCAACGGCTACGGGAACAGTGCCAACCAAAACACAATCAAGGACCCCTCGCTCACGCCAGCGATGGCAACATGTTTTCGCAATTTACCGATTTGCGCGGAAGAGGGGTGGCCAGCCGCCCCCCTCTCTCAAGTTTTTCCCATTTCCACATCCTCTGCTCCTACACTGTCGCCATTTTCCGCTACTACTATTCCTGTTCGTTGTCATCATCAGTGCGCAATTCAAGCGGAATTTCACAGAATTTACTTTGACGTTTATGCATTGCGCATACGCCTGGTGGGCCGAGCTGCCTGCTCAACCAGCTCTGATAGTTGATTAGACATTAAGAGCCACTTGTCATCAAATCCGACAAGTGAGCGTAAATATGAATTCATATAATTTACTAACCAAAAAAATTAAGAATATGGGTAAGTGTGGATAATTCTTTTTAAGGTTTATATTTAACTTGTATTTTAACCGACAATTTTGACAAGGAAAAAGAAGCTTATATATTGCAAAAATATATTTATATTTTATCAATTTTAAAAGCCACTTTACTAACAAAAAAATTCATATCACACCAACCAAGGATTTAGAGTCAAAGAATTCTAAACACTGTTGGAGTAGCCCTGTTCAGGCAAACACATTCGCTAACACACAAGTGCGTTTCTACTTTTCAAATAAGTTTTTGAACATTTTTTACATTTAAGGTAAGTCCAAAATGCATTTTATAAAGCCAGTTATTTGCAAAGTGCATTTCGCTTAATGCCAACTCCTTTTCCCACTCATTTGCTTCAGCAAAGTCGTCATCAGGCTACAGTCCTCTGCCCCACCCGTTGGCCTAGAAGCATCTTGTGTCCACAGCTCGCTGAAGATGCCACGCGGCAAATATGTGAACCACAAAGGGCGCTGTCGCCAGTTCACCCCATCGGATCAGCTGCAGCTGGAGCTGGGTATGATCATGGACAAGAACAAGCATCACGATCTGGACCAGGCCAAAGGCGAACCAAATGGCGAGTGGGATCAGCCGGAGTATGACGATGAGTATCCCACGGAGAAGCCATTGACCACAGGCGTCCACAATCTCATACAAGTCTACAATCCTAACCGTTTGCCGCCTGACGCGTCAGGCCAGAAGGACAAAGCCCGGGATGAGCGGAAGCAGAAGCAGGGGCCACAGAATAGCCAGGTCCAGGCCGACCTGGAGAGACTTTTCATCGTCCGCAAGGAACGCGAGGCGGCTGCCGAACGCCGTCTGGCCGCCAAGAAGGCAGCCGCCGAAGCAGATGCCTCGCGTCTGGTGTCTTCCCTTAGGAAGCTCACCAAGCAGTGTCCCGTCGAGAAGATGAACCCACCAAAGGTTCTGACCCTTCGCGGCAAGTAAGGGTACCTATGGGAATATAGGAAATATAGGAATAATTGCAAGCAAAACAAATCCTAAATCAAAAACGGAAATATTTCGGAAGAAACTTGGAAAAAACCTTTTGAAGACTTGCAAATATTCCACACATTGAGTGCCATTTCGATGTTGGTTACGAAATAACCCATCGAAATGAGGCAGCAAAATAAAAAGACAGAAAGTAAACCTCTTCAGGCTATCTTTGGGGTGCACAATTTACTCAACTTGCTTAATTTTTCATATATTTATCTCGCTAATCAAATTAACTTGACGAGCAGCTCTTCGGATATTACGCATACGCCGCGTGGGCTCCAGTTGTTTGCTCAGGCAAAAGCAAAGCCTGCGCTCTCATATTTGAGTAGGCATTAAGTGCCACTTGGTCCAGACTATCCAAATAATCAGTCAAGGGTGCCGCGAATCGATGTCTTCGCAGTGCTAATTGTGTATGATTTTCGATGTATTCGCAACCGCAAGCGGATTTTCGGCTGCGGTTTTATTGGGTCTCTTCAATCAATTAGGCTTGAAGGCATTAACGTTTTCATTCCCTCAAATATTGGATTTCCTTATTAGGCAGCCTTTTGATGTCCTCACGCACGAGTGGGCGCCGTGCCAACCTGATTGTGACATTTTTGGTAATTGAAAGTTAATATTTGTGAATTGATAGAGCAAAAAATTGGCTAAGTGCGGTGTAAACAATTTAAATGTCAATACAAACGCAATTACCAGGATCACAGGGGCGAACATGACACATGTCCTGGACAAGGAATGTACCATTATAGGTGGTGTGTCTTTCAAGTTAATACCCCTAATGTACTGTTCCGGGAAAATGAAGGCGAAAAGCGAGCAGCGGAAATTTATCTGCCAGGCCAACGCAACAGTTTGAACGGAGGCCGTCAGGATATGTCTTCCGCCCTCACGCCCACGCACTCAATCTCACTGAGAGGAAACCCTAAAACTGTCACTCTTATAAGGAGGTGTCAGATTTTTACCTTTTGGAGCTGCTTTTAGCAATGATTAAACCGGAAATTGGCAATTAGTTTATTACAAATATTTTGAAATAGAAAATACCAAACCTCAAGCCTTGAAAGACTTTTAAAAACTGTTTTCAAAGTGCTTTAAAGAAAATGTGGCCTCAGGACTACTTTAAAATAATTAATGAAAACTTTTAATAAACAAAAAAATCTTCTAAAAATATATATTTAATTATATAGAAAATATTAGACACTTTTTTTATTGGCAAGTCCAAGTCCAACATTCTTTTCTCGGTGCACCCACACGCATATGTGAAAGTTGGTTTTTTATAGATTAGGACCTGGCCATGATGGCCATAACAAGGGGCACAATAAAGGCCCACTTGCCGGGCGTTGCCAGGACGCAAAGCCCACTCTCAGTCTTTGACTCCGGATCCGGGAGCCCAGTGTTTAAATGTTTCGAATTGCCGACAAGGGATTTGGCATCATGGCATTCACGCCCAGATAAGCGCCCGTAGTAGGTCTTATCTTTAAGGATACTCGCCCGGTCTGAGTGGACGTTGAGATTTATTACAAGCCATTTTTCTTGCACAGGACCCGCAATTAAAGCTGCCTTCGCTTTCCGCCCAGTTTTTCCAGCTCCGCCAGTCAAATAGTTAGCGAAATACTTTCGACGCCGCCGGGTTGGGTATGCAAATTATTTGCCTTTAATGTGTGCCGAAAACTCTGGCAAACTTGCTCTCAATTTAGTCATTAGGCTTTGGGGCAAAACTTTTGCTTTTTCTTGGGAGCGTGTGTGGGTGGGGGAAAACAATTTTTATTTTCCAGCTGCCTTTGTGCTGCGCGTATTAATGCAAGCAGTCAACTTAAAATATAATTAAGTCGAGCTCTCGAGCCTCGGATGACAAAGCAAACACATGGCCAAAGGAAAATGCCTCAGAGTGCAAGGAAAAAATGTGGGAAAGTGAAAAAGAAAATAAAAGAGGCGAGGAGGCACAAAGGAACTGCACAGCACATGAGGAAAATAAAGAAAAATAGGGTCGACTTTGGGCTACTGCGAAGGAAGTATAAGAATTGGAGTTCCATGAAATAATTATTTTCATTGAAAGTATGAAAAAAAGAAAACTACTATAAATTAATATAACAAAAATATGTATTTTTAAGAGCTGCATAATAAATTAATGCTTTGCCACATAAAATGTCTAAAGAAACGATCATTATGCAAATATTATTCACAGAAGAGCGTGAATATCTTTAAAACAAGCTTCTAAAAGCTGTGAAAATTATATATTTTTTTAAATATAAGCCAGGGGAAGGTGTCATTTTCTCATATCCTCTTATCCTTTAAAGTCTTTCCTGCGAAGAACTAACGATGCCAAAGGCAGCCGCGAAATAACTTTGCAGTTTAGTGAAGTGCGCGCCATGAGAGACATAATTATGCGATTTAACACTTTAGTGCTGGCAAAGTGGAACGACCAAGCCGCCGGCGCCTCGTCCTCTCACTCGTCCTCGTGCTCCTCCTCGACGAGAACTCATCAGCCACATCCTGGGCTGAGAACAAAGGAAGCGGCTGCCAACAAGAAAAGGAAATTTGTGCTAAAAGTGCACTTCCAGTCAAAGTGAGATGCGGATAACAGGATGAGCACAGAAATGGGAGGCGACCACAACGCGATTTAATGAAGCTGCAAATCCAAGGACTCGTTGCGGAACGGAGTTACTCCTCCAAATTATTCCGTTTGGTATGAGGGAATAGGGAATTAAGGGAGTCAATGCAAACTGATTGCAGAAAATGCCTCATTTACCGGGAAATCAAATCGCTTCATTTCTAAGTGGATAAACACACAAATGATGGCAAATAGCCATGAATGCATCTAGTCCACAGCCGAAAGGCAACAAGAAAAAGCGACCCCGGTGACCTGGCCAAAACGCTAAACGAATGAGCGAAATTGAATGAAAATTATGCTGCCACTCGACTGACTGCCCTCCGTACGTACATATATACGTACCTTCTGCTAGATGAAATATATATAATTTTGTAAAATAACTTGGCCCTTTTTTTCAGATCAGTGAGCTTTTTCCTTTCCCCCGGACGACGGCGAAAGGCGGACCAGGAAAATTTCTTTGCTAAACAAAATTGAATTGTATTCTGACTGACGCTAGGCCCCCAAGGCTCTGTTTTGTTTATGTTCCTTTTATTTGCTTTTATTTTTTTGGCAACCAAATGAAATGATGGCATTTCAAAAAGAATTTTTAAACAGGTCTTTAAGTTCCGGGAAATGTCTAAAAATAAATTCGGGTTGTGGCTTAAATTTACTAATTGCTGCTTTAATGAGTAAAGGCAATTGAATTTATATTAAGCTTATGTTTTGAATAATTAAATTAAGTCTAAGTTATTATAACCAATTTAAATATTTTTGTTTATTAATAAACAGTTTAACTGGGAATTCTTGGCCTAAATCTGATAATTAAATCTATATATATTTGGCCAAATTTAATTTAGAGAAACATGAAATGTTTTTCCAAACCCTTCCTTCAATTGTATTTATCAAGAATATTTCAGTCGTTTTAAAGAATATTTAATAAAAAAGAACATGAAATGGTTGAGCTAAATTCTGTTTTTAGGCAACTTTAATATATTAAAACAGATTTTGGCTCGGCTTTCTCCCTTAAATGATATTCAACGAAACATAAAAAAATAACTACAAAATCAATTTTATAATATTTTTTTACAAACTTCGAAGAGATCTGAACAATACAATAAAATTGTAATTCGATATAAACAAACTTTTACGCACACACAAAAATAATGGGATGCGAGAAAATCTTGAAATGCTTACAAATTTTCAATGGACGGCAGAGCCCGCAACCGGAATCACCGCAGGCCTCGTAAAAATGAACATTTGAAGAGCCGAAAGATGTTGAAATGTGCAAACATAAAACTGCCACCAATTGATTGAGATGTAATCAAAAAGGCGACCCAAACAAAAAGCGGTCCACCGAGGCACCGGGACGGGACCCTGTATGTGAGGGCATAAAAATCATTGCCCGGACGGGAAAAGGAAAGAAAAATCAAATTACGCATACGCAGTGCAGACCGAAAAAGGGAACGAATGCCCTGCTGGCTTTCCCTCGCCCCCCGCCGAGCCGTTATGGAAATTCGACAAGAGGGGGAGACGGGACGGGCAGCATATGGGGCCGCTTACTAATGCTAACTGGGCTTAAATGCGACTGCCTTTGAGCCATCATACATCAACGCAAACATAAATTACTCGCCATATATGCGCATGACTAATTTGCGACTCATGTCTGGCCTTTGATGCTGAGCCCGCCGCCTCCAGCCGCCGCCCGCAAAGTTTTAGCATTCATATTTTATTAGCCACAAGTCAGTAAGTTTTGTGTTCTAAACAATTTATTAATGGCCCAGCAGCCAACTATGCTCTAGCTAAAAAAGCGTCACAAGAAGAGGGAATCCAGTGCGAGACCGAAACTGAAACTGAAACCAAAAATGAAAATGAAACTAAAACTGAGTCTGAAACCAAAACCGAAAGGTCCAGTCATCTCCGACTTGTGTGTATATATAATTTATGTGCCACCCCACTGTATGTGTGACAAATTGTGTGCCGGAGGCCAAGTTTCGCATTTTGTTGTTTAACTTTTTGTCCTCACAGGGACACGGCTCTCCCACTGAGCTGTGATCGTTTCTGGGGATAAAAAGGAGCCAAGTTTGGTGAGGAAATACCGAAAAAGTAAAGAAATTGGAGGAAAATAAACGGGCTCAGGGATTATTTTGAAAATATACAGTAGTTGAAATATTTTAAAATATAAAACAAATTTATTGTGAGCGTCTGTTTTTCACAGGAAAAGTTTATAAGCTTAGGATAGGAATTGTGTGTATAATTAATAACAGCTTGGAAAATTTAATATATATAAATTGAAGTTCATTAAGATGTAATATTTTAATTAAGGTGAAAATCAATTAAGATGAAACCAAATTGCATTACTAGCTTATAGAATTTTTAAAAAAGGTAGCCCTTAAATACCGAACCAGAAAAACTACAGCCCCGCTCATAGCCAAATCCTCATGTCTGTTGGCTGTCTCTTACGACTTTTTCCTTTCTCCCAGCATCCCGTCCTCTTGTCTGGCCGTCGTTCTGCTCGGAAAAGTGTTACAAATTTATGACATTTTCTTTTGCATTCGTCGACCCTTTAAAGCAGCTCGCACCCAATGGCTAAATCCAAAGCCAAACAGCTTCGAAAAAGGTCAACAGAATGCTGGAGGTTAGAGACGCTGGCCAAAATACAAAAAAAAAAAAAAACCAAAGGAAGTAGTAAAAATGTTGTTTTCTTCTCCGTTTTACGGTTTTGGGTTGGACATTGACAAGAATTCCTAAAAATCTGTAATGGGTGGGAGAGACCGAGACACTAATGTCGCTCATCTTTTATTAATATTTCTTTGAGATTTTTATGCTGCTGTGTTCTGGCCGCAGTTGGGTTCTAGCAGACAGTTGAATGAGCTACTCCTGAGAATATTGTTCAAATTCGAAATACGAAAATAGAACAAAAAATATCATATTTCTTAAGCAAACTTTCACATCAACCTAATACTACTTTTTCCGTTCGAAACTTTACTCTCCCTCTCCTGGAAAATCAATAAGCTTTAGGTGCTCCTCCTTTTCGGCTGACATAAAGCATTCTGGGGAAAATAAACCCTCTGGCACTTGATTTGTTACATAAGGCGTGTTGCTTACTTTTACTGTCATACTTTCTTTTATGCGGAAAATTCCTCCCTACAGGAAAATTTCTCCCCAAGTCATGTCTGCGGTGACTTCCTCTCTTCGCCATCTTTCCGGGCTCTCTTTCCTTGAAAGTGATTTAGCGGAAATTGTTTTTTAATGTGGCAGACATTCTTAAACTATTTAACCTGAAGTGGCACAGTCACTCTCGCACAGCAGCCCACAAAAAAATGTCAACCATTTATCAATGGATAATCAATAGACCTTAAACCTTTTTTTCCTTCTTCGGTGGTTGGGAGGAATTTTATAGTTTTAGGGCCCAAGGGCAAAACAACTGCGTGGCATGCGATAAAGTCAGGTATTGCCATACAAACGTGTATATTTTTAGAGGAAAGCTTTTCACTTTCCCCCCCTTACAAAGCAAACCATTTAACTAAACATCCGCTGCAGCATTTTGGCATTGCGGATTACAATAAAAGCGTTTTTATACGTTTGCATGACTGGCAGGCGAGTTGAGAGAGTGACTGACAGCTGGGTGAAAGGTGAAAGGTGAGGAGGGAGTGTGTCCCTGGCATTCATTAGCCACTGGCACGATGTCCTCACATGTCAGCAGGCCATTTAAGCCAGGTATTGATTGTGCCATCGCTGCATAAGATACTCTTGGCCTGTGCACAGCAAGAATTGGAAGTAAATATAAATGAAAATTGATATTTTACAGAAATTACAAATTTAAAAACATAAATTCAAACTGAACATTTCCCTGCAAAATTGCAAATAGTTTTATTCCTCACAGCTCCCAGAGTACAACTTGAGCTGAACATGTTGTGTCCTCAGGGTGGGGCAATTTAATTTTAAATTTAATTTGCCTGAGTGAGGATTATTAATTTGTGCACATGGCTCAAGGGGAGAGCATATAAAATCCTTTGCGTTTCGCACGGCCATAAACTTGGGCAAATAACTTAGTAATCATCGTTTTGGTAGCACTGGCAGGATCATCAGCATTTTGCCAGGGCATTATAATTATATAAAGATGCGCCTGCTCTTTACACAGGAATAAAAAAAGGTAATAAAAACAGGACTCGCCTTGCAGGCAGTGAAAAGGAGCAGACAGTTTACCTTTTCCATTTTCCCCCAGAAGCTTTTCCGCCTGTTTATGACAGCTCTCACTCGGCACACGAGTATATGTATATAAACGTGGCCGAAACACTGGCAAGTTTTACGATTTTCAAATGATGTACGTACAAATTCATAGAATTTTATATTTAACAGCGCCCAGAAGCCTGCAGCAGAGTGTGATTGTTGTGTGTGTGTGTGTGTAACGGAATAACTGGTTTTTAGTTGTTGTTTAGTCCGTTATTCCGAGTGAGTTTGTGTGTGCGGGTGTAATTTTTCATTATTTGCCGCTCGGGTTTCCGCACATTCGCATTAATCATATATTCCGCAAGGGGAAAAACCTCTCAACAAACACGGGAAATGTTTGGCAATTAAAAACTGTTTCACAGCTTATATCCTGGCATATGGAAATAAGTATATTAGAGGCACATTTTTCGGTTTATTCGACATGACAAGCTCATTATAATCGAATGCCGATGCCCCGAAACAAACTTTTTAATTTAGTTGGGAAAAGAAAATAATACGGAAAGGCAAACGCCATCAGCATCATCACCATCATCATCATGGCAGCCATCAGACTTTTCCAGCTGGCTGCCAATGTATTCGTGTGGGAAAAAGCAAAAGTTTTTCCCTGCCTACTATTGCCTACTTTTCCGCACATTCACTCAATGCAAATTTTCCTAATTTGATTTTGTTACTTTTCCCAGGAAAATCCCAGGAACCACGCGAATTGCTACCTTACTTTTCTGCGTTCTGTTTTTATTTCTGCCAACGGGAAGAAATTTCATTATTTTTCTTTATGGCCGCAAAATTAATCAAGTAAAAACATAGAAAAAACGAGCAAGCCGAAAATGGATTTTAGAAATATGTTTTCTTAAATGGAATATTTCCATTTGCACTGAGACGAAATTCATGCGGAGCAGCCGGCATTTATGGAATTTTATGTTCCATTTTATGGGCTCATCAAACAGTGTGTTCAATTTCATAAATTGAAGAATAATTGCGCCAAAAGTGGAGCACAGAAGCTAGGGTGGGCAAAAATCTTGGCTGTTTATTGACACTAATTGGTCTTGGGGTTGAACACCCGAGAAATTCAATTTAGCGACTAATTAAACGAGCTTAGATGAAAAATGCGTAAATTATGTCCTAAATTGAAGTCTAGGTTTTTTATTAGAACTAGAACTGCTTTTCTTGTAAGAGGGGACGAAAAGCCAAAGTTTTATTGAACGATAGTACTCATTAAAAGAGACAGCATTTCACTGTAACAAGAATTAATGAACAAATAAACCGATTAACAGAGTTCTGGTTCCCAATCGAATTATTGTATTTGTTATTTGTTTTTTTTTTATTAAAATTTCTTAACCACTTACCTTTGCTATAGTTACGCTGACCTGCAAAGAAAAAGCAAATCCTTATTAAAAAACTTTTTCCTCTGAGACTTGGCTTAATTCTAATTAGCCAGAGAGCTCTACCAGCAAAGCATTAACATGTGCCAAAGCAAAGTGAGCCCCCTTAAGGATCTTGGCTTTTTATATGTACTTAAATTAAGGCCAATGCGAGTGGCTTCACCTTGACAACGCCGCAGTTTCAATGGCAAACGTCAACCTATTCACCTGCTCAACATTATATGCTTAAAGTGCCTACGGCAAAGTGTCATTGAGTGAGTGGGGAAAATTATGAAGAGAAACATATTTGCCAGCGACAAAAATGTATAAAGAGAAATATATTTTTCAGCCACAGAATCCCAGCAGTTTGCAATTTGTTTGTGAGAACTGCATTTTATATTAAAATGTGCAATATTATTAGCCGAAAATAAATGTTAGCCTGTTGCAAAAAAACATTGACATTTCATTTAATCAAAGAAAATTAATAACATTTGCGCAGAAACCATAAAAATATAAATTTCGTTTAAAAAAGTAGCATTTAGTATAAAAATAATTTAGCAAGAAATTCTATAAAATGATTTGACCAAAAATATTAAAAGATAAAGAGAACCAAAAATATGTCAAAACTGTTTCTAAAATACTTCTGTTTTATTTTTATGGCTATTATTTTTTAGACAACCCACAAACCCTGACATGTGCATAAAAATCTCGCCATTTATCATCGCCAATAGCAGAATTAGCCCAGCGACCAACTGGCTGCCCCCTTTTATTCTGTGGGCCTGCCCCGAGGGCGTGTCCCTATAAATGGCTGCACCGAAACCAAAGGCCAAGCACAACTACAAGGACAACTAAAACTAAACCAGAGAGGGTCCAAATGGCGACATTGACGCGTCGGGCGAGTGAACCCCGTGGCCATAATAATATCCGAGCAAACATTTTAAGAGCCAGCGAAGGGATGGCCGTGGGGGCGTGGCGGGTTGCTAAGATTTATGCTGACACCACTAAGGTCGGCTAAGGGGGCGTCGGCAAAACGCTGTCGGACAAAATGCAATTGGGCTTTAATGCAACTGCAAATGCAGCAGCATTCCATTAAAATTATATTAGGCATCAAAAATGCCGCCGCTACACAAACTATCGTTGGGCGAAAGCAAATGCTGTGGAAGGCCTGCAGGCGGCTGAGGCGATGCATAATTTTTATTGCATGCTGCAGAGCGTCTAGGAAATGCAATTAGTTAGCCAGGATTGTGGATCCAGCCTGGATCCTGGATCCGACGGGCTCTCGAGGGGGTGGAAATCAAGCCAAGCTGCCGGGAGTTAATCAGTTTTGCTAACTTCATTGGAGGCAACTAACGGCAGGAAACTTTTTGTGCGAGTCCTGCCAATGAAGTTGACTTAAGGCTCACTCCCAGCCAGCCAGCCAATTACACGCACTGCAATCCTTTACAAAACTTTACCACCGTTACCCGTACTTGGGCACGTGTTTACAGGTCAGTGTTGGTAAATAGAAACTAGTGGCACGAGCTAAATTGGGTTTTAAGAAATTAGGAAATGGATTCGGATTGCTTTTGTTGAACGTTTAAAGCTCTATAAGCCATTTATTGAATGTCTTAAAAAGGGTACACCATTATTTCTTTATTTTAACAACATATATTTGAATACAGTTAGAAAAAAAGCAAACAATATTTGTTAAGTATTTTAACAACTTGCATTCCACATTAAGGTTCCCAGCCTTGGCTATAAACCAACCAATTTGGCCAACCTGCTGCAGGCTTACCCCAAAAGTTGGCTAGACAAATGTTGCACTTGCATTCCCCGCACGTCCAAGCCCAGATTTATGGCCAGGACCAATGGGGTGGGGGAGAATAAAAGCCCAGCTCTGTGGTACACACATTAACCCACATTTCGATTGAGATTTATGGTCGAGCCAACAACTTATTCGAAATAAATCCGAGTATCAGCGCATGTTCGATTAGATGACACCGCTACCTACTCATAACTTATTTAACCCGCCATCCGATTAACCACACACAATTGCAGGAGTGTAAATATTTTGCCGTTGCAAATTTAATCTGTCACTGGCTGCTGGCTGTGCAGTCGATTGCGAATTCCGGATGAATTTTGCAACACGTGTTGCAACTTTTATGAGCCTCGTTTTTAGGTCACTAACTTGGCTGTCAATCAATTGCAGGTGCGGGCGTGGGCACTTGCCGCCCTAGGCCACAAAAGCGCCCAATCAATTTCCCCATAAATCAGGACTCACTGCAAAGTCTCAGCAATTACAAAACAATTAAATTGTCACACCGAACAGTAAAGAGCAAACCCAGGCAGTGTCACAGGCCGGGAGGAAAAAGTGGGCCAAAAGGAAAAGCGCTATCTGCTTGGCTCTCCGCTCTCCGTTCCCCGGTTTTCTTTTTCCTTCTCGACAACTGCGACTTGGACATCCGATTGCTGCTCCGTCAACACGTTTCCGCCCTAACGTGCCAGCACTAAGAGAAAAGGTTAAATACAAGTTCACAAAACAAATACAAAAAATCTAGAAACAAATATTTATATTAATATTTAAAGTGCTAATTAAAATTTAAAATAAACGCCCATCGAGAAAAACTAAACAAAGTAACAAATTAAATAAGAAACTTGGTTTATCAGTGTAACCAGCGCTATTAATGAAGCATATAGTATTACCAGAACCCTAAGAAAGAAAATAAAAGCGAACACAAAAGGAAATATACTTATTATAAATTCATGTATTCTTTTGAAAATTAATTTAAAAATTTGAAGAAAAAAAACAGCATACAATTAAGTATGAAATTAAAAAGAAATAATAATAAATTGAAGTAATGTCAAACTTTTAATGCAACTTCATATTCTCCCAGTGTAGTCCGTCCTCTCCGAAAAGGAAATGGCAAAAAGTGCACAATATAAACTTCATTGGGCGCCAAGGCCAAATCGAACTGGCCAGCTCAGCGTCTGTTTCCATTATTTATTTGCAGCAAATTAAGCCCGGCCCCACCCCGAAAAAAAAGAGAAGGACCTTTAGTGGCCGAAGGACAGTTGGGCAGACGGACGACTGGCAGGGGGCAAGTCAAGTCAAGTGTCAGCATAAATGAAATTTCCCACCACAAACTTCCGGCAAACAAAAGGGGCGAGCGGATGGTCGCCGTTCGCCGTTGGGGTTCACTCCCTTTTCAACAATGCATGTGCATAACAAAGAGCAAACGTCGGGTTGAACTTTTCACGGATTCCCATTTCCATTCACTTTTCCTTTCCCCGACGCCTTGCCATTTCCCTTTTTGCCCGCGGACGGACTTGGACCTCGGACATCGACACACTTGGCTGACGCCCATTAAGGTGCAACAAAATGTGCATACGGAAAGTGTTTTGAGCAGGTTACTTTTGCATTCGAGTATTGGTATTTTGCACAATTCAATTGCAGAGTCATTTCCGGTCTCGGGTAACACCCTTCGAGTTGGTTTCAATTGGGGTTACTACGTGGGGATTTTATAAACTCTTTAAAGGGGTTGAGAATATGACAGGGGCTTGGTTTAGGAACTTAACACGCTTGGCAAAATTTTTTGTTATATTTAGGGATAATAATATGTTAATGTATATAAGTTTTTAGTTCCTTTTGAAATTTTCTAATTACTTAATATAAAACAAAGGTTCAGAGTTACTTCTTCAGAAGAAGTCTTAAGCCTGCTTATTTTTAATGACTTCGTAAACTCAAAGAGTGAGAAAAATCGCTAGAAACCGTGAGCTTTCATTCTGAGGCAACTAAAAAAAACCTTGTTTCGTCTGCTGCTGCTAATAACAAGCAGTTGCCAGCTGTCTTCCTGTTAATCACTGCACTTATTCCCCTCGTTTCCGCTTTTTGCTCCGCCATTTTGTGGTCGCACACAAATGAGCCGCATCACATCCGCTCCGCTCCGCCCTGAGTGCTCCTTTGAAGGTGTGCGAATGCTCAGGGACTGGCAGATAACAAAGTATAGTCATAGTCAGAGTCAGGGGCAGGAGAATAAAAAGGCAGGCATGTATATGTACAATTTTCGCCAAGTTCTAGTGAAGCGTTACATTTGTGGGGTTCCGTTCGCTTGGGTTTCGTTTCTGCTCAGCTTTCACTTTTTGCTGCTTTGTGCTAACTTTTTTAATGAACTTGTTGATGTTGCGTGTGCTGAACTTGTTGTACTTTATTCACTTTTTGCAGCTGCTGCTGCTGCTGCCGGTTGTCTGTCAAATGATTTGCTCAAGTGCCGTGGCGGTCTGTGCATGTGCAGTGCGTGTAATTGACTTTTGAGCCCGAACATTTGGCACTCAATTAGCGGCCACTGCAATTGAAAAAGTTAATTTATGCCAAGCAGCAAAAAAAAACCCCAATGCAATTGGGATTTCCCAGAATAGTGAGTGATGTAATCAGGGGGTTTTGCAACTATGCAAGGGAATTTTTCCTGTTTTCATCCCTAAAACCCTCACATCCCTTCAGCATTATTCATCATCACTCACTCACTCTTTGCAGCCTGGCTCATTGCTAAAATATGCAACACACTTTTGGCTATACATTTTTGGCAGCACATGAAGCACCCTTCACCCGTTTCCTCTCTGGTTGCATTATAAATAATTAATAACAATTTAATTAAAACTGTCTACGTTGGCACAGGGCGCCCCGCCGTCGTTAAAACTAATGCGGCCTGGGGGCTGCCAAGTCGGGCTAATAAATCAAGAGCGCGCCAAGGAAACTGATATATGCCACCAGATCCGATGCTCCTCCAAAACTGAAAGTCTGCTCACTGGCTGGCTGGATGGATGGATGGATAATGGTAAACTAAAACTTGCAGTCAGCGGGGCGTTAACTGACTGACAAACAAGCCGACAACTGAAAACGTTACAATTAATGCCAACACAGCCGGCAACGGCAGTCGGATAAACAATGGCCACGACGAGTGCCTGCCTGACAATGCCAAACAAACGTGGCCAGTAACAAAATGGTCCAGTGGTCACTCAACGCGGTGGCCCTAGATAATATATATATATGGTGGTTATTTTGAGCAGGGAATGGGTAGCTGTGGCATGTGTGTGTTTACACATTGTTTGGCCTGGCAAGCTGCATAACTTGTTGACTTGTTCGGGCTAATTGTCAAACGAGGGCAAGGTATTGTGTCTAAATAAAGCTTTAAATTATTTACTAGCCAGGAATGTAACAAATAAAAGCCCACTTAAAATTAATCAACTTATTAACTATTAAAGCCAACTCTCCCTTCTGAGAAGCTGCCTTTAAAACTTCACCTTTAACGACTTTAATAACACACTTTTCCTGCATTCCTTTGCCCAAATAACTGACCCTTTTTATTGTCTCTTAAGAGTGCCGAAGGAGACCCAAAATACCAGAGTTAAATGACCGAAAATTGTGCCACATTTTCTACGCATTTTCTCGCACACACACACACACACGACACGGTTAACTATCATAAAAACGAGGCTAACTCTCGGCACTAATTAAGTCGAAACCTTAGCATTTACCTTGTGGCAACTCTCGGGGGCTCTCCGGTGGTATGTAAGTTAGGAGAACAGAAGGCGAAGAAGGAGGAGTTGCTCCGAGAAGAAGGATGCGTATTAATAGGAAACCCTTGTTGCGAAGGCTTCCAGGCACATAAAAATGTCATATGTCAACTACAGGTTGCCTTGTCAGCACTCATTAAGCTCTTAACCTCATTCGTGCATACACACACGGTTACAGATGGCACTCTGGCAAGGATATGAGGCAGTGCTGATCACATTCCCTTAAAGAAATGCCATGAAAAAATAAAGTAAAATATTTGATCGGTAAAATATATATAGGTTTAATCTTTATTTAAGTTGTTTGGGAAAAATAAAGTTCCGGTATAACCGAAATTAAATTCTAAATTAAATTCTGGGAGTCCCAGAACCAAAAATATAATACAAAAAATACTTTAAAATTAAAGATTTAATAGAGATTTTCGGAAGAAAGTAGCCTGTCATTTTTTCTGAAAATTCCACTTAAGAAAAGTATAAAATTCTTGGCCGGAAAATGCTATAAATTGCCAGCACTGACACACTCCTACATAGACAAGCACTCGGCATCCTGGACAAATGCAAGTGAGCGCTTTATTACCAATGTCGACACGCCCGGAAAATGGCAGGACATTGGAGTGCTGGCAAGGGGCTTTTGTCTCAGTTTAGCAGGGACTTTCCCACCCACCCCTTTAAGAAAAACGAAAGGAAAAAAATTATGAATGTGCAGCACTCGCGTAATTCGCCGTCTTTCGCTTTTCTCGGAGGAAGCCTTTCAATTAATTTAACTCGTGCTGTTTTTGGCCCTTTTCACATTTCCCTGGCCCCCTGCTGGAATGAATGAAATCAAATTAATTACGAAAGACGACGACGAGCTGATAGCAGTTCGTAGGAAGGATACGTAAGTCGCTTCCTTATGCACATGCATGGAAATTTCTTTTCATAATTTATGCTCCTCCTCCCGCTGGATCGCCGTCGTCTTCGGTCTTTGCCATTCATTTTAAGTCATTTCACAGGCGAATCATATCTTGGCCCCCTTTATCATTATCAACTCCATCAGTTAGGCAGAGTGCCAGGCCAGTGGTAAACAACCTAAATAACTAACTTAAGGGGGTATATCCAATGATGTTAGCACTTAGTTTTGTTTACTTTTCAAGTTTAATTTTTTTAGTAAGCGTAAAAAGTCAAGCGAGTAGTCAAGAATTTAATTTTGTTCATACTTAAACCTCAGAAATATGGATAATTAAACGGTTAAATGATATGTACTCTGTGATACTCTATTGCCATTCAAAAAACATTCCATTATTTTCTTTTGGCTCTCACATTTCGTTGCTTAGTCCTTATGTTTTTCTATGCGTTCTCATAACTTGATTTCTGCTCTGTTTGACTTAGGATGTCGAACACACCCGCCCAGTTCCACCCACTCATTCAAGGATATACATTGGCAGTAGTCGTATGTAGTTTTAGCTTGCAGTCATTTTGCGCTTCGATATTGGATTTCAGTTCGCATTTCCCCACATATCGATTAGATTTGCCTTCTTGTTAGACCAGCTTCTCTCCATCGACTTGGTTGCCAGCAGAAGCATTGTGGCTCAGCATTTATACTAAATGAAACATAGTTGCCAATGCCCACAAAAATTATGAAAAGGGAATTATGTGACCCCTGATTGATGACAGGCAGGCTGTCAAAACAACTTGAATAAAAACTTACCCTCTTCTGTGTGTCTCGGTTTATTGAACTTTCAACTCGGTGAACTCGCTCTCGTTCTGCTGTCTGCAATGGAGAAAATATATATACATTCAGTTATTTACTTATGATGATTAAAATGCATTAATCAAGTCAAATGAAACGCATTTAATGTTGACAATATCTTAATCACGGCACAGTTATCTCCGTACTTAATTAAGCTAGAAGCAATTCAATTAGTTCGGCAGACAAAGTTGGAGCCCTGAAATTCACATGGGACTCACAGGTGTGCTAATAAAGGAGCACAGGATCAAGGAAGGGGGCTCCTCTGGTGAGCCGCAAAATCAGAAATGTTAATTAAAATCACTGAGCGTTGAGCCTAGGCGACAGGCATGCTAAGCAGTCCCCGAAATCTGTGGGGAATTTAGCAGGGAAAAAGGTAGATGGGCTGGGAAAATCCCCGGTGGGTTGGGAAAACCTCTGACCACATCGGCGGCAGAGGAAGACAAATGTTGCAGATGGCAATCTGGGGAGTTTATTAAATGTGGCATAAAGATGTCAACTGCAAATGAATTAATTCAATGGCAGTGAAAGAGGTGTCAAAGTTCAACAGGAAATTATTTTATTTGGTAATTTTTTAATTAGGAAATTACATTTTTAATAAGATAAGATTGAGACGGACTTTTGGTAAATTTAATGAAATTAAACAAGTCCCTTTTGTATATCTTTCTTTAAGTTTAAATGTTTTTAGATAGATTATGCTACTCAAATTTAATAAATGAAACTTTTAAACAGACCTTGAACAAAAAAACAATAATATAATTAATATACACTTTAAATACTTTCTAATACATTTCCCAATTGAAAGTGCAATTCCAATTGAATATTATTCCCCAAATACATCAAGTCTTAACAACAAAGGCTACCCAAATTGACCCCGCTGTGTGAGAATCTTCCAGGATGCAAATTCTGTGCCCCGACTGCCGCAAATAAATAAAGGTAAAACCGGCGCAGAGCCTCAACAAAGCAGCCAGTATTGCATTTAAAATTCGTAATGGACGAACCGGAAATACAGTATTCCGATCAGGAAGCGGGGGGTCAGGAAATCAACTGAAAAAGTGACGCAAAAAAGTGCGCAATACCAAAGGCAAAAGCTCACAGAACAAAAAGAGCACATACAAAAAATAAAATAAAAAAATACACAGAAAAGGTACTGAAAAAAATCAGCCAAAAGCGAAACGAAGGTTACAGAATAAACAAAGGAGCAGAAATAATATTTGTATTAAAATGTGCAACGCTGGGGGGCCGCCTTCCTTCCTTCCCTTTGATCATAAATTGAGGAAGGCAGCGAATTTAATAAACTGGTAACCGAAAACCAAAGCCAAAGCAAAACAATTAATGAGGCAGAGACCTTAAAGCCCCGCTGAGCCGCTTTAAGCCAAGGCTTTTAATTTCGTCTGGGCAAAAGTGCTCGATAATTCGAGTTCCGGTCTCGGCAGCAGCTCAACTCTGCGGCAAGTTGGCATTAAAGCGGATGCTAACTTTCATTAAAAACCACTTAACCCGTGCCAGGACAACAGGCACCGGTACAGGGGCCCTCTCCAACTCCTGCCGGCCCACTTGACCCGCCACTTGACCCACATGAACCGGCAACAAAGCCAGTGACGCCACGTGGATACATCCACTCTCCCGCCACCGGAGTCTCGGTCTCCTCTTGGACCTGAAAATCCCTGCTAGTTCGCTTCAAGGACTTAGAAGTGGGGGCGTGTCCGTCCCGAGGGCACATCGTTAGTCATATTTTTTTGTGTGCCACTGTCCTGCCCGCTGTCCGGGTGCAAACTTTTTGGCAAACAGGAGAAGCCAGAAAGAGATATTTTTAATTAAATTAAATAACAGTGTGCGTGGTGGCGGGCAAGGGGGATTTCCCCTAGCTTCTGGTTTTGGGCCGGAATGCAAAAGTCAGAGAGTGCTGCATACTTATGTGGTCAGAAGTTTGTGCCGGATTAGAGATTTGATTTAAAATCTTAAAAGCAGACAGAAAGTTGGTGCAAATATCCACTGTCACCGGGCTTACGTCAACAAATTGAAAGCTTCCTTCCCTCTTATTAAAAACAATATTCCTGATTTCGAAATTCGGAATACTTTCCTGACTAATTGTCGAGCAGGTAAAAACTTTGTCCTCTGTTGATCAAGAATACTTTTACCCAGGCCACAATGTCATGTGCAAAGTTTGTCACAGACAAACAAAAATAAAACACAAAGCATTTCACATGCGTTGCCATATTTTGAGATTGACGTTCGGTTATTTCTATTTCATTACCCCTAGTATTTTCCTTTAATTTTTCGCCGCCGAACACAAACAAACAGTGGCTGACAGCCGACAAAAAAGTATTACGAAAAAATGTTGAAAAATAGCAACGCAGAAATAAAAATGGGACAAAGGGAATAGAATTGACTACCGGGAGGCCAATGGGGGCACTGCAGACAAAACTGCAAAACTTTGGCGCGGTTTTTACTCTGTTCCTTTTTGGGCCCCCAAATGTTTTCTTTTAATGCCGAAGCGTGAAAACAAAAAACTTTTGCTGCCGCTTTTAAACGGCGGCACTAATGGCACGAAATTGAAATGGATTTGTCGGGGCCCGAGCTTGTGCAAATATGCCATCGCACTATGGTTCAGACGACCAGTTTTGTTGGCCAAAATTAATAACTCGTGAACGGAATAAGATTTTTTGATTCGGTTTTTTTTATTGAGTAGGTGGAATATATATCAACTAGATTTATTCAAAAAAATGGGTGTGGCACCGCCCCTTTTTTTAATATTGAGCTTTTAAGTTGGAACGATTGAATAAACTTTGAGATAAATTCACAAAACTTTGGTTACTTGAAGAGTATGTCATTTTAACTCAACTTTAAAAATTTCATCGAAATCGGATGAAGAATTCCTATAGTTTTCTTAAAAAGAATCGAAAAAAATAGTATTTTTTTGCCTTTAATTGTACAAAAAATTGATTATACAAACTCTACACGGTTCTGAATTTTATGTTGGGATTGTATCTTACCCAAATGACTATATTTAATTAATTTTATTTGATATTTATCAGTTAGCATGAGTATACAGACATTATTAAAGCTTTTCAGTAGGTATTTTCATACAAAATGTGGTGATTCTTTAATTCAAATATCGCGAGATGCGGTCAAATGTGGCATTTCTCACTATATGCAATCGAACAAGAATTAATTGCTCTACAACACACAATAGGTATCAAGGTTGGACTAGGCTGGACTCACTACTTATACCTTTTTAAAAATTGCATTTCAGAAAAAAAATTTTTTTTACGACTCACTTTAAAATCAAACTACAAAGACATCACAAGGAGTACGGACATTTCGCAACACAAAACACATAGTACAAACCCCTCTGATTCGAACTCATTGCAAATTTTGACCAGTTCTTTTGTATTTATTGCGTTTTTTTAATTTTAGAATTGGTATAATTTCCGAATATTTTCTCTGTCCGATTGCTTGAGTAGAAACATCTGACTTTGAGAGCTTCTAGCGCAAGAGTGGCGCCACCTATGAAGATTTTGAGTATGGTACGTTGATGGTCAGTCTATTCTCTATCGATTGCGGCCAAAATCACATTATTTGGTTAACCTTTAAAAAATGGGTTTTGGCCAACAAAACTGGTCGTCTGAACCATAGTGCATCGATGTGAACAAATAAAAACGAATCCGAATCGAGTAAGTTTGTCGAGAACGTCATAGGCATTAAAAGCCAAAATGAGCAATCGATGGAATCGATTTTGAAGGCAATGCCACTAAAACTTACACTTTTTGAAAGGTTAATTATGGGAAATATTATTTTTTAGCTATCTAATTTTACTATAATTTTTTTTTTAATAATTTACTAGCCTAGTTGTGAGTCACCAACAAATTGTTCTTTTTAAATAAACTCAAAAGAATGGTAAAAAGCTTGTTGGAAGTTCCATTACCTTTTTATTTAATTTATTTATTTATCTAAGACATTTTTATTTTTAAATGTACTCAAAAGCATGTTTAACAATTGTTAATAAGTTGTTTTAAGTTCCGTCATCTTTATATTATTTTAAAATTAATTTCGGAAACGGCAGATGTTTCTATAGCTCTCCTTATAAAAATAAACTTGATTTATTTTTTCAACTCCCAAAAAATACAATAATTTACATTTTATATTTGCATTTGAGTGCACCAATTCACAAATAACCATTAGTAAGTATTGGCAAATATATCGGTTCAGATTTAAATAGTTTATTTGATTTTAATACACACACTTTTATGTTATTTAACAAATTAAATACAGAGTTTCAGGCTTGGCTAAATGGCTGGCACCTTGTCCAAACAGAGTACTGTAACTGATATCCCGGCATATATGTTGTATGTGGATAATATGCAAATCGAATGCTAATCAGCGACTTGCAAACGAAATTCAATTTTGATATACGCTATCTATTACAAATGACTCCCGCAGCCAGCGAAAGGATATGAACCAATTTGTTTGTTTGCCGACGTGTTTGTGTGGCCCAAATAGAACTTGGCCCAAATGCAGCGCTCCATTTCCGTAAACAAACAATCGAACAAAAGCCAGCCAACATGGCGAGTCCCGAAATTTTGTGAAATGCACAAAATGCTTTAGTCCATTCCGAGTCCAGCCCCGCGGGCCAAGATAATTAAAATTACTAATTGAAAAGGTCCGACAGATACACGGGCAACAAACTACGGAATAAATTAAGCCCGGCCCCGGGGCCATCCATCATCCAACCCTGGAAAATTCAATTTTCCAGAGCATATACCTTGAGCGGGCTAATATTTAGCGAGCGTCCTTCGAGCGATGCGTTTTATGGATTACTCGGCAGCTGAAGCCTTAACTGGGAATTGATTGCCAGCACGAGGTGGTGATGATGTGATCCAGCATTTGCCAGGACCTGAATTTAATTTCATATATTTTTGTGGATTCTATGCAGATTTTTCGCTTTAGCATTTCTGGCAGCCAGCATCCCAGAAGGAGCCAAAAACTATGTGGGTATTTGGGTCAGAAATGCATTAGAAAGTGCTAACTAGCTGAAATGCTATCCGATGCGATGGTGTAAACAAAGTTTTGTGGTCAACGGCTCCGCTAATCGATATCGTCCTGGATGAAGAAAAACAAACCCAAACCTTGGCGACGCATGTGGTTAGCAAATCACATATATTGTCCCCTTCCTTTTTTTTAGATATTTTTAGCATTAATTGAATTGGGTTCCTGGCAACTTTAGGTTTCTTTTTCGAAAATGTAGCTCTTGCGGTGAGTGCGGTGACCAAAGGCAAGCAAACAACGCGGCCAAAAAATTTGGAAAATAAAAAAGTATAATATTTCTGAAGCAGTGCCAAAGAGTGAAGGACACAACGTGATTTAGTTTTGGCAAATATTTGGCAGGGAAGTAATTAAAACTGAGACAATTTATACCTTATGCTACTTGAAGTGAACTTTAAAACCCTTTAATTAATAGATTTTCCTGATTTTTAACATTACATTTGCATTACCTTTAGTAGGCTTGCAGTTACATTTTCATGATCGAGATGCTCCTGTTTTTGGTTGGGATCTGCACTTGAGCACTCTGCCGGCCGCCACATAAATCTTGAGTGAAAATTCGTTTGGCCCGTAAAAAATTAACAATGCGTAAAGGGGGCTGGCAGAAGTTACGAGCCAGACTCCAGAGAAGTCCTGCCGTAAGCCAGGATTTCTGAGAGGGCTTGCCAGTTATGTCCCTGCTGCACTTGAGACCCACAAACACACTCAGGCTCCTACACACCCGCAGTGCAGCAGCCGCACACTTCGGTATGTCAGTGGGTGTGTGGCCATAAAGGTTTTGTGGTTCCTTTGCCCAGACTCTCTGGGTGCCCTCCTGCATGCCTCATCGCCTGCGAGAGTTCACAGAGAAAATTATATGCTAAATTAACTCGAAAACAAGTGGAAATTAAATTTATAAAAATTAAAAGTAGAGAATATATCATATATAGCAGAGGCTTAGTTTTAATGTAAATATATACATTTTTCTATAAACATTCATCTTTCTGTTGCCTTGCTGTTGCTCCTGTTTAATTTTCAGTGTTGATTTTGGATTGAGTCCGATGTTTGCGGTCAGTAGGTTCAAGTCTGCATTAAGTAAGGCGGCTTTCCGCCTCAGTTGTATAGAACTGCCTTGGTTTGAACTGTATCCTGCCAAAGGAGCGTCTATCTGGCTGTCAGTATAGTATGTCTGTTTTTTGGGGCTGTAAGTGCATTGGGGACCATCGGTTGCGTACTCCGCGTGATGCCCTTAATTGTGAATATGTGTTAATGTATTCCCTTTTGCACGTTAACATTTTATTCTGCCATTTAAAATGCTCCCAATCTGGCCTTAAGCCCTGGCCCACACTCCCAAGGACTGCCCACGAGTGGTGGGTGGTTGGTGGGCAGTGGGCGGAGCAAAGGAGTCCTGTCCAACGTGACACTGAACACGTTTTAACGACGAGAAGCTTCTGGCCCCAGCCCTCATAACTTATGCACATAGATAAGCGAAGGCAGGCAGGTCCTTGTCGTCCTTCGGTCCCGAATTTCCATCCTTGCGGTGGCTGCTTCGGTTTTTTCTTTTTTTGACGGTTCATGGAGGGAATTTTCGGGGAGCGTGGGGCTGAAAATGCTGCTGGCCATTTAAGCAAATTATGAAATTTTCATAATTCTGTATTGTAATTGCTTAAAGCTCAGTAAAAATTCGAAATGAAAAGCCGCGGGTTCTTGGAATTTGCATAAATCATCTAAAGGATACGAGTTAAAAAATAAGTTAAGAGCATATTTATTTATAATTCTAATTTAACTAAATTATGTTTTATTTTCGTCATCAATTACCTCTGCTTTAAATCTCTTTAATCTTTTCTAGTTGATTTCCCCTCAATCTGGGCCTAATCTCTGTGGCTGACCGCAGCAAAGAAATTGCTCTCCGGTGGCCAGAAAGCCTGTTGTTCGATTAACCACAGCCGCCTGGTCCACATAGATATAAATATATATATAAATATATCCTGGCTATCCATTATTTATATTTAATTGTGCTGACCGCAATGTTGGCACGTTACACCTCAAATTGTAATTATTTCCTTGATGGACTCGGGCACACTCGTTGTTGCACGTGCCATTAATTATGAAAATATTACCCATAACACTTGTACGGCAGAAAGATGCTACACTCTCTCTCGCTTTTCCTCTTCATGTTCCCTCTCTTTCACTCTGGATTCCCTGTCTCTCTCTCTTGCACTGTGCAAACCAAAGAGAACTCTGGTTGGTACTTACATTAAATTTAAAGTATTTACCACAATATTTTCGCTACACTTGCCGCAAATTGTATTTTCAACAACACACACATCAAGTATTTTTATACGGGTGTGCCTTGTGTGTGCTGTGTGTGTTTGTATTTTATAAAATGTATTGTGTTTTTTGAGTTTTCGTCTGAAATGGAAAACTCAGCTTGCCGTTTTTGTTTGCGGCTGCTGCTTTTCGTCCTTTGTGGCCTTCGCCACGTCCTGCGGACCGTGTTTTTTGGTAGTACGTGTTTGTGGGATTTTACGGTAGCCAAAGTGCGATTTTTACCGGGAATCCAAAGTAAAAGAAGGGTATAATTCTAGCAGAAGTGTTTGAAAATTAAGAGACATTTTTAAATTAACTGAAAAGTATTTTAATTAAATGTTGAAATATATTTTAAGTTATTTTAAGATATTTCACATCGTAGTATCATTCTGCCTGGCTATAATCTCCCCACATTCAGTTCAATTATTTTCCAGGGCAACCAGGATTCGTTCTCCTAATTTAATTTACCTTCCTCGTCCTCGTCAGTGAAGTACATACAATATTTACTGAACCAAATTAAGGACATGAAAAATCTTTGCTGCCAAATTTAAACAAGAAGAAGGCGAGGCCGAGAGGCTCAAATTGAATAAGTTGGCAGCCGGGATGGTTAGTGAGTGAAAAATGTCTTAATGAAAATTAGGCAGCCAGACGATATTGTTCGTGTGGCAAAGAAAGAAAAGAGCTTGGCAAACTGATTCGGCGGCTGGACTTCTTAAGAAGCCAGGACACGTAGGCAGCCAACACAGCCGCAGGACATTTATTCCGTTTACAATTTAGGCGCAAAATTCCAAAAGGCGCCCCGTGCAAACGTGCAATTATTCAAAGTGCAGAGAAAGAGTTTTCGCATTAAACGTGTAACTTTTTGCCAAGGAAATAAGTTCATAAGTTGGAGACAACTTTCGGTTAACTTTTTGCGGCTAAAAACGAGCCCAAAAGGGAAACATTTTCATTTTCATTCTCATTCCAGTCAGCATCTAATTTATCGCCGCAATTTGCTAGCTGCTGTTGTTGCTGCATATTAATTTAACATAAACGGCTCACAACCGTCACCAAATTGCCACCCAAAATGATTACACGACTTGCCGGGTGTCCTTGCTCGATGTCCTTGCCGGATTGCCGGCTTTCTTGCGGATTTTGGCAACGCGCCGCTGAAGATCAGCATCAAATTACCCTAATCAAATTGTCATTACGCATATTTTAAGTAAATGAGTGCGTGAATTTAGATCAAATTAGCAGGCGGCAGCAACTGCCAACGGGCTGACATTCAATTTACATGTGATTTTAGGCCTCTACATTTTTTATGACCCCAGCAGTTAATGTGCCACAATTTTATTTGGGGAAAGACTGGGAAGGATGCTAATTTTTCTTAAATTTACAAGAGTATAAGTGTTGGGAAAATATTACTAGGCTTTGCTTAAAATGCTTGCTAGTAGTAAAGGGAATTCTTCAAAGCTTAAGAGCTAAATATAACTTTTTAATGGTGGTTTTCATATAATTTATGTTAAAGCTACGTAGTTTAGTAATTCAAATAGAAGCAAATTGTGTTTTAAAAATTATAAAATTATTATGATTTAAGTCATCCCAAAATGGTTATAATAAAGCCTGTCAGTTAATTAAACCTTCATACACTTAATGCCATTCTTTACTGCCTATAAAAAATGTTTGCTTCCTATAGTTCCTATTTAACTTATAAAAAATGTAATAAATTTATTTATAAACACAGTATCTTGATTTCTATTAACTTTCCAGCGTAATCATGATTTTAAAAACCATAATTAGTATATATGTACATCAAGTCATGTGATCACTGGCTTAACTATAAACCTCCCTACAACCCAAGCATAAGATATAAATAACTTATTTTTTCCGGCGCCATATAATCCAACACGTGCTGCCAAGTATCCTTGGCCGCCAGAGGAGAAGTTCGGCAAACAAAGCCCAGTTTTGTTGAGTAGTGCAAATTAATCAGGAACGGGTTAACCGCCGCATGGATGTTGAAGCGCTCAAAGCCTTCCCCAGGCTGAGACGCTTGCCAAACAGAATAAAGCTTAGTTAGCAAGCAGTTTAGAAAAGTTGCAAGGAAAAATAAGTAAATATAGAGCGGAGCACATAAAACTCTTAACAAGACATAAATGGACGAAGAATAAGCAAGGATAACTGAAAACTTTGGCACACACACACAGCCAGGACATGCGGAGAACAAAGTTCGGGGCAAAACACCTCCAGGATCGCGGGGCTGAGTTGAACTTTCCACCGAACTGGAGCTGAACTTTTATTTGTTTGACTCGTGAGCAACAAACTTTGCTTCCCAGCTCCTTCAGCACCAGTCTGCTGCCTGCTGACGGCTGTCCTCCCTTGATTCTGATTCTATTTCTGCAGAGGTCGCAGCCAGTGCTGGTAAATATAGACTTAATAAACAAAAAAACTATAAAATAGCCAAGTTTAATGTTGTAAGAACATAAGGGAAGGGTTATTTGTATATTTAAGGCATTAAATAAAGTTTTTAAAATGCTTTAAAAATATGTAAACAAATTTTAAGACATCCCTTCCTATCTAAGCTTTATTGGTAACTTACATGAGTTTTTCTTAACTACAAACTCTTAAAATTTTGGCCACATTTATGTTAAATATATGTGTTAAATATACATTTTTAAGAGGATATTTTATTTTCTACAACTTCTTGGCATTTAAAATACTCCTTATTTTAAATTGAATTTCAAGGAAATTCTTTTCTTTTAATATCCCAAACTTTTCTATACCTCTTAAAATAGCTAACTGAGTTGGCAAAACCACCCAGCCCTGCACACAGCCTCAAAGTGAACCCAAACGAGCAGAAGAACCGCTCGGCGAGTGCACTCGAAATTACTCGAATGATACTTGATGGTTGCAATCAGCACAGCGCAGACCCCCAACCGAAGGCCAGACTTCATTATTTTGATGGCAATTAGCAAATTGAGTTCTATAATATTCTTGTTGTCCGCTTTGCAGCAGCACTCCGTTCGAGTTCTTTTAATTTTATTGTGTGTCTCGTGTGTGGCGGAATGTTGTCAAGCAATTAGTGCAGCACGACTGGCTCACTCTGCGTATACTTGATGCGCCCAGGGACGGAACTCTTGGAGCACAAAAAAAGGAAAATATATATATATATATATATGGTGTATGTGTATACAACTGACCATTGGTGAAATTTCCGCGAAAGAGATTCTTGGTTTTGGTTTGGAATCTGGTCGCGAAGGCAGCTGATAAAACAGCGATTCGCTGACATTGCAAACAGTTTTGTGGAAGTGAAAATCATTTAAAGCGAATCTCTGTTCAGTTGGGGTATACATTGAAAGAAAAATGAATCAAAAGCTGTATAAATTACTGCTTAAATATATTTATTTTTTATATAATAAATTAGTTATTAATTTAATTTAATTTAATTAATAAGCCAAACAAAGACCTAACTATTTATAACACATTTCTTGTTAGATATCTGTATATTCCTCTCCGTGTTCTTGCATATGTTCAAATTTAAAAGCTGTTTAGCTTAACCGTTTTGCCTTTCCACCCATCGACACCCACTTTAATGGCTCAATCATCTTTGCAATTGTTATGTTCCTGAACCATTTAACCTCATTGCCTGCAAACGAGGGAGAATCCTGGCAGCAAAAAAGCAAAATCAAATGAACTGGAAACACAATTTCTCAGCGCCTGATTTGTCGCCTTGTTGTTTCCCACACACACACATGATAATAATAATGCCCATAATATTATGAATATCGGTGAGGGGGAGGAAAGCGAAATATGATACGATACTTTAAGCTGCAAAACATTGTCTTTTATGTGGTTACATAACCCGAGCGATGACAAAGCCAGTTGAAAGTTGGCATCGCCATTGATCCATGTTGACAACATTTTTTGGCGGGTCGCGAAAAATAAATAAATATGCCAAGTTATTCGCATACTTTTACACTCGACTGCTCATCCCATCGTGTGTGGCCCAGTCCCAGGAGGAGGAGGGTTGCGAAGGGAAAAAGATTGTGTTTTGGTTCGCCCGATGCCGTGGCTCGAACAGTTTATTTTTATTGCCGGGCGACGCGACTCCCCGCCATATCGATGCCGTCTGACAAAGGCAAATGCCACCATTTGTCATTTGGACAACGAGCTGACAACAGTTCAGTGCCACTTGTCACATCTGCCAGAGAGCCAGAGCAGCAGAAATCCCAGTTGCAGCCACTTCAAAATATTTACTTTTGGCTTAGATTATTGGGGTAAATAAATAAGCAAAGGTTCTGTATTTTAGGGAGCCTCGAATAAATTATACTTGATATTTTTAAAACATATATCAGTACTTAGAATGCTTCAACACTTTAATATTTTTAAATTAAAAATGCGTTCTTATAAAATATTTAAAATATTTTCGTTTCTCTTAAAACATCTCTAAAGATACCAGCAATTTATTTAATAATGTAAATTTTTAAATAAGTTTCCACATTCTTCCCTTACTCACGCCACCCTTTTATATCAACCCCCCAACTTTGTCACTCCGAAAATTGAAAAAACCCCTTTATTTTTGTTGCGTAATGGGTACAAAGTGCTTTTAATTAAGCATCGATATGTGCTTAAATATGAAAAGGCCTTACATATTTAATTAAAAGGAAATTGTATCCTGTTGCCATCTACAAAGGGACTTTGTCCTTGTTTTTAATTGCGCATTTCATGCATTTTAATGCGACTGCCCACATAAAAGACAGCCAGCACCCCCAGAACCAAAAAGGAAATCGTAATGAGTTCAAAACCGAGAAAAAAACGAAAATTACGCAAACCAAAAAAGTGTATGTATATATTTATATAAATGAAAACAAATTAAAAGCAAGGCAAACACATAAATTTTATATGGCTTTCAACGGGAGAGCAGAACATTGATATGGAAATACACTCGGGGCCGCTAATCAAATGTAAGCACATTTAATGTTTAAATAAACAGAAATGAGTTGATCCAGCGCAAATAGGAGAGATGTAATGAAAAGAGCTAAGAGCTGAAAGCCCCAAAAGACCAAAAGCTGGCTTAGGCCCGCGGTCTGCCTCGATTTTCCCTTTTGATTAAGTCCCGCATAAATATTTATGTGCAGCAGCAGCAGCAAATATGCGCATTCATGACAGACAAAGTGGTATTTAATTGAGAAGTAAAATATATGAAGCACGTGGCGGTAAACGAAATAAGAATTCCGGAGCTCCAAGAGCCAGGCAGACAGGAGATCGAGGGTAAGAGAAGCGGTCTTAGAAAGAATTATGTTCTGAGTTTTATTTAATTCAATTTTGCTAAGCAGGAAATACGCAAAGCAGGCAATCAAAATAAAATAAATGGAAGAGTTTAAATTACAAAAAACTACTATAATTAATATTTAAAACAATTAACAACTCTCTTAATTTATTTATAAATAAATACTCATGTGTGTAGAGTAACTAAAAGAAGCATGAATTTATAAAACAATTCTACAATTTAAATTATAGTTTATTCCCCTTTGTTTTTAAATTCAATTTTAGCTGAACTCACAACTTCAACAATTAATAACTTTTTGCTCTTGTGTTTTTTATTACCCACTGCTTATACTATCATGCTCATTTCAATCATAAATCCCCAAAGTAAACCCCTTTATCCAATGACCATAAAAAAGTAAACATAAACTTCAATCTGAAAGCAAACACATGCGTTATGCGCGGCTTCTGTGCGCGGAGATGCCACTTGAAACAAACAGAAAAAGAAAACATAAATTTCGTTATTGAGTTAGCAGAGCCACTCATACCACCACCCAGCACCACCGCCGCACAAAGAACTGAAACAAAACAAAAATACGAACCGCAAGAGCCACTTTCAGACTCGACAAACAAAACAAAGTCACCGAACGAAGACTGAGAATTTGTGTGTGTTTTTGTGGGGATATTTTGAGCCTTCGTCGTTTTATTCCTTTTGAAGTGGCACACAAAAAAAAGAAAGAAGAGAAAAAGTTCGGGTTTATGTCTGCCACTGTGGGGCATAATTCCCTTTAAAGACTTTAACGCTTTTTTAATAATTTTTTATTGTCAAGAAATTCACTTAGGCATTATTCGCGTTTTGAGAAGTTTTAAGTGCCGACATCGCAGGACTTCTTCCCCAAAGTTTATGTGCGTCTTAGTTTAATTTCTTATTTTGTTCCTTTGTTTTCTGCAAAAGTTTAAAAACAGTTTACAGTTGAAACTGAAAGCTGATTATTATTGCAACTGCATAAGTGGCAACATAATTCCATTAAAGCAAAATGCAACGCAATATTGACTTTTCAGGCAATCAATAAACATTAACTTCAAGGGCACTTTAGTGCTTTTTCAAGTTAATCCCATTGTTCGCCAATATTGTTGGCCAATATAAACAAAATACATTTTTTTAAGCCGCATTTATTCATTCGCTTTTATTTAATTTGCATTTATACACCGGCATTTGCATAGGTCAGCGCTGAATATAAAAAATAAATGCGAAAAAGTTCAACCTTTAGTGTGCGCCCTGCAAAATCAACAAGCTGGGGGAATAAACTGAAAGTGGACTGGGAATTGAATTGTCACAGCTGAAATTTTTCAAATGTCAAATCAAAACAGAAAACCAATTACTTTCGATGATTAATTACCGCACTCGAAGGCGATGTGCCTAGGCAACAAATGTTGAAGACCGCAGAATGATTTTGATTGCGACCCGGTTGGGTTTGATTTATGATGCGATCAACCCTTTGCTGACAAGTCCCCGATGTGACGTGACGCCACCCTTGCTCGCTCATTCCTCATTCCGGGCATCGGCATCTCCGCAGGATACTTTCGTTAACTTGCGCCCCTGCTCGACATGGAAATCACCTTAAAATTCATAAGTTTGCGAGCGCCGAAGTAGGCAGGCGGAAGTCGGCAGAAACCGCAAGTAAAACAGCAGCTGCATGTCATTAACTATATGGGCGTAATCCTCTCTACTTGGCGTATGCGTAATGCCACCTCCAGGGCGGATACGCAACGCGACCAACCTTTCGACGCTACATTTTTCGAACATTTAGCAGCCACACTTTCGGAGAATGCGGCGCGACACCTCTTTACACCAACTCGCTTTAACTTTCCTCTGCCCCAACTTGCCATTTTCAACATTTTTATTTTTGTTATTTGTTTTTTGCTTTTTCTATTTTTGTTGTCGTCAAAGGTGCGGATTATGCGCTCGGAAAATGAGAGTTTATGTATGAAATTATGCAAAACAGAGACCGCCAGACGATAATGACGGTGGTTAGGAATCCTGCGGCGGATGACTCCTTAACCCGCCAAGGTCCCGGTCCCGTCCGCTCGCTTTGTTCCATTATAAATGCAATTTTTTTCTGTGGGCGATTATGATGATGATTAAGATGAAAAGTGAAATTTTGTATGCCTGCATGGAAATTTTATATTTTAATTACAATTTGCCTTGGCCGGCAGTGACCCAAATGTATATATGTACGAGTATTGCGAGTATCATGTAGGAAGAAAGGGTTCTTTCAACCCTTTTTTTTTTGTTTTTGAGCTGCGAATCCTCAGCTGCATGCCTGGCTGCATAATTATGTTGCCAAACTGGTTGGCTGACCGGCAAAAAATGAAATAAACTAAGTAAAAGAACCAGCCAAAGTTGAACAAGGATACCCTCGATACCCCTGAAAGTCTTAACCCCAACTTACTTGAGCATGACGAATGGCTTTGTTGAGTTGCCACCACTTGTCCCGAGGATTTTTATTAAAAATTCCTTAGACACAGGTGCAGTTTTTTGGGAAAACTTTTCAATATGCTTTCTGGCAAATAATTGGATGGATGGTTTTCAGCCCGCTTTTAACGCTGATGAAACCTGTTGTCGAAGATTAAATATTAATGGCTCCCATTAATATCATCTTTGGCCGTCCGAAGCCAATAAAATGTGCCTAATGTCGCGATATTTATGGCAAGGACGCTAATTTATGCTCGAAGCGAAACGAATTACAAATCGATACTAGAACTTGGCCGTGTAATTACGCAATGATTTATCGGGCAGCTCTATTAAACGCTTTTATTGTTGACTTTTCAGGGGAAAGTAATGCCCTGAAAAGTACACTTTTTGTGGAGGAAACCACTTTTAATGGAAACCTTTTAAGAGCGGAAGTAGCTGCGATTTGATATAGTCGTCGCTGTCCGTCCGCGGGTAGTGTTTACTTGCGGTTTTTCTGATTGACAAGACATTGGAGCAGGTGAAAAACAATAGCTGCTCGGAGGTAACTGCTCAGGTGGCGAAAACTTACGTGTGCCATTGTTTAAGGGAAAAATAAATATCAAGGTATAAATGCATAAACCGATTTATTGCAATGGTTTATGGTTTCCTAGAAGATTGAAGTTTTCATAGGGAAACGTAATTTTTGATTCATGAATGATTTTCTAAGAAAACAAAAACTCCGTTAAACTATTCATTAGATTAATTAAATTAATATCTACCTTTCTTTGAAATTTTGTAATGAAATTAAGATCTCTTAACCATTTATTTTAAACTATATATTTTCTAAGTTTCTTTAAGTCATTCAAAAGCTTTAACTAATACCAAATTTAGTATTCAATTTAAATAATCTAACCCCTCCTGAACCACTTTAACTTTGAAATTAATTCGGTGCAATGCAATCTAAAAATTGTAAATCAAATTGAAGGATCTTTCATCAAACTTACCCTAAGCACGGCGGTAAATAAATTTTTTAAGGAAACAAAGATTCTTTAACTCTTTCCCAGAATAGCTTTCTTTATAATCTTTTAATGAATTTAACAGCTCTATAACATTTATTTTACATACCATTTGTCAAGTTTTTTTTAACTATTCAAAATCTTTAAATAAAACAAAGTTTGGCTAGGAAACATATAATTTTTTATGCTTAAAATTCACTTTAAATAAGTACTCTTCTTCCCCTAACGTTTTGCACTATAATGTAATTATCCAAACTACGTATTATATTTAAGAATAAATTTCGAAGTTAAAAAGGACACCTAACTGCCCTCGGAACCAATTTAACTTTAAAATTAATTCAGAGCAATGCAATCTAAAAATTGTAAATCAAATTGAAGGATCTTCCATCAAACTTACCCTATGCACGGCGGCATGTAAATCGAAAATTACCAGAAATTGTCACTTTACATCACGCCTGCTGCAGGACCAATAAATCATGCTGCACAGACACACACACACGCGCAAACACACACACACACCGTCACACGGAAGCACACCACACACACACTTGCTCTCTGGCCCAGTGTCCTACGGTGTGTGCGTGAATATTCAAATCAGTGAATAAATGAAATTTGTTACAGGACTCGCGACACACTCGCACTCACGCACTGAAATTGAGTGCCGAAATTTCGAAGGGTCCGTCGTGTATTTAGCAAATGAACCGTTAATTTAGTTGCCAAGAGATGGCCAGTTTTTCCCGGGTTTTCCCCGCTTTTATCCTGTGATATTTTCGGGTGCCTCTTTTCGGATTGCGGATGGAGGTGTAATCAAAGTTTACAACTATGCGATCAGCGAAACGGAATTAAATTAAGTGCCAGATGAATGGCGGCTTCATTACGAGTTCCACACACTTTGGCCTTGGCTGCCAATTAGCTGGCCCGAATTTAATTAAGGCTTAGGTCCTGATTTGTAGCGCGCACTAGATCTCAATCTTGACGAGCAGGCAATCCTCGGCATACGGTTTCCACACTCTTTCAACTACGTAAACGAGACCTTCGAGGGACCCTGGGACTGCTGCGAACAGGGCACCGCGCTGCCTGAGCTTAAAACGAACACTGAAGCGGCCGGAATCGCGCGCTGAAAGTTAAGCCCGAAGTTAAGAACGGCTCGAGCTTCAAGCGTTGGCCACCAGTGTTGGGAATAATTTGTAGGGGCAAAATATAAATGGAAAATTTTAAATAACTTAATGAAAAAAAGATGCTGAAAATAGTTAATGGTGTCAGTATTTTTTATAATTTGTTTAAATTAATTTCTCTACTATTTCAATCTATCGATTTGTAATACAAATTATGGACAACCCTAAATCGTAAACTACATTTATTTATTTATTTTTATCTGTTTAAAGAATATGCATATAAATATTTAAGAACATGGAAAATGGGATATATTAATGCATGAATTTTGATTCCATTCCTATTAATCACTTCGAAAAAAGCCTGTTTTGACGGGAAACATCCCAAATTGTCCACACTGCCACTGGTTCGAGCCACAGAGCTCAGTGGAACTTGCAACATGTTGCGTGGCGGCTTTCAACCCGAGTTCCACTTCGGCAATTCTATGTTTTTCAGACCGAACTGCCGATCTTGGCTTTTGAGGCTGTGTTTATTTTGTTCTTAAAAAAAATATTCTACAATTTACATTATATTTTTTTGAGTTTATTTTTAGCTTTAATAAGGTGGACATTTTTGTCCATATGCCTTTTGCATATATTTAGCATATATTTGGAAAAATGTTACCAATAAGACAGAGTAAATATAGTTTTTAAATAAATAAAATAGTATACAATTCACAAAATATTATGAGTGTATTTATATGTTATATAGGGAACATGTTATATAAAATTTAAAATCGAATCAATATCGAAATTATCTGTAAGTTTTATTTATTGGTATTTGAAATACAAAAATGTTTAAAATCTACAGATAATTAATTTTATTAAATTTGTTTCTCTTTTATTTTGATTATATTTTGAAAATATCAGAATTAATTTTCCATAACATATATAAACGAAAATGCTTTATGATTAAAATATTGAATTATCGCACCTCAAAACATCAAGTCACAGTCCCTAATTAAAATAAATACATTCACAATTTTATTAAATACTTTAAGCCTATTTCTAGATCTGTCACAGATATTGTATCCAATATTTATAAAATTCATAATAGTATTTTAAGTGCACTTCCAGCAGAACATAAAAATCAACACAACATTATTAGCTCACTGCACAAAAATGCTCAATCCATATGAAGTTTTCTCCAACCAAAGTCTTCTTTTAAACCCCCTAGAAGTTTTGTGGTTGTTTAATCTACATCTGGCTTGGTAAGAAATATGTTCAGGTGGCTTTAGCCCCTTGTTTGAATTTGGAGGAGCACCTCGCCAGCTAAATGCTTAAAGTAACACCATAAGAAACTGTTGCTCCGTCATAACAATAAAAAAAAAAAATATAAAGAAACTTATCCGGAGTGCAACATCCTCGTGGGACGACAATGCAGTCGAAAAGTTTCAGCAGGAAAACTAAAAGTCAAATATAAGATGGCAGGCAACTTTGGCCATAAAACATGGCACAAAGCCGCACACTCACATACACACACACACATGAGAGCCGGAAAACCACCGAAAAAAAAAATGGAAACCTTGAGAAGGTGGGGCCGTGGCAAAGCAATGAAAATTCCGACCTACCGCAATAAATTCCGCGGGAAAAACAACGCGAGCAATGTCAAAATGAGAGTGAAATGGCCACGCACACTGGGCGAAGGAAAAGGAAAACACACCCCTCGGAAAACCTCAAGAAGGCACAACGCACACAGGGACACCTCAGGCACGGCGCCATAAATCGCGCTTAGCCAAAACAAAGCATAGCATCAGGCTCCAGGACTCAGGCAGCAGGCATCAGGACTCCGATTCGGATTCGGAATCAGTTTCGGTTTCAGCTGTGGACCGAAATCCTTTGACCTGACACAATGCTCCACTTTCGATGTTTCGGTTCGAGTTGCAGTTGGAAGCGCGTCTGCGCCGTGATGTCCTTCGGGCGGCCAAACAGCTGTTCTAGGCAAGACCCTTACCTAGGACAACATGTGCATTCGTGAGAGAGTAAGTGCTGGCAGGCTTAACTTGAATTAGGCCTATGGGTTAGAAATACAGCATCCTACATCCTTTTAAAAATAATAAATGCGTTTGCTTTTTTTTATTTTATTTTTTAGTCTTACGGTTCGTTCGTCATTGTGGTAGAGCATAGATGTTAATGCTCCACCAAGGATAATGTCTTCTAACACATCTCTCCAGCAGACCTTGAAAGGAGCTTGATTTTAAGCTGAAAAAAATATAAAATAGATCAAATATTTATTAACCAAAATAAAATGTAAAATACTTTGAAATATCTTTAACTCACCTGATGATCTGGAAATCATTCTGCTCCACATCTCAGCGAGGACACATGCTGCAGCAACCGGAACTGGGATTACAGCCGCACGATCCATTCAGCGGTACCAGGCAGCCCGGCGGACAGGGTCCAATGTAGAAGGGGTCGAAACTGCAGACCAGCATCAGACCCATTTCGAAAATGTAATATCTAAGATTGCTCACACACACAAATCCCTTTTACTGCTGCTGCTGCTGGAAATGCCCCTGCCTTTGGGAATAAAAACAAATTAATTAAATTACTTTAGAATTCGGAAAACACTTTAAAAACGTACTGAATTTGTTTACTGTCGGAGAAACGCGTTAAACTTATTCCTTGGTTATGTACTTATTTAGGAATTTATTTTTTTTTTTTTTTTTTATACTAGATAAGTGTTCAGGCTCAGGTGTAGGGTCGTACTGAGCTCTGTAGGTTTCGAGTCACGTGGAGCTAAACAGAAAAGTGAAGTTTCGGGTTCATAGCCTACTTGGGATTAGAAAAATTCAAAATTTTGAAACTGAAAACATATGCCTGAGTCCCTAGTGTCCCTTTCCTAGTTAGCCGAGGAATTACTTTTATTCTGAGAGATTCGCCGAAATCGTCAGTTGGAGTTCAGGCTGTGGGTTTTTTTGTGGTAAATGCATCAGGATCCTTGGCTCAATTTTGGCCACTGAACTTTTCTTGTTTTATTAAGGTGCAAATCACAGATGCTGTCTGCGGTGCTCTTAACCATTTACTCGGTCCACCTATAAACCTTTTTAAATACGTTTTTAGCGAAAATGGCTTATATATTACTTAACAAGAGAGCAGAACAATATTTTTCAGTTGTTTATTCCTATTAAAGATGGACAGTTTTAGTCCAAAACTCAATTATTACACTTTTATTACCTTTTTTGTTAATCCTTTTTAAATTACGTACTTACTACAAAAACCAATATATTTATTCGTAACAGAAGAGCAGCAGTTTTAATTAATCCTACACAATTAAAAACCATACCATACCCACTTGTATGTTTTTCTCTTCAGTTAAGGACATGCATTAAGACATTTCATCTAAATCTCAACAGCAAACCAAGCCTTATTTGTTAACCCCCTTTTAAATTAAAACTAAATAATATAAAAATGTTTCCCGTAAGTTTATTGCTTAAAACACATTCTTTCGTTTGGTGGAGCGTTGCCTGTCAACGCCCGCCAAGGATCAAGATCTATAACAGCAACACATTTCCCCAGCAGTTCGTAATAGGAGCTGCGAGAAAGTAGAATAAATATTCATTTACCTCTATCAAATATCTTTGAGAACTCACCAATGATCTGCGACCCTGTTGGTTCTCATCAAAGCGGCACCTCACCAGCCGCAGGGACACGAGCTGCAGCAGCCACCACAGGGTCCACAGCCACCGCAAGGACCACAGCAAGGACTGCAGCAGGGACTTCCGCCAGTCAGGGGGACCAGGCATCCAGGAGGACAGGGTCCCACGTAGAAGGGGTTGAAGCTGCAGCATAGCATAAGAACCATGTTGAGAGTTTATTGAGTTTGAACCGGGCTGGGAACGAGCTTTCTTCTTTCTAGGATTCAAAGAGATTTTGTTACACGTCCACTTTTATACCCGATTCCAAAATCTTACTATATTTTAATTCACTGCTGAAGAAACGCGTTGAAGTTATTCCTTGGTACTGAATTTTGAACTTAGTTTTTCATATTATTATTTTCGAAAGAGATGTGTTCAAGCCAAACTGTGGGAATAGACTGATTTCTGATTCGTTCGAATCACAAAAGGTCTACGAAAAAGTGAAGTTTCAGACCCATCGCCTACTAGGGACTACTAGAAATTTTGGTGATCTCAAAGCTGAAAGCCTTTTGCATGCCTCCTATATTACTCCTCTCCCCGGGGATCCGCCCATGTCGTTGATCCGGCTTCCTTAGCGGGTTCAGTTTTCGGCTTTGTGTCCTCAGCCTCCTTTTCTTCTTCGCTGAGCTTTTGGAGACTGGGCAGTTCCGGCAGGTAGGTACCAATGATGGCGTAAGCTGTGCTGCCGAAGTTCTGGACTGCCGAGCAGGTGGCGTTCATGTATTCGCCCTCCAAGAGTGCCGGTTCCCCCTCAACCGACGTTAGCTGGTCGGCCACAGGGCCGCCGCGGCTCACTAGGTCGGAGACATTACCGCTGCTTTGGTCCGCCACTCGGCCACTAACGTATGACACGGAGTTGGCGATTATCACGATCAGGGCCACCACGCTCGTCACTCCGATGGCCAAGTGTACCTCATCCATGTCTAGAAGGGAGCGGCAGCAGGATCTGCAGGAGGATCTGAAGGAGGATCGATTTTGGGTCTCTCAATCGACCAGGATGACATTTGTTTCAAAGGCAACACAATAGATAATAAGCCAGCCAACGATGATAGGGTGTCTAGAGGTCAGGAGCTCCTTCAGCAATCCGCCGTCTCCTGGATCTCCGTCACAGTATCATCGAAGACCAGTACTCTCTTCACGGACTCCTCTTCGGTCTGATTCGCCGAAAAGGATTCGTGCAGGATCAATACCAGCTGGCGTACTGCTGGCACTATGTAGTCGAGGATGTGGTCCATGGAGAGAGTTACAATTGTATTAATTTAATTTAATTTTGACACTAAAAGAGTGACATATTCAGGATGTTGAAAAGAATATTGAAAACTATATGTGCCACTGAAATATGTCATTAATGTCTAATATGTTATTGAATAATTAGCTATTAAAAACCATTGTTGATATCACCATCATTTTATTGATTTTAAAATCCTAGAAACGTATATAGAAACGACTATAGATTATAATTTGCTTTTAAACTTGTGGTGACATCTTGTGCAAGTAAGGACTTCTTTCCAGCTCTCCTCCGATTTATTTCTGGACTGCCATGTCCTTGTCAATAGCTGCTGTAGCACTGGCTCTCCCAGCGACCAGGGGTGTAACCCTTGTAAATATCAAAGCCAGCCGGCCTGACTGCATAGGTCGGATACGGCCCGATATAGTAGGGATTGAAGACTGGAGTCCAGGGGCGGCTTAAATAGACCATATCGAATGGTTCACCAAAGCCTGCACAGGTTGTTAATACTGCTCCGTAAATTTATATATTTGAATTAATATGCCTTTGAACTTACCAAGGAAAAAAATCAGAGGGAGGGAAAGTCCGGAATTAAGAACAACAGAAAGGCAAGATTGAATTTGAAATTAACAAGAACTTGAATCCTATAAATGACATTTAAATCGGCCCTCCTTAGATAGGTAGATTTTGTTAATTATTTTATTTATATTTTAAGGAATATACAACGATATTTAAATTTACTTTCTTGTTTTACCTGGATATTATTTATTTTCAGTGTAAACTAATTTCTAACAGATTTAAAGGATACCCCAATTAATTCCCTACTAAGCAGCGTACTTATTTCATATTAGACTCATATCGGCAGGACTTTGGGTGGCTTTAAGGCACTCCTTCCGGATCCTTTGTTCCAGACTCCCCACTTATCCGATTCCTCTTCGCTCCCTCTGTTACTTTTGCTGTTTCTGCCCCTGTTTTTGCTCCTGATTCTGCTCTTCCTGCTTCTGCGGCTCCTGATTCTGCTGCTCCGGGTTCTGTTTCGGCTCCCGGGCGGGATTGCAGCTGGGAAGCTGCGAGTCCGAGTCGCAGGAGGGCGGATCGGGGCCGATGTAGCCGGGATTAAATATGCAAGGCATGCTGCAGCTCCTCCACGGAACAGGCAACACGGAACACAACGTTGCTCGACCGGATTGCGGAGGCAGGTGTCCTGGGCTCTGTTTTATGGATTTTCCCCAAAATTTACATAGATGCTAAAGGGTTGAAATTTGTAGGAGGAATAAGCAGGGCCGAAACCTCGCTCATTTCCAGGGGGATTAGAGCACAATAGAATCGGCTAACTAGATGCTCAATACGGGGGGAAGAGCTCAAAGAACTAGTTAAACGGATGGCATATTGGAGGGGAAGCTCCTAATTAAACTATCACTGGCTAAAGTCAGGAAATACATGGAAAAAGGGAAGCTAACTATGTTAATTCAGGTAACAATTAATACAAAGGCACTTACTTAAATCATCTAAAAGGATTATAAAGAAGAAAATTAAAATCTTTGGAAATGTTTCAGGTAAGACAAAACCCTTATTAGTGCTTTAAATAATATTCACCCTCCTGCATAATCGAACAACAGTCACATTGACCTCTCCAAACATACACAACTCCTCCTACATTTCCCTGGCATCCCCCGTCTGGTTAGAGAGCGTGCAGAATGCTTATAATTATTTCATAATCGGCCAACACTTCACGTTTATGGTGACAAAAGCCTGCAGATAGACAATAGCCCTCTGCAGGCTATTCCGCCGGGGCTGGCACATCAAAATTGGGCCACACAAATGGCCGCAGGCGCAAATACGGAATTTAAGTTGAAATTAATGAATAATTAAGCTGCGGCGGGCGCAGACGTTGGCCCAGAGCGGAAATGCGGCATTTGCATAACTAACACAATGAACTACATACGACGACTCCGGCCGTTCATAAATTAGATATGCAAATGCAAATGGAAAACTAACGGCACTGCCTTTTGTCAATTAATCAATCAATCAACGCAGCAGAAGGCCAGCCGCGGAAATCACTTGTCCAGCGTCTGGCGTCCGTCGTCCAGGAACTTCACTCGGAATGCTGCATCTCTGTCCATCCATCCATCCATCCATCCATCCGCCCATCCTTCCCCATCACGCATGCCAATTTTCCATAGCACGGTTTCTGATTGCCCGCTAAGTTCGGAGCCCATCCGAGCCCCATCATCGGAGCCGCTGCGATCCGCCAGTTTTAAGGCGATGGCAGAGTCATTAGCATCAAAGGGCAACACAACGGTGACACGACCAGCGCCCCTGGCAGCTGATCCGCACAGTGGGCTAGAACTATGTGAGTATATTGAACGGGAAAATCCCAAATCGATACGCAGATGTTGATAGAAGAAATCCTGTAAATATTGATAACATCGTAAGTATTGATAAATGTACCAATATATTGAAATTATCCGGAAAATATTTGAAACATTTTGAATTCTTTTTTAAAATTGGTTTGTTAAACCAAAAAGAAACTTAATTTATTGCAAGGGTAATATATGGATTTCTACATGTAATATCGATGTATAGTTTTTTTTCTGTCAACTATAGATGGGGCCTTATTTTATGAAAGAAAGCACATATGTATGTAGGAAACAAGTTAAAACTATAAAAACCTTTTGAAAATAATTAGAAAATAATATGACTACATTGATAAATATTAAAATACAATGCTAACAAACTTTCTGCTTTAATATTATTCTCCATATTATTTAATATTATATTTATCAATTATTATCTTAGAGTAAACACACTGTGCCACTTGGACAGCGCGTTCAATGTCGCCTGCTGCAGCCGTCAAAGTCGTGTGCACTATTTGTGTAATTTATATTCAAAGCGCAACGCGATGCGGCGAGTGCGTTGCGTAGGTGGGAGTGGATGGTGTGTGTGGCTGGTGTGTGTGCGTGGTGTGTGTGCTTGGTGTGCGAGTGTGCTGGTCAGCTTGCTTCTGGGCGGCACTTCCAGTTCCGTCCTTCCCCTGCCCGCCTGTGCAGTAGCGCGAACTGCTTTTAAGTGGCGATGGCAATGTTGGTCAGCGGTGGCAGCACTTTTATGGGGTGAGTGGTCCCGGGGGTTTAGGGGGTTAAGGGAAGGGAACACACCCTTCACAGCCAGCTCTTTAGGTCTATTTAAATATGTAACTCTGGTCAGGGAAATACCTTATACAGGCAGATAATGGTCAAGGGACTTACAGAGTGTTTAATATTTAAGTAACGGCAATGTACAAGCTGAAATAAATTATAAATAAAGATATTATGAGAGGAAAGTGCTTAATAATAACTAGAAATTATATTATTTACATAGCACTAAGTGTTTGAAATAAATTATATAATTTCCATAGCTTATATATCGTAAGAAATAAATATTTGAATGAAATATAAAGTTAATTGATGAGTGCCTGCTTTTCCTCTGTGATAAGAACCTTTATATTTATAATTCTAATAACCCTTTCCCCTTAAGTGTCGGTGCATGCCCTTTGCTGGCCACTATCCACGCTTCGACTTTGTCTATCCAACTTCCGCCTGGTTCTTCGACGACTCCTCCTCGGTTTCTGTTTTCAATAACTCAAGTTCGAGCCCAAACAAAACTCTGGACACGCGCAGGGCCACTTGTCCGTTTCGCTGGTCGTAACTGTATGAGAAATGTGCTGGGGAACTGACAAAGTGACCGGAAGATGATACTGTAATAAAAAATAGAGACTCGCACACCATCGTCGAATGTGTGTACTGTGTGCGTATATGTTTGTCTAGGAAATAGAAAACCAAGTACTGGAAATGAACATGAACAATGTTTTATATGCTCTGTGAGTTTGTTGGGCCTTCCTCCACTATATCTAACTATATTTTTTTTCTTCTACTATTTCGGTGGCCATTTATTTACAAATGAACAATATTTATGGCCTCTTTTTGAAAGAGAATATATACGTTTTTGGGTTCCCCTCCTGCGGTGGGGCCAGACTTCCGTCACAGAAACAGCATGGAAACGATCTGTTCATAGCGTTTATTATTTTGTGGTTTTATTTCGGTTTTATGCGCTCGGCATACCAACAATCGATTATGAATTACAAACTCTGAGCGGCGGACAATCAGAAATGGTTTTGTTGAATAAATAATTCTAATTCGCCAGCAATTATGGGCTTCTATGCTATGTTTTCGATGGTCGCCGAAAGTGTGAATTGAAGAACAGTTAGAGAGAGGCTTTTCCATCACACTTAATGGCTGTGTAATTTGGGTTTACTATCATTTTGTATTTAATTAATTACTGATGGGCAGTGTGATGTCATTTGTTCTAAATGCATGGATATTGAGAGCTTCAAAATAGTATTTACAGACAGTTTAAATGGTTATTTGTAGAAGGGCAGACTTCTTTTCATATTTATGTGTAAGTACTTAAGATTAATGTTGTTTTAATTATTCCACATATGCCTGCGATTAGAATCTACATCTCTTTAAGCCAATTGGATTTATGGCAGCATAAGTAGCGAAAATCAGAGCAAACCCCATTATTATTTCCAGCAAGTTGCAATTAGTGTTGTCAGGGCCAGAATTTATGATGAGCAATTGCAGATGCGGCAAGTAAAACAGGAACACTAAACGGCGGCACTTAGGCGATCATAACTTTGCCCGTGATAAATCGAACTGGAATCGCCTGCAGATATTCTGGCCATGCAAAGCGAATCTTTGTGGACTGGCCAAAAGGAAGGGAAGGGGGCCAGGCAAGTGCCTGGGAGAGAATCTCGAGCAGCTGCCGCTGAAAGGCGAGACCGCCGAATGAATTGGACTGCCGTTGTCTTGGCAATCAGCGCTACCGGGCATAGAAAGTTAACACACCCAAAACCGGCTTCGGTTACAGCCGATGCAGCAGGCAGCAGTTGAAGTTTCCATTTGAGACACACGAAGAAAAGTTATAAAATAAGAATCTTTTGAGAGCAAATATGAGACAAGATTTTCTGATAAGTTTTCGATAGAAATTTAACCAAGAGTTAAGCTCTTTGATTTAAGAGAAATGCAAACAACTCTGGAGATACTTTCCAAGAAACACAAACTAATAATTAATAAATACATACTTTAAAACATGATATATATTTAAGATTTTAAGCTAAAAATAATATTAAGCTCTTTATTATTATTTTCCGTGGAGTTTCGCAGTGGCAAGTTGCCTGCTGCCAGTTGTCGCTGCCGCAAGAAACTTGCCAGGATGGACTGCGGCGGATGTGTGTTCTTAGAGTTTGAGCCAGGAAAAAGGGAGAACTCCACAGAAGACGGGGGCTTCTAAGCGTTTAGCTTGGCTTTTGCATCGCTTCGTTGGCCCCGCAGAGCGAAGTGAGCGCATCCAACTTAAAATTGCCGCAATTGCGTGTCGACCACAATCTTAACCAGCCGAGGCAGCGGCACAAAGAGGCGAAAAACTTACAGCCAACGGGGAGTAAACTGTAAAAAAAATATATTATTTTAAAAAATATATATGCAAAAGACTCATTTATTTAGGGTTTTAAAATTAATTTAGAGGCCTTACTAAGAAATAAACCAATGAACCTATATTTATATCGGTTATTTATGCCTGATTTAATTTTTAAATTACTTTAAAAGAATAAAAAGCCTCAAATACGAATTTATTTAAGGTTTTAAATTCCATTTAGATGCCTTAGTAATAAATAAACCAGTTAAGCCTTTATAAATATCCGTTATTTATGCCTAATTTAATTTTAATATCTACACATTTGAATTAATATTAATTCTCCAATGAAAATTATTAAGATTCACACAAAATAACCTGTAAAATACATAACATCTTGACTTATCCCTAAATTTCTGAAATATTTAATTAGTTAAATCCATACTTTTCATGGCCACATAGTTTTCCTCTCAGTGCTTTGCTGAGACTTTAAGTGTATCAGGCACTGGGTGTTGGCCCAAGTTCCGTCTCATTCCCGAGCCCTTGCCCCGCCGACCATTTGCTCCTGCCAGTCCCTGTCTGTTTCCTTTTTGTTTTTAATGAATAAGTTGGAACACCTGCTCGTCGTTCGTCTCCTGTTGAGATCTCCTTCCGTCTGTCCGGGAGTCGGGCAAACTCTGGTTGCGCTGCTCAAGTGTGACGGCGCTTACGAACTTGTATGTGTTCTATCTCGGCATCGTGCTTGGTCATTGTTGATGCCCTTTTCTTAAGGGTATGTGGGGAGTGTGACTTAATTGGCTTTACAAAAAAAATATTTAACAAATTTGTAGAGCTTGTAGAACTCAATTAAATTTAATTAAATAAATAAAATAAATAAATAAATATTATTTCTTATGCACAAAATTAATTAAATCAAATTAAAAATTATAATCTCATGATGATAAAGAGTACAAGAAATATTAATTTCTCTAAAAATTTATATAAATAACAAGAAAGGAAGCTAACACTGGTTAGCGGTCCTTTGTAGACCCTTGTAGTTTGCAATTTTATGCAACATTTCATAAAAGTCATTTATAGTTCTCTTATAAAATATCCCCCCACTCCCAGCTGCCTCAGTCTTTAGTTTTATAAGAAACGAGAAGCCTCTCCTCCCTCAAATATACCATTATAATATCCCTATAATAACTATAATTTCACCGTAAATCCCACCAGATACTTCCATTTCTCGCCCCTAAGAATCACAAGATCATTATTCGATATGTCCACCGGAACTGGCTTGTCTGCATTTGATGCTTTAATTATGAAGTGGTTTGCCGAGAAAAGCAAATAGAGTCGGCTGGCAGCTAAGCTGGTGAAGCCAAAGGCTTAAGTCAATAAATAACCTGTTTGAATATCATTACGCATAAATCTGAGCCAACGCACGGCACCTGTAATCTTCATTCATTAAATTGAGCACACCTGAAAACGAGAATCGAGGCATTGACATTGGAGAAGAGGCGGATAGGCAGGGAACCGGAGTCAATGTCCCGTCAAGTTGCAAAATTAAAACCAATTTCCCAGGGACTGCCGTATCACTTGCTCATCAGAAATAAAAGCCAGTGAAGAGTGCTCCACACACGACCCGGGACTGAGACGGAGATGCAGACGGAGGCGATGATGAGGACTCCGATGATGATGGGAGGGAAACAATGTGAGGCCCGAGAGCACAACGAGATAATTGTAATAAAGAAATTCGTAGCATAATTGATGGAGGAGGAGGAGGAGGAGGAGGTGGAGATGGGAATCAAAGGAGCCCGGGTCGGGGGAGTCCACACACTTGAGTCCTGATGATGCATCGATGCCACCAATCGCAAACCTACACCGGCAGGGCCTCCCCCATTTCCAGCCGCCCTGAATGCAAATTGAATTTCTCGTCCGAGAGCCAAAAGTAATTTCGATTGCAATTCTTTCTCTGCTGCCGCTGCAAGTGAATTTCATATGAAGGTGGCTCGATTTATATGGCATTACGTAAGATTCAATTTGCCAAAGCTTCTGCAGAGAAAGAAAATTAAATATTGGTTTAAGGGAGGCCTTTCAAAATTGTTTTTACAATATTTATCAACTTTCTTAGAAGGGTTTTTAATACTTACTAAAGGTGCAGATTAAATAGAATTTTACGTACTGATCTTTATTGATAACTAATAACAGGAAAAAATACAAAGATATTATATTATCAAATCCTTTAATTTCATATTCAGAAGACCAGAAAGTATTGTTCGATTTTCTTTGGGTGTGAACCTATTAAAATGCAATTCTCTGTCACTCAAAAATGCTCTTTTCCTTCGGTCTGTAATGGAAGGATGTGCTGAGGACAATTAAAGAGGCGTGCAGTTAATTTAATGTCGGAAATCAAAGCACTCTTACTTGGGCACTCTCCTTAGACAATTACAAGGCACGACATCGCACTCGTCGTCTCACACCACCACGCTCTGCAACTTTTGTGGCAAATAATTTTCTCCAGCCTGCAGTTTTCTTTATATATACATTTTTTTTTTTTTGTGCTTTACTTTTTATTCGAGTTCCCTTTTGCCGCTACTGCAGACATTTTTAATAAGTTGCCTGGCAGCCGTTGCACGTCTGGCTTCGGCAACAACAAACAGTGCAGCTGCCAAGTTGAAAATGAAATTCGTGGCACGAATAGATTTCCAAAACATATATGAAGAGCCTGGGAGACGGCAGGCAGCCTCACACAGGAAGAAAAAAAAACAGAAAAAGTGAGAGGACACATTGGACAGTGTGGATTTTTAAGGGGCGGATGTGGTTTAATATTTTGCCTTTAAATTATATTTCAAAATATATTTCATGCCTAATTTTCTAGCTAGTAAATATATAACTAAGCAGTTTTAATTTAACACGGTTTGTGGGATGTTCTTAATTCTTAAATAATATAAATACCATTTGTTGATCTATTCCCTTCACAAACTCTTGAAACTTGACCACTGTTCGCTGACTATGACAGAAATTCGAAAATGAAGCAATTTACTTGTATATTTGATACAATCCTCCGGCCATCCATGGACAGTTGTCAACGATCTGGGAACGGGAAAGAGAACAGGAACGGCAACGGGAACGGGCACTGCCAACTGGAGTGGCCAAGAAAGGGGGGCAAAGCAGCGGGTCTGCAGGCGGGCTTATTAAGTGGTTTCCGCAGCCGCACAACCACCCTTCTTGGTTGGATAATTGGCAAAGCATAGCTGAGGCATTCCCTGAATTCCGCTTTAATGCCAGCTTTAATGGCCCGCAAAAAGAGTTTCAATTATCAACTGTTTGTTGGTTGTAATGGTCAGAGAAGGGCAACTTAAGTGGTGTGATTTATAATTACCTATATCAAAGTTTGATTTTCTAGGTTAAAAAGGTAGGTAATTATTAAGCAAGGATTTAATTTAATTGACATGTGAGTGAATATTTGTATGATTTCATCTTTTAACGACCTAGTTTGTTTATTAACTAATTAAAGAGCAGTGCCTCATTGTTATAAATGAGATCAATAAATTGATATAAACGGGGGAAATATTACCGCATGGCCCAAAGTTCGTACCTAAGCGTGTTTGCCTTCCACTATTTAGTGACTATTAAAAATGATGGCTTCCGCTTAACAATTTTGTCACTGAGAGCACAGAGCTGAATCCTTTTCCCCAAACCTCCTCCGCACTTCTACTGGCACTTGGGCCTGGGGCCGGCGAACTTGTTGAAAGTTTCTGGGCTGCGTGGCACAAGAAACCAATAAAGAAAATGCCGAAAACTAAGGGAAAAGTGCCGCAGAAGCCATAGACCTACTACTAGTGCTATATACATATACTATATTGTGCGAATACCTGGGGCAATATGGCTGCCGGTTGCCTTAATGGCTCGATGCTCCAGAACCCGGCCTTAAAGGATGCCTGCCCCAAATAACGAAAGGCAGCTTCGTGGCTCTGCTAATACTACGTGCAAAATGGTTTTGGGCAGCCCCCACAATGCCGCTGCACACTGCGTATACGTAACGCGCGGAAAATTTCCGAGCCAAGCTTATGCAATGCAATTTTCATTTACATAAATTTTGATGTTGTCTCTGCAAATGGCTGTGTGTGTGAGTGTCGCCCCCGAAAAATTAAACAACCCGAGTTTGGCTGGAAAACTTTTACCCCCGTGTGTAGTCTTCTATGTCAATTTGCTGGGAAATTACCTTTTTGTTAATAGTGGAAGACGAGCGTTTCCGGTGGCGGTGCAAACATTAAAACTAATTCAAACGTTGTTGCCGCAACCAGCTTAGTGTATAACAACAATAAATGCTTATTTAACTAATTTTGCAACACGTATGCAAATATTTACAATGCAACAGCTGCATAATAAGCGAAGGTTGTCAGGGGAATTTGTTAAGGAAGAACACTTCGTTGGATAATGAATTTATTAATTTAAACCAAAAACAAATTGGTTAAATTAATTTAAATTAATTTAAACCAATAAAAAAAATGAAAATACATTTAGCTTTATATTGATCAAATAAATTAATAGAAATTCATTAACCAAAATATTCGAAGTATAATTTATTTTAAAGTGCAAAGTTCTTAGTTTAAAATCAAAGAAAACTTGTAAGAAATACAACATGTAGTTTCCAAAATAATAATTCAAATAATTAAATACTTTAAAAATACACTAAATATATACAAAATATAAGTTTAAATATATTTTTAAAATAAGAAAGTCTCCTTGATTTAGTTATAAATGTAATAACTTCAAAGTAAAAATGAAAACTTACTTAAAACTTTAATTTTTTGAATACCCTCTTACTTTAAAGATTGTATAAAATACTTAAATATTAACTATTATATTAATATTTTAATCTTAGTAGAAGAATACACACCTCTAGGACAAGTAACCCAAAACCATAATTCCTCAGCCACACCTCGTTGTGCTGGGAACCGTGTAAATAGGGATGTCTAGCAAGCGGCTGCCATTAAAGGTTTTTGTTTAGTTTTTAGCTATGAACTTCCCGTGTGAGTTTTCCATTTTCCGACCCCCTCTCACCCCTCTGCTCAACCTCGCCGAAGCCGGGAAACCGCGTGTCGGCTGCGGGTGTGGAAAATAAGACGAAAATCGTTCAAAGGGTGACGCTGCGAAGGAGGAGGGGAGAACTTTGCGTCTGACACTTTGGGGTAACACTTAAATGCTTTGCTTTTATGGACACTTTTGAGCTGATTAATTACCAGCTTCGACTTAATGCCTAATTAGCAGATCGGCAGAGGACAGCCCGCCCGCCCTCGCACCTCACACCTCATACCTGACACCTGGCCCTCCTTTGTGGATGGCGCGAAACTTCACACGTCCATAATTGCCGCGGCGAGGATAGTGCAAACAGCGAGCCACTTAATTAACCCGTGCTTGCGCCCCAGAAGGACAGCGGTATTAACGGAAGTGAAGCGAATAAATAACCGAGCACACTTCATCTTCATTTTTTCGCAAGCCCCCCGGAGCACCAGTTTGCTGCAGTTCGTCCACTCTGAATCGGTTGATTAAGCCTCTGGCAGGACTTTACTTAAGCCTCCTCGATCGCGTATACGCCGTGTTGCCCCTTTGTAAATATCTGAAGCTTATTAAATGCCTTCGCCGGACACATTTAATTAACAGACACGAACAACTTATAATTGCCACTCGCCCAGAAACTGCCACTCATGGGCGTGGCAGTTGGGGGGATAATTGTTTTTGTTCAAGACCTGAAATACTGACTGACTGACTGCCGGCCGTTGCGTGCGAATATAAATATTTTGCAGGCTCGCATATTAATTACCACAACATGCGATTTCCAACCATTAAGAGTGCCTTTCTGCGCGAAGCCATTGAGCAGTTTACCAGAGTAAAATGCGCTTGTAAGGATGTATCTGAACTGAGTTCTGGCATAAAAGTGATTTCAAGGGAACGATTTTTTAAGGATTTTTAATGGTGCGAAATAAATATTTAAAATTTTACAAGTTAAGCAGGATTCATTAATGAATCTGCATAGCTGTTTAACAAGGCCATACCAGAATATGCATAGGAATTCATAGAAATTTATCCTGTCTTTCTTGATTTAATTATATCAAATGCCCGCTATTCAAGTTTATTTTCTATGCACAGCTACTATAATTAAGAAGCTTCTCTCCATTTAACTTGACCTATGCAGATTCGCTTCACTTGTCTGACATCGCATGCATTTTTAAAACCCTATTAAGGCCTTTAAGCCAAGGCCACTAATCAACACAAAAGCTATTTATGACCAGCCTCCATTCTGAGCGGTCTTTTCCGGGTCAAGGACGAGCCAAGTTTGGGCCAAACTCTGGCTGCCAAAAACAAGAAGCCAGCGAAACTATGTTCCAACTACTCAGCCAGACAATGTGCACCATGCAGCACTGAGGCATTAGAAAATTGCCAAATAAATGTCCGAGTAAGCCAACAAAAAGTGCACGAAAATACTCGTAACATATTTATTAAAAAAAAATTGTTTGGCTTATGCTTCAGTGACCGGCCCAAAGGCCATTATTGTTTATTGTTCAATCTTGGGAGCGCACAAAGGCCGCGTATGATTTCCAGAGCACATTTCGGGGAACTGCATATCATACTTTCATGCGACTTCCGGCCAAGCAAATAGTTTTTGCGGTTGCGATTTAATTAAAAGACTCTCCAGCACAGCGCAAACTTGGCGATTTCGTTTTAATAATTTTAATTAAAAAGCGAACCGCTCGGCAAATAAGCAGCTGCGCCAAAAGGACCGCAATCAAATTGCCAAGTGGCCAATTCGCGGCTCATTGCCATGCAAGGACACTGCCTCGCCAGTACTGATTGGACAGGACCCCCAAACCAAAACAAACCAAACCAGAACCGAATCGAATCGGAATCAAAACTAATTAAAAACCGCATCCACTTGAAAGCAAACACAACGCCTAAGCCTAGACACGTGCATACCTGCCATGCAGTTCGTATAAATTTGCAGAAACTAATGAAGCGTTTGTGTTGATTAAAAAAAATTAAATATATGTTGAAAGCCCACCCAGTTGTGGCCAAATGCAAGCGTCTAATTAAAAAGCCTGGCTAATTAGCAGGCGGTCAGCAGTCGAGTTGCTAATGGAGTGCCAAAGGCAGTGTTTGATTTGTTAAAATTTAAATTATCACCGATTCAATACGTGCATTTGTTGGCATTTTACAAACAGAAAATGCTGAAAGTTTTGCAAAAAGTTTATCTGTTAATACACATTTTTTGTCATTTATTTGTTTTGTTGACTTATTTTACTTTCATTTTGTACCATAATCTGTTTACAATTTGGTCAAAAGATTAACTGGCTGTGAATATGGTTAGTAGAAAAAAGACAAATAAATATTTAATAGTATTAAAATGTGAAAGAGAAAGGTAGTTATAAAAAAAAGAAGATCAAATGTAAATATTCAAATGTTTCTTTAATATTTTTTATGGATTTTTCTGTTCAAGTAAATAAATATGATGAACAATTAATTACTACAAATTAATAAAAAGTCAAAGCTTAAAGTGAAAGGTAAAAAAAGGAAAAGGAACTAATTGCCTCAGTTAAATACATTTTATATATTTTATTCCCCTAAATATGAACAAAATATTAAATTTGTAAAGCAAAACCCTTAATCTAAAAACAGTTGTATTTTTCTTCAACTTGTAAAACTTTTCGAAACAAAATATGGCTCACAAACCCGAGAGCGACACTTGAAGCCTTTGTCTCTGGAAGGATCCTGAGTTTCCCGCTCGTTCGGCCCGATAACTATTACTGAACTTTAATGCTATCGCTTTTGCTTTTGTTTCACCCGATATCTGCCGACGACAATTCAATAAGCATATTGTGCGCTAATACCGACCTACATCGAAGGGTTGCCCAGGCAAAGGCGGCGGCCCCTGTCAATGCCAATTTCCCTTTCATGCACAACTTGGCAGAGCTTATTGCTTTTCACTCTTCATTGCGCATAAATTTAGCATGTGGGCTACGCACAGGACCTGGGCGCTTGGCCTGGGAGCGTGGCGTTTTTTTCTTTTCCTGTATAGGTAGTTTGGGATTTTTTCTAGCCTCATTAGAGACCTCAGACTGCTGCGGACCCAAATGCAGGTAATCTGCATACAAAGCGCCAGCTCAGCTGCATTGCATACTTTCAGGCGGCGAACACGTACAGCACAAGGAGATATGGCATCATAATAGAGACAGAGGAAAATAAAGAACAAAACGAGGGGGAAAAGGGGGAGAATGCCAGGATAAACTGTAGGAAAAATGCAGAAAACTAGAAGAAGAGCCAGTCGAAAGTGTAAGGGAAACTATAACAGCGTTTAAGGCAAACTAAATGAGCGCCACACGTACCCGTAGAGCAGTAAGCATGGAATTATGCATATGTGCCGGTGCCGGTGCCGTTCCACCCTCGTTTTCCGACGCCTTTCCGGACGCCACACACACTTTCGCCCTGCGGAGCCCCAGGCAAGGCATTGCAAACGGAAATAATTCAAGTGCAATGCAAATCATGGCCCGACCACGCTCAGGTAATTGTGTGTTTACCAAATGAGGAACAGGAAGTCAGGGCAATGCCAATGCCAGTGGAGCAGGAGCACAGCCACATGGGGATTGGCAGACACTCGAGGGACGAAAGTAGAAAGAACAGGAAGAAGGACTCTCCAAGGAGAAAGCGTTTAACCGAAAAGAGCAAACACATTTTTGGGCTCGTAAGCGGTGGAAAGAAATGGGTTTTCCAGCTCTGTTGGCTGCCTGCTCACTTATTAAGTTGCAAACTGCGGCGAAAAGAAATTCAATTCATTGCCTTCAAGTGTTGAAGCATTTTTAGGTGATTAAAACTAGCTCAACTCAAAAGGAAATCCTCCCAAAGTCTAGCATAATCCGCATAATTTACAATCAATTTCCCCCTTAACCACATTGCCCTCATCAATTATTTAGCTTGGATATAAAAATCAAAGGGCAAAGGGCTCACTCCATTGACTTGGCATAATAAATCGTGAAAAAATCCCGATGCTTCGCTCAAATATTGGAACATTTATATGCACTCCCCACTACCGGCTTCTTATCAGGACACTGCAGTTCGGGGCGAGCAAACTTTGTTCAATTTAATTCAATTCAATCCTTGAAGAGTTCAGCAAGAGGGCACAGCGAGAAGGAGCCCAGCATTTATTTTGAAAATAAAATAAATAAATAGACAGGAATGGAGAGGAGATAGTGGAGAGTATAAACAAACCGACAGGCGGAGGCGGTAGCGGAAGCGGAGGGCAAACAAACTTTTCCGAGCGCATAAAAATGGTGTAAAAAGCGATGCCGAGGAAAATCGAAAATGCGTCACATTTGCCCAGCCAGAACATCTATCAAATTTTGCGTTTATTTTCACCCATTGAGGGAAATCAAATGAAAATGGTTCCATGTGTTCGTTCCAAATAAAATAGAACTGCAAAGTGCCGGTCAGAAAGAAAACATATAATATAAAATGTAGTGGAAATCCTATTACCATGTTTGTGTCTTTCCCATGGCTCTCAGTCCCTTTGTTAAGTGGATTTCAATGGCAGCTTTCTAGCTTCTGATGATTTGCGAAAAGGAAGCCGAATGATCACAGCAACTGACCAAGGAAAATTCGTAGGTGAGAGTGTCCCACCACTCCTGCATATCATTTGCAGAGCTTTTCAGAGTTTTCTTTTGTCAAAAACTCGACGGCACTTGCCCTATTTTATTTCATTTAATTTCCTTTCCGTGCTCATCATTTACAATAATGTCTACGTAAAATTAACATAAATTTGCGATTTTCCAGCAGCTTAGACGGGTATTTCGCGGCAACAACAGGAGCAGTGGCAAAAAGACAGAGAAAAACAAATAAAAAGAAAATGCTGAAAAAGCTGAATAAAAAATCCGTGAAATATGCAAAAGTTGACGGCTTAAGGCCTCTTTGAGGCGTCATGAAAAAAAGGAAACAAACTCAGGCTGTCAGGATTTATGTTCTTAAGGTGAAGTGACCTTAAGAGACTAGATATTGAATTTGAAATTTACGGAAACTGTAATGAGAAAAGCCTTTCGGCGGCAACAATTGAAATTCAATTTATCAGCAGACTCCCTGGAAATCATTCGGAATCGAATTGTTGGGTGACAAATTTGTTTACGCCTAAGTATGTGGAATATATGCTAAGTTCGGGCTCAATGCTCGGTATCAAAACTGTTTGCCGGGGCCCAACTTTGAGTGCTTAACGGCAAGCTCAATAAATTTCCCAACTTACACCACAGAGAAGTTTTCACAAGAGTTCTCGGGAGCTGGGAAACTTTTTTGTTCTCTTTTTTGTGGCAAAATAATTTCAAGTGTGCTCTAGAAACAGAATTACCAAATTTGCTTTCGCAGCAAACAAACGAGAGACGTGAGGATCTGGGAATCTCTCTATACATATAGCCATAGTTATATGTAACTACAATGTAACGACTGCCCCGGAAATCCCCCTACGAACCATAATCTTCATGTCTGTTTGCAACTGTTTGCGCTGACAGCTTCGGTTGGTTTTTCTCCCTTTTTCCTTTCCCCTTCCCTTTTCTTTTTTTTATTCTTGTGTTAGGCTCCGCCCTCCCCTTTGTTCACTTGCAGCGTGAAAATTGCACAAGATTGCATGTGCTGCTGGTGCCCCGAAAATATTTATATTTATTATATTTTTTGTAGCTGTCATTTGGGCTTGTCTGTGTGCTGGGGCTTGTTTTTATTTGTATTTTATCTTCTTTTTTTGTACTGTGGGTAACACAAATTACGCTTTGCGAGTGTTACTGAGTGGCGTCATCGCCTGCGGTTGGCAGTGACTAATAAATCACAAAAATATTAAATTCTATGTGTTGCATATCAAACGTTAACGGAAAGTAGGCCAGTGGGGGAGATTTTTCATCACGATTTTATTTGCCAATCTAGAGTGTGACAGATTTTGTGGGAATATGTGGAAATTTCATGAAAAATCCTAGCCAATTATGATTTCAGGTAATAAAATGTTTGAAAATTTAAATAATATACTTGAAGCTAAATAATTAATTCAGTCACTACAGAAGTTACCTAAGAATTTGCAGTTTATAAGTCAAGATCGAATCAACTTTTTGTCAACCAATAAATATAAATTATTATTTGCGGCATACTGCTTTGCACTTTTCAGGAAGATTTAAAATCTCTAGAGTTTAATATAATTTGGAATATGTATCTAAGAAACTGTGTGTTTTCATTAAGTGCTCCTCTTATCCCCATTCAAATTCAAAATTCCCTTTAAAATACATTCCATTAAATACCATTCCTCTGGCTAACCCAATCCCCATGAATCATCCACCCCTTGAAGGTCCCATGGCTAGCCTCAAAGAGTAGGATTTTCGATTTGCCAATAACCGTTCAATCATCGCGGCTAATCAAGTGTTTCGAACAGGGAGCATCGAACGGCAAATGGAAATTGTTGCCTCCGGTGGCCAGCTTCGGGTCGTCCGTTGCTTTATGCATGAGGTGCCATAAATCACTTGCAAATTACCAGGGAATCGGGGAATCCCGCCAAGCAGCCATTCCGAGGGGGCGGGCGCCTATAATACGCGAATGAGGCGCTGACTCCGACTTTGACTCTGAATGTGACTGTGACTGCGAATGCACAATTATGGCCGCTTCGTTGGTCGTAAAACAAGGCAGGATCTACACTCGCCTTTGACCCAGCCCCCGGTTACCAACGCCGTACTTGCCCCCCCTTTTCGCCTACGCCTGTGCCCCCGCTGATGACTTTGTCAGGGTTGCCTTCGGTTGCAGGCAGGCAGGGAGGCAGGGACATCAATAAAATAAACACTGACAGGGGGTGGTGATCAGGAGCTAGGGGTGGATTTTCCGTGGGGGGACCTGGTTGCGATTCTAGGAGGCGCCTGGGGGCAGTAAGGCGAAAGTTGGGCCTGCACAATTGAACACGCGACATTTGGCCAATGTTTGCCGTTTGTTATCCACGATGTTGTCTTCGCTGCTGTTGTCTTCTCCACTTTGACTTTTATCTATTGACATAATATTTTTTTATGCTTTTCCAGCTAGAGTGTAGCACCTACACTGTGAAAAAAAAAGTATCTCTAGGAAAATAAACAAGAAACAAGAAGAAAGTATAAAGATACTTTTTACGAAGTTTAGTCAGCTATTTAATATAATTTTCTTTGTTTTCCAAGTAATTTTCTTAATTTAATCCTGCTTAAATCCTTACTTAATTTTTCTTAAATTTCTGTGGTATTTTCCCTCAGTGCAGGGCTTTGGTTTTCGCACTCCAGTCAGTGAGTCACTCAACGAGTCCTTTCTAGCCATTGGCTTAGCGTTGACGGCTTGCTTAGATTTAAGGGACACATTTGCAGCATAGCAAACGAGCGAAGATTCAATGTGATTAGAGGGAGTACAAAAAGAGATGGAAAGTAGATTGAAGGAAGCCAAGGAGCTGGTGGATTTGAAAGCAAGTTTTACTCGCATTAAATTAGTTACTATCTAAGTGCAAGATTCGCACACAGCTAAGGTACAGACTTAAAGTGTACATTTTTCAAAGGTAGTTAGCCATTTTTAGCATGCCACAAATTTCTATTGTTCCATCGGTTTTAGTACTCGAGTCCTGGGCCAGGACCCGCTTTGATTGCACCCCATAGAAATAATAACGAGGTGTGCACGTGCTCCCATTCGCCGGCTTCCGAGCCATTCTCTGCTGCACTTTTATGGCCCGCACACACAGACCCACACATCCAGGAGCTATCTCCGACCATGTCCGTTTATGCAAGTGTTAAATAAAGTATCTGCCGGCCATTGTAGTTTATGCCGCTCCGCCCGAGTCGCTGACATTTATTGCTTGTTTCAAAACGGGTTAGCAAAGGAGGGCAAAAGGATCTGAATGACAACATTTATTACGGCTCGGGCACATAAAACACAACCAGAAGCGGCGCCGTGTAAAGTTCTTGAGCATATAAAGAGGAGGAATCCGGAAGTAGGTCCGCGAAGATAATGATAAATGGTCTTCACCGGCCCGGGATACTAATTAGGTTACTAAAGGTGCTGCTGCACTGTAATGAATAATTCTAATTAAAAAGGATGCAGCGATTTGTTGAGTTTAAAAATATATATATTAGTAGTTTTCTGAAGTATAAGGGTACAGTTGGAAAATTGCAATTTTTTGTATTTTTATTTACTCTTATATTTTAAATAACAAACCAAGTTTCTGAAATACTAAAAATCCTAAATTACTTATATACATATGCTTAATGATTATGTAATATATCTGTATTGTAATCTCCATGGTTTCTAAATTAAATCTTAAATTATATATACTACACAGCAGACAGAAGTACTGCAATGTAAGTTTAATTTGTTAAACAAATTTGTAATATTGTTAAGCATAGATGAGTGGAACTAGTCGTAAACCGAGCATTTCCTGGGCCCCGCACCACAATTCCCTTTTAGTAGATACTTTAGACTTCCTTAACTTCAAAAATTTTTATTAGATTATGACACACACTTTTTTTCAGATAAAGAAGTTTACGTTATCTCTCAATGGAGGTACAGTTAAATAAATATAGGACAGTTTTTAAATTAAAATACTTTAAATTGTCTCTAATACCCAGTAATTATATTTTATGCACTACTGCTACCTACTATTAATTAATTGTACGGAATATCAACTGTACTCGATCATTATCTTTGGCATGCGCTTATCGCTGCAGCAACTAGTTCCATTTGCTGTTTAAAATGACATCACACTGTTAGTTAAGTTCCAGAAGTAGAGAAGAACGGTTGAGTGAATCAAAGAGACCAACACTCAAATATTTTTCAATAAACTGTTTAATGTTTCGTTTTAACTGCGTTTAAGCAATTAACAATCGCCTGAATTACAAAAGTATAAACAAAACTGCTTCAATTTTAATAAACAGAAGTGACGAACAAAAAATTGACTTTAAGAGGATGAGTAATAAAGCAATCAAAGCAATCAAAGCAAATTATTCGGGCAGAACGGAACTAACGAAAAAAGAAAGACGATAACCGAATAAGAATTACACACCTCAAATCTGCTTCATCCGTAGAAAACAGAATTAACGAACTACAAATTTTCTTTAACCGGATGAGAATAATTGTTCCGGAAAAACGAACCAAAAATGGACAATAACCGGTTGAGCATTTTAGACCTCAATGAAGACTGTCAACGGGAGATTATGAAATATATCATTGCTGATTGCGAAATGAGAGATATATCCGGGAATAAAATGAAGTATGCCGATTTAATAAACTTTGCACTGGCTTACGAGAATTTGGAGGCAATATTAGAAGAATACTTCAATGATTTGTATGAGAGTCTGGAATTCGTTTTAGTGGCCAATAGAAAAGAACTACAAATAGATTTTTCAGAGCTGGAAGCCACACACACAGGAAAAGAGGGTGAAGCTTTCTGGCGAGTCTTCGTTAATGCTATCAGACAAAATAACGTCGTATATCGAGTTTTTCTAAAATATTATCCAGAATCTTTTCATCCCAATTTTGGAGACCATTTCGAAATGATAAAACGCGCTCTTGAGCATAAAGATGGCATTTTTTATGTAACGATTAAACTTAATGGTTAGTATGCCGTAGCATTAAAAGCAATTTCAAAAATGTAAACCAAAATAATAAATCATAAAATAGTTTACTGACTAACAAAAACATTATAAAAATATTTTGTTCATTTTAGGATATTCCTTAGATGACTTAATCAATTTTGGCCACATTACCGAACTCGATTTAGACGTTCGAATGAATGCAGAAGCACTCGTAGAAGTCTGCAAGTCAAACCCACATTTGGAAAAAATTTCATTTCAAAGCAGCGAAATTCTGGGAAGACTGGCCGACATTGCGCCACATTGCCCCAATCTTAAGTACCTAGGGTTTGCACCAAAGCGGGATAACGATGGAGTCGAATATGCACCGCTGGCAGAGCTTCCCAACTTAAAAGAAATTACTATATACAGAGCTTCCGAGAATGGCGTGCTTTTGAGCATTTTTGAGGCGGTAACAAAATGGAATAGAGCTCCAGGGCTGCAGCCTTTGAAAATTTCTTTTTTCGAATACTTTCCTCATTTAAGTAGCGTTAATATTGCGAGAACGAATTCTTTTTTGCTATTATACATAAAAAGAGATGCAAATCTTACAGAATTAAAGATCTCCTATGACTTCTGGGACATATCTTGGGACAGCAGCCCTTTGGAGGATTCGCGCGCCTCCATACCCTTAATTGAAGGACCGCTACAAATCGATTACACAGGACTTATCTTATATAAATGTCCGAGAAGAGATACAGATATAAGAGGATTTTATTCAATATTAAAACTATTCAATATTAAATCTTTAAATTTTCGTGTCGAAAAAGAGGAAATAGCGAAACTCATTGCATTAGTAATATCGGACAAATCATTAGATTTGAAATCGATCAATACTGTTGTTACAGAGATCGATCAATCTGTTGCCTCTGAACTTGTCAAAATAAAATCAATTACATCTTTGAACTGCCGATTTTCAGATTGGGAGTGTGTCGAACTCTTAAGTGCGCTTACCAACCTGGAAACTGTGAATGTCAAAGTTGAAAAGGAATTCGAGTCGATGACGACTTCCAAAGCATTTTGCAGCCTCATTAACACCTGCTCGGCAAGCGGTGTCATTAAGTGTTTCAATTGGACGATTGAATTTAGAAAGATTGAAAGTATTATAAGCCCAAGTAAGAGAAGTACAGCTCTAAAAATGTATGCCGAGGGAGAAGCATTATCAAACATCTTTGAAGCCTTTAGTTATAGAGATCTAATTACGATTGAGGAACTGGATGTTTTAAAATGCGTCGATATAAAGATTAAAGATATACTGGAAATGGCAGAGGTTCACTCCATAAAAAAAATAAGAATTTCATTGGCCAATACCAACGACATTGAGCACTTGTCGGACCTGGCTGAGCTAGAAGCGCTTAAGGATTTGACCATAGAAGACTCTGTAAAAGGATCTCTGATAAAGCTCTTCGATAAAATGGCTATGAAGGAGTCCCCGTCGCTTCAATGTCTAAAAATCAATTCAAAAGAACTTTCAAGTGAAGAATTAGTTCAGGTTTCTAAAATAAGATCGTTGAAAAAGTTAGATTTATGTGATTATGAGCCCGAAGATTCTGAATCATTGATGGAGTTAGCTAATTCCAATATTGAAGAATTATCTCTTGCGACTCCACAGTTTTCTCTACAAAAACTATTTTCTGCATTTGCTGTAAAAGCTAAAACCAGACTTCAGCACCTGAAAATTATAGATACATCGAACAGATATCTTGAAATCTGTGAATTAGAAGAGATCACTAAAATTAAAGGTTTAAAAAGCTTACAATGCACATGTTTGCATATTGATGTTTCCTTCTTGCGAAACTTTAAGCACTTGGAAAAACTGGACATTGCCCTCGATGAAATAATTCCAGAAGCACTTCGATGTTTGGCTGAACTTGAAAAACTTGAATCATTGACATTGCGTTTGAATAAATACTCTTTGCCACAAAATTATGATATTTTGGCTGATATACAAAATCTCAAGGAGCTCCACCTTATAGTAGACGAAGATTTTAATGTTAATCTTACAAATGTCTACCAGGCTTTAGTCAGTAAAAACATAAAATTAACACATCTAACAACAACAATTGGATGTGTTGAAGAGGTAAACCAAATAACGCAAATTAAAACGTTAAGAGAATTATGTCTTTTTATTCGATCAATTGGTAAAAAATTGACGTGTCTAGGAGAACTATCAGAACTCGAGTCGTTGCAAATTACAGTACTGACTTTAAAGTATGCTCCTATATTGTATTCAGATTATGATTATTCAACGAATTCAGATGATGATAATACACTATATTTTAATGATCATTATAAAATGGATTGTGTGCTACCAATTTTAAGGTGTTGCAGAAATCTCGAACGCCTTTTAATTAATTCGATGGATTATCTAAGGGATATTTATACCCATCTAAAATCTATAAGAGATCCCACACTCCAAGGTCCGTTAACTGTTATTCTTACAGAAGATGAAGATGATGAAGAGATACTTGTAAGTGGAAAAATTGCAATCCTAACTGAATTTAAAATAACACTTTTTCAGGTGGTACGATTCGAGAATGTCTACTTCAAGGTTATTACTTCATCAAATGGCGACATTTTTTAATTAAAACCCACGTACGGTTTATAATTACAATATATATTACAATGATTATAATACTTTCTCACTCTTATATTGTAGAGAATTCCATGATAGGTATATTAGACAAACTGAATTAAGAACGGAGAAAAGCATCATAAGTCCTTATAACTAATTAGGCAAAAATAATTTTGCATACTTCTTGATTTACAATTTGCGACATATTTTCCGAGCCCCACTTTTTTCGAGTGCTCAACACAACACAAATAGAGTCCAAAGTTGCCTCAGTTGGTTATCATTTATACATAATTTTCATGTTAGTTGAAAATAATCAACTTTCCAACTGGCATAATTACTATTTTTTCTGTTCTAGGGCTGTCAAAAATATTTATGCAAAACTTTTATTTTTTCAATTTCTGCACCAGCAGGCGTACACACAGTTATTTAAATTTGTTTTATTTAGTTGCCTCCTTTGCATGCGCAGAACTTTTGCAAATAAAGCAGTTTATTGTCCTCCGGGGATTTGTAATCCACACAAGCGTTATAAGTGCTCCCGCACCTTCAACGATCCCAATCCGAATACGAATCCGCACAGCATCCGAATCCCTGAGAAATCACTTAAAAAGGAAGCTGCGAGGAGACCAAGGAGCGGGTAGATCCAGGGACTTTTGGTCCTATCCTGGCAGCATTTCAAATTAAAAGCATTCGCCGCGTTTTATTGCTGTGCCTGCATTTTTCCTTCAATTTTCCCAGCTCCTGGTCCTTGTGCTGGTTCCTTCCTCTTGTTGGACTTACTCGTACAAATTTTTATGTCCATTTGGCTTTATTTCACACTTTCTTGTTTATTATTGCTGCTGCCTCACTGTGCTGTGCTGCTGTGCTGGCCCCGAAAAAGAAAACACGGAGCGTGAAAAATTTAAGTATTTGACCTTTCTCGCTCCACGCCATCTACGTCCGAATAATGCTGTTCCCATTGATTTATGCAGAGGCTTTTGTTAACCCTTTCGGTGTCCGCCTTTGTCCTTTATTCGACTTAAATGCTAACTTAATTGTTGTGCCAGTGTCCAGAAAAGAGGCAATTTACTTATTTTATGCCCTCCCGGGCTCTAAGAGAGTGGAGAAAATCGTGGGCATTCCATTAGAACACTTAATTTAGCGCAAAATGATTAGCGAGTGGCTGAGGGGGTTGGAAAAAATTATCGGAGCGTGTGGAAATTGGGTGAAGATGTTAGTAAACAGAAACCCTACTAATTAACAGTGTGTCAGCAAATTAAATCATAAATAAGCTGACTTACAATATTTCTTATTTTATTTTTCATAGAAAGTGAGAGTCCAAGTCCTGTTCAAAGAAATAATTATTATTTTTTTTTTCTTTAAGTTAAAGCCCAATTTATTAAGTCTCCTCCCATATAACATTACAAAACTAGTAACTTCCGCAGCTGAACATTCGGTTTCTGTATATCTAAACCCATAACTATTTCCTCCATAGAATTTAGAATATTTGCGCAATTGTACAGCCACTGAAATATGTGTAAGCACCTGGAGCGGAAGTCAATAAAAGGTACGGCAACAATTTTGTATTTACAATATCCTCGTGATAAATTCATGTTGCCAGTTTATACGAATTTCTCGTCCTTCCCCCATGTGCAGATTAAAATATGCTTGCCATGGGTTTTATGAGTTTTTTTCTTCGAATTTTATGGGTACGTGGCTCGGTCCCAGGACTTGGCCAAGACATGGTAGCCGAAAATTGAATATTAAATAACCTCAAGCAATAAACAGAATTACGCTTGACTCGCATGTGCACAGTTGAATGTGTAAATTGTTTATGATATTAATATCCGTTTGTTTGTGCAATCATTTAAAAAGGATTACACGATTAGCATCGTACAGCAGTCCAATTGATGAGCGCTTAAAGCGATGCGGAAATTGTCATTTGTATAAATTTTCCGAAGCGAACTTAACTTACGCTTAAATAGCTGCCACTTCAGATAAAGCAATGTGATAGTTCTTGAAGGGAAATTTCAACAAATGTCGGATGAATGCACAAAGAGAAAATGTTGAGGGGTTTCCTGGGAATCTTTATAATATTTATCTTGCTAAACGATTTCTCTTAGAACTCAAAGAAATACCTAAAGATTTCTATGATGTAAACGTTTTCCCTACGTGCCTCTATTAGTAAGGTGACACCCAAAGATACCAGAACCATCTATTAGCCAAAACTGTTGAGGTAATCAATTTTAATGTTCGACCCAAAAGGGTTGGGCTACAAATTTCCAACCATTGAAATGTGTGCGGCCTGTCAAAGGTTAAGGCGTCGTTCTGTTGTATTGCCAAATTTGCTCTTGACCAACGGCGAAGGCGACAAAAGTGGGTGGCCATGGCCCCCCAAAGCAGAACCACATTGTCAATCAGGGAAATTCCTTAAACACAGCTATGCTTCCTTGTCCCTCAGTCCCCGTTTTGGCTCGGCTCCCAGGGTTATTTGACAAAGTCGGAATGGCAAACACTTGGCTTGGGTCTGTGTTTGGGTTCGGATTTGCCACCTGGCCTAAGCCGGCTGCTATGCCGAAATTTATGCATTGCAGTTGACTTATTAGGGTCTGTCCCCCTACTTCCCCCGGGGAGCACCGTGATCCCCTTTGCCCACGACGGGGCCCATGTCCTGTTGTCCTGTTGATTCGCTTTGATTTGACCAGAATGCCCCTGAGCAGGGCAACTGTGGAGCTGCGCTTTGCATTCGGTCTTGGCCCGCTCCGGGGGATGTGCGCTCGTTAATAGTTGCTAATTATGTTTAATTATTCACATGGCAGAAAGCCCTGATTAGTGATTTTGAGGGGACAGCGTTTAGCTCGAGGCAGAAAATCTTTGCCAGCAATTTGGAGTTGTCAAGGTAATTAGGAATAATTTATTTTTAATTATTTATTTCTTCACCGAGAAATGTTTCCTCTGAAAAATACACAACAACTTTGTAGTTTCAATTTAATATTATATTTAATATTTAGTTATAGCACTCGAGATCCTAATTATTTGATTGGAAAATGTATATTTATATTTATACAATTTATAAAATGATTATCAAATTTCTTAAACTTAAGTTACAAATTTCATGAGGCTCCTATTATCCTCATACACAATTGGGTTCGTCTTAATCAGAAACCTAAAGCTTATCCCTTAACTTTAACACATCTTCAAAATAGTGAATGTCCAGGCATAGATATGTTTGTAAACACCTCACCTACTTGTTTGAGAATTATTTCAAAATTTAAAAATCATGTGACAAAATTTTTAAATTCTGTAAATGTTTAAATACAAGACCAGAAACCTGTGGATATTTTGTGCCTGCCTCTTAATAAATTCCTGCATTTTAAATGAGCTCAGGCAGGACTCACCTTAAAGGACGAATGCAGCTCCTCGGGAAAGCCCCAAAGTATGCAGCAACAATTCATCGCTGGAACAAGGCTTTTAATCAAGCCAAGGACCTCGCCACGCACACACACTCAGACTGGCTAATACATATATGTATACAGAGAGTATGCAAGAGGATATATGTACATATATGTGTATGGCATGCATACTTGGGTGCTCCTCGGAGACAGAGACAACATAATCACATGCGTTGCCGCAATTTCCGTTGCATACTTACTGGCGGCGTATCCTTATACCGCCCGCATGATATACAACAGCGATTTTCAGGCTGTAAATTTCGACTCTCAATGCAAGCGGGGAATTTGACATTTACTAATTGCCAGATTATGCAACAGGCCCGACAGATGCCTCCAGGAATGGTCCTTGAGAAGACGGCAACGTGATCCGATTTTCCCCATCGACGAGTTCAGGCGAAAAATTCTCCATATTGAAGTCGGCAAATGGAAAGGGGTTAAGCTGCACTTAACTTCCGAGAAGAGCGGGGCACAAAAACTAAGTTCTATTTCCACTCGAGCGAAGATTTCAGCAGATGTCATCGGCATATCGACGGCATTAATTAATCAACGTTATGCTCGTCAGCCGAGGAGTCTTGACTCAGGCATCTCTTTCAGGCGTTCGAAGGCATTTGATTATTGTACCCAGTAATCATTGATTTTAGGGGTATATTGCGGCATTTTTTGCTGGGGAATTAATAATAATATTAATTAATTATTTCACATAGAGTTAAGTTTAAACAAATAATTTTATATTTCAGAAGGTCCTGATAATTTGTGGTCTTAAAATATTCCAGAACCTAATTCGTTAATAGAATGTTTTGTATCATAACTTAATTCGTTTTACTTCCATGCTGATTTTGTGCAGCCTTCTTATTTTTCAGAAAAATAAATTAAAGACCGCCAAAAACAATGCAACCTTTCTACCAACCGAGTACCGAGTATTGCAGAAACCTCAGCGCTCTCGACTTTAGCGTTGCTGCTGTTTTGTTTTTTCCTTGTTTTCCTGGGCAGCATATCACTTTCGCAAATTGAAGTTGCTTTTTCTATCCTCGCTCTCTGTTGTTGCCTGTGTGGCATGCTGCATGGCAAGTCATGCATATTCATTGTTTACAGGCACACAGAAACAAGTCTCCCAACAATTTTACCTGATTTCCACTTCCCCAATTACACTCCTTTTGGCTTATTTGCCATGGCATTGTGTATTGGCAGGCTAGCTAAAATTGTTCACATATGTTCACAGTGACCATCCGGGGGTCTTTACATTTCTATTGTTTTGAGGAAATCACTCAGATCATACTTTTGCCATTTATGTTGTTTGGGCAATTAACCAAACAGTAGATTTTGGGTAAGAGAAAATGGGAAAATGCACAAGCTGAGTTTGAGAGTTGCGAGTTTGGGAAAACAAAGGTGATTAGTATAACTCTCGATAAGGTTAATTCATGCCTGAACATAAGAACATAATAAGAATAACCTTTAGTAAATCACCATTTATTACCAAATCTTTATCATTCGTACATAAATTCCAATAGAAAATGCTGCACATCTGCCTATATTTGGCACACAAGTATCTCAAAGATTACGCACTTTTATTGGCAATTACCAGATACAAAGACATTTGCATATATACATATGTATATGTGTTCACAAAATATATCCTGATCAACAAAACCTGTAACTGCTCTTCTGTTTTCAATTTATATTTATTTATATGCCTGGACAACCATAAATTCAATGTCGTAGGAGCCCATAACAATCATAATCTTCGATATAATTTCCACTTTATGGTTAGCTTGCCGAAGGGCGATAAAAATTTACACATTTATATGTTTTTATGGTTGCAGAATACAAAGAAAAAAAAATAAGGAAAGTAAACAAATAAACAATGGGCAGGGGACAAGGACAGGACATCAAAGAGCAATTTCAATGCAAAACGTCTAAGATACACATGCTAACAATTTTCCCATTTCCTTCGTTCGAATGCAAACGCCTTCGACTGTGTTGACAATTTATGCTCCCTCCCTGTCCACAGGCAAAAACAAAAGGTTGCCAAGAAGCCCCCCAAAAAAGCCGGGGCCGAATAACATGTAATTTGACAAAATCCATAAACCATAAATTGCTGGCCAAGCCAGCACTAAAATTTCCCCATCCCTGGGGCATCCTTCTGCCAGTGGCTTTTCCTGTGAGCAACCAAAGAAAACTGTCTCGTAATCGCTGACAATAAAAAGAGAACCAGAGGCACATAAAATATTATCGATGCCAGTGCGAGTAGTTGGCAGCCCTGGCAGCCACATAAAAATCCCATAAGCCCATAAATCGCCATCAGCCAGCAGCCATCACGACCATTAGGTTAAATCAAGCCAAAGATGCGGCCCAAATCAGCATTGAATAAATATATACATATTTAGGGCCACTTTCGGGGCATTTATCATGCAATGCTCATTGTCTGTCATTGTATTAAATGTCCAATTAGAGAGGGAGTTTCGTTTCTGATTCCCAGAATTAAACCAAAAGATCAAATGAGTCGCAGATCATAAATAGTGGAGGAAGAATGTGTATTAAATGTGAGTCTAATCAGTCATGAACTAGCCTTCTTTGGGGTTAATTTCTAGGCTTTTTAAGGATACTAAAGTACATTATATTCATATTTTTTTACAAAATTTAATAGCTTTACTATAAAGATTAAGTGGTAAAATGTTTTATTTGAATTTCCGAAGTAAATAGCTTTCATGTTTTAAGAAAATCTTTTTTATTAGCTAAAAAATCAACTCCTTGCAAATCCTTGCTTTCTCAACACTTTCTTCCAAGCTCCCAGAACGGAAGTGGAGAATGAAACAGGAAGAAGGCCATGCTGCGCAATTTAATTATTCAGTTAATTTGCTTAAATGGTTGACGGCTGCCACAGCGATTCAAGTGTTGAAACAGTTTGAGCGGCGAAAAAAAAAACACTGAAGCATACGGGGACTTCCCCTTTTTGCCCGTGAAAGTTTGTTTGATGTGAAGCAGGAGGAAAGGAAATACTGCTGAAGGGGTTAAAGGAAGTGGAAGGCAAACATTTTGGCGTTGGGCTGCATCAAACACACATGCAGACGGCAGGCAGCTCAAGCGCCTGATGACTGGCTTTTCCTGGTCTCCCCAGCCTTAGACTTCGCCTTCACCCAAAACCCCCATCCTGGCGGCCTGCATCGGTTATTAAATTTGCGTGGCTTGTGCCACGAGTCCTTTGTGGGCCGGGCTTCCTCCCGGGATAGGCGGATATGCGGCAGCCTCAACTCATAGTTTACGGAGCTAGTTGGCCTAACTAAGTTGTGCGCCAATGCCAAAACTTCGGCCCCAACTCGAATCCCCGGGCTTACCGAAAATGCGATTAGAATCAGGCCAACTTTGGGCACTAAAGGAATATGTGAAATGAATGCCCGGCAATTGGGAATTCAATGAAAAGAAGACAAAGGTGCGAGCAGCTCTGGGAACTGGATATCAACATACAATTGTTTATTACTGAAGTTTCTGCGCCAAAAATAAACACAAGATAAGTTTCCCACAGTGAGAATATAGATTTAAACAAATATAATTTAACTCATAAATTGATTACACATTTAGATATTTAAATCTTGATAAGACACTATACCATTTATGGCAATTTATTTGTTTTAAAATTATCAGTAAAAGAAGAGGCTCGTCGGCTTGATAAGAAAGGTACTATAAGTGTTCGATTAAATTGTATATAAGCCATAAGATAAGGTAAAAAATGATAAGTCCAGCCCTTATCTTGGAACTCACTTATAGCCATTTCATATTAGTCACCGCCTTCAGTTGATGTCTAGAAATTGTAGAGAACGCTTCATTAGATTTCCTGGTGTTTTAGAATCAGTTAGTAAATAAGAGTAGTTAATTACTTACATTTCCTTATATCAAAAGTTAAACTTAAAAATAAAGACTTCCTTGCTGCTGTTAAAGTTCAAAATGGACCAGCAAAGAAAGCACCTCTTAGATCTCGATGACTACTGCCTGCTGGAGATAATGAAATGCATCATTGCCGATTGTGAGCTGAGAGAAGAGCCAGAGCCTCCAGACCATCCCTTGAAGTATGAGCATATAGAGAACTTTGCAAAGGCCTACGAATATATAGAGGGGCTGCTGAAAGCAGGTTTTAAAAGTATTTACTACCGCCGTGAACTGACTCTTTTGGCCAAACTTCGTTGCCTGTCAATAGATTTTGGTCAGCTGCAAGCGGTAATTGCCAAAAAGAAAGAAGGAGACGCTTACTGGAAACTCTACATCAAAGCTATTCAAGAAAATAATGCATTAGAGAGGATTGAACTGATATATGACCCATCGTCTTCTCATACCGATTTCCCCAAATATTTTCAAATGCTGAAATCCGCCTTGGCCGATAAGGAGAGACTAAGGATAGTCAAACTGGCCTTAAATGGTTCGTTTTTTTTTTCAGTAATATATGACTTACTATATATACCATAAACCTTTTTTCTTTTTTAGGCTACCACCTGGACGACTTACCTAACTTTGGCCATATAACCGAGCTCCATTTAGACGTAGGTATGAGCGCAGAGGCCCTGGCAAGTGTCTGCAAATCAAACCCAGAGCTGCGTAAGTTGGAGTTTATGACCTCAGAAATTCAAGGAAGACTCTCCAACATCGTGCCACATTGCCGTTATTTGCAGTATCTGAAATTCGTGCCCAAACCTGATGTTGATGGAGCTGAATATGCACCGCTGGTAGAGTTACCCAGATTGAGAGAGATTACTGTCCATGGAGCCTACAAGAACGGTTCCTTGTTGAGAATGTTTGAGGCAATACAAAAATGGCACGGATCAGAAACATTATCGGTGAACTTTAGCGATGCGCTGCCCTCTATGAGCAAAGTAACAATTTTTAGAATGAACTCCCTGAGAAAGCTAAGAATCGCATCAAAGAAATTCCCACCAAGAGTAGAGCTAAGTGCCAATTATGATTTCTCGGAAATATCTAGAGACACCAGTCCCTTGGAGGAATCCCTCGCAACCATAACTTTAATGGCTGCCAGCCTCGAAGTTACCTGGAGAGTAGTTACCCTATTAGAATGTCCCTCATCGGATATCGATATCAGCGAATTTGCTTCACTTTTAAAGCTGTGCCATGTAAATAGCCTGCACATTGAGAACAAAGTCCCTGCACAAATACACAATCCTGACGGGCAAACTCCAAAGGCGAAACTCCTTGCATCGATGATGCCGGACGGATTATTCGGATTGAAGTCAATACAAATTGTTCAGGGACATTTGAATAAATTTGATACCCTTGAGCTGGTCAAAATAAAATCAGTCAAACTTCTCAAGTGTACCTTTTCCGACTGGGCGTCCATTGAACTTTTGAGTGAACTTACCAACCTCACTACCATGGGTATCTCCGTGGAAAAGGAGTTCGAGAATAGCTATTCAAAGGCACTTTTCAAGCTTCTAAAAACCTGCCAGGTGAGCGGTGTTATTAACTGCAAGAGTTGGCGCATTAAATTTGTGAAGAACAAAAGAATTCCACGTGAAGTTAGAACCCTGCGAATTTTGTATGCCAAAAGGGAATCCATAAATGAGCTGTTTGAAGCCCTATCCTACAGCGATTTAATAACGATTGAGGAGGTACACTTGGAAAGGGTAATCTTCAAGGATATTGTAAAAATGACAAAAGTTCAGAGTATCAAGAAATTGAATCTTTCCATGGCAGATGCAAGTGGCATTGAACAGTTATCCGAATTGACTCAGCTCGAGGAGCTGACCCTAAAGAACACTACACGGGGAACCCTGGTCAAGCTCCTCGACCAACTGGCTACAAGGGAGTCACCATCGCTTCAGCAATTAAAATTAAAATCTCTTTCCCCTGAGGAGCTGTCTAAGGTTTCCAGGATTAAGTCTCTGAAGAAATTGGAATTATTTAGTCCTTTTTTTAGTACTGATTATGATGCTCTGAATGACCTAGCTAACTCAAATATTGAAGAATTGGTTTTTGTGAGACCACAGATTTCCCTACAGAAATTATTGGCCGCGTTTGCTGCAAGGACTACAAATAGACTTCAGCATCTGAAAATAGTGAAGGCAAACCTTGACCTTGCGGCATTTGAGGAACTCTCTAAACTAAAGGGTCTCCGAAGTTTCCATACCTCTGTTGTTTTGGATTCAGAAAATCTGCCTTTTCTGCGGAAAATGGAAAACTTGGAAAGCCTCAATGTCCAAGTTTTGAGCGTAGATAGTAAATTCCATTGGAGAACTTTAAAAAAATTGGTCATACATTTACCGATGGACTTGGAGAAATTTCAATGTTTGTCTGAACTAGAAAATTTAGAGTCTTTGACCTTTTCCTTGCTAAGATACGACTGGAATGATAATAATGATCCCTCAGGTGTGCTGGTTAATCTAAAAAATCTCCAGGAACTTTATATAGAAACCACAGGTGGGTCCCAGCACAGAATCTACCAGGCCTTAGCCCATAAAAAAGGACTTCAGTTGAGGCATCTGAGTGCACCAATCGAGTTTGCTGAAGAGCTGATCAACATAATGAGAATTAAATCTTTAAGAACCTTACATTTTCAATTCAAGGCACATTTTGCCATCGATTCGGACCTAGATCAGCTAGAGGAGCTGGAGTCTTTGCACATTAAAAAAGCACATAATGTAGTTGTCTTCAGGAATGAACTCGATACAGTGTTGGCCATTTTAAAGTCTAGCAGGAACCTTGATAGCTTTTCCATTAAATATACATTTCGGAAGCATGCAAAGTTCGTTGGGGACGTACATAATCTGCTGAGATCTTTAAGGGATCCTGAGAGTCAAAGTCCTTTGAGTCTCACCATCGAAGAATTTTATGAAAATACACAATTTTACATTGTCCAAGTAAGTATAACAATAATAATTACAAAAGAATATTATAGAAATATATGTATATCTACTTTTACAGATGAATTTCATTGATGATGACTACTTGAGGGTTTACTATACAAATATGTAAAAAATGTACTTCAAAGTTGATTTGCTACGGCCCAAACTCCTGTCTCCCATCTCCTGTCGAATCTGCACCTGTATGTCCTGTCTCATGCTCGTCTCACCTGTCCGGCCAAGAGCACCTGGGCACGCCCGCACAATTCAATTAATGGACATTCAAATGATATAAACCAGCTGAGGCACTTTTAGTGCAGTCGAGTGCTCCGATTCATTAGCAGGCGTCCGTCCCGATTGGATTGAGGTAATGCCAGGGGAGGCCCGAGGACCGGACACAAGCCACCCCCTCTCGTCCTTTCCAGCCATGGCAACTACAACACGTGTCCTATGCCCGGTGGCAAACAACAGGTGCAGGAAGGGAAAAAAGCACCGAACACAGGCAACTCCTTGGGAACAGAAGCCAGTACACATGCAGAATTTGGGGGAAAAACAAAAGAAAATTTAGTTTATGATATTATGAACATATTGTTTATTACCTTATAAAGGATAAATATATATTATAATTTATTAAAAACAAGGAAATACTGTTCTCTTGACTTAATGGGAAAACTTATTCCTGTTTCTTTTTAGAGGATTTGTAACCTTGCTGACTTGTTGTATAATATTTCTCCCTCTGCACTAAAACCAACCACTTCAGGGCAACCTTGTGCCTTGTGTATACATGTTGCCCCTGACAACCGAAAACGACAACAGATATTAGGGTTTAGTGTCGGGTTTTAGGGAAAAAGTGAAAGAGTTTTAATGAAAACCGAAAGTTGTTAAACAATAGCAGCCTCGATAAATTCAATACGCAATGAGTCAGCGCACAAAATTTATAATAAATACATCGGGTGAGCTCAAGAGTTAGAAATATATATCGAAGAATACGGAAAAGTAACCAAAGTCGCCGCTTCTGTTCAGTGGAATACTTTGCCGCCCGACTGCCGGGCTCGGAGTTGGACGAACAGACGGCCATGATACTGGAGTTCCTCGAGCAGGAGGAGCACACGGTCATCGCGGCGGTGTACAATGAGGCTGAGGGCAGGATACGGTTCCACCATCGCATACCCAGCGAGGAGCTGAGCCTGCTCTTCTACAAGGTGCCGCAGGTGGGACGAAGTCCGGCCAAAGGGGGCGGCTCCCCGGAGCCCCTGCTGGGCATACTGACCCTCGAAGGCGGCATGGTCAAGTCGATTTACAATTCCGTTTCACGGGTCTTCTCGCCCTCCGCCAGCACGGCACGGGTAAGTGTGTGTGCCGAGCGTGTGTAGTCCAGTGTAATATTCCACCTGGCTAATTCCCTCACTCGGCTTAACTCTCTCACCTGACCCTGTCCCTGTCTCTGTCTCTGCAGTTGCTGTTTTAATCGCATTTGCGCATAATTCAATCTAGTCTGCAATTTCATTTTGCCAATTATACCTGGCCATCTCAGTTGTGTCCTGCCTTAAATTCCTAGATCCTTTCACAACTTTCAGGGCAACGAGTACGGGCCGGAGTTGAGCGGAATTCTGGAGAACCTGCACCAGAATCTGGGCTCCAGTCTGGGACTGCCACAGAGCGGTGGGTAACCAATTAGTGAAATTATTTATTATCGTTCACGTGATCCTTGTATTTCGGATATTTAAATGTTTCTCAGGCATCACCAGTCTGCGCGATGAGATCAAGTACTGGAAGCAGAAACTAGGCCAAAGGTCTAGCTCTCGTGAGGACCGCGAGGCCGCTCAAGTGTTTATAGGAGTCTTGGAAAATATTGAAAAGCAAATAAGGTGTTCTTTTATAATAATATATTTTATATGCATGTAAAATATACATCCCTAATCCCTACAGCACCATTGACGGCACCAGTCCGAGTGGCACCATCGAGGAGTTCCTCGATCATGCCCACAACAATCTGGACGAACTATGGCGCCTGCCGTACAAATATCCGCAGACGCGGATGACCGACCTCCTGGACATCCTGGGTAAGCGCCTGCTGGAGGTGTGTCTTAATCAGTTGCTGGCGGAGGACATCTGGAGCCTGAACTCCAGTCATGTGGGGAACCTAATGAGTCAAAGCATTGACACGGTGGACGCCTGGATCCAGTTATGCGACTCTCTGACGCGTCTCTTCTGGCCCAACTACGTCAAGCATCCCTGGCTGGGGGAACCGCATGTCCCCAAGCGGGGGCAGCAGTTCAAGGAGCGACTCGGCGAGATCCGGAGCATCAAGCAGCTGTACAAGCAGATAGCCACCCTGCTGGACGATGCCGAGCTGCAGGAGATGTTCCAGGAGCAGGCGCCCTTCACGGGTGAGTTTAATAAAAGGCAAATTTGAAAATAATTTAAGTAATTCATTTCATTTCAATTCGCACTCCATGATAGACTTTAACATTTTCGACACATCCTCGCTGGGCCAGGCCAAGTGGCACAAGGCTCTGAACCACTTCGAGCAGGTCCTGCAGCCCATCGATGAGCGCATAGCCGCCGCCCTGAAGGCCCAGCTGCACCATCACCTGAGCAACCCCCGGCAGGTGATCTTCATCTTCTCCAAGTACGAGACCCTCATCCAGCGGCCAGCCGTCCTGGAGCTGCTCACCATTGAGCGGGAGCAGTTCCTGCAGTCGCTGCACATCCTGCTGCAGGATCTGCGCAAGGCAATGGCCGACTCCAACATGGAGCCGGACACCGGCCACCTGTCGGTCATCTGCAACGAGTGCCGCTGGCTGAAGGTGGTCCAGCACCAGATCCAGGAGATCGAGAAGGTCAGCCACCTGATCAGCGGCCGGGAGGGATTCGACAAGATCAACAAGGCGGTGCAGGAGATCAAGGAGGAGACCGAGTCCCTGTTGCGGACCAACTTCGAGATCTGGTCGGGACAGTGTTCCACGGCGGTGAAGAGCGGCGAGCTGAGGTGAGTCCTGGAATGCTAAAGGAGATCAGTTCAAAGATTTACGAATTTTTGTGTAGACTTCGCGACGATCAGGCCGTGGTGAAGTTCGAGAAGGAGGGCCGCCAGCTGATGCGCGTGACCTTTAATCCCAAGCTGGTCACCTTCTGCCAGGATGTGCGCGAGTTCGAGAATCTGGGCTACAATGTTCCCCTGGAACTGCGCGCGGCTGCCACCCATGCGGCCAAGTACATGTGCTATGCCCGCCGGCTCCAGCAGATCGCCACGTTCCACAACACCATCGGGGACCGGATGATTCCCTGCCAGCGGCCCATAATGCTGAAGAACGCCCTCGAGCTGCAGCGCCTCGTTCAGAGCGAAACGGTGGCCTGGCAGGACGAGTCTTCGGTCCAGCGCTACGTCGACATCCTGCAGGCGGCCGTCTCGAAGCTATCGACGGACAACACCCTGCTGGTGGGATACCACGATCAGGCCAAGAGAACGGTGAGTCCTTCAGTTCCAATTTTCAAATATGTTAATCATAAAAGATTATAAAATTCTGAATTTTCCTAATAATTTTTCTGAATTAAAATTAAAACATTTTAGGATATGTTATGATTGATTTCCAACTATGTAGCTTTCCCTTCTAAATGCAATCTCTGAAACTCTCTGAATAAATCTCCTTTTAGGTGATGAAGCTCATGTCCACGGACTTGTTCACCCAAAATCAGATCTGGAAAGACGAGCTGCGTCATCTGCGCGAACTGGTCGCCACGCTGGAGCGTCAGGGCTACACCCACCTGGACGCCTTCAAGCTGCACTGGGATCATCAGCTGTACAAGGTGCTGGAATACCAGTATATACTGGGCCTGTTGGACATGAACAACAAGCTGCCGGACATACATGTCAAGCTTCTCCTGCGCCAGCGGGAGCTCGTCTACAGTCCGCCGGAGGAGGAGCTACGCGACCAGTACTTCAGTCAGCTGAGGCGCTTCATCGAGCGGCCGTGCAGCTTCCATGGGTTATCCGAGCACAGCCCGGAGCTGTTCAAGTCCATGGTCAGTGTGAATCGCCACCATTTTGGGCCGCTTTATCAGCGGGCAGGCGAGCTCTTCGACAAGCTGGAGGACTTCAAGACCATTTGGCTGCCCTGGATCGCCCTGGGCTGCGTGGATGTGGAGCAGCTGTGCGGAATCCACCTGAACGAGGCCGCGGACTGGGACCGCAACTTCAGGGCCTGCAAGCACTTCAGCCAGCAGCTGGCCAAGCTGCAGCAGGCCGAGGAGTCCATCGACTGCATCGTGATCAATGTCCTGCCCCTCAGATCGGACATAGAGTACATCAGCCGGCGCTATTGGGAGGCTCTGGCCAATAGCCTGCGGACCGCCATCCTCACGGACATCGGGTTGATCCAGGAGTTCCTGCAGAGTGCGTTGCAGTTCCTCCAGAATGTGCCCATGGACGAGGGCAGCATCAGCCAGTCGGGAATGAAGTACGAGAAGATCATGAGCGAGCTGCCGCAGGTGGCGAAGACCCTGGAGGCGGTGAGGGAGAAGGACGCCTGCCTGGCGGGCTGGTGCAAGGAGCGGGTCACCGCCCTCACGGCCATCCTGCAGCAGTGGGAGCAGCTGCAGCCGCTCCTGGAGAACCACGCGGTGATCCTGCAGCGCCAGGTGGACATGATCAAGAATCAGGCTGAGACGCAGCTGCAGAACCTGAAGAACGAGGCCGACAAATTCCTGCTCAGATGGGAGTCAACCATATCGGAGCTGGAGGCGAACGAGAACGCCACCCTGGAGGTCTTCAAGGAGCGCCGCCTCCACTGGCAGCAGTTGCAGGAGAAGAAGCAGCAGCTGCTGGAGGAGTGCTCCAGGTTCAATATGGAATTCCCGCGGGAGATGCTGGTGCCCTTCACGGAAATCGAAGAGCAACTGGAGCAGCAGTCGAAGCAGTGGCAGGTCTACGACAGTTTCCTCACCGAGCTGCAGCCGATCCTGCTGGAAGAGTGGGCCATCTACCGGCGACGTCCCTACGTACTCAACGAGTTCATAGCCCGGTGGGAGGGCTCCGTGCACGCCTCCATCGATCTGCCCTCGAAGAGGATCCGGCAGCAGGTGGAGCGCCTTCAGTCGGCGCTGCCCATGCTCCAGCAGCTGCAGTCGGATGCCTTGAGTGAGCGCCACTGGGCAAGGATCTTCCAGCTGCTGGGGCAGGTGAGTCCGAAGCCCCTGCACGCGATCCTACTGCAGGACATCCTGCAGGATCTGGATGCCCTGCAGGCGGCTGGCCAGGAGATTGCCAACATAGTGAGGCAGGCCTCCAGCGAGCAGATTGTGAGACAGGCTCTGGTGGAGCTGGATCAGTGGTCCGTTACGGCGCAGCTGAAGCTGATCACCCGCACCGATGCCGGCGGACAGAGTGTGTCCCTGATCAAGGACTACCAGGAGGTGCTCAACAAGATCGGCGACAATCAGTCGCTGCTGCAGTCCGCCAAGAACTCGGCGGCCTTCGACAGCTTCTCGGATCAGGCGGAGCTCTGGGAGAGTCGCCTCAACACGCTGGATGCCCTGCTCAGCAGCCTGAATCACTCACAGCGGCGGTGGGTGCATTTGATTTGTGACTTCATCTCTTTTAATAAAAGACTTTTATTGATTAATTTTAATATCCAAACCGACAGCTGGGTCTACCTGGAACCCGTCTTTGGCTCTGGCACCCTGCAGCAGGAGCAGGCCCTGTTCAAGCGCATCGACAAGGACTTTCGATTTGTGATGCGCGAAATCGAGCTGGATCCGCGTGTCACCTCGCTGACCAAGATAAACAACATCAGCACCATTGTCAGCTCTCTGGAGACGCAGCTGGCCAGGTGCCAGCAGAACTTGATGAGCTATATAACCGTGAGCAGCCAGCCAGCCACCCGTTCAAGTCCAAGTCCATCAGAAAATAATCCCTTTTCGCAGGACAAACGCAACTCCTTTCCCCGCTTCTACTTCCTGGGCGACGATGATCTGCTGGAGCTGCTTGGACAGGCCAGCAAGGATGCGGATGTCATACAGCGGCACATCCGCAAGCTCTTCCCCGGCTGCCACAGCCTCAGTATCCGGCCTAATCCCCGGACATCCCCGGATATCAATCAGTACAGCATCACCGCCGTGCACAGTGCCGAGGGCGATGAGCTCAAGCTAAGCCAGCCCATCGAGATGAGGGGCGACATCGAGGTAAAAAACACTTGAAAAAATTTAGTTTGGCTTTCATAAAATTATGTGATTTATTTATTTATTTATGAACTTAAATGAAAGTGTCAAAGTATTAATTTATTTAACATTTTTCCCATAGGTCTGGCTAAATCAACTGGTGACCGTGGTGCAGGACACTCTGCGAGAACAGATCTACGAGTGCTACTCCAGCACCACTGGCGCCAGTGATAACCTGACCGAGAAGCTCCTCCAGAGCCATGCCAGCCAGGTGCTGGCCACATCCAGGGCCCTGCACTTCACCCGGCAGGCGGAGCAGGCCATTGGCGGCATGTCCTTGGGGAAACTGCAGCAACAGCTGAAAGATGAAATCTCACACCTGGCCGCCTTGAAGCAGAGATCCCCGAATGGGACACTGATCAGCCTTAAGCTGCGGGCCCTGCTCCTGGACCTCGTACACTACTCCAGTGTGGTGGAGCAGCTGCAGAAGCACAATGTGGTCCACACCAGCGACTGGCACTGGCTGTGTCAACTGCGATACTACCTGGGAAAGACGGGGGCCAACAATCGACAAGTGTGCGTCCGCATGGTTTATGCCGAATTTGAATACGCCTACGAGTTCCTCGGGCAGGCCAGCAAGCTGGTGCACACGCGTCTCACCCACCGCTGTTATCTCATCCTCACGCAGGCCATGCACATGGGTCTGGGGGGTAATCCCTTCGGACCCGCCGGCACCGGCAAGACGGAGTGCGTCAAGGCCCTGGGGGCCATGCTGGGGCGCTTAGTGTTGGTTTTCAATTGCGACGAGGTGAGTGACGATGCACAGGCCAAAAAGAGGCGTAACTATTAACTCAAATTGTTTATAGAATTTAATTTAATTTTAAAAAAGAAGCCAGCACTTTTAGTAGTTTTAGCAGCGCGAAAGTTTATAGTTTTCAAAAATATCTCAAGAACATCTTTCTTCGCTATATGTTTTTGCCAAGTGCATGGTAATACCCAGCTATTCGTCATTATGCCCTGAAATGTTTGCAGAATGTGGACACCGAGTCGATGAGCCTCATCCTCACCGGCTTGGCCCGCTGCGGGGCCTGGGGCTGCTTTGACGAGTTCAACCGGCTGCAGGAGGCCACCCTCTCGTCCATCTCCATGCTGATCCAGCCCATCCAGAGCGCACTGAAGGAGCGGGCCAGCAGCGTACAGATTGGCGAGCGACAGGTGAGCAGGATGAGTTATGAAATGGATTCAAAATGAAATTGCGGCGGCAGAGAAAAATGGTTTATGGTAGCTGTGTCCCAGTGAAAAATTTATGATTTAAGGGGGACTTTATGGACACAGGAGTACTTATACCAAAGTTAGCTTTAAATATCTTTATTAGCATTACTCAAGAAATCCATAAACTAGCTTCAAGGCTTCACTTAATCCCCAGTAAATCAAGATGAAAATCTAAATAAATGCTACCCCTTCGTAGGTGCAACTCAACCAGCACTGCGGCATCTTCGTGACCCTAAATCCAGCCGGAGCCGAGTACGGTGGCCGCCAGAAGCTGCCCGGGAACATCCAGGCCCTCTTCCGTCCCATTGTGATGCAGCAGCCGGAGCCTGGTGAAATCGCCCGGGTAATGCTGTTTGTCGAGGGCTTCGCCGAGGCCTCCGCCATTGCATCCCGCATCGTGGAGCTCTTCGATTTGTGCGGCAAGATGCTTTCGGCCCAGCGGCACTACGATTGGGGACTCCGGGAGCTCAAGACCGTGCTCCTCGTGTGCGGCGAGGCTTTGAGGAGGGGACAATTAGCATCCGCCACCCCCGACGAGGAGATGTCCGTGGTGGTGCGTTGTTTGCGCTCATCCACCATGTCCAAGCTGGCCCCTCAGGATGTGTCACGATTCGAGATGCTGCTCCGGAATGTATTCCCCGAGATTGACAGCTCGCCGGCACCGGAAACCCTGCTACATCAATCGCTGGCCTCGGCCTGCGCCCACCTGGGACTGTGTCGGAGTGAGAGGCAAATTGAAAAGGCTCTCCAGCTGCACGAGCAGCTGCAGAAGCGCATGGGAGTGGTCCTAGTCGGTCCGCCTGGATGTGGCAAGTCCACCGTCATGGCCCTGCTTAGGCAGGCTCTTAGTGGCTCCCAGCTGAGGGTGCACACCATCAGTCCCAAGTCCATGAGTCGTGTGCAGCTGCTGGGCCGCCTGGATGCGGATACGCGGCAGTGGCAGGATGGTGTGCTCACCCACACGGCGGTTGCAGTGAATCAGGAGCCAGCCCAGGTTCATTCGTGGATCGTCTGCGATGGCAGCATCGACCCGGAGTGGATAGAGGCCCTCAACTCGGTTCTGGATGATAACAAGTAGGTGAAGTTGAAGTATTTCATCTTATTCTTAATTAAAATATTACAAAATATTAAACACAATCGTTTCTTTTGATATACTGAAATTGTAAATATCGAAAATATCGTTATTATCGAAAAATAATCGAGTGATATTTAGCTTGTTGGTCAGATATATCTATCCCCCTTGTGGGACCCCATAAACCACCACCCCTTTAATACAACTTTGTTTCATGTTTTTAGCAAAACTCGCTTTGCTGCATATATTTCGCTCGTATTTTCCTTTTGCGCATAAATTCGTAATAATTATTTCTTTGCGGCTGGCCATACTCTATGTATATGAATCATATCATATATGTAGGTATACAGTTATCGTTAGTTATATTGTAGATCGTATCATCCTAAACTTGCCAATATCGTATCGTCTATCACTTAGCGACTAAACAAAAATACATATGTACGTACGTATACCTAAAAAACAGAGACAAATGCTGGAAACTAATGACGGGGAAGCCCATTAATCAATAAACTAACGTAATGCGTAACGCTTTACGGATCGTAATACGTAACGGCATTTTACAAATGGCGTCTACTTAACATACACAGAAATGAACATGAGTGTGGGGGTGAGTGTGAGCGTTAATGTGAGTGTGATTGTGAGTGGGGGAAAAGGAGTTGTGAATGCGAGCGAGTCCTTCGAGTTGTGATTGCCAGGGGATATACATGTAGAACAGCAAAAAATGTTGTAATGTGGTTCGAAATATGTGTTTCGGAAGGAAAAATTCGATTGACAAAAATATCGCGCTCAATATAAATCGCGCAATATATAAAAACTATCGTAGGGCGATTTATATAAAACATTTTGTATATCGAAACATTAAATTTAACTTTCAAAAATCGACTGTAGCATCAAATATGTTGTTATTTTCTGCCATTATTATTTAAGAAAAATTAATTAAAATAGTATAGCATGTAGTTAAAGTTTTTAAAAATATTTTCTGTTTAAATAAATATTGAATTCATCTTTTTAAACACATTTTGCAGCACATAGTATCCTCCTCTTTATGCTTACAATTAGTCAGAGGGACATTTTTATCACAAAGTTTTAACATTCAAAAATGTAATTTATAACATTGAGACTCGTGTTTGTATTTTATCCAAGAAGAATCTTTTTTTTTTGAGGAAAAAGCATCAAATTTTCATGATGTATCAGTGGAAAATTTACGAAAATGTATCATTGGAACACAAAATCTTTAGCAGCAAACTTGATTTTAAATGGCTCTTAGCTGTTTCATTATAAATTATCTTACAATTCTGCTGCTCTTTTCTGTTTTTTAATGCACAACATTAAGAAAACGAGAAAGAAACTTAAAGAAAAATGATATAATGGCTTGAAATATATATTTTCTGAGCTCTTGTAAGAATATTACCAAACGGTTTGTGCTCGCAGACTGGCAACCTAATACATTTAGCGGGAAAATCACATTACTTACGAAGATCACAACTCCAGGCTTCAAGCATTCGGATGCGCTTAGCTGGCTAGAGAGAGAGAGTTGAGCTTAGGACTAAAGGCGAGTGCGATCCTCACTGCGGCGCATGTTGCTGCTGCTGTTGCAGCTGCTGTGGCGTCGCAGCCGGTTGCTGCTGTTGTTGCTGGTGCGTGGCAGGTGGCGGGGGCGGCAGCGGTGGCAGGGCCAGCGATGGGGGCGGCGGCGGCAGCACCGCGGAACGCATGTGCTGCATGTGCGCCTGCGGAGCCATGTGCTGGAACATGCTGCAGTGCTGCTGCTGCTGCTGTTGCTGGAGATGGTGTTGCTGCTGCTGTTGCTGTTGCTGCTGCTGCTGCTGCTGCTGATGGGCGCTGAAGTGATGCTGCTGCTGCGTCGCTGGCTGGGCAGCGGGATTCACATCGGGCGCCGTGTGCAGTATGATCTCCGGCTCGAGATTCAGGGCCATTTCGGCGTCCTCCTGCTGCTGGGGATTCCTTAGCGAGGCCAGGGCTGCCGCCTGGGCCGCCGCCATGGCGGAGGCGGACACATCCGGGCCGTACTCCTGCTTGATGCCATTGGGCGGACCCGCGTAGAGGGTGGCGGCACTGAGGTTCTGGTGCAGGATGGGATGGCAGAGCTGCGGCATCAGCGCCACGCCGGCAATGGGCAGGCCGGGGTGGCCGAAGCTCCGGGGCGGGTACAGTTGCTGCAGCTTGTTCAGCTGCTGCAGGTGCGTGGCGTGGGCGGGCGGCGTGGCCAGTTGGGTGAGCGTGCTGGTGGTCATGGCGCGGTTGCGCTGATGCGCCAGCTGGTGGCTCAGCTGCTGCTGTTGCTGCTCCTGGAGGTGCGTGGGCGGTGGCTGGTGCTGTTGCAGTGGCGCCGTTTGCTGCTGCTGCTGCTGCTGCAATTGTTGCTGCTGCTGCTGCTGCGGGGGCGGCGGAGGCAGACCCACCTCTGGCTTCACATTCACAGGCACTGGCGGTATCATGTTCGCAAACTCCGGCGGCAGCTGCAGCGGATCCGAGACCAGCAGCCCCTTCTTCCGATCCTTCCGGATCTTGTCCCGCAGCTTCTCCAGCTGCCTGAAGGCCTCGTTGGCCCGCCGGGCCTTCTTCCTGTCCCTATCACGTTCCTGCTCCAGCCGCCTGTACTCCGGGTTCATGCGCTTGATCCGCTTCCTCTCGCGGTCCCGCTCCCGCTGGATCATCTTCAGTCTCAGCTCCTCCTCGGGCGTCAACTGCTAGCGGAAACGGAAGAGAGAGAAGAGGGGTGGAGATCATATTAAAGCACTTCGTTCGGAGCCACAGAAACTGTGGGAGTTTGTCGCAAGGTTCAGAGAGTGTCAACTGTCCCGGGATTTCCTGTTCTGCTATCACTACAGAGCCCCAACCCGCCCCCCAGATGATCCTCCTAAACTCAAGCCATGTGTGCGTGCATGTGTGTCTTGTGTGTGTTTCGGGAGTTCGAGAGTGTGGGTGCGATATAGTTATAAAGAATTATAGATATTGGAAAAATGCTACGTTAGCACGTCGTGCCTTCTTGCGGAATCGATCGCGCTCGCGCTCCATTCGCCGGTATTCGGGATTCAAGCGCTTGATCCGCTTCCGCTCGCGATCCCGCTCCCGCATGATGAACTTGTGGCGCGCCTCCTCCTCGGGTGTCATCAGCTGAAACGACACAGAGAGAGTGGTTTTTGGTTTGGGTTGCAAACGGCAGTCGGTTGGTTGGGTTCTTGGGTCTTGTTGTCACGCTCTCAAGCTCGGTGGGCATTGTTTCTAGTGTGTGGCTATAAACGTGGTCTTAAATGGTAAAAGGCCATGTCCTGGCCTCTTGTCTTGAAACTGTGATGGGTCCAGAGGAAGTATGAAAGCGAGAAATTAAATAGTAACACTGAAAGTTGCTCCTTGAATATCTTAAGATTTATATGCTGAGAGAGCTATAGTAATTCGTAATTCTTAATTCTGAAAGCTCATTAGAATAAGTTTACTGTCTTCTGTTTATATATTCCTTAAATATTTAATTCCTTTTTATGTTCTTATGTTTTCTAGACTCTTGACCCTGCCCTCCGGCTGGCGTATACAATTTGGAAGCAATGTCAATTTTATTTTCGAGACGGATGATGTGAGGCATGCCTCTCCAGCCACCATATCCCGCATGGGCATTGTCAACATGAGGTGGGTAAACTGTATAGCTATTTAAAACGGATTTAATCAATAATATTGCCACCCAAAGCTATGACTGCTATCCCGCTGAGGAAATACTGAAGCACGAACTGTCCAAGGAACCCTATGGGGACTTATTGCAGACTTATGTAGATGGCAACTTTCGATACGCTGTGGATTGGCTGGAGAGTCAGCAGTTGTTGAGGTAAATACATTCGAAATAATCATCAGTAATTATTGATAATTAATAATAAATATTAAATATTTAAAACAGCCACCTGCCTGGTATTCATCGCGCCCACCTGCTCCGCTCTCTGTTGCTGCAACTGCATAATGCCCAGACTCTGGAGGAGTATGGAGCAGCCACGCTGAGGGCTCTCTTTGGCTACCTGCCTAGCGAACGGCAGCGGGAGTTCGCCCAGCTGATCCTGAAACACGCCAATCTCTATATAGGCAATCCCAACTGCGCAGAACTCACGTACTATGACAACCGAAGGAATTCCCTGGAGCAGTATCCAGTGGATGCCACAGAGACGCCCGAAAAGGGTTCGCATCTCATCGTCACAGCTTATGTGAGATCCTATCTGGACATATTAGAGAGCCTGCTGGGAGCCCAGGGCAACAGAATCTCCTCGCCCTTCATGCTGATCGGTCCCAGTGGAGCGGGGAAAACCCTGCTCCTTCAGCGAGCTGTTTTCGAAAACTCCGGCTACCAGCTGGTGACCATCAATTGCTCGAATCAACTGACACCCAGCTACATACTGCACACCCTGCGGACGCACTGCGTCACTGTGAGCGGCGTCAAGGGCCGGGAGTACCGACCGAAGCTGGCGCGGCTAGTGCTTTTCATGAAGAACTTGGACCTCTGCCAGCTGGACTCGTGGGGAGCGTGCGAGGTGGTGGAGCTACTCCTCCAACTGGCCCAAAGGGGTGGCTTCTATGCCGAGAATCTGGAATGGATTGGCGTGAGCGGCTTGCAAATCTGCGCCTCCATTAGCGGCAATCCCATGAAAATCGCACCGCGCTACTATGCCATCAATCAGTTCCTGCGCGTCTCCCGGCCCAGCAGCCAGGATATGCTGGAAATTGTTCAGCGCCGATTGGAACCGCTTCTGGGAGAGCACTTCAAAGGACGGGGAGGCGGAGGAGGTGGAGTCAATTTGCAGCACGCCAGCGAATCGCTGATGGAGTGCTTCGAGAAGGTTGGTGTTGGTAGCAGAGGTCCGAGGACCTGCTAATTGACTTTGCCCCATTTTTAGCTGCAGGCCACCTTCACCGCCACCGGAGGCAGGCAGGCGCACTATCAGTTCAGCCCGAAATGCATCATGAAGCTCCTGGATGCCCTCGTCTTCTATCCCGCCAGCGATTTCAATGAGGTGGGTACGAGAGCACTGAGAGAAAAAGCATGGAAAGTTATCACAGATGTCCAGAAAAATAAGGGTTTGCAATAATGTTTCTGCTCTATAAATACTAGCAAATAATGGAAACTTCCTTAGTTAAATTTGGAAGAAATATTTGACTTTGTATCAGCTTTTTCTCTCAGCTTTTGCGTAATCAGTTTTCAAGCTAGAATTCCTTTCAGGCCCTCCACTGCGAGCTGCTGGGCATGTTCAAGGATAGATTGATTAGCGAGGAGCATGTCCAGCAATTCGAGGCCATACTCAAGCAGACGATGCGCAAATATTATGGCAAGGAGGTGAGTTCGAATTGGGTCGTGTTTGCAGTTGAGATTTTGCAGAAAACACAAGTTTTCCCTTTCAGAAAGTATTTTTTGTGCCCAAATCGCCCAAGTCGCGGGGTCAGCTGCATGGCTTAAGCCATGATGAGTGGCTGGAGGAGGTACACAGGCAGGTGACCATATGCAGTAAGTACTGAATATTAGCAAGAGGTTGAAAGATTACAACGGAGAGTATTTAAAAACTATAAAATAAACTATTGTTTAGATAAATAAAAAGACCTAAGCCCCATTTGTGTTCCTAAAAATATTAAAGCTTCCTAAAACTAAATTTTCTGATAAGGAAACTAGCTAGGAACATCAGAAGTTGCTCTGCCAAAGATTGCCCCTGTTAAAACCCTTCTTAAAATACCCTCAACTTATATTAGTTCTGCTCACGCATCAAAGTTAAAGCTGCAGTTTCAAGACAGGACACATGGACATGGATTTATGGGGTTCTCTTGGGGTAATCGGGGATAACTACACTGGGCCTGGGCGTCTGCTTGCGAAACCGATCCCGCTCCCGTTCCATCTGCCGGTACTCGGGATTCATGCGCTTGATCCGCTTCCGCTCGCGATCCCGCTCCCGCATGATGAACTTCTGGCGCGCCTCCTCCTCGGGTGTCATCCACTGAAAGTAGACAGAGAAACGAGACGAAAGTATCCACTTTAAGAGATCTACTTGGAAAGAACAATAAAAACGTAATATATTTCCGAATTTAATCAAATTTGCTCTTTTTCCCCCAACAGATACCGAAACCTACAGCATCGCAGCACCCATTACCGAGGAGCTACTGCATCACACAGCCAAAATGGTTCGAGTTCTGTCCCGTCCCGATGCCCACCTGCTGATCTTGAGCCAGTCTGGCGGACGACACCTGGATGCCATTTACACGGCGGCCACCTTGCAGGAGGCCAAGGTGCTGACCTTGCAGGGCGGCTCCGCATACGATCTCACCGAGTTCTACAACGATCTCAAGCTGGCCATGCAGACGGCTGCCCTGGAGCAGCAGATGAGCTACCTGCTCATCGAGCACTGCTGGCTGAGCTATGTCCCGGATATCCTGAAGCCCATCGAGGCCCTGCTCGAGGGCAGCGAGATCCTGGAATTGTTTGGTGACGATCTGGAGGCGGTGGCCAGCACGCTGAAGCAGGCGGCACAGCTGGAGGGATACCAGGAATCGCTGGGAACGTACTTTATGAAGCGTAAGTACAGAAAAAGGAATTCCTGGTAATAAATATAATAATGAAATAATAATCCTAGGTGCCCGTGAGAACCTGCACATCATCCTGGTGCTGGATCCCAGTAGTGCCAGAGTCCAGGTCTACTTCAACACCTTTCCCGCCCTGCACCGGCAGATGGACCTGCTGTACGTGAGAGCCGAGTCCAGGGAAACCCTGGCCATGCTGCCGAAACAATTCATCGAACTCCTAAATGAATCTGTGGCCGGTGGAGGCAATGGGCGCGGCAAGGTGCCCGTGTGCAGTCACTTTGCAGACATGTCCGACGAACTGCCGCCGGATCAGCCCTCGCAAAGGTTCCTCCAACTCATTCGGAGCTACTTCCACATGTACAGCAATGCGGCCAACGAGATCGACCAGAGATTGGGGAAGCTGCAAATGGGCGTGGATAAGCTGGCCTCGGCTCACGCCCTGGTCGATACCCTAAAGTCCAATGCCGCTGCTCAGGAGCAGGCACTCGGCGAGAAGCGACAGCTGGCCAACGATGCCCTGGAGATGATCTCGGCCACCATGAGGAATGCCAACGAGCAAAAGTCCAGCATGCTGGAGCTGAAGCAGGAGACCCAGAAGAGCAGCGAACAGTTGAAGCTCCGGCAGAGGGAAATCCAACAGGAATTGGCCGAGGTGGAGCCGATCCTGGCCGAGGCCAGTAATGCAGTGGGTCAAATCAAGTCCGAGGCCCTCAGCGAAATCAGATCCCTGAGGGCACCGCCCGAGGCAGTGAGGGACATCTTGGAGGGCGTGCTCCGGCTGATGGGCATCAGAGACACGTCGTGGAACAGCATGAAAACCTTTCTGGCCAAGCGGGGCGTCAAGGAGGACATCAGGTCCTTGGATCCCGCTCGCATCAGTCCCGAAAACTGCGAGGCAGTCGAGAGGCTGCTCCTCGCCAAGGGCGACTCCTACGAGTCCAAGAACGCCAAACGTGCCTCGGCAGCCGCGGCTCCCTTGGCCGCCTGGGTGCAGGCCAGTGTCCGTTACTCGAGGGTCATCCAGAGCATCAAGCCCCTGGAACGGGAGCAGAACGAGCTGCAGAAGAACCTCAATGCAGCGGAGGATGAGATGCAGGAGCTGGCCAGCGGACTGGACGATGTGGATAAGAGGGTCAAGCAGTTGTCGGCCAAATTACAGACCTACACCCAGGAGGCAGCGGTGCTGGAGCTGAAGCTCCAGGAGGCCAGCGGCACGTTGCAGGCAGCGGAGCTCCTGGTGGGTAAGCTGAGTGCGGAATATGCCACCTGGAGTGAGCAGCTGTCGGAGCTGAAGAAGGCCCACAAGACATTGGATGCAAAGACGCTACTGATAGCCATCGCTATTAACTACTATGCGGGATTGGGTCTGGAGCAGAGGAGGTAAGAGTTACACAGCTAGGAAAATAAGGATTATTTTGCCCATTTCCCTTTTAGTTCCTCCCTGAAACGCCTGGCGGTGGACTTACGCCTGCCGCAGGACTTCAATCTTCGGGAATCTCTGCTCACGGAACAGCAGCAGATCATCTGGGAGAGCCAGGGTCTGGCGCGGGATGCGCAAATCATCGAGAGCGCTGCCCTGCTCGGGGAGATGCTCTCCCTGCCCTACGGAGCCTGTCCCATTCCCCTGCTCTTGGATCCCACGCAAACAGCTGCCCAGTGGCTGATGGCTCACCTCAAGGGAAGTGGCAGGGCCTGCGAGATGACCACCCATGGCAACGAGAGATTGGCCTATCAGCTGGAGCTGGCTGTGCGCTTTGGCAAAACGCTACTCGTCACCGACTGTGAGCAGCTGCGTCCGCCCATCCTCCAGCTGCTGCAGGGTCACATTTATGTGCGATTCAATAAGAAACAACTGGCCATTGGTTCCAAGCTAGTGGATCTCCACGAGGCCTTCCAATTGGTGCTGATCAGTAAGTCGCATCGCTTGGATCTGCCCGAGGAGCAGCGAAGTCAACTCAGTCTCCTGAGATTCACAGTGACGGCCGCCGGACTGGCCGATCAGCTGATGTCCAAGGCCATCGTTCTGCAGAATGCGGAGCTGGAGCAGCAGAGGATTGAGTTGCTGCAAAGGGAGGGAGATCTGCTCAGGCAGCGAATGGATATGCAGGACAAGCTGCTGGAGCAGCTCTCGAAATCAGAGGGCGACATCCTGCGGAACGAACAACTCTTGGCCAGCTTGAATGAGGTGAAGCAGAGCAGCGCTCAGATCGATGAGGCTCTGAAGCAGAGCGGAAGGATCAAGGACACTCTGCTGGCCCAATTCGGTTCGTTGAGGGAACTCTGCGCCCGGGCCTCTTCGTTCTACGCCGGTCTCATTCAGGGCTACGAGCTTTCGGCGCTGGTTTTCATCGAACTCTTTCTGGGAGCACTCTCCAAAAACCAGCGCGAAGACGCCAAGGTGTACGAGTTGCTGGTAAGGAGTGTCTACATGAACCTGGCCAGAGCTACCTCCAGGGAGAGCCAGCTAGCCCTATCCCTGTGGGTCTGCCACCGGGCCTATCCCGACAAGTTGAACCCCAAGGAGTGGGAGTTGTTTGTGAACAACTTCATGGGCAGCTCGGATGGCAGCATGCTCCTAGGTCAGATGGGAAAACTGCCCGATTGCATGACTAAGGAGGCGCAACTGAAGCTGGCCATGCTGCTGCAGTTGTTTCCAGATCTGCGGGGCAAACTGCAGCTGGATAAGGACTACATCTGGCGGGGATTCATTGAGTCGCAAGCTGATGATGTGCTGCGTAAGTATAAAATTGCAATTTAATTAATAAACTCTTATAAGCTCATAAGACATTTGCGGTTACAGCTGCCCTGGGTTCCAGCTTCCAGCGCGTGCTCATTGCCCAGATCTTTCGACCCGACTTGATGCTCCAACAACTGCGCCGAGTGAGCAGCGATCTGCTGGGAATATCGCCCGATGCCTCAACCCAACCCTCCGTGGAGCAGCTGCTGCAACAGAGCAGCTGTGACCGCCCCATTCTGATGATCAGCCAGGCCGAGAATGATCCCACCACCGAACTGAAAAAGTGGAGCAATCAAAAGTACAGGGAAATGGCCATTGGAAAGGGTTCCGAGAAGCGAGTTCTCGCTGGGATGCGACAAGCCGCCCTCGACGGCCACTGGTTGTGTGTGAAGAATGTCCACTTGGTGCCCGAATTCCTCACGCAAATGGAGCAGGAACTGAGTGAGATGCAAAAGTCCAAGGAGTTCCGCTTGTGGCTACTCTGCGAGTCCACAGAAGGATTCTCGGAGTCGGCCGTCTTCAAGTGCCTGAAAGTGCGATACGAACAGCCCAAGGGACTCAAGCAGATCGTGATGCGTTTGGTCCAGAACTACGCCGCCGAACAGGACCAGAGTGTGAGAAATCAGCCGAAGAGCCTCAAGATGCGCCTGGTCTACTTCATCCTAACGGCCGTCCTGCAGCAAAGGCGGCAATTCATACCCCAGGGCTGGTCCAAGTACTACGAGTTCGGTGAGGCGGACCTCAAGGCTGCTCTGGGAATCCTCAAATGGTTGGATCCGCACCTCAACTCGGGTAAATGCGACTGGCTTCTCCTGCAGCGCCTCAGCGAGGCGCTGGCCTTTGGCGGACGCGTCAGCAATCTGAGGGACTTGGAGATCCTGAGGAGCTATCTGAATCAGTTCTGCTGCGCCGACGTCTTGAGCAATCGCTGGTCCCCCCTCGGACTGTCGTCGCTGGCCATACCCACGAGTAACCAGCTGCAGGACTACTACGCGGCCCTGGAGAAGCTGCCCGACCAGGATGAGCCCGGCATGTACGGTTTGGCGAGTCAGGCGCAGCAGCAAAGGGAAATCGAGCAGGCCAAGAGGGTGATCAAGGAACTGCGGGGCTTGCACTATGGCAGAGGAACGAGTGGAGATGCTGGCGGTGAGGGTGAGACCAGGGCAGCCGCTCACCCCCTAATCACCGATCGCCAGAAGCTGGAGCAGCAAATCAAGCCCCTACTGAATCTGTGGCGGAAGCTGGCCGCTTCCTGTACCATAGCCCAGACGGTCAAGGAGGCGACCAGGGATCCTGGGGACTCGCCTTGGGCATTGTTTGTCCTCGCCGAGTTGAAAGTGGGCGCCGAACTGTACCGCACTGTGCACCAGACCCTCTCCCAGATGCATGCCTGGCTCAAGGACTCCCAGGACACAGTGGATGCCAGCACTCTGAGGGCTCTGGCCGAACAGCAAGTTAGTTTTAACAAAGGGAAGCGGTTAAGGGTTTTTTTAATTCAAAATCCTCCAACTTAGATCCCCGCCATCTGGCTTAAGCTGTGGAGTGGTCCTGGCAGCAGCAGCGCCGTGGACTTCCTGAGAGCCCTCATCGTGCGAGCCCAGGCCGCCGAACAGCGTTTCCGGGAGCAAGTCAGCCTGGATTTCGGAGAGGAAATCAATCTGATCCACGTCTTTAACTGCGAGAACCTGTTGGCCTGCCTGAAGTTGCTGCAATCTCGCAGGACGGGAGTTTCTTGCGAACGTCTGGAACTGAAAACTTGTGGACTGGACAACTCGGAAGCAGATTCCTCAACGGTAATCCTAAAACTGGCTCCACTAAAGGTGAGTTCGGGATTTTTACAATGTATATTAGCTTGCTTGTTCCTTTTTTAGTAAGGGATTTCAAACAAGACGAAGCTTTATTACAATTCACTGAATTTTCTTAATATCTCTCGAGTTTCGAAGGAATATTTAATTACACACAACACACACCGCTTCCTCCTTTATGGTTTTTCTTTTTTTGGGAAACATGTAGCATGTCCCTCTGCCTGGCTCCCCTTTCACTGTCGCCCTGCAACCGCCCCCCTAATCCCTCCTCCTCTCCGGCTTCTGTGCGTCGTCTCCTCCGTCTCTTTGTGTCTTACCTTCCCCATTTTGGCCATAAAGTGCGTCTCCATCCGGCCCTTGGTGCCTGCTCCCTGTGGCCCGCGTCGGTTATCCTCTTCCGGCTATCCTGTTCCGTTTACCGCATCGAAGGGAATTGCGAAATTGGTTTCCTGCCGTCCTTTTCAGTTTTTCACGCCGCTTTTTTTTTTGTTTTCATTTGATTGACATTCCGGCGCTTAGAGGTGCGGAGACATCGATGAAAACATCGATGCATCGATGTTTTTGAAATTTACTAAAACATCGATCTTTTTTTGACCATCGATGATTCTGCACCTCTAATTCAGATGCGGGAAAAATTTAGAATAAATTAAAAATATTATATTTTAAAACATATATTTCGCTATTTTCTGCTTTTCTTAAAATTGAAATCATTGCTAAATTAATTTTCCCATATAAAATTCTGTTTAAATATTTTTTCACTCATAATTCCACTCCAGTTCACTGACACGCTCATGTTATTTGAGCTGATAAAAAATAATTAATCAAAATAACAAAAAAAAATGTTCAAATAGTTCAAAAGGGTTGAATCCAAAAAATTATTTAAATCGGTTCAGTATTTTAGAAGTTACACGTGTTCAAAATTAACCTATATTGGGTTTCAAAAAAGCATGTCGTTTTTTAGAAAAATTCTGACTTTGCGGTCGATTTTTAGGTAAAATATATAACCGACCGGCATGGTTATGGTCTCTATCGAAAGGGTAATGTCAAATGTCGGTAAAACCAAGGAAGAATACAATTATAATATTATTTGCACGTGCTGGTATACCTGTTTTACCGAAGTACTAATTTTTCGCCTATTTTTCAACTTTGATGGAATGTCAAAAATGGCATTTTGGTGCATTTTGAGTTTGACGTATGAGGTGTTGTTCTTGAATATGTTCTTTATCATATTCATAAAAGATCGGCTGCCCCGAACTGCCACCCCGAATATCCAAAGCAAAAGATACTTTCTACTCAGAGTAAAAACAGGCTAGCAAGCCCTACGTCACGATCAAATACAAAATACAAGAGCAAATACAAAAATCCAGCATGAGTGCGAGTGAGAGAACGATATTCGCTTACTTTACTTTATTCACCTAATTCTTTGGAAAGAAACTCACCAAAAATTGCCAAAAATTGACGTCATTTTTGAAGCTTTTGCCAAAATTTGACGTCACAAATTGAATACGCGCTGTTATTTAAAATATATCGATATTATCAATATATCGATATTTTGCTAAATGCTCACGACCCGACCGCGTTGCCGGGTGAATGCTCACGACCACAAAAGCGACCAGCGTTGCCAGACTTTGCGGTCGTGAGCAAAAGCGTTACCAGACTTTTCGGTCGTGGTGGAAAACCTTGCTTAAAAGATGCAAAAACTAGATGAAATCAAATAACTGAAATTCAAAATGTTTATTAAACAAATCGTATTTATTGGGATAATTATGTACTGATATTATATTTTTTCCATTTCAGATTGACGGCGCCAAGAGTGGAATGGAAAAATCCAACCCCTGCTTTGTCGGCTACAAAATCAAAGAGCAGCCTGCCAAGACGTTGGAATCCTCGAAATATGGGAAAAACTCTTTGTACTCAGCCCAAAAAAGTGAATCAAATCCAAAATTGCCGCTATACTCTCGAAGCAGTCGGGACAAGTTGATTTGTTACCTAAATGTTGATATTTTGGCTGGGTCATCAGAGCAGATTCTTCTAGCTGGAACCGCGCTGATCGTCGAAGATTTTTAAATGATTTTTAAATTTATATAAATAAACTGCACACGCTATAATTTGTAACATTTCTGTAAAATATAATACGAAATTTTAAATGTCTTAAATGGAAATACGCTTAAGGATAAAACTTCAGAAACAAAAGCAAATGAAACTTGAAGTTCGATCAATTTTTGAATGGTAAATAGCTCATAACTAAGCCAAAAATTTCAATTTGGAAAGCTTTTCTATGCTAGTTTTTTGTATATTAACAAATCTGCATTCGTAATTTCATAAAATTTTAAAAATAAATTGAAATTAAGGCATTTTTGGCTTAGCTATGAACTATTTAAAATTAAAAGATTGATCCAATTGCAATGTTCAAAGGGCATACAACGATTGCTTCCTTTCTTGATTTAATGATTTAATTCCTAAGCTGTTATTTTTTATAGCGCCCCTATCGTAAATTAATTGTCTCAGTCCTAGCTATTTTCGACTGGGGGCGCCACACATTTGCACCTGGAAACTATGTAAAACCGACTAGAAAAAACGACTTAAACTGTAAAAAGCGTGTTTTTAATAAAAAAAAGCTAAATTAAATATTATTATTATACCTGAGAATTATAAAAAAAATATATATGAAAATATAAAAAGAGTTTTAACAGCACAGGAACTCAACATTATTAAGAAATAGTTTACTAAACATTAATATGTTTAAAAAATCCTGTATTTTTTGATATAAAATAAATTTATAATAGTAAATATTCTATTATAAAAAAAACTTCAATATCCTGTTGTGGAGTTAAATAAATGACATTTGTAGTTCATTTTTGCTGATAACAATCGGCAAATTAAATGTTAAGCCCTTTAAATATTTTGCTGAATTTATTATTGTAATTTTAGGAGCCTACTTAGTTCGCAATCAATAAGCAAATACAAATTAACTAACAAATCGGACCGCAAACACGTAAGTTGCTCACAAATTTTGGAATTTTCCTCGGCTCCAGCTGGTCACGAACTGTGCCTATTTTTTGTATGCTGAAACATAAATGTACACTACATGTGTGTGAGCGTATTTTATCATTTATTTACTTAAAATAAGCAACCGCAAGGTTTAATTAACCGCAAAAGTGGCAGGCAAAAATTATTTTTAAAAAAACCTACGTCGAGGACAAGAAAATGAGAAATGAAAAAATAAAATATGATATGTGAGTTAATGCAAAACGTAAACAGAAAAATAAACGAAAAAGAAGCGGCCAAGGATAAACACACAAACATGTGGAAATAGATATGGGGACATCGGTATTGGCATTAAGCGGAGTAATAAGGTAAATATGTATACAGCTACAAAAACACAAAGTCCAGGGAAAATAAATATATTATTCAGAACGACAACTGCTGAGGAATGTGAACCAAAGGGAACATATTTTCTGGCGGCTTTATCGGATTGGAGTGAGGGAATTATTGGGATTATTTTGTATAAGCTACACTTTACTTTGATTTTTTACTAATGAATTAATTAAACTAAGGTTTAAATTGGTAGAAATGCTTAAAAACATGTTTAGAAATGAATGTTCATTTAAATACAATTTTCTAATTATGTACGGACTTTAGAAAGTTTGTCAGTTTTAAATAAAGACGCTTTTGTTATTGATTATTATATCTAAAAATATAAATTATTTGTCAAAGCTAGAATATAGTTTCATTGCAGAATTAGTTGTTGAATTGAACTTACAATAAATTACCTTTTGTAATTTAACTTATTTTTCCTGAATAAGTTATGCCAGATCTTAGATGAATTTATTTATAATTAATTTATTATATTTTCGTGTTATTTATATTTTCATTTGATGGTTATTTCTTATTATGTTGTAATATTAAATATCTTATAAAGACTTTCCCATATTTTTTATTTACGAAAAGACTGAGACCTTTTCAAGGGTAAACCCCCTTTATTGAGAGCACTTCGTACCCATCGGACATTGACCGAACCCTGAGTCACAGCCGCACTCGGCGCCCTTTCCCTTCACCCTTCTCCTTCACCCTTTCCGCATCCCTTCTCTCATCTTGTTTATATTTTTTTCCCCCACAACTCTTATCAGCGGACGAGAACGCAGCGTGAGTGCGCCTGTCACTTGGGGCAAACATATGTTTCGTTACAAATTGACGACCGCAACCTCTTATCAGCAACGGCTGCCGCTGATACAAACAACAACAACAACATTTAAGGGGACACACAAGAAGGGGGTGCCGGGGTGCAGGGCAAAGGGAACCGCTGGACAACAGAAGACAACAAACGAAAATTAACGAAAACTAAATTTAAACACGTCTTGCTGCGGTCCACCCAGCGAAGAGATGTGTTTCATTAGCTGCAGCTGCAGCGTGCAAGCCATCTCTTTCGGTCGCATTTATCGCTGCCTCTTTCTTGTGCAGAGCACTGGAAAAAATAGATAATTTTTAAATTAAAGCTGTATTTTATAAAGACTAAAAGGAGATATTTTATAAAAAAAGGAGATATTTTATAAAATGAGAGCAATAAGTTTATAACTAAAATTTTATAAAGACTTAAAAAGGAGCTATTTTATATAAGTAAACCAATATTTTATAATTACTTAAAATATTTATATAATTTTATAAAATATATCTTGTTCCTATCACTTTCTTTCTTTACCGGGCGAAAAGGTGCCACATAACTTTCTTGCTATTTATGTTTATTCTTATTATTTACCATTCTATAAAATTGTATTACATTTTTTATTTTTTAATATTTAAGTTCAGCTTCTGTCACTTACACTTAAGGCACCTCCATTTTATTCTTTTCCTTTCATCATTTCATAAGCGTCTCAAACTTTTCCTATGAACCCCTTTTTTAATAATTTTTAATACCTAAAAGTACCAACTATTTATTGTAAATTTTTCTTTAAATATATCTTAGGATACAAATTATTCCCCGTGTATTCCTGCGGTTAAAGGCTAGTGAGTGTGTGCGTTTGTCAGGTGGAGAAAGGGGAAAGCATGTGCTAAGACCTATTAAGGGGTTAAGGGTTGTCCACCGCTGACTTTTCGCTCGCAGCGGGCGGTTACACTAAATAAGGTTTACTGCCGGGACCGGGACCCCGTGCGGATATGTTGGGGCCTAATCCTGGTCCGAAAAGGGAGCTGTGTGGGACGGGAAACCGTTTGATATAATTGTTATTATCAAAAACAGATATTAAACGGGGCTAATTTCGGTAAACAAAGGCAGCGGCCTGTTAATATCTGGCCAGTTCAATCGCGAAACATTTAACTAGGAAATCAGCTTAAGCTTTGAGTACTTCGATTCTACGCTGAAGTACTACAGATTCAGAATAGTTTCTACAAGTTTCTAAGGTCTCCTAATAGTAGTCTTTTACATATCAAAGGACCGCATAATTATGGGGTTTCGCTAGGACAGAACCCTTTCGATTTTTCCCTTTCTCTCTCTCTTAACCTCTTTTGAACAACTCAAAGTTGCCCTCTGGCCCACGGAAGTTAAATATATATACAGCGGGTCGGGAAAATATTAAATCCTGAGCCCCTGGAAGTCCCCGGATACCCGGGGCCCCTTCGATTCCATTCGATTTTGCTGCGGTGTGAACGGGCAATGGCAAACAGGCAAATAAACAAACAATCGGGATGGGCGGCCGGACAATGGGCGGCGGGCGTTCGTCCTTTGGCTTTCGGCCAGGATTTTCCATGAGGTGCGTTTGCACATGGGCCGACGGTGTGTGTGTGTGTTTTTGTGTGTGTTCAAGTTCCAGGGGGCTGATTGCTCACTGGCTTATATGGGAGAATGGCCCGGCCTGGTGGCATGGCCAGGAAACAATTAGCTCTAAATAAAATTTAAAATAAGCAACTGTTTGCGCTTCGCCGTTGCCAGCGGACACGCGAGCTGCTTTAAGTGTGGGAATGGGAACTCATATTAGATAGCCCCTGATATCACTTAATTACGGTATTTAAATGAGCAACAAATGATATGCTTTTAGGCTTTCAACGAGACCCATTTGGGCAGAAACCTCAAACGCATACACACACACGACCGCCTGAATATCACATGCATATCTCTGCATATTCCCCGAATTTATTTCTACATATATTTTAGGACTTTTTATATACCATACGCGATATTTGTGCCGAAAACGTGCGCTGTTAACTATGCAACACTTTGTGGGCGTAATCATCTTTGGACAACTTCATCGCCATGGCACAGCGAGCTGCGAGCTGCCAGTTTCACATGTGCGCGCGAGTGTGTTTGAAATGTAATTGAAATTTAGTTGGCAAAACTAATTGGAATTGCTGCATTATGCAAGCGGCGATAAAGCCGCAATGCTGCAGTAAAACCTCCACATATGTAACGAAAAAAAATCAATCAAACGTTGAAAAATAAAAAGTATCAAGTGATTTAACTGAGTGACTTTTTAAAAAAACAAGCCTTATACAAAATGTCTATGTCGTTTAATTAAATATATTTATACCTACCAAAAGAAGCATTAATAAACTATTAGTTCTAATTTTAGTAATAGAAGAATCAGAAATAAAATACATATACAAACCTCAAGCTTTATTTTGTTAAATGAAAGTGTAGCCAGAACCCAAAACCTAGTAAATATTTTAAGAATGCCTTGTTTGTTATTCAACATTTAAAAAACAAAATATTTAGCTTCGAACCAAAATTAGCATTCAAAGATATTAAAAACAATATAAAATTGCATTCGAGTGCAGAAAAAACGGTTGAAAATCGTTTCCAATGAAACTGCTAATTAAAATAATTTGCGTGCTCGTTCGACTAAACCCAAAAGTGAACGACGTGAATAATTTAATTAACCGAAATGACATGCAAAATGCTTAGGACAATAGCTACAAACGACAGCTATTAGGGGGGGTTTTAGAGGGTGTACCGGGAGGGATTCCAAATGGGGTTCAAAGGGTCAGGTTAGGTCCCCCAACTGCAGTGCCATTGCTGACCCAATTAGGAAACTGTTTTGGCCATCGCGTTTAGTTTTCGGCCACTATCGAATTATGCATGCGATAGAGCTTTTCCAGGTCCCGGAAGTCACTCACTCCACCGCCACACACTATCTGCTCTCTCGCAAACTGAAAACCGCACAATCCCCGGTTTATAGAGCATTTCAACGGAATTTAAGTCCTCGCAGGGCAATTATTAATGTGCTGGCCTCCCTTTAACTAAATTGCACTTTTTATATTTATTTACCCATATTTATTTGGTTATTCGTACAAACTTTGTGTGAAGTATGGAAACAAAAGCCGAAAGTTCACCAAAAATTCAAGCGAAAAAAATTATGCGAGTTTCTACATAATAATAAAACTTTCAGCCGCGCTCGGTTTAAGCCGCATTTCGGGTTTACCCTCTCGGCTGTTGGTAAGTTTAGCTGATTTACTGTTTGTGGTTTTTTTTTTGTATTATTATCATTGTTTGTAATTCATGGATATACTTTCGAATTATGTAGATGATCTTGCCTTAAAGGTGGGATGGAATTTACCGTAAAATATATTTAATTAATATGATTTAGATGTCTAAACTTAGGAGAACATATTTTTATTAACGAATATGTAAGGAACTAAAGTTTGTTTTAGAATTGCCAAAGATGTTTGCTTAAGTTTAAATTAATTCGATTTCATAAGCAACATTTCACAGATTTAGATATTTCTAAAATATATCTCTCTCGTTAGCCTCATCCTTTTATTTTTACCTTTTTACCCTCTGACTAAATAATCCCTAACTATTCCCAGAAAGTATGAATATTGATATCTTAATCGAAGTTTCTTTCACCCACAACCGTGGTTATTAAAATTGCTCAGTCAGCGAATTTTCACTGCAATTTTCCCTCAATTGACTGTTCATTGTTGTCCCTATTCTATATATTCTTGTTTTCTTTCAGCCTTTTGCCGTTTGGATGGATCATTTTGTTTATATTGTTTTTATTTTGTTGCATTTTTTGGGTATATATAGAGCAAACATAGTTTTAACCATTTTTCGTGAAAATCCAAAATGAAATGGCAACAGCCAACGGCCAAAGGTGTGACGCCCCCGTGAACTCACACTTGGAGAAATTATTGTACAAATGATATGTACATTTCCAAATAAAATAATTTTAGCAATAAGAAAAATATAGAAGAACATTTTAAATGTAATAAAATCAAGATGTTTTATATTAAAAAGGAAGTGAATAAGTATTTCAAATCCGTGTTTGTTTATCAAGATTATAAAATAATTTACTTAATTATTCTAGGCTTGTAAATTAATTTTCTTAAGTGTACCATGCATAAAGCCAAATGTATTTTAACAAAACTAATAATTACATTATTTTACTTTGATTTTTTAGTGAAATGAATAAAATGGCATTTATTGAACCCGAAAAGAATCTTTAAAATCTTGTCTAAATATTAATTTTGTAATTAAGATATTAAAACGAAAATTTTTTTTATGTGTACATCCCTATATATGTATGTATAAAAGTCAGTGAGAGTGTGAGTGTGTATCCCCGTGTATACATGCATTTATACAAACACGCAAATTATGCAAACGGCTACCGCAAATAACATAAATTTCACAAACTTGGCGGCCCGCAACGCAACGCACCTGGATCGGCCGGCTGGGGGCGTGGCAAAAGAGGCGACGGACAGGAGCACGGGCTGGGAACAGTGCTGACATCCTGGCACAACCAAGAGGGGGAAATAAAAACAATTTGGCTGTCCAGAAAACAGGAATCAATCGCTAAACATAGACAATTTGCACGTACGATTCATAAGTCTGTTTTGTTTGCTCTATCTTTGAATTTTCATATATAAATAAAGTTAAATTTTGCAAGTGATACTTTTTTGTTTAAAAAAAACACTTCATGAAATCATTGTTTTACTTGGAATATTTGCTATTCCCCTACTAAGCACATGCATATTGATTTTTCAGCGCCAGGATATGTGGCACTGTTTTTATATTGTCTTCCGAAAAACCTTTTGATTAATATTGATATACGATAGAAAAGAGTTCCGACTTACCGGATGTTCCAACTATTTTTCTGAGGTCTTTAGCTGCTTTAGTGAGTTTCCTGTGAAGGGTTAAGTACACATTAAACAATCAAGCCAGATCAAGATGTTCTTGGATGTATAAAGTGAAGTTTCTGTATTCTGTATAGAAGGATAAAGTACTAATTGTTTGGTGAAGAAGTATCTTTAGAAACTCCATAGAGTATTCCATTGATCGTCACTTTTCACTTTTAGCTGTCTTTTGGAATATAATTAAAAGCATAACATTTTTTATTTCAAGCTTCAAAAAATTGGTGGTATTTTCTATAGACACTTTATAATCGCCAGCAGGTACATACAGAGTAAAGTTGAGAGCGACGATGAACCCAGATCTTATCGCTAGACACTCATATAGTGGGGTGAATGGCTTCAGCAGTAAACAGTAAACAGTAAATAAATACTTTTATAATATTTATATAATCGAAGAGTGCTAAATCGTACATAGTAACACTGTATCAGATGTGGGGCTAAAAGCGAAATTAATTTTTTTAAACCAATTTTTGTGACCCAAAGTTATTAACAATTGCTTATTGACTTAAATATATATTCCTTTAGTTCCTTAAAATATTATTAGAATTCCAAAATGTATATCCAATGTAAATTCTTGTATTAAGTACCTTTTGGAACATACATATACCTCGCTTCTATATAGATATACCTTTTACCTTTATTTTTATACAAATTATAGCCGAAAAACAGCCAAGTTCACATCACTTTCCATAGGTGTTGGATGATAGCGCCGCATAGAAATGTTAACACCATGGCATCTGTATCTGTGCGCTGCATTCAGCGGTGGCTGTGTATGGGGTGCTGGTGTGCAAATTCCAACCGACGACGAACAACTTTATATGCAGAAATACAGAGGGGGAGAATGTGCAGCGCTTTTGATTTCGTTTAATGCGCGCATCTTCGGCATTCATAATAAAAGCAGATTACGAGCGTTGACAACACTGTCAATACAGGGATCCAAGGGGGGGCGTGGCAGCAGCAAGAGAGCTTCAAAGGTAAAGGGGGCGGGGCAAGAGGGGGCCCTGTCAACGGCAGCGGCCAATTGCCGTAAATTTGCAAGGGACATCAATGAAAAAATAAACCTTAAGCGGGGAATTGAATGCAAGCGACTGAGGAATGCACTTTGATTTGTACCTATACATTTTTAATTCGGAATTTGTTTTTAATATTTAATAAAAATGTATTTAATACATTAATAAAATGGGTACCTAAAATATTTAAATATTAAGAAAGGGAATTTTTGATTGTATAACTTATAAAATAAAAGGTTTTAAAATATTATTATATTTTCTTTATAGATTTATTTTATTTATTTACTAAATAAATCCAGCATAAGCTTATTATACCCTGGCAGGGTATTATGATTTCAGTCAGAAGTTTGCAACGCAGTGAAGGAGACATTTCCGACCCTATAAAGTATATATATTCTTGATCAGCATCAACAGCCGAGTCGATCTAGCCATGTCCGTCTGTCCGTCTGTCTGTCCGTCTGTCTGTCCGTCTGTCTGTCCGTCCGTTTCTACGCAAACTAGTCCCTCAGTTTTGAAGCTATCTGAATGAAATTTTGCACATATGCTTTTATATGCTCTCACTACTATATATGTCGGAACGGGCCGGATCGGACGACTATATCATATAGCTGCCATAGGAACGTACGGAAATTTTTGAGAAAAAAAATTTTTACTTTTCCAATTTTCAAAATATTTTCATATAATTTGATACATGGCCATTTTGTATTATTCCAGAATTTCGGTTTTAATTTTATTCAAATCGGACCACTATATCATATAGCTGTCATAGGAGTATATATATTAATTAATTTAATTTGTTCGCAACATATTTCGTTAGCAACATTTTTTTCGCTAGCAACATTTTTTGCTAGCAACATTCTGAGAAAGCGGAAAGTCAGAACATTTTTCTTCTTCTTCTTCTACTTACTGCCAGGGTATTTAAACTTCGGCATGCCGAAGTTAGCTTCCTTTCTTGTTTTATTTTATGTTTTACATCCTGAACCTGAACCGGGGGGCCTTAAATATTTGTTATGCTGACCCACTTTATCTTGAAGCTGGGCAACAAATACATTTTTTATGTGTACTGTTTTTTCATTACCAAAGCTTTGAAAAATTCACTATACCCCCAGGGGAAAATATATTTTTTTCCAACAAAAGCATCGGCAAGGCTTAAGTCTAAAGATCAACAAAACGCTTAAAGTTATGTCAAGTTCTTATTGAATCCCAGATACTCGTTCCCATACACATATGTATACCCATGCTTCCAGTCATAAGTTAGTGACATTAATGCGCTTAATTAAAGCAGCGTCTGAATGTCAATAAGAACAGAAACATCAGCATTTTGCATGGAGAAAAAGGCTTCCACAAAAAATGGGAAGCTTTATAGCCCAGAAAGGTTTGAAAATGACGGCAAAAAAAATATTTAAATAAGTAATATATTTTTTTTTCTCACTTACAAACTACTTAATATTATTGTGTAATATTTTTCATAGTTTAACAACTACCTGATATTTAACTATTTTAGGAAAGCTATTTGTTTTCTTTCTCAAAGCAAAAATATTAATAAAATGTATCTGAAATCACCTCTATAATATATTTTAACAATTGCGACAAGCTATTAAGTTCAATAAAATATAAATGAAATGAAAGTAAAATTATTCTTGAAAGCTTTGGTATTTAAATTTAACTTTGGCTATTCATATATTATATTTTTTAATATAATATAAAATTATTTTTATTATATGTATATAAAATTTAGGGTAATAATATTCATTTCTTTTTTAGAAAAAAAGCTTTTTAATTATTCTTTGATGATATAAGGTTGTATTAATTTTTTATATTTATTTTTCATATGTAAACATATATTTATATATATTTTTTTTTTAAAACTATACTTTTGTCGCGATCTCTTCCTTTTGAGGTCGGGCTTAAATCAAATCAATTGGAGACACCGAGAGAAAACCCAGAGGGCACCAAGTGATGGAGATTTTTGCATTTGCAACCGAACAATGCAATAAAAATTGGGTCAAAGATCAAGTGGAGCTCCGGGAAAATAAGAGAAAGGGAGAGAGAGAGAGTGTGAGAGAGAGAGAGAAAAAAGGAGAGGCAACGATGTCAAATAGAGTTGCGAAGCAGAAGAAGCAGCAACGCGTGGCATCCACATGAATTTCAAGGGGCAGAGGTGGAGGTTTCTGGGGGTTGGGTTTTTGGGAAGGCCGAAAAGGGGGTCGCAGAGGTCGCTTCGTCGAGCATGATGGATATGCACACACTCACCCTCGCACACACACAAGCGCACCGGAGGAGAGCTGCAAAGACGGCGCAAGAAAAAGATTAAGAAATATGCGCGTGAACACTATTTTTTCGTGCCGCATTTTTTCCTTTACACTCGGAAAAATTTGTACATTTATTTTACAAATTCAAGTTAATTATTTCCTAAAATATAAGCTTTATTAAGTGCTATAGTAGTTCGTTTTCTAATTAAGAAAGTTCGAACTTAGTTATAACTTATGTACAAAAAAAGTCCAAAGCAGGAAGGGGTCCTCTCAGCATCGATAACAATTAGTACTAGAATTCTCAACTGATTCTATCAGCAAGCCAATTAAATTTAGGGCCTATTAACAATCAGATACTGATGACAGACTTTAGAAAAATCTATCAAGTAAATTCCTTTAATTTAATTAAAAATGTTATAAGCTATTTTTCATTGATCTTTAGTCATTAAACCTTACAAATATATTTATTTAATTAATATAAAACTAAAATGTATATCTTTTATATTTAAAATGTATTTAAAATTGATGTATCTTATTTTATACTTTGAAACCAGAAATATACATTATTCCCAGTGCATTATTGTTGCCGTTCGCTGGGAGCCATGTGTATAAGTATGCATATGCAAACGGTGGGCGGCAGTGGGTTGGCATATGGTTGGCAGCGAAAAAGAGGGGCCTGGGAGAAGGTGCGGACGAGGGGGCAGACTGTCAGCGGCACAGCTGTGACTAAGCGGCGCATAACTACCAACTGGCAGCGACTACGGCGACAACTACAGCGACTGGATGTTCACGGAGGACGCCATGAATGCAGTTTGTTCCACTCTCGCGCTCCCTCCCCTTGCTCCTGCCCCTCTCTGTGGCCCCTTCCTCCTTCCGCCTTTTTCCTTCGGCCTCCCCCCTTTTTTCCTTTTGTAGTCGCTGCCGTTTTTTGCGCTCCTACTTTTTTTTTGGCATACTCGTAGGCGTTGATGATAGCAAACGATGCACCGCTGCACAGTGGAACGAAGCGTCAGTCTGCCATCAAATTGATGGGTGATTGATGGCTAAGTTAAGTGTCTTAAACTGGGCAGCGTTTAGCTATGATAAATGGTGGAGAAAGGAACCGAAAATTCTAATTAATATTAGTTTTAAAGTTTGCGTTTTGACATGGTTGTCACCTTGGGGAGCACAGTTAATTGCAAAACTAAAAAAAATACCTAGTTATATATGTATAATAAATGTGGTTTAAACATACTAATCTAAGATACTTCATTCTGATATTTTCTAAGACCACAAAGTTAAGTAAATATAATATTAAAAAAAATATAAAAGGCATTCGGCAAAATAAATATAATCCCTCTGAATTAATTATTGTTTTGATATTTTAATTGCTATTATTTTTTTGTCTTATGATGTTTTATTAATATTTTAATTATTAATAATTAAATTGTTTACCTCTATTTGAGTACGCATTTCGACACTCGTCTCCACTGTGCACACTGTGATGCCTGCAGCGGAATTTGGCAAACTGGAAAACTGCATGAAAATATGCAAAAACGTCGAAATGATTGCGGCTGAGCCGCACTGAATTCCCTCTCCTTCTTTCCCTGCAACCCATATCCGTCTCATCTGCTCCCTCCTTTTCCCTTGAGCGCGCTTTTCCGCAATTCGCATTTTAGCCGCTTTTCTCTGGATATGCACCGAAAAAAATCATATACTTAACTTTTTTAGACTTTTGATATTACGAAAATATATCTAAATGGAATTTTAAATTTGCAAATTATTTACCTAAAATATTAAACATTTTATGTATATAAATTGTAAATAATTTATTGTAATTAATATTTTAAATTTAAATAATATACTTTCCAACTTAATTTCGGACGTTAGAGTAATAATAACTATTAAATATTTTTATGATTTTCAAATATTGCTTTTGGTAATAAATTTTCCCATTTGTGATAAGAAAATAACTTTTAATTTAAATTTAAATAAATTAAAATATTTGCTTTATTTTTTAAGTAGAATAAACAATTCAGACATAATACACAAAATTTTTGAACTGTGTTATTTTTTGTTGGGTTTTAGGTCGCCAAAGCTTCGGTGCCCTGCATGCAACGAAAATGAAATTAAGTCAAGACGGTAGTCACATTAATCGACCGTGCCTCCTTTATCCCCCTTAGCCCCCTCGATTTTCCACGGCTTTCCACGGGATTTATTTCGCTTTTCTCCGCCACCATAGCCGCTGCCGCTGTTGCTGCTGTTGCTGCTGATTTTCACTTCTTAACAACAATTAAGCGCGCACATAAGTCAAAACCGCAACAACAACAACGAAATGGAGCAACCGATGTGAAAATCACAGCAACCAAATAAATTGTTAAGAAAAGCGAGGGGGTGGAGGTGAATGAGGAGCAAAGTGCAGTTACGAAAAAAAACCATTTCCTGTAAAACAACTAGTGGCGGCGACAGGCACGCCTCCCGCCTCCCGTAAAGCCCACTTTAAAGCAATCGCCTTTGAACCCTCACTTCTTTGTGCACTTTGACACTGAACAAAATTATGGGGAAGTAATATTTCCTAGGAAAGAAAACACTGACATAATTTTTCAAAATATTTAACTCCACTATAAAAACAATAGTGAACCTGTTTTGTAATATGGTAAATGAAATATATTCTAACATTTCTAGAATTCAAATTTTAATTGTATTTATAATATTTTTTGTATAATGTTATGTTATGTTGTTCTTTAATATTTTTTCACGTGTAATCCCCGCACTCCACCCACACTTCCCGTCGTCCCGCTTTCTCAGCCGACATTTGCAATTGGGGGGCGCTCTCGTTGAGCATCGACCGCACAAATAATTGGAACTTAGTCTAGTTGATGGCGGTGCGAATGAGACGGGCGAAAGAGATGGCAAGATGGCAGGAAGGAGGAGGGGCGGCCACGAGGGCAAACTGCCAGACACAATGAGCCGCACTTGAAGTGCATTATCCGTTGTTCTCGACATCTTTGCGGTGAAAATGCCGCTTCTGTGCTTTGCCCTTCATACCTCCCACCCCCCTCGATCCTATTCAAAGCGCCCCCTCTTACACTTTTCCCCCCTGCCTGTGCTTCACTTTTTCTCCCAATTTCCACTCCACCGAATTGTGGGTCACCATTGAAACCCAAAATACGCACACTCAATCATCGTTTTTGTCTTTTTTAATGGTGATTCCTTAGCAGCTCCCCTGCAGTCATCCATCTCTTTCTTTTATCTCTTTCTCTCTCTTTCTGTCCTGCTCGCCATCTGTCTCTGTTGAATCTTCTTGGCTTCTTTTTTTTCTTTTTTTTTCTTTTGGTGGTGTAGCCGCATAATTATTGCCATTAGAGTGCGTCTCAATTGAGCTCCGCTTCGGTCTGCTCTGCAGCCTCTGCAGCTGCCCCTTCTTCGGCTTCCTCTTGTGCAGAGTGCCCGAGGTTTCAATTGAAGCGACGCGTGTCATTGTGGTCTGGCCACACTGCAGCGGGTCAAACGAGGTGGAAGGTGGGGGAAGAATGCACTTGAAAAAAAAGTAAGAAGTTTTCTAAAAAGTAATAAAGGAGAGGTATTGAAGCTTGGCTAAAGGTTAAAATTGTTTTAGGTAAATAACTAAAATACAGGTCACAAATAGAGTCTAAATAACCACTTCTAAGAAATATTTCAATGTTTAAAAATTCTGCAAAAATAAGATATTTAACAAATTTTGTAAAGTTTTGAAAATATATAAATATAGTTTAAGCTTCAGTATTATTATTTAAATATGTATGTACATATATGCCAAAAAAAGGCAAAATTCATAAAAATTTATTTATATTACAGTGCTCTCTTAATGCGGAGGCGGTGTGTTTGGAGCAGGGTCACCGATGGAGTCACCGTCATGGAGCCGGGGTGCCAGTGGCAGCACCGCTGCCAGACCTTGCGCCATTCGCATTCCGAATGGAAGTGGCCTAGGCCAGTGAAAGTTCTTGACAATGTGCATCATTAATATTGTCTGGCTGCTTCGTGATGCTGCCTTTCCGACCCCCAATGCCCCGCGTTCCATTCCTTGAACCCCCCTTCCCTGGTACGTATTCTTGAGCTGCGCTGCTACTGCCAGTGGCATTGCCCAAAATGCAAGCTGAATTCGATATTTCGGGGCATTGTGTTGCGGCTTTTGTGCCCGCGCTCCGGGTTCCAGGTGGAAAATGGAAAACGCGACAAAGGAATGGGGATTGAGTGAAATCTAGCCGCAGATGGGATGCCCATTAGGTCAACGATGAGGCCGAGATGTGGATTAGGCATAGGCCTTCATTTGTAGTCCAAGTGAAATTGAGTTTTCGCATTAGCATCTCTTTTTCAAGGCGCTGTGGCTCTTAAACTTTTTTGGTTCGTTTTGAAAAATTAAAGAAAAATTGCAGGAAAATTGTCTGCTTTATTAGTTGAATGGAAAAACAATAACTGGTAAGAGAAACTTAAAAACGTAACAAAGAAATTTTGATAGTTATAGATATATTTTTCATATAGAATCCTAAGGCCATTAGTTGCAATAAAATATTTATATTTAAATACAACTTTTAAAAATGTAAAAAAAATAAAATAATAAGAGTTTGTCCATAAATTGCATTAATCCTTTAAATATTGCAGTTTGCTAACCACATAGAAATTATGCAACTTTGCGGTTGCTGCGGTTGACAAACTTTTTGAGGCGGGATATCTAATAACCACAGCCAGTTTCCCTTATTTTTATTTATTCTCTAAATTATTAATCCCTTTATTTACAATTGGAAGGGAGTTTTTAACTTAATTAATTTGCCCCACATTATAATCGCAAGCGTTTCAGCTGGTTTGGGGCTAATTTGCCTGAAATTAATATGCCCATCACATTAATGACTGTCCCCCTCAAACCCAATTGAATCCTCGGCCTTAACTCTTTCAGTCATCAATCAATTGTGGGGCGAGTGTCCTGCCCCGCGGCCCTTATCCATTATGAGTTATGCAAATAATTAAGACCGGAGACGGGACATCAACGAAATGAGTCTGGCCTTGGAAGAGAGCTAAACTAATCTGGGCAGATATAAATGAAATGGATTACTAGAGTGCTAGACTTCGGAGAAATTCGACCCTCGACTGGTGGGGTCATTGAAGTACTAAAATTGTTCACGCCCCAGACATAGGAATTGATACCAGAGTCGTCTACACAGGAAAAAAGTTAATAGTAACTATTTTGTACATACAAAATTAAATGCATTTAAGCGATTATTAACATGGATAAATATACAATTTAATGTATTTAAAGAAAATAACAATTAAAAACTACCAACAAGTATTTATTCTTGAATAATTATTCTTATTCTTATTCTCTCAGCTTATTTTCCAATAATTCTATATAAAAGCATATCTTGTTTTGTTCTTAACATGTTTCTCTGTGTAAAAACACTTCCACATGAATAGAAAAATAATTTTTTACGACTCCAACAGCAGCAGCTCGGGGTCAAAAGTGCAGCGGCGGCAGCGTTTACGATTATCAAAACGTATTTATTATTCATATGAAAGCATGCAAACTACTCCAAAAGAACAGACATGTGCTGGCACACACACGTTATACACAGGGACATTAACAATAAATATAATGGCTCGTCGAACAAATATAAATTGACAAGAAGATAACCTTTTGTGGCATCTCCGGCCCAGACACCGATGAAGTTGCTCAGTCTGCCAGCCAAAGGGGCAAAACGGGGGGCCGTGTGGCAAGGTGGGCGGGGCCGATGACGAGGATGCCTTTGCCATCGACAAGCCAAAGAAGTGGCGTTATCAATATCGAGCGGGTACAGGCGCCTCGGTTGATCTCCCCGTCTGGACTCGAATTTAATTTCTCAATTCTGTTGACCCTGCTCGAGAGTGGCTCTCATTTCAAAAGGGGTATAATGAATTTAAAATATCGTTCAGGAGGGGCGGAAAATATATAGTTATTATTATAGGCTACGAATATGAGGACTTTATGGGTCAGAACCTTAATAAATTTCAGCATCAAATAATATATGAATGCGGTTTCTATTGTTTTTTCTCCTATAAAATATTATTTAGATTCATAATTATCTATTTTAAAAGGAAATATTTTATTAGTTTTAAATTTAAATGTTTGTATATATTTTTAAATAGAGTATTAACTCGTTTGCAACGTAACTTCCTTGCTTGCCCTTTTCATTTTAGCTTTCTTATATATTTCTCAAATTGAAATTTTGAGCGCCCGCATGACCCGAAAACCGTAGCATACTTCCCAGCGCCGCCAGAGCCTTCCCAAGAACTTTTCAAGCGAAATTTTTGGCAGGGGCAGGTCAATCACCACTCAATAACCCCTGGCACAATGAATGCCACACAACTCTTTTGCATTTGTATTGTTTGCTGCGCCTCCCTCCGAAAAAGAGTCAACAACTTTCGAGGGCTTTGAGTTGTCGCTTTTGAAATTTTCTCTTTGGTTCTTTTAACCCATTTTCCCCACTGCCACTCCCACACACTCCGCACTCCAACTCCCCCTGTCCACCATTTTCGATTTTGGGTTTTAGCATTTTGTAATTTTGTCTTTGACAGCTTTGTGATTTTGTGTGCCAGTGTGTGTCGGTGGCATGATTTTGAAATGCATTAAAATCACAAATGCTTTGTGCTTTGCCCACAGATACAGATACAATTGAAACACGAACGCACCCATACATACGAAGTTGAGCGAGCAATAGTGCAAACATTTTTTGGAAACATTTCCCGTCATTAAAGCCGGCCTTTATGGATTAGATTACAAGCTTGTTAGCCAAAAGCAAGAGGACAAAAAATAGAAAGGTTGTAAATGCACTTAAAAAAAATCATCTTCTGACAATATATTTTATGAAAAATTAGCTGCCTTTATGTATTACATTTTTTTATTTAATTGAAGGTTAAAAAACCTTTTGTTTTCATAAAAATATTTTCTTTTATTTATTATTTTCTTGGTACCTCATTTAGTTTTCACATGGAAAGTAACCGAAGTCCCTTTTTAATATATTCAATAAAATATATATATTTTTATATCATACAGCCAAAGTAAAACATTATTTCTGAGAGTCAAATAAGGACACGAATTTACATATTTTCCCTTCCGATAATTACAAATATTTATAGCTTCCTGTGAGCTATTTTTTCCTGAGTGATATTTCCACACAAAAATCTATAGCTATAAATTGTGTGAGAAAAACGAAAAACTGTCAAGTTATTTGTCATTTAGTCAATGACATTTATTTCCATGTTTTATTTCACTTTTTCCTTGCTACACATTCGAGTTTCGGAACAATCCCTCCTCCGGTTGCTGGTTGTAATTGAAGCATGTAATGCAGCAGACCCAACTGCACCCCGTACCCGTTCTCGGTGGAATTGTCATACAAAAGCTTTTGGGAACATTTTGGGCAACTGCTGTTTTCGATATAATGACCTCAAGGCAACAAATCCACCCGACAAGCCAACAACTAAACAACAAATGGAGCTTTCCCCCGGTTGAGTGCACTTTGTGTACATGTAACTATGTGTGACCGATGTTGTTTGTTTGTTGGTGTTTGCCCAACTACATAATCATCTATTAGTATTTACATACACAGAACTACAATTGTTTGCATTTAAGCGCCAAGCGGATTATTCCCGTCACTTGAGGGACATTTCCACCCACTCAAGACCCGCCCCCCAAAGTCCTGAATCCTCTGCAAATGCACATAAGCGAAAATCTTTTTGGGTTTTTATGTAAAAGTATCAACCAATGTGTATACTTTTTTTTATCCGATACTTGAAGGGGGTACAAAGGGTGTATGGGTTTTATAAAGACTCTGTAAATAGAATCTTTTTTTATAAGCAGTAAAAATTTATTAAATATATAAAAAATATGGAAGCCTTTAATTTTTGTGTTTATTTATTATTTATAAACATTATTTTGGTGTAATTCTTCTTTAAATACGAGGTACCCCCTAGTCTAGTGCATCTTCAATGACAATTCCTTGTTGTTTTTTTATTTCGAGTGCTGAGTGTGTGCAAGATTTATTGCTCCAGTGATTGGGTTAGCTGGAAAAGTGCTTTGGTTTTTCTCCACTAACACAATCTCGCTGTTTTTCTTTATTCCTATCTCTGCTTTTCTCCACCCCCCTGCCTGGAAAATCTTTCGTCGTAATCAATATGTGTATAAATTAGAGGAATTCGACAAATTGCTTGGCTTGACATCTCCTCGCAATCACAGCCCCGGACTTGGAAAATTTCAACGCACTCTTCATTGTTTTTATTTTTCACCTATTCTGTATTTATTTTGGCTTAGTTTGCTGTTGGCCCCGGCTTTTGTAAATAGATAGAGTGTCACAAAGCAAACAGATTTAAATTCAAACAAATGAATTGCATTTGTAATCCTTGTGAAAAGTGCAGATTAAATTTTTGTTGTTCTGTTTGTTTTGTTGCCAGGATATTGAAATTAAATTTTCGTGATTTAATTGTGTTTTTCGGTTGGGTTCTTTATCGGTCATCATAGAATTTATTTAATTTTGAAAAGGATATGAATTTGTTTACATTTTCCTTAAAGCCCTCAAAAAATACTTGGCTTTAAGTCCACACCTAAATATGATTGCTCGATTTTAATATTATAATTTCAATGATGTGCATAGGAACAACAAACAAAAGTCAAGTTTACACAACTGCATATACATATTTGCGCACACACACACACACATCGGTGGGAGTGTGTGTTTAAGAGCTTAGAGCCTTTCATATTTGATGATGTTTTCAGATTAACGTCATGGCCAATCCTTGAACCGGTGCCCGGTAGCCCGGAGGCGTTTCTGTTCGGAAATACCAAAATCTCGGCCTAAAACATTGATAAGTAATCTGGGCGGAAAATGAAAATTGGCCAAAGACATCGATGTGCTGGCCAAAGTCATAATTAATACAGGAGGCCGGGCAAACAAATAAAATACGCATATTATGCGCATATGCTAGGGATGGCTAGAATGTCGATATATCAGAATAGATTCGATAGCAATCGATCAGTAGATACCAAGGCAATCCTGGAAAGTTTAATTTCATAATTTATAAGACATTATTACATTAAATTGATAATTTTAAACAATCGATTTACTTAGATTACAAAATTGTACACATGAATAAAGTTCAGCACTTTAGACTCCATTTCTGTATTATAGTATCTGCTTTACTTTCAGTAATAACTATGCAGCACTTCCATCAATAACTATTTAGCAAATTCTTCTCCTCTATATATATATATAAATCCTTAGCATGCACTAAATGTGTGTTGATTATGCCAGAAACATTTGCATTTGCATTTGCCTTGGAGTGTTGCTGTCCTTCCGCCGCCTCCTTGCGCCTCAAATGCAAATATTTCCGATGCCCCGCCGCCTTCCCTGTCGAAATTTAAACATGAATTTTAGTTATTTATTGCTGCTCTCGTTGTCTTGTTGTGCGGCAAATGCATTTTAATATTTCACATTGATTTGTTATGCAAAAATTTGATGGTTCTGTGCCACATACATACGTGTGTATGCCGATGCATGGGTATGTTGTGGAGCCCATCAATCTGTCCATCGCATCAGTCAAAGCGATTACATTGAGAGAGACAGGAGGACAGAGGACGATTCGCATCATTCCCCTGGCCTGTGCGAAATTATGCATACGCCGTGTTGCCTGGTCCACATAATTTAGCATTGATTATGATTATTATTATGATTATATTATTGAATTTAATTTGATTTCAGACTCGCTCTTCTCCTCACTCCCCACTGCCAGGAGCAGCAATTTCCGAGAGCTTAAGGAAAAGCTCTTCTCGCCGAGCATGTGAGGGGGCACCGAGGGTGGCTTTTTCCCACTCTCATTCACTCTGAGGGGTCGGTTGCCTTCGTGTGGAGCCCGAAATGTCTTCGATAATAGAAAATATAATCAAAGCGCCATAAAAATGACATTTAACATGCGGCAGGCGTCGCCGGCTCCGTCTCTGTCTCGTCTCTCCCAACTGGGGGGTTGTCTCTCCCCTGTAACCAATGAGCCCGCCCCCGGTTTTCAGTGTCTGTGCGGTTTTTATTTCATTCCACTTCGGTCGAGGGTTGGAACTCAATTTACTTGAAAACGCATCAAACAGCAAATTTTATGAATTTACAACGTTTCGACATTCGGTTTATACGCTGATAGTGGGTACTATAACTTGGGCGGGATGTATGCAATCTGGAGGAAAAAAGGATATGCAAAATGTGATATGGGGAGCATCCTGAAATAAAATCAAGATGGAATAGATACTATTTGTAAACTAGAAAATGAATATTACTATATTTTAAATTATTTCTTATATTTTTATATATTTCTAAAATCGTTTATGTATTAATAATGAAGTTAGAAAGTTTATATATTATATATTTAAAATATTGTTTATAAATAGTGCTCGACATTATTATAATATTTTTAAGGATTAAAGAAGAATTCTACATTAAACAACGTTCTTAAAAAATATATTTAAAAAGGTCAAACATTACACATCAAATATTTATAATTTTATTTCGAATTACCTTTAGTTTCAGTGAATGTAAGAAACCTGAAGGGTATTGAAAGCGTGTATAAATTGCGAAAAATTCTTTAGAATCATTTTTTCCACGCTTCATTTTTTTGTGCGTCGCTTGGGGTCACCGAGGGCGACAATTGTCTCAGTGTGTGCGTGTGTGTGTGTGTGTGTACAGCTGGTTGTGCGTGTGTAGCATGTGTAAGTGTAATAGAAAGCAAAGTTGATGGGCTGGTTCTCTGACGTTTGTCCTTGTCGAAGTTGCTGCAGGACCACATCAAGCTCAAAAACAGTGGCAACTACAACTAGCAACATGAAGCAACATCAGTAGCAACGGCAACACCAGTAGCAGCGGCAACAACAACGACAACAACAACATCTGTAAGCTTCCGTAAGGCAAATGGCTAAAGTAACCACCGACCAAAATGAGTTTGAGGTATGCACCATAAGAAATAATAATTAAAAATAAGAAAAACAAAATAATAAAAAGATGTAAATGAATTGATGGGTAAAAGTAGAAACATATATCCTTAAATACAAAACATAACATAAAAGATACAATAGAATAAAATTGTCATTACACAACATTTAAAAAAGAAGCCATTTTATAATACATAATTATTATATGCATTTATTAATTGTATTTCTTTTTTATAGTAATAATTTATATTTAATAGTCACAGTCAAAGCTGGATTAAATATTAAATTATCTATATATAGGCGGCTACATAATTATTTTATTTTTTTAAATCTCCCAACAAGTTTTCAAAGGAGCCAGAAAATCCTTTCAGTGCTAAAAATATTTCTAGGAGAAAGGGTATATAAGATGGAAAGGAGGTTGGGGTCCAGAGGTCAGAGTGATGCGGCGCCTTTTTGCTTTGATAATGGCAAATGCTTCGGAGGTCTGTCAGTGGCTTCTTTGCACTCTCCTCTGTCTCTTTTCCCCCATTTTCCCCACTTTCCTTCTGTGCATATGTGAATGTGTGGCGGAAATATAGTTTATAAGCCAATGGGGAAATGTTAGTGGGTGTTTCTGGGGGCAGACGGCGAAGAGGACTCAAAGTGAGGATGCTTAATTGGCCAAGGGATGGGTAAAAGGATGTGTTGCAAGTGTGAAAAACGGAACGAGGAGATCAAAGAAAGTTCTGAAGAAGGGGTATAGGGTTTTACATAGGGTCTATGCCTTGCTTAGTTAATAGGAGCTAAGGCTGACGGCAGAGTGCGAGCGAGAAGCGAAGCGAAGCGAAGCGATAATATTGAGCGAGAACGAGCGATAAATCGCTTCATGTATTTTTATATGAAATCGCTAGAAATATGTCAGAGTGAAAGCGAAGCGAGTAGCGAGTTCAAGCGATAAAGCGAGAGCAAAGCGGGCGAGCAGGTTCCAACCTGCTTTATCGCTTCAACCCGCTCAGAACGTACGATTTTAGTATTGTTTTTTGACATTCTGTGCTTTGTTTACTTTTCATTTTCAATGCTCGCACGGTTTTTGTTTTGATTTTTGACATTCTGCTCGTTTCTCGCTTCGCTTTCACTCTGACATCAAATCGCTTTGCTCATAGCTTCTCGCTTTGCTCATAGCTTCTCGCTTCGCTTCGCTTCGCTTCTCGCTCGCACTCTGCCGTCAGCCTAAGGTTCTTGAAAATGTCTGATATTTTCAGATGTACAAATTACAATTTGTTTTAAAATTGATTTAAAAATAAATGAGGATCGGGTCAACAATCATATAAAGGATACAAGTTATAATTTAGCTTTTTATTTTCCTAAATATATTTTATTTATTATAATCGATTTAAATTTCTACTTTCTGATGTTAGCTTTCTTCCTTGTTTAATATTCCTTTAAGCTTTCTTAAGTTAAATCCTCAAAAATATTTTCCAAGACCAATATTCTTCCCTTTCTTCTTTATTGTTATGTCACTCCCTCTCCCTGTTTCTTTACCCTCCCCAATAACTTTCTTTGTCTTTCGTTTTCATCCCCATTTCCCCATTTTTTTTAAAAGGTACTCCAAACCTTATATGAGGGTTTTCAGTCTTTTTCGAATCCCCCTTCCTACTAGTAACTAATTTTTTTCCATGACTCTCCCTAAGCCTCCGAATTTGGAAAACTGTCGAATAAAGACGAAGATGACTTCGTTGCATATATACATGAGTGTGTGAGTTCGTTTGAACTTTGCTGCAGTTTATCAAAAATTCATTTTCCCAAAACTTGCCATAAAAATGGGAGTTTTATAGAAGTACGTGTGGATGTGCGAGGGTAAAGTATAGGGTGTACTTGGGGGAGTGCCTTTCACATGTGCGAATAAGTGAGTGAGTGTGCGAGTTTGCATAGCAACTTACTCGAGACTTTATTACTTTGCCTGCGATCGGTGGTGCGATGTTGTTGTTGCTCTTGGTACTAGTGCTGCTGCTCCCGGAGAGCCTCTGCTCTGTGTGGCTGCCATCGCCTGATGCACGTCGACCTCGTCGACATGTCGTTGACAGCGTTGTTAACATTTTTATAACCAAAAACTTTATGCGTCTCGCGAGAGGGTTTAATATAGCGGGTAATCCACAGAGCGAAATTCAGAGAAATTATTTTTTTTTTATTAAATTGCTTTACTTTTTATAAATGTATGTATTTTCTATATATCTGCTTTATCATTTATTAAAAATCAAAATATATATACATTTATTTTTTAGTTATCAAATCTTGGTTTAAAACTTTGTCCTAATTTCTTATTTATTTCTCTTTAAGAACCTGCACTTTCTCTCAGTGTCGCTGGGCTAGCATTGGGCTTTCCGCACACGTGATGTGCTACATGCACGCATGTTGCACGTTGCACGTTGCGCGTTGGCCGGCAAAAGTCAAAAGTTGCACTTAGCTGTGGCTCCACCTTCGACCTCCGCCCACTTCTCTGGCTTTTTTCGGGGGGGTTGACAGGTTTTAGGGGGGCGGGAGTGTCTTTGGGGGGGTAGGCAGACAACAATGCATTACAGCCGGCGAAGTAAGTTGGTTGGCGGGTTGTTAGCGAAAGTGTTGCATTTGCCACACATCCGCAGCTGTGCTGCAGCGGCTGCTCCTCCTCCTGCTGCTGCTGTTTTAGATGGCTCCATGTTGCCACTATTCTGGGTGCTCTTTTTTTTTTTTGTGACTGTGACTGCCTTTTTTTTTCGGCGTATTGGCTTTTTTGGGTTTTGAACCGCCGCCATGGTCGTCGTCGTCCTTCTCGTCCCCGTCGTCGCTGTCGTCGTCGTGATGATGACCTCATTCTGTCTGGGCCCTCCCTCCGCTTGTGCACCAGTCCCCCCACGCTGTCGGCGCAATTTAATTTGCGAAACTATCTGTGTTCTGCCAAAAGTTTGTCTACCACATTGTTGCCGCTTCTGACGGCGCGAAAGCCCGGCCATCGCGCCCCTGTGTTATTTGCACACCAAATGGAGAAATGAACAGGCAGAGAGGCGGCAAAATGGAGCTCGACTGAGGTATATCCATTAAGGGGCTTGATGGGGATTTACATATTTAAAGGGTTTACTTGGTAAGTTAAGGCTACTTAAAGGTTACTGTAGGTTTCTGCCAAAAACCTTCAGATCGGGCAGAAATTTTAAAACAAATTGTTTGATAAGCCAAGGGTTTTTTGCTGCTAACATTTAATTACTGGTTAGTTGTGAGTTACAAAGCTTACAATTAATTAATTACTGAAACTTCCTTCAATCTACAATTAATTAATTAATTGCTAGCTTCACAATTAGAAGCTTTCCCAGACAACAAATAATGATATAGAAATGGCTGTAAGTGGTAGACCAATTAATTAATTTATAGTTGAGAGTTTCAGAGGAGAAGCTAATACATTTTCTTTTTATAACTAACAATTAATAAATGTCAAAAGCATTTTGTATTAGTCAACAAAATAATTGCAATTTTGAATATTTACAAAAAAAAAAGGAGATCATTGTGATAGTCTCCAGCCCTTTATTGAAGGGAACGAGTTGATCAGGAATTTACGATGAAAAACATTCCCACACAATAAATTTTGAAGACAAATAAATTAGAAAAAAAGGCATGAACACCTGCATATGCAATTATCAATTTTTATGAATACCCCTTAAGCCTGATATACCCTTAATTCTCCCCCAATACCCCTTGAAAATGCTGTAAAAAAAGCATAACTATGCGCGAATATGCCACCCCCCTCTTGGAATCCCCATCGCTTGTGGGTCCAACGTATATGGCATGATGTTATCAGTTCGATCTGCGCATTTGCATGCCGAATGAATGACGCTGCTCCCCAGCTCCCCGCCAGCTGGTTTCCCTTCGTCGTCGCCGCCTCCAGCCGCTGCTGGGGGATTGTAATGTTTGGTAATGTTTGAATGTTTGGCCATGATGGGAGCTTTGCGTCAGGCCAAAAGTGGATGCGACAAGTGGGGGTGGCGGAGTAGGAAGAGTAAGCTGGGACAGAGACGGAGATGGAGGCTAGAGGAGCGGGATGGCGAGGCCAAAAGGGTCAAAGTGAAATGGGGCCGCCGATGAAGAAGACTTTGCCTTGGGTTGGCCATCTTCCAGCAGCTCAGCAGCACAGGCCCAAACACTCGTAGTTTATGGCCAAGGCATCCAGCATTCGCCTGCGGCCAGTTGAATGCTAATCAAGTCCAGAGTTTCCACTGGATTTAAAATCACATTTTTCCGGTGGACCCAATCCTGGTGTCGAGTGGTTGCTGAATTTAACCCACAATCTGTCCGCAAGATGGTACGAATGATTGGTAAATGCTAGATGCCAATTTAACATTTTGGGCCATGTCTTATTGATGTGAAGTTAAAGGGATAGAGTCCCCTTTTTGCAAGATTTTTAGCTTTTGATATTTTACCTTAAGGTTTTAAAGTACCTACTTAAAAAATAATTTATAAATTTATTGAAGAAATAAATTTGTAAAAGAATTTTCTCTAAGGTGTATTTTACTTTACTGGCCACTTAAACATAACTTGAAATAGAATTTAAACTTAAGAATCCGTTTTTATTTGAGAGTAAATAAATTAAAGCCTCAAAAACTATATATTCCCATAGTTAAACTTTTCTAATTTAAACGGACAAATTGTAATTTACCAACAGTATTTATTAAAGAAATTATTTAAAAATTAAATACTTCGAAAACTTTATCTTTTATTCATAAAGCTATCCCAAACCTACACTCCCTGTATCTTAGCTTTCTAAAGACTCTCATATCTCTTTAAAAAAAACTTATTAAAAATAGCTTTGCACTTTATAACTTGAGAAACTTTTCCTTCTACTCATATTCATCCCCCAAAAGATGGAAATTTCCGCTGCCAAGTCTTTGCTATTTCAGCATTTTTCAAACCTAATTTAAATGCAACCCCCAAAAAGGAAGACTTACCCCACGAAAACTTGCTCATATTTAATATTAATATTTTCAGTCGGGGACAGTGGAAAGGTAAAGAAACAAGAACGAAGCTTGGTTAAAACAATACTCTCACCGAAAATTCGAGGCTCATCAATTTCCTTAACTTTCAAAAATTTGTCTTCATTTTTGGGCTCAACTTTTTTGGCTTTACTTTTGATTTAAAGGGCGCCAGACAAGGCGATGTGACAATGGCAATGACACCGGGCCCCCCCATGATTTTTTTCCCTCGGTATGAATATGATAAATCCTCGTCTCAAATTACCCAAAAAAACAAAAAGAAGGAACTTTCGCTCCACAAAAAGGCTAAAGAACTTTGGAGAACTCCACGGACTTGGTATTGGAATTTTTCGGCGAGTCTCGGATTTCGCAAATGCAATTGTTCGTGTTCGGGATCGAGGTTTTTATGCTTTTATTTGGTGTGTTGGACTAACACAAATTAATGTCACGGCAGGTGGGCGAAAGGTGGAGTCCAATTAAAAAACATATTTTTTAATTGCATTTCGTTGCACGCATGTCGGGTCATGTTATTACCATTGTTGCTGAATATTTCTCTGCCTCTTTCCCCAATTTCCCAATTGCTGTTCTTGCTGTAATTGGTTTATTGACAGAAAACTGGAAAAAGCAGGCCAATGTGCATGGTATATGCTCTTGCATATTTATTATATACGCTCCACATTGTTCCAGGGATTTTTGTTTTCGAATATTTGCTTAAACTTTTTTTGCATTCTGTGCCCCGGCTCAATTAAAAATTGTTTATTTAATTTGTGGCAGTCGCACATTTAAATTTTAATTAAATACATTTTTAATGCACGACAGGTAATGGAATTGAATGTTAATGCCGCGGCTGAAGGACTGCATTTGATAAATCTGTTAATTGCAGGCGATGTCCAACCAGCTGACAACTGTGTCTAGACTGGATATTTGATGACCAACAAATTGGTTTAGTTTTTTTTTTTAAATATGTGCTTAATTCTATTAAATATGTTTAGCATTTCAGGTGAAAGTAAAGATTTGTTCAGCTATGTTTATATTTTAGCTTGCGGCAATTCGATAAATTGCTTTAAATAAATTTATTAAAATATGTCAGTTATTCTGTCATCAAAATAACTTATTTTTAATAGGACAAATAATTGATTTTCATTGATAAAATTGATTTTATAAGTAATCTTTTATTTTAAATTATAAAAGCAGAAGCATGTATACTTTTTCTTATTTCCTAAGGTATTTTCTCAATTTTAATTTCTTAAATAAACTAAAATCTGACATACATTGTGTCACCTTCTTTTAAATATTTTCTAGTATCTTTTTTCCTTGTCAATTCCCCAATTTAAATAAAACCAACAATCCCTAATCTCTAATCACATTTATCCCTGTTTGAACAGGCCACAAATCCGCTTATACAGACATTAAAAATACAAAACTGCATCTTGGCCAAAAAGAAAACAATCCAGGGCATTGTCTTTCCTTTTATGGGCCACGGCTAATTCATGAAAATTATGAGCCGAGCGAGAGGCTTCAACATTCCAGACATGCAGAGGGGAAAAAATAAAACCAATCTTGGGAAGACGCCCACGCGACGGCCAGGAGATGCGTTTCTGCGTTTTTGCGTTCCGCTGGCTTTTGGGCGAGGCCGCTCCTTGGGTTCGCAGGCCCAGACCAGACCAGACCAGGCCCGGCCCGGCCTTTTGTATTAATATCAGGGTGAATATCTCAAATTTCAATGGGCCGCACAAAAATCTGGCACACATCTTTCCAAGCCAAGCCTAAGAGTCGCAAAAAGACGACCCAGTCTCGGGGTTCTCTTTCATTTTTTTTAGTTTTTGGTTTTTTTTTTTGGGTCCCAGGAAGCTGGCCAGTTCCCGTTCCCAGTCAGTCGTGTGCGCCGCCCATCAAACAAAGCTGCTAAAATGGTAGGAAGTCCAAATGTATCTTTGTATCTCATTTTGAGTATCTCTAAATATGTGAGTGAGCGTAAGCGCGCGTGTGTGTGTGTGTGAGAGAGCCGCCGCAAAAAGGCAAGTCCAGGCCAGGGCCGAAATGCAGGCCAGGATGAAGCTGGATGCTGGATGCTGGCTGCTGGTCCTCACTTAGCCGGGGCGCACTCATCAACACACAGACCGCAACGTGTCCCATTTAGAGAGACGGAGGAGCAAAAAGGAAAAAAAGATACGGCGGAAGGAGCAGGGAATAGTGAGAAGATGAGTGCACTGCAATAAATTTCAGGCAGAATCAAGAATAAATATAATGTTGCCTTCGTAGCAATTCATTTATTTCACGAGTAAATATTTTTTAATGATTAAAACTAACCAATTTTGCATATTACTTAAAACCAAAAATCTCTTTACATATATTTACTTAAATATTTAAGTCTCACTCTACAAACTCATAATAATTTTCCCAAGTGTACAGTATAGCAAAGAATGAGCCCGAGCCCGAAAGATAGTGGCCATAAAGCATGACTCCGGCAGGCGGCGATATCCTTGAGTGCGAGTCCAGTGTGCCAGGCCATTAGCCGCAAACGAGAAATGAAGATTATCTAAAAGATACATGCAGCGGCAAAGGCAGCGGCAACAACGATGACAACAAAACAGCGCCGAACAAGTTTCATTACAACGAAATTTTCGGTTTTTGGCCTCGCATTGTTTCTGGCCTATAAGTTATGCGGCAGAAGCCAACGAAAGCTGCCAGCTACAAGCCTCAGACAGCTCACAGGCCACACTCTCCCCTCCTCACCGATTAATTCCCGGCCATGAGTAACCGAAAAAGTTCCAACTTCAGTTTCAGATTCAGATTCAGATCCAGCGGAGCAGAGTTCACTTCTCTTTTTTTGCGGCCGGTCTTTGGCATTGAGGCGCCATTGTTTTGGCATAGTTTCCATGCCCAACACTAACACCCAAACCCAAACCCAACACCATCAGCAGTAGCAGCAGCAGCAGCAGCACCGCACACCCGCCAGCACATATGCACCCGGTTTTTCGCATAGTTACAGTTACAGTTACAGGCCACCGCCGACGGGCAGACAATGGTCTCGCTTCGAAGCGGAGAAAGCAGCCAGCAACCATGATGCACTGCATCAAAGGTGGTGCTGGTCACACTAGAGATGGCAACGTGAAGGGGAGGAACGAGAGATGGGCACACTGTTTGATATATTTATGTTTAAGAAGCATATAATAAATCTGTAAATTACTTTTGGTCATATATCACTAGCATAAAAATGGTCAGGTTAAGAAATTAATGAGGCCAACCTACAATAAGGCAGTGCATCAAAGCAATAGCTGGCCACACTAGAGATGGTAGCTTGAGAAGACAGAACGAGAGGTGCGAACATTATCCTTATATATTTCGGTATTTACATATAGGCCACATTAGAATATATAATTTATGTTATTATTTTTCTACTAATACAGAAAAATACACAATAAAGTAGTGCATCGAAATGTGTGCTGGTTACATCTATTAGCATAGAAAAAATAAGACTGATAATCTTCTGATATCTTCTTTCACACTCTGCCAAACCGAGCTCATCTCTATCGCAAAGGATTTGCCATTGTCCCCATTTCTGGGCTGTCCTGCTCTGTGTAGTGCATAATTGTTTTATTAGCAACATTTGCCTAAGCCAAAATCCATGGCCGGATTCCTTGCCGACACCCTCCCCCTGAGGCCACCTCTCCGGCAGTCCCTTGGACTACCGCTCCTCGTCCCAGCAGCGGCGCTTCGGTTCGTGTATCTTGCAGATACGTGCACTTTGTTTGGCACTATTGCCTAGTGGCTTTGTTTTCGAACTGTAACTGAAACTGGGCTACGACCAGGAGGCGGCGTCGAAGGAGGAGGTGGAGGAAAAGTACCAGGAACGTGAGATGGGGCCGAAAAAGTGAATAGCAGATCGAGGGTTCCAGGTCGTTTGGGGGAGTCCAAAAAAGGGCGTCCCCAATCCAAACATGTATCTATCTATCCGGGCGGCCCACAAAACATGGATGTATGGATGCACCGATGGTGGGGGCGATTGTTGAGATTGTTGCTGCTGGGGCCCCCAGGGGAAAGGCAAAGGAAAATCGGATTGATTGGTGAGTGCTGCTGCCCGGAGAACTCTCTCCTATGTTTGCCTATCCGTGGTCATTGTTTTGCACTTGCAGGTGGCATTCATAATTGTCCCCCAAGAAATCCATCCATGAGATGGAATTTTCAACAAGGATGCGTCTGGGATTATGGCAGGGACACACACACACACACATCAAAGTGCTAGCAAATTGAAACAAAGTCCTCGGACTTCAGAAGCAAAAACAACCTCATCTGGAGCTGCATTCAAATTAGATAAGAATCTAATTTATGCCAGCACACACACATTTTATGTACCGAGTTGCGAAAAGGAAACGTATCAATTCCCCTTTTGCTTGTTTAATTTTTATTTTTATTTTTTTTTTGTATTCTGGGTTATTTATTCAGTAAACAATAAATAACAAAGATTTGATGACTTGTAGAGTGGAAGTGGTTAAGGGAAATGATGTACATGTTTATCTCATTTCAAGTAATAAGAAGTAATTAAAATGTAATACAATAATAATAATTAATAATAATTAATTCAAGTGGAGAAATAATTAATAGAATTTAGCAAACAATCTTAAATAGTTAACAAGCTGTATTATTTTGTTGCCAATTGATTTTCCAGTTAGTTAATAAAAGCCATCAATGCAGTTATTACTTGAACTAAGGCCTATAATACCCATTTTTGTTTTTATACATTTTTCAATTAGTTAATATGTAACTATAAAAACAGCTAATAACAACCCACAAAAACGTGCATATGAGTCAATAAAATACCTAGTAAAATATTTCCCCTTAAGCTGCTTTTGATAGACTCGCTAACATAATGTTTAAAATTTTAAATCCTCGTAATTCGATTGTTAATTTAGTGAGGCATGCCTTTAATGGTTTTTGTGTTTTTTTTTTATTTTTTGGGTGTAAACATCTCCTCACATCTGACAGTTTAATTTGCAATTTTTCTTATGGCTTTGGCTTCCTTTCGACTTGGCTGCAAAGTTGGCTTAAAACTATTGATAAACCATGATAGTTAATTCTCCAGGGGCTTCCGGCTGCAATTTAAACTTTGCTCAAAGGCGACTTAAAATTTGATTTATTGCACACTCAAGTCGCTCCTCCTGTCCGTCAGTCAGTCCGCCGTCAGTTAGTCAGCTGTAATAGCTGCTGGTTGCCAGCCGGAGCGGCATGTGTATCTGTATCTGCTGGATGTGTAGTAGCAGCAAATAGACTGCTGCATAATAAAAATAAAAATTTTGAACGCTGCATAAAAGTAGGAGAAAAAGAAAAACCCCCCCAAACGACAGACAGCGTCGAACAGAAGCGTGTAAAAGTGTTGTAACTTGGCCGGGTTACCAATAATAAAAAAAAAACTGATAATAAAATAAAAAAACAGCAACTGTGCTGCTCTGGACGCTCGGAGGACGCTGCTTTGATCAATCAAGCGTCAAAATTATTGCCCTGTGCCACAGCCAGCGACAGTTCGCGTCCGCGAGTTCCACTCGCTACACTAAAAGAAAACGAAGTCCTTTTTACTGAGCAAACAACATTAGCATAATTAGTTTTACAGCTAATAAAATAAACCCCAAACTCTTAAAATTCAAGAAATTATTTATAAACAAAACTTTGTTATGTCGAAAACGATAAATAAAAATACAAATTTAAGTTTTAAATAAACCCTTGATAATTATTATATTAATTATAATTATATAATTATAATTTTTGAACTTTATTTTCAACTTTATTCATTTGAGACTAGAAAAATTGTTTGCAAAATAATTACAAATAATAAAAAATACTTAAATTTTCTTTAAACAAGAAACCATGGTTTTAGAAAGTAAAATTGTTGATAATTACAAAAGAATATATTTTGTTCATTCCTATTTAATTTTTGACATCTTTCAAACCTCCACAAATATTCGTAAAGTGTACAGCAATCGCCTGATGTACAAGGAGCAGGGGGGGCAGTGGCACAAGGGGGCGTAGCGCGGATGCAATTATAACCATTTCCACGTGACGCTTCAATGAGCCGCGGCTCGCTGGCTCCCAGCGGCATGGATATCGCCTCGGTTCGGTTTTGGTTCGTTCTCCGGCTCTTCGGGCTGAGGTCGAGAGTTTGAGTTGGTTGAGTCGCGTTGAGTCGAGCTGGTTGGTCGCCGGCAGAAGCCGTTAGTTGTTGTTCATGGCTAAATGGAAATTTATTGCCCACCAGCAACGCCCACACAGCTGCCACCAATTCTCGACCCCAGCCAGGCACACACACTCGACACACACTCGACACACTACATATCGTGGCCATATCGTACGTAGTTGCAGCTCTAATGAAAGCGAATCGCAGGGGGTTGAGTTCAGCGAGGCACAGTGGAGCGACCCTAGGCCGTCGGTCTTCAATAGATCAGGCTCAAGGATAAACAGAAATGGCAAAATGCCAAGGTTTCAGGAAGCAATAATTATAGAAAATAAACTGCATTCAAATCTTTAAAATATGATTAAATTTCTTAAATATTTTAGGCTAATTTAAGTTACTAAAAATTGTCTCTAACTTTCTGTATTTTCAAAAGATTTTTGTATCTAAAATTCTAATTAACTTTCTAGGTACTTCAAAGCTTATTCCTTAATCCACTTGCTCTCAGATCTCACCCATATCCATACCTCTAAACCCCCTTGATTTGAATATACTGAGCCCTGGATCTGTTTTCTGAGCCAGCTCTGATGCAACTCCTTGGAAAACCCTGAAGGGGCCAGCGGAACGTGCGTGGGACCATTCTGGAAGCCATCATGTTGTTGCTGCTGCTCAAGTGGCAGGAGCGATGAGGCTGCGATGCAACATGGCTGAGCGGGAAGCGGATTCGGCTCGTTGGCCATGTTATTATTATGCGCCCGGTGTGGCGCATAATGCAGCTAATCTGGGGAATTAGGTAAAAAAAGGCTGACAAAAGCCGGGCCGCGATATTGCTGCCATAGCATGCCAGCAGCATTGCACATTCCAATATCGTGGTATCCTGTTAGGCAAAGTAACTTGGCCTGAATGGTTGCACATTAAAAAAATAAGAATCTATTGCAATAGAAAATCTATAAGAAAGCAATAACAAATATGCATTTTCAGCTAAAATTATTATTCTTTCTTAGAAGTCCAACTAAAAAATTTAATTCTCAGTTCGAATTAAAAGTTCTTGAGGGAAGTTTTAAGACCTTCAAAGAATTGTTTATGACAAAATATTTAAAAGGGTTTCCTTAGCTTTTAAACCATTAATTTCTTAAAAAACTACAAACCATTTCAACATAAATTTCTCTATTAACTCCAATATTGTACTTCCAATTAAATATAACATTTCAAGGCTATAACAATTAATTGATCTTTCTTTGTGTGTAGAGTGGACTTCACGGCGCTTATCTTTGGCCAAGTGTCCTGTGTCTCTCTCTCTTCGGCCTGTATTATCCGCTTTTTCTCTTTATTTTTTCTCTGAAGGATTTACGGCAGCAACGCATAGCAGTCAAAGTAGCTAAGCGAATTAAAAAAGTAAACTCGAAAGTAAATTAAATGACAGTCAAGTTGGAGACCGGAGGAAATGAGAGGCGGCTCGGCGCTCAGCCAGCTGATAAGTTGCTAAGCCCGGGAGAAAACGACAATGCCGGAGAATGGTGTTGGGGGCAGGGAGAAGGTATCTGGGTGTATCTGCAGTCGAAGGATCAAGGGAGGAGAAGGGAGGAGCGACCGCAGCGAGGAAAATGTTTTAAAATGAAATCACTTTTAATGAGTCATTCAAGTGGCATGAAGACGGCAACAGACTCGACTCCGGCTACAGCTACAGCTCCTCTCTCCAGCTCCACTCTTAGTCGACTTGACTAGCCAGCCAGGCAGCATAAAAATAATAATTTTTACAGCTACCAACAAACAAAAAGAACAACGAAAAAATGATGGCTAGTGGATAGTTAGAATTAGAGTGAAGAACAAGAGGATACCCTGGGTACTTATAGCAGTTTTGATAGAAAATAATATTAATAAAATAAAGTATTCGAGATAAAGGCGATATTCATTGAAAAGGTTTATTTAGTAATACAGATTAAGAAGAAGGTGAGCTAATACAAGTCTTTAAAAATTATTCCCTAAAGACCAAGAAGCATAAGGAAACTTTTTTGATAAAGGAATTTAAGCTAGCAACTATTGCTTTGGTTATTACCATCTAAGATACTTTAGATACTCTTAAAAATCTCGAATTAAAACCAGAATAAATAAAAATATTTGAAAATTTAAATTTCCAACTCTAAAAACACATTCTACTATCAAATTGCAGGGTACAAATGGATTGCCTGGAAAAGGAAGGCAAGAGCAATAATAATTTCGCGTACGGACACTGCCAAGTGGAAGCGCCAAGCTCCAGGAAGCGTCAGTCGCCAGTCGCCGCCCCCGCAAGCTGCCTCATGCTCCTCCTGCCCCGTCATCCTCCCGGTGGTGGAGGGACAGGAAATCACTGGCAGTGGCTACCAAAGCGGCAACAAGTGGCCACGACTCGCTCTCTCTCAGAGATTCAGTTCCTGCGGCCATTTCACTTTGCTTTTCATTTTATTGCTAATTTTTTTTCGTTTTTTTTTTTGCTCTCCCAGCGAGTTTTTGCAAATTATAATGACAGCCCCGAGATACGGAATACGACACAGTGGTCGTAGTCAAGTGCTAAGAGGAGGGAGGACTTCTTCTGCAGCCTGTGGGGCCTGGTCAATGAAGGCGAATAGACATTTAATGAAACGAAACGACAACAAATTGTTTAAACATTATTTGCGCTTTCCCTTTGCCGTTCCTTGCTCTGCTCTCCCATCTCTTTTTCTGCATTATACATATATATTCGTTATTGTTAATAAACAGACATTACAAGGCAGATAATGAACGACAAGGACTTGGCAGAATGGAAATTGAAATTGTGCAAGGCTTTGACAGCAAACTGGAAAATCATTCATACAGCAATTTGTAAAAGGGTTGTCGGAATGGTATAGAAAAGTGGCCAAAAGAAGTAGAATGGAGTTTTTAAAATAAATGAAGTTTGCTAATTAATTATAAAATATAAAGGATGATACAGGTTAGACTTCAAGGGACAGTTGTTGCTTAAGAAAACAATCTTTGAAATACTTTTAAGTTCGCTTACTTTTCTTTTAATAAATACTACACACAAATAATGTAAGAATATCATTATCATTAATTAATTTTAAATAAATTCAAAATATAGTGAAAAGAGTTGAATTTCTTAGCTATTCTATAGCATTTTCTTTATATATTCCATCTAACCCATTCCCCTGAGATCAGTTTACTCATCTCTTTGGTAAATCCCCTGCTTCCAGCTGTCACTTTAATTTTCAACATCTTATTAATGGCTGCAACTATTTTTCACTTATTTCAAAGTTTTACAAACTTCTCAGCTATTTTTCTAGCTTTTCTTTGCGATAACATATATAAATATATATTTTAATCGTGTCGCCAACAAATTTCCTTCGACAGCTCGCCCGACCGTGAATGATTTCACTTAACGCTCCCGGGGATAAAACAACAATGTTATCGCTTAATACTTATAAAGTATACTATATATATATACATTTTCCTGTCATTTAATTTCTTTTCCACTCGTTTCCTTTCAAAGCGGAGGCAGGGAGTGATGCTGGTCAGGATGCGACCCGGTTTTATGGTCCTTTGTTTTCGCGCCAAATGCTTTGAAACGATTCTGTTCTGCCGGGGATGATGCCAAATAGAAAATCATCATAATTTTCCTTTATTACCAGAGTTTTTACCCATTTGCCATAGTTGTTTTCCATGCTTTTTTTATGGGCAAACTTTGGACCGATTCCCGTAGTCGTAGCTGTAGCTGTAGCTGTAGCTATAGCTTTAATTGCCATTGTCATGGGCTGGGCTTTGCTCATTGCCGTTGTCATTGTTTGTCACAGTCTGTTCCACTCAGAGTCATCAAAAACGTGAAAAAAAGCATTAAGGAAAAAGGGGAAAAATACAAGAGTAACTTTGTCGGAAACTCCTTTGATTTGTTTTCAGCACAACAGTATAAAAGTTTTGTATGAGGCGGACCCAGACCCGAAAAGTTCCCTCACCCAGATGAGGTGTGTGTGTGTATGCGAACTTTTTGAAGACAAAACATTTTTGAGTTATTAATGAAAAGTTGTTGTCTATCCCAGCTGAGGTTGAGGGGGGTGCGGCTCTCGGTTTATATAGCAAATACACAAGTGCTAACTAAATGTTATGCTTTCATTATGCTCAGTAGCTCTGCAAAACTTTTGCACCTTTCGTGCGGCTGCGAACTTCTCCTGCGAAATAGAGGGAGAGTGCTTTCCCACTCCTCCTGGTTATTGGCTTAGCTGATTTTTCTTTTTTTCTATTCAATTTTTATTTAGTTTTTGTGTTCCTGGGTCTTAGTTGAATTTTCCCTTTTATAGACACGCATTTGTTTGCGTAAAGTGCACTTTTTAACTAACTTGTCTAACGCAACTAATGAAAAGATTTGTTATTAGTTTTCTTTTTTTTCAGACCAGAAGGAGAAGTGCTAAAAGTGGCAGCAGCTGCCGGTAACTTGGCCCAGGGAATTATACATAAACATTGGACCAAACCAGGCAAACACACACACACACATACAACACACACAACACACACTGGGGGTAAAAAGAAATATGTTCGCAACTTGAAAAAGTAAATAAATATTTGAACAACTTCTTATGGCCAACTATTTGTTCGGCAGACGAGCCAGCGAAGGAAGGAACAGAACAAGTTTCGGTGGGCCAGGCCCAAAAGCACCAAAAAGGTGAGTTCAATTCTGCTCCAAAGTGTGCAACTTTCGAAGCCATTATGTGAAAGTTTTATTTCGCATCGCCTCGACCAGGGTCCCGCCGCCTGGCAATCGACAAGTTTTCCTCTTGGGTCGCTCCTAGGTTTCGGGCAGGGAGAATTGGATTGGCAAATTGTTCGGCACATCATTTTAGAGGCAATTTAACAAAATGAAATTTAAGGAAAAATTCTTTCACAAACTATGTGCGAAGAATGGGATTTTCCAAAGCTTGTCTAGTACGGGAATTAAGTAAATATTGGCTTTTGTGGAAGTATAAATCCATTATTAATGGATTTTGGCATTTAAATGATAATTTTATTAGCTTAAATGAGTTGGAAATGTGAATTTTATTGGTCTGTTAAACAGAAATACTAATAAGTATAACGTATAAGTATAACTATAGAAATCTAAGTACAACGATAGGAAAAGTCGGGTAAAATAACATGATTTAATAATTGATCTTTAATATTGTTCTTAGCCATAATAGAATAATGTAAATATAAATAAATACATAAGAATATATCTTGAAAAAAAAATCATTAAATAAATATAACTTAAGTAAAGAGATGTCTATGTCTAAAATATACCAAGCCAATCTTATAAACGTATATCATAAATTAACTTACTTCTCATACAAATCTCTTCATTCTCTATCTAACAAAGCAAACCCCCTCAATATCAATATAAAATCAATTCATATTTTCTTTGAATGAATTTTATTTATTTAGTTACAAAAGATCTTCACCTCTACGTAGGTGTTCCTTTCAAAGCCGTCCAAAATCGCTTGTTTAATATCACAACAATAATAATAATAACAATAATAAAGGCCATTCAAAGTCTTGTTCGAGCATCTCTAAAAGCTACCTAAATATGGAGACCATCCATAGACCAAGTATGGGGCATTGTTCGCCACACAATTGGCATATTAAATGACCGCTTTTGTTGGGATATTTAACATAACATCATTACTAACCGTGTCTATTTTTGGCCTTGGCTTTATCTAAAACAGATAATTAAGTCCGCTTTGAGCCGCGGCTGTCTCCCAGCTGATTGATTGACTTTATCGGTCGTTTGTGCGGGGCCTTATCAACACTCGGCCCGGAGTCAATCTTTTTGGCCCGGCCTGGGCCCGTCGTCTCCGGTGCGGCCTATCAAGATGCAGTCAGAAAATGCATAAAGTACGTATCTCACGGCGCACCGCAAGAACCACAAGGGGCACAAGGCGGGCACAGGAGGTTGAAGAGTCTCAGATTAAAACCAGTTTTTAACGGCAATCGTGTAGGCCGAGGAGTGCCATCTTTATGGACAGGTTAAGACAACTTCCTGCGTCCCGATGCCCCCCTGCCGAGGAGTTTTGCCTGATCGACAGTTCAACATGAAAATGAAACCAAAAAAAAAGGATGACACACCATCAAGACATTTTTCATGGTTTGTTTTATATAAATTAGTTTGCTTTTATTAACAGATCTTAAGGTTAGTTAACAAAGTTGCTGGGTTCTTAAAAGGGTATAGGAATTTGCAAGTCGCTTAGTGAAGATTACAATTTTAAAATAATTATACAAATTCAGTACATTAAAAGTGTTTAAAGTACAGAAATTGTTTTTGTTTATAGATTTTTCTTATACAATTTTTTGAGAACAATAAAAAAGTAACATCTAAAACATAATATGACCGAATTCACAAACAAATACAAGTGAAAGGGTGCCACATGGGTAATTTTACTAAACGAAGGTCACATTCTAATCACATTATTTAATTTTTATTCGAGAAATGTATTTTTTAATATTTATTAAATATTTTTCTGTAACTTTTAGTTTACTAGGAACTTAAGTAGATACGAAACCTATGTGATACTATCTGTAAACTCCTTTCTCCAACGATTCCAGCAATACACAATGTATCTTTCGAGTGTTGTCACCTAAATTTATTATCCCAGACATCTGGCATCGCGCGTTCCAGGTGTTCCTCGTGGCTGGGAGAATCAATCAAGCGTCAGTTCTTATGGCCACCCGCATTCTGCAGTAGTTTATGACCGCTGCTCTCTGCTCCGTCACACCGAATTTCCAGGCGGCTGCTTAAACGTTATGACAAAAAAATAATAATAAAAAAGGAAGAGAAAAACCAGAACGTTAAAATGGCACGTAGTAGTACGGATAATTTGATTAATAGCGACAGCTAGAACAAAACGAGGCAGATGGAATTATGTATAAATGTTGAATGCGCTCAAATGAATTATTTATGACTTACATGCAAATCAAAGTTGGCAACAGAAGCGGCATTTTCAAATTAAAATTATTGTCCTTTTTTTATGCGTATTGTTATCCTTCTTTGTTTATGGCGTTCATTACCTGCTCATCAATTTGTAATTGGATCCACTTCAAAAAGGCAACTATTACACAAATATATAGTACAAAAAAAACCTACATTGACTGCAAAAAAAGGTTATGTTTGCTGAAATATTCATTGTTAAATGCTGCGAAAGAATGCATATTTATTAAGGTGAATTATTTAAGCTGAAAAAAGGTAATGTAAAATCAATGGATTAATTAGTATTGCAGCTTCCACTCCAGCGACGACCACTCCAGATCCAGATCCAGATCCAAAACCAAACCAAACTACAACAATCGGGCCAACGCCTGGGAAAGAAATGGTGGAAGAGAGAAGGCAACAAAAGTCTGGACAAGAGTGACCAGGCCAGCATTATGCGATAGGATTAGGTGGGCGGCATGGGGGACTTTGGGAGTTGGAACTTGGTTTCGACACCGTCACTTGGGCATTTGCTTGTGCAGAGGTAAAGGAAAAACTATTTCTCGACAAAAAAAAAAACATGCATACATACATATGTATAAAGAGTACTGCGAACACGCAGCTAGGAAAATACTGTGAAAAAGCCAAAAGCTCCTGCCGACGTAACTGCAGGTGAAAATGGATTCTGAAAATTGGGTTAATTGATGCTTAGTGTTTTGCCTCAGCGACTGGCTGGGTCGACTGGGTGGCCATGGCTAGTGGGCTGAGGGCGTGGTTATTTAGCGCCAAGTGGCTAATAGTTTTTTCCACCCGCTTGGCAAGCGAGCGAGCGAGCCAGCGGAAGCGGAAACCGGAAATGCGCACAAGGAAACACACACAAACATTGGCGCACAAACACATTCCATGTTTACACTTGCTTGTGAAATTAGCCAAGTTAAGTGTGACCGAGTTCGTTAAGAACACAAAGGATCAGGTTGCCACCTTGATAAGGTCTGAAAACCTTGGTCACACAATCTCACATCTTAAACTTCTTTAATATTTTGCAGAATATTGGAACTAAAATTTTACTTTTTTTATAATTTATAAGATTTAAGAAGTAGTGATTGAAGAAGTGTATCATATCAACAATTTGGTTTTTGAATTATCAGTTTATCAAATTTGTATGCTATTACTTGTTTTCGTCAGATTTTCCTCGCATAAACCTGCTTTCAAATGCCAAAATGGCGGCATCGCTTTCGTTATGGTAGGGGACTAAAAGTTACAAAGGTCAGCTAAATAGCCACATAAACGCCATATACATATACACATAGATGTATATTATATATTCATGTAATTAGCATTATAACCCATTGTCGAATTATACACACCGGGACTGCCCTGTTCCGTGAGATTGGCAATGAGTGTGGGCGGACCACTGCTCAGGCTGCCTCCATTTGCACCGCCATTTCCGCCGGCAGTAGAAGCGGCACCTCCTCCTCCTCCGGTTCCTGAACTCCCAGCTCCACTGGCCGCTGGATCCAGAGCTTGGGCAACATCGAGGAGCAGCACCAGCAGCAGCACCACCAGGAGCGGAAGCGTGCACATCCAGACGAATGCCCCTCTAAGCGCTGGCCGCTGCCTCATCTTGCAATTTGGTATTTTGGCTATGTGCTTGTTGTACTCCCGCACTGGCATCAACATGTTCCATTGGTTGCTACTTGGCTCCTTGCTTCCGATGGCGCTAATTGTGGATGATGCTCTGTAAAGCAGTTAAGAGGGATATTTGGTTTAAGTAATGAATTGGCTTATCTGGCGAGCAAAAAAAAAAGGGAGAGAGAGAAAAGAAATATTTATCCAAAGGTCTAGCACTTTTTATGCTGGTTTTATTTTTTGAATTGTTTTCTTTTATATGTATCACTGTTGTCCATATTTTTTCCACTTTTATTGTAGTTTTTGTTCACTGTATCTCCCTGTACTTCACGTGATTCAGTTTGATTTTATAAATTATCTTTATGGCACTTCACGTAATGGATACTTTTGGTTTTATTTTAATAGATTTCATTAATGCAAATGCATTGTTTTTTATAGTTTTATATTTATTTGTAATATTTAATTTGCTTTTTTTACTTCTTTTAATATTATAAACATGCACTTTTCAGATGCATCTCACAGATACACATAGCCATCTGGCATCAGTTAGTAGCAGTTGCAATTAATGTGCTTTGCAAGTTTATTGCAGAAACACACAGCACACACAGAAAAGTATCTCATGGCTACGCATTGTATCTCAATGTTGCACCACACACACAGATAACCTCCACCAACTGGCTGCAATTAAAGTTCTTTGGTCCTGTGCTCAACCCAACATCTGCTCCTTTCGGGCTTGGCTACAAAACGTATCTCAAATTACACATTTGGCATATAAATTGCTCAATTTCATGTATTTTGCCTGTGTCAAATTGTCATTAAGCGAGTATCGCGCGGAACACACACACACCCCTGGTGTACCCAGGCTAATGTATCTCTGGGATACAATTGCTGAAATTGCACTTTTAGCACTTAACCGCGACGGAGTTATTCCTTAAGTGTGATTTCTTTTATGGCAGAGGCCAGTGTTTATGACTTTTTCATGTCTTTAAATTATCGATTTATAAATGCTTGAGTTTTTTATATTTTTTTTGGCAACACCTTTTGCTTGGCTTTATTTTCGCCCATCTTCAGTTTTTGTATCTCTTTGTGTGTTTATATTTATGCATTGCACTTGTGCCAAGGGCTTTTCACTGTTTTGCTTGTTTTGTTTTCTTTTTTTGTTACTGCTTTTTGTTACATTTATAAATGGTTTAGAGAAGGAGCAGCCACACACGCACAGCTGTGGCTACAATTTGTAACTGCCGTTGGTTCCGAGGGAGATCCTTCGCTGTCCTTGCGTTTTCCTTGAGTACTCAGTTTTCAGCCAAACCAGCCAGCCAATGTTTACACACGCTCTCAAGAACTTTTTGTTGGTCGTCAACAAACCATCAAGCATTTGCGTTATATTGCTTATCAGCGTCTGAGATATGGCATAGAGGTTCAGTTGAGTTGAGTTGTGCTGAGGATATTTCCTTCCTTGCTTTTCCTTTCGTATTTGATTTACCCTTCGGAAAAGGCGAAACGTGCTCACATGCGGTTCGCTCGAATTTTCCAGTGTGTTGTTTCAGTCAATTGCCGCATTTTAAAAACGCATAAAATTGCTTTATGTTTGCCTTTCCATTTCCCTCGTTGCGGGTTTACTCCTACTACTCCTCCTCCTCTTTCCTTGCTTTTCTTCGGGCTTATCCTCCCGGCGTAAATTTATGCAAGGCGCCTTAGTTAGACAGACGTTTATTCAGCCTTTTTTTCTCTTTCCAAAAGGGGATTTTCACTGGAGGGAAAATGCACTCCGCATCACAGCTGCAACAGCAGCAGCAGCAGTTCTTCAGGTATCGCTCCTATCGGCCGTATCGCTCTGTCCTCTGGCGTAAGTATCTGTAAGTGGTGCATAAGTGGCAGAGAAATGTTATTGATGATTTATTTGCATTTGGCATTGATATATGCTAATGTTTCCCTCTTTCTTTGTCCGTCTTCGTCTTCCAAATCGAAATAAAAACAAAACCAAAAACCGAAACCAAATCGTACAGAAAGGAAGGAGAGAAAGGTGGGAGGAGGTAGGTAGGTAGGTACCTCACGGTTTCGGGGCTATGGGATTATGTTATCTTTGGCCGCGGCCTGTGTTGGCTTTTCAATTTTTCATGCCGCGCGACAGCCAGCCAACAGAAAGAGAGAAGGAAAGAAATTATTATGGCATTTTTTTCTCCACGTCGCCTTTTCCTTAAAGTCATTTTTATTTGCATTTCGTGATTTCGAACAGACAGATAAGACTTGCATCGCTCCGTCCCCGTTCGCTCTGTGTCAACTCAAATATTTGATTTAATTCCCTGACATAATAATTAATCACTCGGCACCTTTTACGAGACGTGCCTAACCCCGGGCTCTGGCTGCGCTCTCCCTCGTTTATTTGTTTATAATTAAATATTATTTGGCAGTCCAAATGAGACAGCCGGCGACTCGAGTGGCATTTATCAGTCATTCACTTTGGCTAGTTTCGTTTCGTTTCATTTTTCTTTTTTTTTGTATTTTATTTTGTTCTTCCCCTTTCACTGCCCTTTGTTTAATGAGTTACAAATTTGGTTTTTCAGTTGTTTAATGCCTGACAGCATTATAGATTAGTGGCCGAAAGTTTTTCCAGTTCGCTGCACTGCGGTAAACTAAGTTTGAATTATGGAAAATCTACTTGAAATAGGTGAGAATATTTCCTAGGATAATATAGAGTATAACAAATATTTTGAATACTTATTTATTATTTAAATATAGACGAAAAATAGCCCTACTCTCATTTCTTATTTCTTATTTAGACTAAAGACTAAACAAATTTAATTTATATTTAAAATTCATGTACAAAGCACCCCTCACATAAATCTATATTTTCTACTTTTTTCCAATTGCTTAAAATTTAAAAAAATAATATAAATTTAACCTTAATAAAAGTTTCTTTTAAATCTAAAATTTATTTAGAGTGCACTCCCCACCTTCTATGATATTTTTTTCCTATGTCATTTACATTGGGATCTGGGAACCGTTTGCCTCGCGGCCGTTTTTGTCGTCCGTCTGTCGCCGCTTGTATCTTGTATCTGGCTACTTGGTGGGTCTCTCAAATGTATCTGTATCTCGCCGTCTGAGGCTGAGGCTATTTCTCGGCTAATGTGTTGTGTTGTGCGTTCATTCCGATGTGTGTTTTTCTGGGCTAATAGCCGAGGGGGGAATTTGTGTTAATTGTATGCTCGTTATGAATGTTCGTTGGCATTTTAAATTATTGCAGAGATTTTTGTTTGTTTTTTTACGAGAAAAGAGAGTCAAATAATATCTGACATAATTTATGGTTGCTAGCCTTAGTTTTGAAAGCCTATTCCAAAACAAATTGATTTCTGCCAAAAGAGAGCTTGCATTGTTAGGGACTTTTATAAATTTGGGAAAGTTCCTAGGGAACCTGTTGATTTTTTTGTTGTTTATAAAAATATATAGAAAGAGATTTTGTGTTTTATAGAAAGTATAAAAACAATAAAATTAATTGAAATTTTCTGTGCTTGTCTTTTCTTTCTAATTCATTTTAAGATAATTATTTTAATACTTTCCGCTTGAATAATACACATATTTTCCCCAATTTTAAACTCCAAGACAAGTTAATTACTTAACAAATTTTATTATTTTGTCGTTTGACATATATCTAGGCTTATCAACCTGTTTCTGGGGTAGCTTATCTCCCACGAATTTCGGATAATTTACTTAGGCAAATCTTGGCAAAAAGTTTTCCGCTTCATTCAACTCCGGAATACAACTCTCTCGGTCGATTAGCATATATTGGTAAGAAGAACGGGCAACTGAGAACTGCGAGCGGTGTGCCCTAAGAGATTGCCTTATTCGGTATTAAAAATTCATGCACTCAACTGTCAGAGACCTTGAGATACATTTGAAATTCAAGTGCCACGGCACACGCGCATCGCTAAAAGTGTCAAATTGGCAAAAGTGGACGACGACGAGGATGAGTGCGAGGAGTTCAGACTTGAGAGTTGAAGTAAAAACAGAGAAACAGAGAAACACATTCTAAAACAAACTTTTCAAGCCTACCGAACAAGGAGTGTGTGTGTTGTGTGTGTGTGGTGTCTATAAGAAATTGATATCATTTATCAAACTGACACATCCAGAATCTTTTCGTTTGGGGAACTTTTTGCAAATGAGGCAGCAGTCGGGGCATAAATAAACATAAGGGCAGGCAGGGACGTGGCACACGCCTAATTGAATTCAGCGGGGCGAGAGTAAGCGAGAAATACATAAATAATCGGACGATGCCGCAAAATTAGTTCATTAAAGAAGCTCTCACAGCGACAGGGAATTTGCATACCCGACCGAAGAACCGAAAACGAATTGAAAAAATAAAATGTAAATTAAAGTAAACAATGCAAAGAGAGCTATTCAAATTGTTTTTTGTGTTCTTGTATTTTTTATACATCTCCTCTGCCCCCACTTGAGGCAAAGGAAAAAGTTCCAATTGCCGAAAAAAACTTCAGAAGTCAGTAACATGCAACATGAATATCAAAATCAGAGAGGGAGCAAAAGTCTGGTAAAAAATTATATATAAAATATACCACGTTATGGGGGAGGGTACTATTCGGTTTATTCATGTACAAAAAAAAAAAAAGAGTGTTTTTCGGTTTGTATTTATATTTGTATTTCGTGGAAACGAGTGCAGCAAATCAATGCCCCAAACAACTACGAGAGCTGCGTGTCAGGGCCACCAAAAAAATAATAACAAAAACAAAAAGGAGAAAAAAAAGGAAAAAGTATATAAAACCAAATTCCTGGAAGCCCTCTCAACGATCAGAGCCAGTCCCACACTTGTAATAAAAAATATTTTCAATAATAAAGTGTATTAAGTTGTGAAGTGCACACAGTGAAAATAAATGAAATGTGAACCATGGAAAAGCTTCGAAAAGCAATAAGAGTGAAAAATTCTCCAGCCGCTCCCCCTTTTTTAAAAGATATAAAAAATATAACGAAAAAATGTATATATGTAAGTGCTGCTTCTGCTGCTGCTGCCGATGCCTGGCTATATATACCAGTTGCGTGTAAATATAAATATTTTTTCCATACAAATACTGAAGAGAGAAAGAGAGAGAGTGGTTACATACATTCCATGGAGACAACTCTGGTTTGTTGATTCTACAAATACGAGTATATACTCGCATGTATTCATATATATATTCAACTGAACGACCGACTGAACGAATGCATGAATGTGTCAATGGCTCAAAACGATTTATACAGCATATTAAATTCTGACATCAATGTTTGATTGTCCATACATGAAAAGTAATAAAATGAAATGAAATGGAGAGGTAAAAGCCCGGCGAGTAATGAAATCAAATAAAGTCCACCGAAGGCATCTCTAAAACTGGATTTATTTCTACTCGCCACTCCACTCCACTCCCTCGAAATTGAAATTGAAACTCATTTAAGTTTGTCCGTTTGTAGTTTCACCTTTAAAGAGATTACATTGAAATTGAAGTGCTTGCACTGAAAAGCTGAAAAATCCCAGCCCATTTCCTAGGGTTTCCTTGCATTCTACGCTTACTCTTTTTTCTCCTCTTTTATTTACTGGCTGACCCGAGGCTTATTCTTCAATCCATTGTTGTTGTTACCAGTGGGAGAGAGTGAGTGAGTGAGTGAGGCCACCGAAAAGCTGAACCGAATTGGATTTAACCCCTTTCTGCCGAGGTTGATGCATGGCAAAAGGGATTAGAACGGTTCTCGGTGGGTCTGTGTGTGCCCCTGGGCCCTACGAATGCCAGAAGGGATTTCTCTGTTATGCAGAGAAGCCAAACTCAAATTGCTGCATACTTTTCTTACTTGTTGATGCAGTGCCATTTCTTCAGGGGACCCAAAGACCTGTCTAAAAATTCCTTTGAAATCTTTGCATGAAAGGGGGGAAATTGGTTAAGATTTCCATTTGGTTATCTGGCTAGAAAGGTTTACGTGGCAGCAGACACGATAGAAGATATTAAAAAGCTAATTTTGAACTGGGAATTTACTTCTAGAGAGTGATGGAGGATTAAGAAAATATAGTTAATCAATAAGAAGCTATTTCAAGCATAGAAAACGTAGAATAAAGATATATCCTAGCTTAGTTGAGGCCTTTTTCCCATTGTATTTGTTCAATAAATTAAACATAAAATCGATTTCCCTCACATAAATTGCAAAACTAAAATATCGATTTATTAAAATCAATAGAGTTACCATCAATTTAAACTCCTTTCTCATCTATGCTCTCTTTTCCCGATTATTTTGTTACGATAAATTAAATATAATATAGATTTATATCGATTAATTATTCTATATCGAAATATTTAGCATTTTTCCAGCAATCCCCACTCCCGTTTTAAACCTTTACCCTATATACCCGCTTGCACCTTTAAAGTTACTCAGATTACTGCCAAAAACCCATTAAACCCAAATCATATAATGACCAGGTCAATTTGCAATTCTCTGTGCTGGCGGCTCGCTCTCTCTGTGCCTGCAGAGCCAAACTCCTATTACGACGGCCTCTCGTTGCCCCGAAATATTGCCTTAGTTAAGGGGAATTATTCAAATGGCAAAGCCCATCCACAAATTATCGCGCTTCGGACATTCCGCGCACCTGCTTTGGCATATGCTAATTAAAGGCGACGCCCTGTGCTCCGCTCCACTCGCTCCCCCTTTCCTGTTAACTGGGTCACGGGAATGACATCCTCGAATATGCATATTGCCATATTGCTGGCTAACGGCATTTGGCCAGAGCAGCTCACAGAGTGAGAGATGCCCATGGAGCCAATGGGAGAACTATCAATCTTGTGCAAGGCAAAACATAATTTATAACCGAAAAGGGGAGGCTGGCCCATCTCTTTGGAAACTCTTCTCCTGCACATGATGGCGGCACCACTAGCACGCCCACTGACACCGCTCCACGGAAATAAGAATTCTTTTGGATTTAAATTTCTTAGGAATTGTTTACTTAGGGATTTAAGAAAAATAATTAAAAGATTTTTCTGGGTTAAAATATTGTTGGAGGTGCTTCAAATACAACTTTCTGTTTCCTTATAAGAATAATCTTAATATATGATTATTAAACCCCTATTTATTCCTGAAATATCTTAAACTCTGATTCAGAGTGCTTTTAAACCCAATTTCCTCTTCGTAACTCCAAATTTTTCCATGTGCAAAAAAGAGGTGTGACCAAAGGTGCTATAGTGCAAGTTTTCGGAACAAAAGGCAATGTCAGTTGCGGTTCTTTTAATGAGCCGCCAAAGCGTGAAAAAGCGCAGCAATTCCCGTCCGCCTCTTCTACCGGGGAGGATCCCCTTTAGCGTTCTCTTCCAACTCTCCAGCTGGTAAAGGTGAGGCGGCGGCCACCAGCCAGGTTGATAATTATGAATGGAGCCAACTGTAAACTGACACAAAACAAACTCAGCCCACACAAACACACACACTATACACACACCACGCCACACACTGGGCCAGCACACGGGGCCATTGAGCTGTCAGCTGCGGCGACCTCGCGCTGATGCGGCAGCTACACCCAAAATGCAACGCCCCTGCAATAGGTAAGCAGCTTAATCGAGCTGCATCTACTGGCTGCATCTCCACGGCATGGCATAGCCAGCCCCTAAAACCGGGCTCCACCAAGCCCATGCTTAAGCCCAAGCCCATCACCATCCACATCCACATCCCCAACCACCAGGCCATAGTCGGTGTCTGTGCCGCCGTTATCATTAGTTGCATCTTAGAGGCACTCAGCCGCAGCTGAAAAGCTTTCAGGCCCTGGTTACCAGCTCACAGGTTAAGGTTTTACACAAGGAGAAAAATTATTGAAGAAAAATAAGAATAATAATTACAAAATTCAATTATTGCTCTATGTTGAAAATAATACTATAAATAAATGCAATTATTAAAATAATTTAAAGAACAAGAAAATATCGCCCTATTATCGTATTTTATGATGAAATTATGCTTATAATTCCCAAGTTTGTTTTTCAGAGTTTCATTCTGATTTTGTAAGAATTGCTGCAGTATATAATTCCAAATATGTTTCTTAGAGAATACTTCCAAGGTTTTTAAAAACTAATTTTGTTGCATTTTTTCGAGCTATTTCGCCTATGATTCTCAATTTTCTTTTTTTTTTCAAAATTACACTGTTTAAAAATAGTTTTCTTATTAACTTAAAAATTAACAGAAAATTTTAATAGGGGGAAAACATTTTAATTATAAAATCTAAAATTATGACATATTTAGTTTGTTTCAGTGTAAGACCCATGCCCAAGTCAAGTGCAGAATGCATTCGGATAGGAAAAAGATGGGGAAAACCAGGGCGAAAAGGAAACGAAAGGAGTGGAAAGGAAAGCAAAGTAAAGGTAAGGAGAAAAGGCAGGCTGCTGAGCGTTTTATTAATTTATTGCCTTGACGATAGTGGAACAAATCTATTAAAATGCGCATATTAAGCCGAAAGCAGCTTAAGTAAATTACGCACTTATAGATGGCAATAACGAAAACGAATCGGGCTTAGAGAATCAATGAGGACCAGAGCAGAGAGCAGGCAATCAAGAAGAAAGAAAAAAGGGCAGACAGCGAAGATGATGCTAGGCTAAAACAAAAGTCAAGTCACAAGGCTGTAAAAATGGTTTAATGAAGGCACTAAAACTTATGAAATAAACCTGAAGTAGTAGTAGTAGTCGGAGATGCCTTAATGACAGAGCTTAAAGTCGATGCCAGGCAATACGCTGTGGCTCAAAACAAGATCCAAAGTGAAGATACTCACAGAAGCATCGTAAAACTAAAGTTAATTTAGCAATTTTCCCAATCACATTGAAAACCAATAACTATTTTTATTTGAGAGCCTCTAAATGGGAAAGCTTTAGGAGCTAATTCCATAATTTCAATCAAAGAAATGAATAATATCTGATGCACTTTTTATGACCAGAAAAACGAGCCATAAATCGATAAGTAATTTACTGCAAAACCATCTACATCAGAAATACCTTAAAAAAAATACGTAAAAAGAGAACAAAAGCCGAACGAACAAAAACTTATCATTAAGACCATAAATAATTAGTAAAGTCTTGTCTGGCGGAGAGCGCGAATCGGTCTTTGATTTGGCTTAAAAATTGCTTAATTAGTCACGGTTCCATCGGGCGGTAGTAAAATGCGTGAATAATGCATAAAATATGGCAAGTTTTTGTGTGTTTGTATGATAAACGTTTAGTTTGGATTTCTTTCGGCTTTGTTTTTCGGAAATTTGAGAAATTGTTATTTGGGTATTTCTCGTTTTTTCTTCTCACATTTGTGTTGTGTGCGTTTTGGGTTCTTTATTAATTTCTGTGCGGGTTGTTTTTTCTTCTGTTTTTAGCCAACCTGGGCGGCAGTTTATTTATGGCTTTGCATTTATTAAAATATACATTTCCACGCATATACATATATGTATACATATGCATAAGTGGACGTTTGCTTAACAGGTTGTTGTGTGAGAGGGTGTGTGTTTTTCTGAGTTATTTAATATCAATTAGGGGGCCGCAGCTGATTTCAAAATAACGACACGCATTTCACTTAATTCATCGCCGAGTTTTGGCTGTTTCGGTTTTCGGTTCTTTTTTCGGAGGCCTTAAAGCCTAACAAATGGCTGCAATTAGAACAATATGGCGAAATGCGTACAATTTGGTGGGTTTTTGTTTTCTCAATTTATGGGGCAACGCAACACAAGTTGAGTGTGAGGTCAAATTGCTCTTTGAATATTGATAAATGATCGGCACTCGATCGTGTGTACCAAATGAGATGTGTGTTCCATATATAAATTGGTTTATTTGTGGACGTTTTTTTTATCTCTGTATGTACTGTAATTGTTTGACATTTGACTGAGTTCATTGTGCGCTTTATATATGCTTATTTAACCAAGTGTTTGGACAATCAGAAAGGGGCTGACATGACATTGATTGATTGGAAAGGCAATATGTATATATTATCTGGATCGAATTGAAAGAATCGATGGAATTTTACGAGTATATAAAGCTACGAACTACGAATTATATACTACATATCTCTCAAAAACCCTTCACTAATTCCATTCGAAGCCTTCTTGTGATGTAACCATGGTTGGGCCAACATTTTGCACCACAAAAATCACACGCAAAGTGATTTTGATTTTGCCATAACACAATTTGTCAGAGAAATCCCATAATAAATATGGCCACAATACCACAATTCAGTTTGTATTTTTAGCGAGAGTAAGAATCGACAGGCGGCCGCAAAACCATCTCATTAAAAATTAGATTGAAATTCATTTTTAATAATTACAAACCTTAGGCTGTCTAAATTTTATAAAAAATTTTATATAATTATATAGAATATATTGACCCGGAGTTGCCGCGATGAAAATGTTCCACTAATTTGCGGCTAAACTAATTAATGGTTCGTGGCAGTGCCCCTACTTGGAATTCTCCCTCTTCTCCTATTTTTATAACAATAAAAATACAATGCGAAATAAATTGATTGGTGGCTCCATTCGAATCGATTCGTTGCGGCCGATTGAGTTTGAAAAACATTTACAAAATATGTGTGTGCCCACTAATTTACAATAAAGCAGGAAGTACCTAGTTGAGCCACCAATACTCGTCCCTATACCATATATATATATATATTCCCTATATACATATATTTCTAAATTGCTTGATTGATAAAAGTGCTTCGAGTGCCAATCGAGGGGGACGAGTTCCTATAGTCGCAGCGTGCCAGACATTCTCCAAATGGGGTGGAAAACTAAGCGGCTAACTGATTTCCGAACAAAACTTTCAACATATTAAAACTGCACTTGGCCAGGCCAGGCCACCCCCACCCAGGATCACCCACCTTTTCCAGGGAAAGAAAACCCCCAAAGGAAAGGCGCTCAAGTATGTTGAACACGCGTCAAGTTCCTGTGGCAAACTTTTGCGTCAACTTTTGCAGGACCTTTCTTCTGTCTTCTGTCTCCTTTCTCAGGCACCCAAAGGTAAGTTCTTGGTCTGGGCACTTAAAACCAAAGGAAAAGAAGAAGCTTCGGCATTGACAATGGCAGCATCCACGAGGAGCAATACTCACTCGCACCAACAACAATAACAATAATTCTAATTAAAGTTTTCAATTTGAAGTTTCGACTTCCCGCCACCCCCCATCACACTCAATAGCCTTCGCCACCACCCACCAAAAAAGGCGGGAAGAGACTCTTATCAGAGGCGAACGTAGGCGATGAAAACAAAGCCGGGGCCAGACAATGCCAGCCAGCAGACAATGGAGCACAGCATCCAAGCACAATGCAGCCCCGAAACGATCCCAAAAAGTACACAGGGATAAAAATTTAAAAGGGAAAATAGGAAAAACCTGGAGTTTATATAAAGATCGAAGGGAGTATATAGCATTTAAGGTAGGAAATGTAGTGTTTATTATTGGGATTATATATTTTTATTGGTAACAGGATTTTTGTAAACTAAAAAATATTAATTTAAAGTCATTAAAAATGAGTGAATTTAATAGCTTTTTTGATAGTATTGCATTTTGTGATTAGCTTATATAAGGAATGGTTTTAGCTTTTTAAAAAGAAGCTTTATCAGCTTTAATTTTGCCTAAAATAGCCCTGAAACATGTTGATTCCGAAAAAAATAATGTGTTGATGAATTCGTACATAGGAATTGTAGGGGGTATTACAAAGAAAATTTCTGATTATTTTGGATTCTTTTATAAAGCAATTTATTGCTGAATTTGTACTTCCAAATTTTAGGAGAAATCCCAAAGAATTTTATGATTATGTTTTCTTTTTTCTTTATAAAGCAATTTATAGCTAAATTAGTACTTGAGAATTTTAAACGAACTCCCTGCATTTTCTATGATAATTTTGCTTCTTCATTAAGTCGTTGAATGCAAAGCTTATTATTTTATATCCCCTGTTTATTCCCTACATATTTTGACTTCCTTAAATTCCCCACCAATAACCGATACTCCCCCACTTACTTTCTCTCAGTGCATCCCCGGCTAGGTGTAATCTAATAACAAATAACTTCGGGAAGTATTAATCATATTCTCCCGGGCTGGGAGTGTGCGTGATTGTTGTGCTCGCCTAGTGAGTGTGTTTTGTGCGTGTGCGGCTGCTACTAATTATAAATTTCAATTGTTCACTGAATGCATTCCGGCTTGAGCTCTATTACAGACCCGAAAACTTTGGTCCATGGAGCGTGCATAAGCCGCTCAGCTCAGTTTTGGCCCGGACCAATGAAGCATGCAGATAGACAGACAGACGGCCAACTATGAATCATGCAACGATGATGATGATGATGATGATGATGATGATGATGAACCAGACTCGAAACCTATGTGCTTCTGGCCGATAATAATAATCTGCATAATCAACATCATAATGCAACCAGACAAGCACACGAGTGAGCGGGGAGAGGGACTAAAAGGGGGGTCTGTCTGGCAGAGGCTTTTGGCCAACGTCAAAAAATGAAATCTCAACAAGAGTTGGCAAACAAAACAATTTAATAAACGGCATTACATTTTCCACCCAAAAGAGATGTTCCGGGAATGGAAAAGTTTTGGGGATAAATTAAGCTTGAAATTTCCAAGGTATTGCCTTTGTTCTTAGCTTTGTTTTGCCAATTTAGTTGGGAAATTCCAGGAAGTATTCTTGGTAATTTAGGTTCTTCTTTGTTTAGATGGAAATTGGTATAAAAAATAAGGTAAGAATAATATGAATAATAGGAATAAGTAGCTGAAAATTTTTTTTCGCTAAATAATTTAAAGAAGTCTAGATTGTTTTATTTTCCTTACTGTTTCTATTTCAAAGTCATTTTCTCTGACAATTCCAAATTAATCCCTTTCTCCAAATACCCATATTTCTCCCTTTTAAAATCCCCAACATTTATGAGTTTTTTGGAACACACTCGAAAGCAGACATAGATAAGTAGATGCAGCGACAGAATAAAAAAAGAGCTTGAATTTTGCGCCATGGATTGTTTGCATATGCCGGGGCTTAGGGGGTTCCTTTGTCTGCTCATCCAAAGCTGCAACCAAAATCATTAAAACCAAAGTCGCAAAATCGCAAAGGGAAAACAGCTGAAAAAAAAGTATGAGGGAATAAAGTAAAAATAAAAATGAAGAAAGGCCACAACACAACACAAAAGGAGCGTGGAGGAAAATTTCCTCACAACGTAGATACTGTATTTTAGGGATACACTCCCACACCCACACTCCCACGCCGAGCCATGACAAATCAATATTGGTTATTTTTGTATGCATGAAACTGGGGGCGTGTACCGCCCGTCTGCCACGCCCTCGCCCCCACCGACCCATCTACCCACTGCCAAAATAATCATCACAAACTTTGACGCCGCACGCATATTAAATAAACCCGGCAGAGGCACTACGAGTACTAGTATATCTCATAGATACAGATACAAGTACGAGTACTCCTCCGCTGCCTGCATAAATTAATTCCCTCTCTCTCTATCTGTCTGTCGTCTCTGTCTCTGACAATTTTTGGCGAAAAAGGTTTGGATGGATTGACAAGCGCAATTCCGAGTAATTAAGAGGGAGTTCGATTCGATTTAAGCCCGCCATGATGAGGGGCCTTGAGGCGGCATTTAGATATTAACCCCATGGCTAAATGTGTGCATCGATTTTCCTCTCCTTATACTACATTATGCTCAGAGCAGCAGATCGATGGCCGTGTGTTAACCGCAGAGCGCCAGCCACACGAAGCTAAAAGTGTATTCGATTGTGGTGTGGAAATCGGGCGACTGCTGGCTAAAATTAGTTATCACAAACAGGTAAGCTTAATTGAAGGTGCACCGCACTAGATGGAGCGGAATCTCTATAGAAACTTGGTGAATGATTGATTGAAATTCCATTATTGGGGACAACGTCAAGGGAGCTGGATTTCGAAGTGGCAGTAATTTAAATAGCAGCCCTAAAAAATATAAATAAAACTATGTCAAATGACCTAAAAAATAATACATTAATGCTAACTCCTCTCCCATAATTATGAGCTAGTTCAAGTTTATACAAAGTTTATCTTGAAGTTTCAAAATTAAATGTACAACGAAAACACTCATTCCCTTAGCTCTTGCCTTGATAAACATTCAACAATTTATCCAGCATCGACTTCTCTCAATATTAAGTGACTCTTAATAAATTCCCCTGTTTCCTTTGTAATTTATTTTTATGTCTTTAGTTTAGCCTTGGCGCTTCCTTCTGTTGGCCTTTTTTTTTTTGCATTTCATCTGCATCCAATTGCCCCTGATGAACGCTTTATTAGCTCAATCTTTCTTCAAGGGGGGCTGCTGGACTGGCAAATAGCAATTACCAACTTTTTGGTGCAAACTGCAATTTGTTCGCTCATTGAATGCAATGGCAAAGTGACCGGAGCAACAAGTGAGGAGCAGGAACGAGCAGAAGAGTTTTCAATAGAGGCAGCTCTTAAATTTCAACCTCAAAAAAGCACATACAACTAAACGGGGGGAAGGAGAAAAATGTTTTGGGGATAAAAAGCCGACAAAACTCAAAGCTCAAAATGTGCATTTGTGTATTTGCATTGGCCACAAAATGAAGAATCCCTTGGATGCAGACATCCGACCGAAAAAGCGAACGGAAAACTGGAAAACTGATAATGATTGTGGCCTGCGGGGGTCGTCGGTCCACTCGCAGCAAAATGCCCAAAAACCCAAAAAGTAGAGCTACAGAGGGAAAATTTAAAATGATTTTTTTTTACTTCAAAGAGAATATTAAATGTTAGTTAAATTAGTTAAAAGCATATTTTACTGATTAGTTTATATATATAATTTTAATAGGCTTACTTGTCAGAACATTTGATTTTAATTTCGTATTTGAAATGCTGTTTTTAGTATAAATAAGCTGACCAGAGATTTATTTTATATTTTAATGGTGCCTAAATGTATGATTTATATTATTACGGAAGAGAGGTCTGCAGTTTTTACTGCCTATGCGTACATTTGAAATTGATTTAATTTTAAATTTATTTATTTTAGAAAACATACACAAACATTTTCTAAATATATAAAATTCTAGAAACACCCACTTATTAACCATGTTACCGCTCAGTGCACAGATTCATGGATAGATAGACCCAAAGCCATGGCAATAACTGGCGCCTGCCTAACCAAAATTAGTTCGGAACCAGAGGCTTACCATTGATGATGGGCACACGGGGTTTTCTGGGGCAGGGGATAAATCGGGTGCATATTAAAAGCCGGGCAGCAGGCGGCAGGCAGCAGCAGCAGAAAGCGGCAAGCAGACAGACAAAATCAAATGACGTCCCGCATAGACAAACAAATTTTCCATGTGCATGTGCAATGGGTACAGAGGACGAGGATACGAATGTGGATGCGGATGCGGATTCGGGGATACAACGGATGCCAAAATATTCAATGGGGTTTGAGCCCGAAGCGGAGCGGAACGGGGGGCGTGGCAGCTGTAGGAACAGCCATGGCATCATCATTAAATATCATTAACACAGCAGCGAACAAGCAGCAGCAGCAGCAGCGAACAAGCGGCAGCAGCAGCAGCAGCGACAACTGACATCAGCAACATCAGCAGCAGCAGTGGCAGCAACAAAAGCAGCCATTTGGTGATATCATTAACAAGAGCAGGATGGAGATTTTAGCATTGGGAGGAGAGTGAGGAGGAGGAGGAGGACATCCCTCCCCACCCGATGGATGCTTTAAGCACAAGGAAACCGAGGCAATAGCAATTGCAAACGGAATCGCAATAACACAGAGCTCTCTACAATCTGTGTGGATCTCCTCCGTGGAGGAAGCAAATGTGTATACAAAATGTTTTTAATTAAACGCTCGCTTCCACCTCCTTCAGAGGGAAACGAAGTTGACAGGACTCTAGGACGACGACAAGGAAAATCAACGGAGGCTCTCCTCTTACCTTTTGGCGCTATATCAGCAGCAAAAGTCATCCGCAATTTGCAGGAGTATTCCATGAATATTTCAATCAATTTGGATATCTCTTGTCTCGTATTTCTAGCACACTTTTTTTTTATATTTGTGTTTTTTCTTATTTTTTTATTTGGGGTTTATGTAAGTCCTGCTTTGAAAAGAGTATATTAGTTGAGAGGTATTTTTCCCATCCGCTGGCATTCAAGTTGATTGCTACACGGCAAGGAATGCAGAAACAAGTTCTTGGTTAGAAAGCTGAGAAATTGTATATCGTATGGATTTTATTTTAAACCAATTGGAATTTTAACTTTATTTTTAGGTTAATATGTCTTTCTATTCCAGCCTAAATTCCCCTTTATATATGTTTCTAGATAGTTCAAAATTCTCCTAGTTTATTTAGTTTAATAGTCACAATTTCTTCCTCTGTATTGCTTGCAGTTTTACCAAGAATAAAAGGGTTGTGTGTTATGGATATTCTGTGTTATGGATGGATGGATGAGTGCTGGCATAGACGAATGGCTGGATGGATGGCTGGATGGCTGGCTGGCTGACTGACTGGCTAGATGCAAAAGTATAAAATTACCGAACAGCATTCCCCACATTATGCAATGTGCAGATGTTGATGTTGATGTTGCTGTTGGCATGGCAGCACACAGTCCTTTGAAATCACATAATAATGTGCAGCACTCGTACTCGTACTCTTCCTCTCTGTTTTTATTGCAGATTATGGAACGGCAAAAAACATAAAACAGAAGCCGCCCCATGATTCGTATAATTGCAGTGTGAATAATTACATCAAAATCAACAGCAAGAGCAACAGCAACAGTAGAGAACAACAGCGAGGCTCCCAAGTGCAGACAGTCAGATAAACACAATAAAAGATTATGCTCTGTGATTGTTGCAAACCCAAAGCACTGCCAGACAAACGTTGTTATTTATGCGCTTGAAAAACTTTTTAATTGATTTAATAAGTAATGCGATTAATGCCAAACAATATGCGATTCGAAAGAGAGATATATGTATCTGCCTGCTAGACAGCGGTACTTGATACTCGTAGCAAACATTCAAACTTCAAGTGTTTGTATTATTATTTTTCTTTTTTGCGGCTTTTGATGTTTGTTTGTGTGTGTGGCCTTTGAAAAGCTTTTAATTATGTGTTCGACTCCTGAATTTACGACGTACTCACCGAGGCTTATGGGGCTTACGTCTAATGAATACGTTTGATTGTTGTGGATTATGGAAATCTGCTGCCTTGGCAACCTTTCAGGTTACCTTTACAAATTGGTCACCACTGCTCTGTGTGACATTTTAAACCCTAACTAAATGTAAACAAGCTTTCATGTTGCACAAATATAAGGCTGTAATTGATAAGAACTGTCAATTTATCATTTTTTCTCAGCTTCTTCCCAGCTGCTCCTGCTAAGGTTAAGCCCTGAAAAATCTCTCCCCCATTGGGGGGAGGGGGATAGGCGAAAAACTGCAAACAGGCGTGTGAAAAGCGTTCAACGTTTGCTCAGCTCGGACTGACAATTGGCCCAAGCTGCGGCTCCTGATTGCTTTGCTCCTCAGCTCGGATTGCCCATGACAAAGTAATGACAGTTTACAGCAGATGAAATAAACAAATGACCAATGCCCGGGCAGCTCAGTGGAGGGGAGCTCAGCGAACACGAAGCTGTGCGGGATGATTGGTGTTGAAGATGGCCAAAGGAACTCGGATTGCAGTTGGAGAAATGTATATTTTTATAGGAATTTTAGAAATTTAAATTTGTTCATACAAAACAAATAAAGTATATTGAGAAGTAGAGATAGAAAAAGCCCTACAAAACATATAAACCAAAATACAGTATGCAAAGATATTGTTTGGCTTATCAATTATTTGATCAATTTATTTTTCCTAGAATTCATTGAATCTAATCATAGATTATTCCCTTTTTTATTTTTATAAATAATATTTCAATATACAATATTTTTTCAAGTGCCCAGAGACACGTTTAAGTATGTTTCTGCGAGTTGAAGGCAGACGCTGATCTCGAGCTTCGTTTCATTTGTTTGTTCGCAGCCGTTAAATGAAATGGCATGTGAAAAAAAAGAAAAGAAAAGCGATGAAGAGTGGGTACTCAGTACTTTTCGGCGGGTGGATATTTTCTGGGGCGGTGACAGTGACTGACTATCATTACGCATTTATTGTTGCTAGCCGGGGCCATTGTGATGATGGTCAAGATGCTTGTCGGGCGAGAAGAAACTCCTGATGAGGATAATGATGATGATGACAACAGACGGTTGCCTGGTGTGCCTCCGATGGGTGTGAATTTAATAAAGCCCACATATATACATACATATATACCAACGTATATCTGCACAAAGGCCGTCATGGCAACAGCAGCAGTGGGTGTGAAAAGGAGAAGGCGGCTCGCAAGCCAACCCAACCCAACCATCTCTCTCTCTTAATGTGCAACAACTATTTTCAATTATTGCCAATCAAATGTTGCATTCAATCGATGTTTACATGCAGCCGAGGCGACCTTATTATGAGGTTGCTTTTCAGCCTTGGGGGGGTTCTAAGGGGGGCTATACAAGGGGGGTTTGAGGAAGTGGTTGGGGGGTGGTTGGATTGGCTGGAGATACGGGTTTGGGGCGTTGCCTAAGAGCCATGTAATTAGTTTGCAAGTGAGTGTCAGGATTAATCTTTGAGTGTGTGTTTGATTGTTGCCACTTCACATGAGAGGCTCTTTGTAGATAACCCAACGATTAGGGATGGGAGTAAGTCGATATAACAGTACAGTACCGATACCAGAGGTTGCAATGAAAATATTAAGCATAATCATTAAGATTTATACAAGTACATCTATTAAATATGATATATGTATAAAAGGTTAGCCTTTTTTTTTTTTGTACATTTTATTTGTTATCGATATTTATTTATTTGTAGCAGCATAAATGTCAACTAGTTAAGTATTTTTAAGTAAATAATATGTTCTTTATTTAAAAATAATAGATATATCGATTTTATGACTACCAAATACAAAATTTTCAATAAATTAATTTTGCTTTCATATTACTCCGATACATTTTTCTGAAAATCCATCCCTAAGACACACCCAAAATCTCACCTCATCTCACACAGAAACTCACTCACATTAATGCAGTGCAAATACTCTGCCATTATCTGTATCTGTGCATATGTATCTGTATCTGGTCAAAGAAAGTGCGTAGCGCACATGTTAATTGAAGGCACTGCAAACACAGCAAAAACCCATAGGCACAGAGATGGTATCTCTCACAAAAGAAAGAGATAGCCCTGGGAGACTAAAGAGAAATGGAAACGGACATACGTATATATAGCGAGTGACCCTCTCAAAGGACATGCACTTACGACCACCAACCGAGGACAATAATCAGCAGTCCTTCAAGAGTTGCGTGATATGATACCCTCTTTCAGTTAGGGGGTTGTTCAGTAATTAATAATTAATTAACTAGTTCGATCAAGATGACTGAATAATGCAGCAAATGGGGGGGAAGGGGGCGAAAATGCATACCAATTTATCAGTTTGCTGAAATATTATATTCTCTGATTACGTATGCCTAGGAAACCAATTAAAATCATTGAAATGCAGGAAGATTTGAGTTTCTATTTTAATTAATCAATAGACTCACTGTGATTAGATGCGACAGTTGGATATGGGAATTATATTCGTATAATAAAGGATATACAAATGCTCAGTAGACTCTGCATATCTTATAACCAATAATTAGTTTAATATTAAATGCACATTTTCGTTGTCCAGCGGTAATTCCACGTATTAATTCAATTAAGCTTGCTTATGCAACTCGGTGTTAGCTGCCAGAAAAAGGCGATGTTACATGGAACCGAGCAACAACAAGCAACCTTCCATCTAATTAGGTTATGTTTGATTGTTGTAATACGGCGGCAGAAGGATCCACATCACACCATAGCTCTTGCTGTAGCCTTCGCTTCCTTATCTCTGGAGATTCTCCGGTCAATTCCACGCCCTCGCAGGAGAGGAAGAGCCCCCCAACCAGGCGAAATTGGACCCGCCAATGGAATTTAATCAAGTTTTATTTGCACTAGTCCGAGGTCCGAGGTCCCTGGGCAGCGCAGATGAGCAATGAGAGCACATCAGCAATAAAATCGGGCATATATGAGGGGATGTGTGTGGGTCTAATACAGTGAAGCTTACAGATATTTAACTTTTAAAGGGTGAAGAAGGTTAAGCAGTATAAATAGTATATACCGATCTTTTTTAAGAGATATTTAAACACTATAAACACAATTTTACAACCTAGAAAGACCTTAAAAAATCCCCCTAATAAAAAAGGATTCATCGAGGCTTTACTGTATTTATTCTAGGATCTGTGCATGTATATGTCTGGCTATTGATTGTCATAATTAAACGCTGCTGCTGCTGCTGCTGCTGCTGCTGTTGTTATTGCTGCTGCAATTTCTCTGACCATCACGTATCTTTGCTCACCCCACACCCCTTTTTCCATTTTCTCCCACCATTCCGCACCATTTGCCCCTTCTGTATTTTTTCCCCTTACTTTACTTCTTGGTTTTGTTTGAGTTTTGTAACTGCGCTTTAAAAGTTTGTTGATTGAATGCAGCGCTGCACAATTGTTGCAAAAGGGCAGCCATAAAGTGGCCTTATACAAACACAATCCCACCTCATTCTCGGTTCTTGTATTCTCTATTTTTTTTTTTTTTTTTTTTTTTGTATCCACCCACACGAGCTGTTTTATAGCCATTCTTTTGTGTATACTCTGTGGATTAGTTCTTCATTGTTTAGTTGGCAGCGTGGCGCTTTGCAGATAGCTGAGACAGCCCAGAGAAATGCCAAGAAATGCATTGCAACTTATCAGGGCGGAATACCGAATACGGACAGACGGACGGGGGGGCAGTTGCAGCAAATGTGTGTGCAAATGTGGAGAGATTGGCGATGTGTGTGCCCCTTTGGAATGGTGCACGGAAAGAAAAGTCATTGTATTTAATCAGATTTTTATGAATTAATATAAGATATCAGACATAATGGTAGCACTTTATCAGTTGTACACAAAAATAAATAGCTGTGAGTGCTTGGGAGATTTGAAATCATCCTTTAGGTGGCCTAGAAATATGATGTTGTTGGTTGTTGTTTTTTAAGATTAAATACTATTTGTTGTAATTGTAATATTTAAAGAAAATATAATATATTTAAACTATTTTTTTTCTATTAGAAATATGTATAAATTGAGATTTTAAGTCGCTCTTTGTTTCACCCAAAAGTATGCAGTGTTACCTACTCCTAAGGATTCAACTTTTTCGTTTGTAACTTCAATGTTAAAATTCAATATCAGACACTACACATTTATCTAAAAATTTTTAACAAAATAAGTAACTGCGAATGGATAAAAATTTTTATTCTGAGATTTAAAGCCGCCCTTGTTATAGCCTAAAAGTGACCAATTGTATTTTAGCCCTAAAGAAACAGCAGCACCAAAAAGTATGAAATGATATTTAAAGCTACGCCTAGGATACATTTCTTAATTTAAGCATTCTTTTCTATAAAATGATCGATTTTCCCCCTAAAAATATTATTAACTTTCAGTGTAGCTTAAGCTGGCAGTGCCATTGCTGCAGCTGCTAAGTAGTTCGGTGGGCGTGGCAAAATGCATAGCTAACTAGCTAGCTAGCTGGGCGAAGGGAAGAGCTGCTGCTCACTTAAGCAGCTCAAGTCGAAATAGATTTCGGGCGCCATGAATAAAATATCCCAGTTAAGAGTTCAAAGCTCGGCACGTGTGCGAATTTGATAGAGCAGCAAGCTGCAGCAGCTTTGCCATTGTGCCAGTAAGAGATATGTGCTATGCCATTCGTAGAAATTCACCTAATGCTAAGTTTGCATTAAATATGATGATATGAACTTGGGAGTTGACGCAGAGGCGGCTTAAAATTAATGCCAGAATGCGAAGGTCTGATGTCTTGGGTAAATAGGAATTAATGATGATTATTTATTTAAAAGTGTAGGAATTTTTAGGGATTTCTAGTGAGCTTGGTTAATTATTTAGAACAACAAATTATTAGTTATTGGGTATACCAAAAGTAAAGACCATCTATACAACATAACTTTTCAAAACAAGAAAAAAAACACCACACTTCTCTTCAAATAAACACAATTGCCTTGGTTTAAATGACAAAACCCCTACTTAAATCCCTACCATTTCTGTGTAATTTCGCTTATTCGTATCTAAAGCACTTTTGATTGTGAATACAAAGTAACCACTGATCCTTTCGCCATTCACTTGACATTTTCATTTAGTCAGCGGCACTCCAGGGGGACATTAAAGCAACGGCCTCGAACACAGCACATTTTGCACATTTTCACTTAGTTATTACATTTTATTTGCTTATTTATGGCCAGCTTTCACGCTGTCCGCTCCACTTTGGGTTTTCCGCTTTCTTCCTTCGGGTTTTCTTCCCTTTCTTCCTGTTGATTTTTTTTTTCATTTTTCCATGACAATTGTCGGCACATCGGTTGGCTATTGACAAATATTACACAAGTCCGCCCCCATGACTTCCAAGGGGATACTACTGCCACTGGACTCTGGTTGTTATGATTATATTGTGTGTCACACAGAGAGAGAACGAGACCGTTTCAATACCCACAACACGTACAGTTCTCCGTTCGCCGGTCGTATAATACGATATTTGCATGAAATTACAGGGACACCACTGATGATGAGGGGAGAGGTTACAGGAGGCCCTTTGGGTTATTAACATGCTCCAGAGATTAGACCGACGCCGGCAATGATGACAACATTTGATTTCTTTTCCGTTTACACAGGATACAACACAGGACTCCCAGTCCCACAGTCCCGTCTCACCCCTTAGTTTATCCTCCAATTTCCCTCCGCCTTTGTGCTAATCAGCGCAAATACCCAAAATACAAAAGCCAAATCGAAAGTAAAAGCAGAAATCAGCGGGAGAATGAAAGAAAGGAAACTCCTCAAAAGAACTTCCCAGCTCAGACACAACCTTCTCCGCCCAAAAAAAAAAAAATTCGCACCCCGCCCCGTTTTGGCCAAAAAGACGTCAATCAACGGAGAGAAAAAAAATTGATATGCCTTCGGGGTCTTGTGTTGATTTTTTTTCGTGCCTTTGCATACCCAGTAATCGAAGAGATTAAGGGGTATATTTGGTATTACAGTTACAATAATAAATATATATTATATTTATATTTTATATTCGCTTTTACTAAATTTGCATTTTACTTTACAAAATTTATAGCATGATTTGTTGTACCTTTTTAAGGGAAATAAAAACTCTAAAGGTTTCCTAAACTCCTTCATTAGCTTCGAATTTTTAGCTGAAAAATATAAATTCGCCTAAATGTATGCTTTGATTTTGTAAACACCAAAATATACTTAGGTATTAGCTGGTCTGTTCACTTTTCATCGCTCCCCATTTATTCTCTCTTCTGTTTTCCTTGAGGTTTTTGTGATTATTGATTTGTTCCCTCTTCTTCTGCCTGTAAACTGATATTTGGCATTTGAAATGCGAGCAAGTCTACTTCTTCCTTCATTTTCCTCTGCAAAGCGAACTCTGGGCTTGAGACTTTCCTGTGATGTATGATAAACTCCAGTCTGCGGCTGGATTAGCCGCTCAACGATTTAAGTGATTGTATATCTTACAGATATACGATTTCGGTGTCGCCAGGCGAAAACAAGTGCCGAGATTCAATAGCCAGCAAACCCAGTGTGCCACACAGGTGAGGTGCGCCAGAACGCCAAAGAGAGAGCCGGGTGTTTGGTATCGGAAAAATCCCCCATCTACCATCACCTATCAACCAAGTTTGTCCTTACAGTTTAAAGTGATTTGTGGCGCTTTGAGTGGCTAAGAAAGTTTCCTTTTCTCTCTCTATGTCAGAGTGAGTGTGTGTCTTACTTTATTTCGCTTGGCTGGAGGTTTTTATGGTTGTTCTGTTGGCAGTTTCAGCCATTTTAGCTCAAAGTTCTTCAGAAGAGGCCATCGAATCGGGTAGCAATTGCGGAATTACACTTTGATTAACAAATGCTAATGTTGTTCCTATGTTGCTCAGATGGGGTTTGATTTGTGTGCCTAACTTGATTTTATTGAATGCAATTGTTTAGAAAAGTTCTCTCAAGTGCAATCGAAGACAATTTGATTTATCGGTTGAGTGGATTTCATGATGTTAATCTAGGTGAGCAGTGTTTTATTTTTGTTCTAAAGTTCTTTAATAGTTTTTAAACACAACTTAAACAAGACACATTGTGTACAGTTTAAGCTGGGAATTTAATTTATTTCCCACAGCTGAAAAGATTTATCACTACCCTGCGATTTATAAAAAGTAATTAATGCCACATTAAATCTTCTTTGAAACTTTTCGTTTCTTTATCAAATAAATATGTACTGCCTTTTCTCTCATTTTCATTATTATCCTCCAATGAAAACAGGACCCTTTTTCCATTATCAAAATACTTATTTACCCTTTCGCCGTCGGTTGACCATATATTTAGCTTAATTTCAATTTGAATATTCCGCTGTTTGGATAACATTCCCAATGACCTTTTATACACAAATGGTGCCCGCCGACGCCGCTGCTGTCAGTAATTAAAATCTGTCCAAAGCTTGCAATTAAACCCCAAAAATAAAACCAATTGCTAACCCAACGACAGAAAACGAACAGAAAAAAAGGAAGGAATACGATATACAATGTATATAAACCGGAGTATAATACCAACCTTGAGCCTCGAGTGTAGAAGGATCTGGCCTGCTTAGCGAGGAGGAGAAAGCTGCTCGACACACAAAGCAATTAGCAGAAAGGGACGCACGAAAGGACCAAAACGGACTTGTCTGTAAAAAGAGAGCAAGGTAAAATATTTGCATTAGCCGGGGTGGGGGCGGAAATAAATAAATAAAATCTACAGATGTGCTCAGAATAATATGTAGCGTGGGGGGAAAGGGGGGCACAAGTCAGGGTTTGCAAAAATAGCACACAGCTAAATATATATATATCTAAATTAGTAATAAAAGTAGTTAATTGTGTGATTGTTTAGGCTTAAAGTCTTTGAGCGTGTCACCGAAAGAGTACTTGAGAATGTTAGATGCTTATTTCATACTTGGGAATCTTGTACGCTGAAACTGTACTTGTGGATTTTTGCCGCTGAATCTGTATTTTAGAATTTAAGACCTTTTAAAATCTATACAAATTACACGTAAATTTATTTCAAAATTTTCCTACCTAAAACGACCTTATATTTGACCCTAAAATGTATATATTCACAACAAAACCAACCAGGCTGCGGGTCATGGAAATCCTTTTTAATTTCCTTACGCGCCGCAATTGTAATTTGTATCTGAGCACTGTTTGGCCTGGCTAAATAAAGTTATAAAAGCATAAAAGAGAGCGCGCGGCCAAACATGCCACCCATGGAAATATTGTGGAAAATCTGGAGTGCGTTTCTGTTGCACATAAAATTTCATTGATTACATTTGTTTGCCGTTTGCCAGTTGCGCGTTAAATGCTTCGCAGGAGTGGGTTCTCCTTATTTTCGGTTTTTCTTTTTTATGTTCTTGGCAAGGAGTGTGTGCTTGTGTGTGTATGCCTAGGATCGTTTCCTGTTTACACAGGCCCAAGACCTAGGGTCCTGCCGCACGCGAACGCTAACGTAAACTCAAACACCCCTAGAATTCAGGGCCAGGGCAGGGCAGGGCCACGGCAGAGAAATACTTAACAAATAAAACGCTGTAATATATCTTTGTGGTGGTGGTGGGGAAAATACCTAGAATTATGTGCGCCTAAAAATATTTAAAACGCTATTTATATGCTAATACCAACGAGGCAGCCAGCGAGCGAACACAGAAAGAAAAATATATTCCGGGGAAATGGAAACACGCCCCACAAAACTGCATTATGCGAGGGCGGTTGCAATGGCATTCCTTTATGTTTTCTCATTTCATTCCAACGAATAAAAAACGAACCAACAGTTTTCACTAAATCCTCATTAATTAGTAGCATTTAGGGCGGCATTTTCCCCGGCTATTTTGTGTGCAGCCACACCCACCGCCCACCGCCCATCGCACGTCGCCCATCGCCCACCCGCTTAACGAGCCGGCGATGCGGCAGCGTTAAAGCTACTTAGCATTAGAGGCACTGCCACAGAGCTCCAAAGCTCCTCCCTCCGCCAACGTAAAGCCCAAGGCCCATGGTGCACAGTGGGCCAGGCAGCCAGCCAGCCAGCTAGCCTGTCAGCCATTTGGTAACAGGTGTTGAAAACCGGCCAATGACACATTACTCAGCACTTTTAGGTGTGTGTGGAGCCGAAAAAGCCAAATGATGCATGAAAAGAACAGGTGGCTGGCTCATTCAATGGGATTACCCAGCTCGATCGAAGAGGGGCGAGAGTGCTTGCTGCTGGCCAAGCCAACTACTAAAGTCTTTAAAGAACATAAATCAGTTAAGGCTAATTGTGGAAAAAAGTTGAAAACAAACACACACTCTCTCTCTCCTGTAAAAAGTTTTGTGTGTAGAAAATACTAAAAGTTTGGCCACCATGTTATTGAAGCTAAGTGAGTGGAGTGAACGAATTTTATATGAATTGAGCCAATTAATTGGAGCTTGGTAAGCTGCTGGTAAGTGGTGGTAGCTGGGAAGAGGGCCAAAGAGTCCCTGAAGACGGAGTTTATAGTGCCAATTATTTGGATTTGTTTGGCACAGAAAGTTGCAAGTGTTTCCATTGTTTTCATTGCTTTATTTGCCTTCTTTTTTTTTTTTAAATCAATGTGGGAGTTTCAATTGGCTTTCAAGAGTTTTAATCAGGGAGAAAATATGAAGCTAATAGCTTAAATTTTAAGCTTTTTAAAGTTCATATTTCAAGCAATTATTTTTTTTATATATTTAACCTATATCTAAGCCCACTGTTACACCGTTTATTTTAGTAACTATTAGCGCGCCTGCTGGCCACCCAAAAATGTAGGCAACACAAAAAAATAAGCACTCAAAGCTTGGCCGCAAAAAAATAAAGGAAAAACATTTCATATATATATTTAGAGATATACTTTATAGCCAGGGAAACTCTGACCTGCACACACAACACAAAAAAAAAAAAGGAAAACAAAAAAATAATACAAGTAAGAATAAAAACAACGACAGCGACTAAGACAACACTACAAATGCCATTGGACCGCCGACCGGCGGGGCATTTGCCTGCATTTAATAACGTTTAGTCTGTGTGAAAATAGAAAAAATATTTGGTAGGAAAAAAGAGGGAAAAGGGGGAAAAAGAGCAGAGGAAAAGCACAGAGGGAACAAACAAAAACCAAACACTTCAAATGTTTTGTGTTGTATGTGTGTGGGAAAAAGGGGAAAATTCCTACCCTACGGGACCGTGCAACGCATTAATTTCATTCACACTTTGGAAAAAATATCTACGTACATACACATTTAAGGCAAATATGCAATAACGGCGTGTTGGAAACAATAATATTTGTCTAGGAACCCGAGACCCAGAGGCCCGAAGTGAGGAATGAAAAGTGGCCGAAGTCCCGAAGAACTCTACCAGCAAACACATGACGATGCTGCCGGGGCCACTCTGGAGTTAAGGGCAAAATATGGACAAGAAGCACGCGCAGCGTGGAAAAAATTACAAGCCCTGAACACAACACCACAAAAAAAATATTTATATATATTTATATATGAGAGAGAGGAAGAAATCCCTGGTCCGTGTCTGAGCTTCGAGTTTGTCGTTTGTTTAACATTTGTTGTGGAACAAAAACATCTTCAGTGAAAAGTAAAAAAAAAGAATGGTACAAACATAATAATTGCATAGGCTAAGGGCATCTTGGAAATAAGTTCTTGAAACTTAAAAAGGGTTTTCACCTTTACAAGTTAAGAAATAATTCTTAAAATATACGAAAAGGTTTATCCCCTTCGCAAACTTAATAAATCATATTTTCATAATAGAACAATTCCGCTATTGTTTTTAAAAAACTTATAATAAATTAGATAAGTGTGTGAATTTTTGAAAATGTCAAAAATGACAACTACAATTTCCCTGCAATATTTCCAAACTTTATACCAATTTCCATCAAACTTTGACAGAAACAAACGTAAACCCTTCTGAGGCCATTTGACGACCCCCCTAAAACAAATCGCAGCCAAATGCCCTGAAATCCCCTCAGCACACAGCTCTTTTTTAACGACTGCAGATATTGAAAAGATCCCCCCAATGCCAATGCTGCAGCTGTAGTATTTTCCCCACAAAAAAAAAAGAAAACAAATAAAAAGAAGAGAGCAAACAAAGGAGTGAGGCTCTTTGTGCATTTGTCTCGCGTTGCCTTGATCCCCGGACCCATTACATTAGGGAGCTATCCACACACGCAGACAGTAGCCGCTGAACAGGAGCAGTTTTGAACACAGTACACAGGGAGAAAAAATATACTAAAAACACAGAAAAATAAATATAAATAGTCGAAATATTACTTCGTCCAAGTTTATTCTATTTAGTAATAAAAAAACGGTTACGAATTGAAGTCATAGCCGTTCTGAGAACCTAAAAAATCCTTACTTGCGAATTTTAAGAACTCCTTGAGCTATTTTTCAATAACTAACCAGAGCTTATTTTTGATTATTTTAAATTCTGTTAACGAAAACGTACTTGGGAATTTTAAGCACATTTTGTGCTGTCTTAATAAGCCTATGTTTCATAATATATATTCTCTTAGAAAATCGTACTATCTAGAGTCTATATTTTATATATAATTAGTATTGCACTTTCAAATCAAAGAATGTATTTTCTTTTCATGTGTAATCCCAACCCCAGAAAAACGATTCGTGTCACGGTGTTTGGGATTTTTCAATGTGTAAAACTACCTGTCGCTGTGCCTGGGCTGTGCGGTTGGGCTTGGGTTTGGGTAGTTCCATTCTATTCCTGCTACTGCTACTACTCCTGCTGGCTGCTACTGAAACTTGCTGGATTTTGGCCTCGCGTTGAGCCGGGCAAAACTATCTTTTAACACGCACAACGCATTATACGAGCACCTTGCATGCACACGTCGCCGCCAACAGCCGCACCGCACATCCATCCATGGCACTGGCACAGGACCTGGCCAAAAAGGAATGAGAGACGAGGGGGAGCCAGCTCAGTCAACGTATTTCCCGAGTGTTTTTCAGTCGCCACCTGAATTTCATTTCTGCAATCCCCCGAAACCAGTGGTATATATATCTCTTTCCTCAAAAATTTTCCCTGGGTTCCGACTAACGTTTTCCACTTCTTGCTCTTGGCTGACGACATTTGTTGGCTGCTCTGCTCCGGTGCCTTTGCATGGGTTTTTCTCACTTCGTTTTGAATACACTTGATAAAAAGGATACTATTATTCAATGGCATAAATGAAATACAGGAATTTAAGCCATAAAATAAATTATTTAGGAAAATGTAACATTAATCTTATATTTTATATAACGAGTTCAATGGCATAAATTAAATATAGAAATTTAAGCCATCAAATAAATTATATAGGAAAATGTAGACTTTATCTTTAGATTTGATATAGATTTTAAAATTAATTAGTTTTTATTGAGCAAGTTTTAAAAATTTACTTCAAGGAAATAATCGCTTCGTCTTTCCCTTTAGGAATTTTTCCTTGGCCCCTGTATAGTTCAGTTTGGTTTGGTTTGGGCTTTTCTCGCATTTGCCTTGGCTTTTCTTTTCAGTTTTTATTTCTGTTAAGTGAAATGTGCAGGAGCTCCTCTGAACCCAGAGCCAGAGTGAGTGCAGAGTGGAAAAAAATATTCTGGCTGCTGCACTCGTCGTTGCTTGCTGTTCCTTAAATAAATTTTGCTTAGTTTTTGAATGGTTTTTGCACTTGAGAGGTTTATATTTTGCACTGCACTCGAGCAGACACACACACACCCAGAGAACTTCTGGCTGTCTCCTTCTGTTGAGAATCCGAGAATTAGATTTGCATCAGTTGAGTTGGCGTAAATGCGTTTCGGGGGCTATGGGGTAATCTCAGTGTGGCAGCAGCATATTTATGCCTCGCTCTGGCTCAATTGCTGGGGCGTGAAGGAAATACTTTTTCAGTTTTACTTTTTTTTAAGGATTCCTCACACAGTCTGCACAGGAAATAACCAGCGATATAAATTAGAAACCAATTTCCTACTTTGATTTGGAAAAACGATTGACAGAGATTCGCTTGAAAATATTTAAAATAAAATCTGGATAGTTTAGTTTTTGTAAATAATTCACCTAAATTTCCCAAGTACGAGTTTGGTTACTCACTTACTGGTAAATAAGAAAAATGCCTAAATTAGGGATATATCTAATATTCTAATCAAATCCAGATGAAGACTGACTAATATTATGAAATATTTCATATAGATCATAATCATAAATTTTGTTTATATTTTTTTCCCTGTGCATTCCTCTCCAAATTTGAACATTATTCTTGACTTTGAATTGGCCAAAAAGTTTGCGCATACATTTCAGACATTACAATGTCTAAGCGCAAAACTTTTCAAAGGGATTTTTCCGCAATCAAAGTTGAAGCCGGTCGTTGGGCATTTGACCTGTTCATTACTTTATCGAAGCAGCCCTGCTGTCGAGAGGGCTGAGATTCATTTCTGAGATGGATATCTTCATATAGAGCCGGAAAAACAGTCAGTTGCGATGACAAATTGCCTAAGCAGCACCAGAACCAGCAGCAGCAGCAGCTGCAGGCGGAGCCAGTGCCACAAAATGTTGCAATTTATGCAAAGAAATGCAGCAATGCCGCCCCTTTACCCCTCAGTGTTTGGCTACTTTTTATGCGGCCGCAAACAATTCTGCTTGTATTTGTATTTTCTCGTTTTTCTTTTTGTATTTCCCATTTTTTCGTTTTCGTTGCTGCTGACTGTTGGCCATAAATTGTTGCGCACAGTGCGTTTCGTTTGGTTTGGTTTCGTTTCGCAGTTTGCAATTCGCAGTTCTCCAGCATATTTCAGTGAGATGCCCTTTGTTGCAGCAGCTACGGGGCTTTCATTCGCCGTCGTCGTTGTTTATGCTTTCCATTTTATACTCATACATAAATACATGTTGTATGTACAAGCATAAGTGCGATATGTACGCGTGCTGCACGGCTGGTGTAATTCATAAACAGGCAACTTGGGTGGCACAGGCGCCTCCCCAAGGGCGAAAATATAAGAAATATGTGTGTGTTATATTGAGAATAATTTAAGAAAAAGTCCTGCACAATATTTAATTGATTTGGTATTTCAGAAAATGTGGAGAGGAGTAGTTTAGGGACTCCTAAAAGGTTGTTTAAAAATTAAAATACCTAAGAATAAGGTTGAATATATCGAAAAGTTGAGTACAAAATACAATATACAATCGATTTATTAAACATGTATCGCAACGCTAAAAAATCGATTTGTACATATTTTTATTTCATGTATCGATAACAATTTTTTCTTTAACATTTCACATTTATTTCGTCAAGTGTAATATTTTCCCCTTTTTGTAGCGCCAAAGGATCCGCTCCGCCCTGGGAGAAATGGTTATTTGGTATGTGGAGAAAACTATATTGCCCGCTCCAGTGGCACAGCCTTAGGAAGACGAGGACCTGGACCCTGGCTTGGAGGCTTCGCATATTTCGCTCAATCCACACGAGAAAACCCCACGAAACTAACAACTCCCCGGAGAGTATTTATGCGGCTGGATGGACGGGCAGACATATTTTTTCCCCCTATTTTTTTTTTTGCAGTTGTTTGGTTTGGACATTCTGCGTGCGTTAACTTTTCTGCAGCACTGTCCGTGTTTTCTAGCAGCAGTTGCCAACATTCCCATAGTCATCGTCATCGCCACACCGCCAGTCGGGGGCAAATATTTCGCATCTTTTGTCTATCTTTTGTAATAAATTTTTGTGTTTTTTCCTTCATCTCTTCATGGTCATGTAATTTGAGACGCCGAGAATGGTGAGTTTGTGTGTGTACATGTCAGGTAGCTAAAAGAAAAACTTCTTTTCTAATGTTCGTCATTCTCATCATAAGCTGGAAATATGGCTGATAACCCTCCTTTTGTGTACTCTATCGAAATATTGGGTATTAAGAAATTATTGGGTAAATCGCAAGAAAATGTATGAGAGAATTTGTTAAATAATTTAAAAGGATCATAAAATCTTCAATAAATATAGTTTAAGACAAGCTTTAACCAAAGCATCTAAATTAAACTTTTTAAATTGTTGTCATAGTTTTCATTTATCATTATAGAATTTTAATCTATGGATAAGTCTTATATTTGCACATATTTAAGTATTAAAGTATTAAACTAACTATGAAGTTACTTAAATATACAGTAAATTCATAATTTTTCCTTTCATTACGACTTAATACACTTCCTGTATAAAAAAATAACCTGAAAGTCAGCTCTTTACAATAAAACCCCCCCTCTAAACAACACTGATTTCCTTCTAAAACGCTTTAGGGTATTGGCATTTTCATCAGGCCCATTGCTGGCTTTCCCCCCCGCCATCATTTTCCGTGAGTCTTTTATTATTATTTGCTGGCGGAACGTTGGCGGCAGCGGCGGCGGCGGCCTGTCAAACTCCATTTGCATTTGCCAAAACGTTGTCGAAAATTGTTTCTCTTCGGAAAAAGAAAAAAAAATCGACTCGGAGATGGAGATGGCGGACTGTAGTCATCCATCCATCTATTTGCCTAATATATCTTCATAGTCGCCAGTTTATGGCCTGCTTGGTCCTCGTCCTGCCTATATAGCAATCTGCCGGCGGAATCTGGTGGCCGCCTCCCGCCCCCAGCCACAGTTCCACCCCGTTTCCCACCGCCACCATAACACACTGCATCGCTTCTTCTGTCATCGTCTGTCTGCCAAATGGTTGAGATTGTAATTTTTTTATTTTTTTTTTTCGTTTTTCAAGCTTCCGTATACTAATGCGACGGCGGCCTCGGAATCGTCCATGGCCAGCTCCAGCTCGGTTCCTGTGTCTAAACGGGAGGGAGACGCCGCTGCTGCTTTGTTTGTGCCTCATATTTACGACTGGTCCAGGTCCAGGCGAAGGATAGAAGCTGCTACTGGGAAGGCTTATGCACTGAGCTTACAATTTGAGCTTACATGTGCGTTTTTCTCTTGAAAATAAAACTTTAGTGCAAGTATAAACATAAAATCTTAAATTGTAAACCTTATAATTCCCAAGTGCTTTTTCTGCGAAATATATTTGGACTATAAAAGTTAGCCTATAGTTTATAGATGCTAATTTTTTGACTTTTGTGATATAAATATTTTTGTAGAAAGTTCTCCACAGTCGACATATGAGTTTCTTCTTGAAAAGTAAACTTCACTGCAAGTTTAAGCATGTTTAATATTCCTACCATTGCTGCTTATAATTCCCAACTGTTTTTTTAGCAGAACAAGTACTAACTGCTATATTTCTAAGATTTTTAGAACTAAAATGAAAGCTTAGATCTGTGAGTTCTAACTTGAAAATGTATTTTCTGAAAATATTAAATACATTTCCAATATTTACTCAATTTTAATGTGCATCGCTATGTATGTAAAATTCAAAACTTTTTTGCACAGAAGAAATTGTGACAGAATGAAGTAAGATTGTAATATCCGCAGGACTTTTAATAATTGTAAATTCTATGTAGTCAGAGATTGATTTTTCCTTGTCTTAATATTATTTTGAACTCCTCTTTTCCTGATTTAAAAACATTTTCCCACAGTGTCTGCTGCAGAACTCACATTCGCACTCGTCGAGTATCTCAGGCCCATCATCTTTTAAACGACAACGGCGGCAATTCCTCAAGTGTTTTGGCTGCCAGGGCCGCTGCTGGTCGTCGCTCCACTTGAAAATTTGGCATCAAATGTCAGCGTCAGGAGGCCAGGCCAGGCGGCCGTCGTCGTTTTGTCGTTTTGCATTTGATTTTCACTAGTTCTCAGCTCTCAGCTCTCGGTCCCGGCCCTCAGACCGGCTCTTCCCACCCTCGAGAGGTCGTCTGTCCATCGGATTTAAATGAGTTTTTCAAATACTTGTGCACGTACGGGCTGAATTTGAACGGTAGTCGGTCGCTGGTCGTTGGTCGTTGGTCGCTCGTCGGCAACATCAACAACTTTCTTTTATTCCTTTATCTCACAGCGAATGGAGGCGATATATATACGCCTTCTGGCACGCACTGACATTTCCTCTATTTGGGTTTCTATTCAAACTTCAAGACCCAACCAGAACCAGAAACAGAAACCAGAATCAGAACAGAAAACTCAACTCTAACTCGGTCTCTGCCTCTCTGTCTCTGGCTCTCAATTGAATTCATGCTCTGTCATTTTTAATGAATCACTTAATTGTCGTCCAAGTTGGGTGGACGTCGAGTGCTTGAGAGTTTCTCTGGATTCGATTTGGATTTTTGTTGTGAAGGGTAGGAGTGGGAAATATATATGTATATATAGAGAGAATATAGGGGGAGGAAGCGACTTCACAGGCTGCCAAAACATTCAAGAAATCTGAGAAGCCAAGATTTTTCGCTCGAAATGAAGTTGCAATGATCCGAAAAGTGGAGTTTTGATGAGGGATATTCTCGGTGATCTGTGATCTGTGGGCCCGGGAAAATGATCTCTTGATGGGCTTCAGTTTTTCACAGTTGATTGAAACTCACTTCACTTTGACTATTTAGTTTCTAATTACTTTGCATTTTATTTAAAAAATCAGTTAATTAAAAATTAAATCATTATTTTATTTACTGCCCACACTGTTTTATTTCCGAAACAAGTTCTTAAAATTCATCAAAAATTTGAGAGTTATTTGTAAGGCATAAACGAACTCGTTAAATTCTACCAGCTTTTATTTCCAACCGAAACTCCTTCACAATCAACACCTTTTTGCCACTAAACGTACGTTCGAGACCAACTCCACTGGTCCATAAAAATTCCAGATAAAAAAAATACGAAAACCCCCCAAACTAAATTCCCGAAAAACCCATTCCCATTGCCATTCCCATTCCCTGGGCGAGGACATTGCAACTCCATCAAAACGGCTCTCGCACCACATGAAATTACTCATAAAAGTGCGACCCGGAAAAAAGAAAATAAAGAAAAGCAAAGGAAAAGTACGTTTGTCAGAACAAGTGAAGTGTCTCTCGGCTGTCGTTTGACGTCAACATACATATCTCTCTTTCTCTGGGCTGGAGGTGCTGGGGAGTTGAAAGTGTTTTTACCCATTTTTGGCAGGGACACCGGACTCCAAAGTATGGACTCTACCCATTCGAGGCCTTGTCGTTTGCCGGCGGCATCTAACAAATTTAAATTGTTTTCAACTTAATTTTCGGGGACCCAGTTATCATGGCCAAGTGTGTGCATCTTCATCAAGAGAGTGCTGGGGTTTCTCTAACGAGGCCGCCACACACATTCCGAGATAACTACACTTGAAATATATAAACTAAACTAAGTTTTAAGACTGTAAATATATATATTTTTTTTATTTAAAGAAAACCACCCCAAAGGCCCCCCCCCCCCAACTTCCCCCCCCTTTAAATTTTAAAAAAAACCCCCCCAAAGAACCAATAAAAAAAATAAAAAAAAAAAAAAAAAAAAAAAAAAAAAAATTTTTTTAAAAATTTTAAAATTTTTTTTTTTTTTTTTTTTTTTTTTTAAAATGAAATGAATTCCAAATTCTTAGCATGGGCAACGAGTAAGGAAACTATTATGTAAGAAATAAAAGCTTTGCTGGATTTTATTTCTTGAAATTTATTGTAAAATATATCATAGTTATCACAAAATCTCTTCATTTTCCACACAAGCTTTTATTGGCCTAATTAACTTCTAATTTATGTTACCAATTTCCACATTTTTATGAGCATTTCTTTTTGCTGACTGCATTCGAGAGTCTTTAGAAAAGCATAAACAAATGAAATGAGGCAAGCAAATATATTTCAAACTGAGCATGGCCGCCGAGAAGCCTGACGCCGCCGTGGCATCTTCATCATTTTCCACGCATGATTCGGCATAAAATTTCGTTCACACCATTTAATTTTTTTTTTTTCTTGCTCCGAATATAGAAATATATACATATATATAGGGGACAGGCAGGCAGGCAGGACAGGCAGACTGAGAGATGGTCGAGAGCTATATTGTTGACATTTTGGGCTCAACACTCGATACTTGTGGCACACGCATGAGCAAATTGTGTGAATTATAGTCGGGCTCCTCTATGGGCTCCTCATGGTATTTATGGGATCTCTGGTATAGGATCGGTATAGTTTTAGGAGAGTGAGAGGACATATGGGCATGACACTCATTTCGTAGAGGTTGGAGAAGTCAGCCGCTAATTAAGTGCAGCCGAACATGACTTTTTATAACTTGAATTTATGGTGATTTTATGGCTGCCCAACTCCTAGGGGAGCTGCTGCTGCTCCTACTTCTCGTTGGCTTGGCCTGAGATCAATCAGCGAGGCGATATATTTGATATGTAATTAAGACAAACGTAACTGTGTATATATAAGTATATGAGGGGTATATCACCCCGTCAGCGGCTCACATCTGAGGTTCGCTTTGGGATTCGTTGTAAAGCCATGAAGTTTTTTTGATTAAGTTTTACGGCCTCTAACACTAAGGCACTTGCATATGATTAGAGAAGGCATCAAAGCCAGAACCGGTGGGAACCGGTGGAGCCAGTGGGGAGTTCACAGTAGTTCCATAATCCATAACCACAGAGCTTTTCCGTGCAGTTTTGATTAGACTTCTGCCTGCATAAATTTATGTTTGCTTTAACTTTCTTAGCTATTTCCTCTTTCCTCTTTTGATTTTTTGATTTTTTTTATTCAGTTTGTTCTTTTAATTAGCATCTTCAGACTTGACTGCACTTCTTTTCGACTCTCTCTATGATTTTTATTTTTTTGGAAATCCCGCTGTTTAAAAGTGACAGCTGAAAGTCCACACATTCCATTAGTCTGTCAAAAATCGTGGGCAAAGTTCTTGGCGGCTCTTTCATTAGCATAAATACAGAAATGACTGAGCTGGCCGGCTGGCATTTTCCTATGCGACATTTTAGAGGTAATTTTAAATGGGGAAAAATAAACGAAAATTAATTTAATTAGCCAACAATTTTAATGGTTGAAAAAAGTCAACTTTGCTGACAATTTTTTGTTAATTAGTTTTTACATTGATAAATAATTTGTATCCATAATTTGTACACCTGGTCAAATTTAATTTAGCCAAGTTAAACAATGAAATTTGATTAAAACATACACAAAATCTAATATTTGCTGGTCAAAACTTATGGCTCATATTTAATGCTGCTTTTTTAGGCTAACAAAGCATATTTTGCATAAATTAAAATCTGATTTGATTTTGTAAGTGGAACAAACAAAAAATGCAAAATTGATTATGCAAATATCGTTTTTTTTAAATTTATTTATAGCTGCTTTTTCCCCTAAACTAGGTCTTATTTATGTTTTGATTCCCGATTTCCCAGCTGCATTATTTATGACGAAATCCATTAATTTATTCATTCCGTTCAGTCGCTATAAAAAGAATAAATCCAAGCAAATGTTTGCTAAATTTCACTCTCTGCTAAGCAATTTTGTTTGGATTCCAACCATTCAATTTGTGATGTGGCAAATGCAATGGCAATTTCAATTGCTAGCCGGCTGCTTAATTCGTTTCAGTTCACTCTGTCGCGCTTTAAGCGGCAAATTTAATTCCAATTTAATTCGAGCCTAATCCATGGCGCCGCCAGAGCCAAGAAAGAAGCATTTCCCAAGCATAATCCCCTGGCTCTGCCCTACTTAGAATAATTTGAAAACTTTAAGCAGCAACTTTTTACCAGCGAATGCAGCTGTGACGCGATTGCTTCAGGGCAGGGAATCGCCGGCTGGGTGGCGGCCATCAGTGTTGCCATGGATTACAAAAAATAATAGCCAACTAAAAGGAATTAAAGAAAATACAAGGAAAGTGGAAGGATTTTCTCAAGGTAGCTGACATACTTTCGGTCTTGAAAATGGGTATTTATTTGGGTACAAAAACTTATTCAGTTAAAAAGAAAGAATTGAAATCCTTGATTTAATATTTAAGCAAGTAAAAATGGTAAATCCTTCTCTCAATTAATATTTCTAACTTGACTTAAAACTATTGTTCAATTTAATGTAATATATAGGAAATCTTTTACAAGTTAGAAAAGTATTATAATATAAGATTATATTTTTTGTCGTAACATTGCTTAAATAATTTTAAACTTAAAAAAATATTCTAAAATATTTTCTAAAATTCCCTTCAAAAGCTGCCATTAAACCTCCAAATTGGCAACACTTCTTGGTGCAGAGAGGCGGCTCATAGAGTAATTGTATCTGGCCAAAGTTGTGGACACTGGCATGGATCATCTTGGGTCTGTGGGCCAGTTTATGCCTACGGTTATCACATCATTATTCAAGCATCAACTGCTGGTTTTTTTTCCTTCCTTTTCTCTTCTTTTTTCCTCATTTTCTTGAAGCATTTTTCCATCGCTTTTCCGTGGGCCTTTGTCAAAGCCAAAAACTTAAGTTAAGCCACTTGAGCGACATTGTTGAAATCGGTAATTTGCCTGCCTTCCTCTCATCGTCGTCGTCGATTCGGTTCGCGGGAGTTCCCCCTCCTCAGAGCCCTGTTCTTGGCTGTGTATCTACCAGCTTGGCCATAAAATAAAAAAAACGCGATGAAAACGGGCGAACGACGAAGACGGCTAACGACTTGAAAATCCTTATTAATCACAAAGAGTCCCAGGGTCCAAGAGTCCGAGAGTCTGCGAGTCCGGTCTTGGCCATAAAAAGTCAATGCTGCCACTGATAAGCAAACCGGCGACATGGCCAACACAACATCGGAGCCACAGAGTCACCAAATAAAGGCAGGCCTCCTTCTTTCCTTCCACAACTCACTTTTCAATTAATTAATCCAACAACATTCCAGCACTATTATCTTGGCATATCTCAAATATTTCCTTTAATTACGCCAAGCGGCGAGGAGGAGAAGAAAAAAAAGAAACCCAAGACTGGCCAAGAGTGTTTGCAGGCAACAACAAAAATCTGACACCTCGAACAATCAATACATCATCATAAGTGCGGCATGCAAAAAATACAATAAAAAAAGGAGAAAATCAGGCAGTAAAAAAGGAGTATGGAAAAAATAAGTAACAGACACGCACACACAATTACAGGCACGATCCGAAGCAAGGACTGGGCCAACTCCGCCGTCTTTGCCGTCGCCATCGCCTTCTAATGTACAAAAAAAATTTATGCCATTCAAAATTAGCAAAGTGTTATCTAAACGCATAAATTACATGCACGTACAGAGTGGGCAAAATGGGTGGCTGCAAGGGGGAGGGACTTTTCTTCTCCCGGTTGCATGCAAATTGCCAGCGAGGAGCCTCCTCCTGCTCCACCTCCTCACATGCTGCCACAGGATGTGCGAGGGGAGAGGGTGTGTGTGAGTGTGCGATAAGTTGAAAGACATTTTGCTGAAGAAGCTGCCACAGCAGCCAACTAGTTACTATGCATACACAGAGGAGGTTAATGAAATAGGTCACTCTTTAAATAAATATAAATATCAAAAATAAATATTACCAATAAATACATAAATTTAAACCAACTGCAAAAAATTTTTAGGTATCAAAGCTGTAAAGGACATTAAGTCTAAAATATAAAACATGTAGCATTTATATTTATTTGGTTGGTCATGAATTATATCATGATTTTGCCATAAAAAAGGCACCAGTTAAATTTATTAGTGCATTTCCTTATAAAATTTTTAAACAAGTTGAAGTAACATTCATTACAGCCGTAATAAATATTGTAACTTTTATATAAATAGCTCTATTTTGTCACTAAATTAAAAAAATATTTTTTCTTTATTTGTAAACATAAACATATTTTTCTATAATATTAAAATATTTTTGTAGACCCCAGCTTTATTGTATTGGCCACAACTGTTTAACCTGACTGTGTATTTGTGCGGCAATGCGGCATAAACGATGCCAACAACTGATTGTGACGTGAACTAAGCTCGTAATGAAAGCATATATACAAGTCGGCCAGGCCAGGCCAGGCCAGAAACTGAACGGAATAAGACCAAACCGAGCTGAACTGAACTGAGCAGAAAGAACAGTGGAGAGGAGCTGTAGAGATACTTGGCCAATAGAGTCGACCATCTTTCTCCTACTGCTCTTCCCCTGTCCCCTGGGCAGCTTCTTGACCAAGATGACAACGTGGCCATGACGCTGCTTTGGACCAATTGCCTATCGCCGTCATGTGAAGATGCCCCAGCAGTGGGAAAAATAAAAGAGGAAATATTACGGGAATTTGGAATATAAAATTCTGTTAAAGAAATAATTCGAAAATTTTTTAAATACAAGTTTTTACATACCCCAAAAATCAATATATATGGATGGATTCCTAAGACTCTTTCTGATATAAGTATATGTTACTAATTCATGCGATTAAAGCACGTTTTGCTTTACAAATCTCATTAAATGAATACAATAATCCCCTTCTAATTGAATAATTTAGCCAATTAACCCACTGTGGCCCACGCAACAACCGTGCTGGCTTGGCTGCTCATTCGCTGCCACCAAAGCAATCTTCCAACGCAGCAGCAGTTCTCCCAGTTCTCCACCAGAGTCTGACGCGAAACCGAGACACACTGGGACTCTTTGGGATTCAACTCTGGGACAAGACTCCAACAGCTCTCTTGACTTGCCAATGCGACTGTGCCTTGGACTTGGACTTGGACTCCAGTCTGTGCTGTGGATTCGCGACTTTTGCGATGGCACGACTTTGGCGAAATAAGATATAAGCACGACATAAATGGTACTTTATATCTGCAAGATATTATTTTTCCAGGCATACACACAGAAGGTTTATGATTTTTTCTAGATATTTTGTCATCTTTATTATCAGCAGAAGGCGCAGAGCAGAGCCGAACCGCAATGGCAATGGCCAAGGCATAAAGTAACCAAATAAGCACAAGCGGCAGCTGAAGATGCGGCTAACCGGTGTCATGGGAAGAGGCCAAGGAAAATAATATAGGAAATACTGGTACATAAGTATAAAGCCAAGAACAAGGATGGCTGCGTGGAGAATTGGCCAGAATCGAATGCCAGAAGCAGAGCAGACAGAAGGAGACAGAGTCAGAGCCAAAGCCAGGTGAGTGTCAGACCAAAAGGCAGGAAGCAAAGCCAACTGCAGCACTTGACCAGAGTCTTGCGATTCTGGAGACGACACCACAATGGGACTCTGGTAAAGTAGGGAGTGGAACTGGGGGGGTTGCCACCATGGGAATAGGAGCAGTTGCGTTGCGTACTTTGCACTTGACCACACCACTTGCAGTTGGGTTTACCTTACCTTAACCTAACCCCTTCCCACCTGCCTTTCTTCCTTTCTTGCCTCCTCCTTCCATGGTGCGTCATATTTACGGTTTGGTTCAACACATAAACAACATTATTTGCCACCCCATGCCAAAGGCGGCCCCCTGTCATAAACTAGTTTCACACACATCTATATCTATATATGCAGAGAAAGGAAAATTTAAAGCAAACACCTCTTAAACCTTAAGATTTTGTTGAGGAAACATTTATGCGCTAAAGAAAATCTAAAAAAGTATTCTATAAATGTGAAGAAACAACTTAGTTTAAAATGTTGATACAATTATTATAATTTCACAATTAACATACAGAAGCCCTTTAGAGGCTTTAAAACATTATTTATAATTTTTAAATTGTCTCTGAAGTCTGCTTCATATTTTCCTTAATTTTTCTTTACTGTGCTTATTTTTCTCCTGTGTACTTTATCTTGGAACTATATTAATGCGTGAGCACACACAGCTTGGCTACCAAGCACCGTTCTCCACCTCTGCCCATCTTCTTCAAGGGTTTTTCTACACTCACATACTCCAAATATCTATATATATATATAGATATTTACGTATATATGTTTAACAAAAGGCGCCGTCCAGGGCATTGAGGCTTTGCTTCTTTGTTGTTGACTTAGGCCCACGCCAAAGAGCCCGAACCCGAGTCGGAGCCGGAGCTAGAAAGGCTTCTTCCTCCATAGAGTCCGAGCATAAAAAACCACAAAAACCAGAGCTGGCATATTGCCGCTATTGTCTTTTATAGTTTCCTGGAACATTTGCCGCTTCGGCTTCCCATCTCGAACCACAGAGGCACCACCGACCGCCACTGTGGTGGTGCAATTCTTGGGCCCCGGAGAGCTTTCCTCCTCATATATATACATACATATATATATATATATATCTTCTATGACTCCTCGTGTGTTATATGTCTTCGCGGTCGCCATCGGAGCAGTTGGGGGCATCTCTCTATTGCCGTATTCTTTAAATATGATTTAAAACTTTACCGCAGACATTTGCCAACTGTAATGTGACCTAGTTAGGGGTGCAGGCAAGTGTGGGTCGAATTACGACAGAGGAGGGTAGGTGGTGGGAGGTGAGGTCTATTGTATAACAAAACAATAAAAGAAAAAGTTTTTTACACAGACCAAATCTTGGCAATAGCAAAGGCAACTTTTTTTTATTGGGAAAAAACTAGAGCTCATAAACTGTAACTTGACTAAATTACCTGCTTTAAAATAAATGAGTTATAAGGAATTAATTTTGTATCAAATTAAGCTATATAATTTATTTGTTAATAAAAAGGGTGATTTATGTAAATAATACATATTACAGTTATTGCAGTTTATTGCAGTTATATTATAAATGAATTTAAATATGAATTTAAATTTATTGGGAAGCATTTTGTCAAGTTCAATTAAAGTTCATTAATCTTAAAAATAGTTAAATAATTGTTTCTGTAAAGGAAGTTCATATACATTAATTTTATTGTTTATAATAAACCCTTTGCAAGTAAATTAATTTTAATTATATTGAAAAATAGTTAAATATTTATTTCTAAAAAGGAAGTTCATTTAATTTATGAATCTTATGAATAAATTTAAATATTTATAAGAAATCCATTTTTAAAGTAAAATTAAAGTTAATTATTTTGCAAAATAGTTCAGTAAGGAAGTGGTTATGTAAAAGAAGTTCCTTTAATTAATTCGTTTTCCCCCATAAAATTGATTAAATCACATCAAAATTAGTTAAGGTTTCACGATCGCCTGCTAAGCTTTTACAGTTTTAAATACTAAATAAATTCCTCGGATAATTTAAATCGTATATCAGTCTGACAGTTTAACTTCTCCACATGTGACTGATTTAATTACCTCAAACTTAAACTTCCCATTGACGATGACATTCACTTTTATTCAATAAAAATAGATATACATATATATTCAAAGGCATGTGAAAGTGTCGTGGCAAAACCAAAAGAAATCAATAAAATCAGCAGAGGCTGGGGGTATGTATATATTGGGTTTAATGCCAATAGGCCAAATCTGATTTCCCATTAGAGCACAGTGGGCTTCCTCGCATTTAGTAGGTTCATTCATCTGCAATCATAAACTGCACAATGGGGTAGCTCCGCTCCAAGACTCAATCTGCTACGGGGAGTCCACTTTAATGTGGCACATCAAAACTTAACGACAACACCTACTCCAGTTTGTTTTATGGCGTCTACAAAAATGAAACAAAAGACCAACGACCGACTGCCGACTGCCGACGACCGACAAGGAGACCAATTTTCTGGCCGGCTAGCTTTTCTGCATTTCTGATGCCCTGGAACCGTGCCAAATGGCAAATATGGACAGCTCATAATTTTACACAATTGTTGCCCCCAAAAACTTATGAAACATGCATGATATTCGTCTCGTCTCCTCCCAAAAACCAAAAAACACAAGCCAACAAATTACGACGGCACCAAAAGGCACTTGAAAACTTCACGGAAAAAAACTACAAAAAACGAGAGAAAATACTTGAGCGGGTATCATTAAAAAAGCGCAAAACCCCTTAAAAAAACCGAAAAAACCCAAAACCAAAACCCACGAATCCCTCTTTTCTGTCTCTCTCCTCACTGCAGTGGCGTAACGAATTTTTATTTGGCTTTTTTCATCATTTGGCCAAAAAGCCCAGGCAGAAGAAAAGGCAGATAATACAGTTGATAATAATCCTCAGCAATGTAACTCAATCTCGGCTTCTAAGTTCTCGGCCAATGCGATACGCAAGCGGCGGGACAGGACACGATGTAGGGAGTGGAAAGCGGAGTGCACACAAAACGCTAAAGTGCACCAGAAAAAAAGCAGGAAAATTTGTGATTCTTGTACAAAAAGAACGACTATTAAATGCTCTCTTTAAATACAATAATTGTAGTTTTGGAACAACATTTTACAAAACCCATCTTAAGGCTGCTTTCATTAAAAAATTAAGAAATCCTTTGCATCATATCAGCTTCGATTACTACTCTTTCAATTTATTTCCTTTCTTTATATTTCTCATCTCAAAAGAGCATCCCTAGTCTCCTTCAAACCCTTTAAAATTCAAACCCAAAACCATTGGCATTGGCTAAAATAATGTGCATGAATGATGAAATGCAGCGAAGGCTGCCAAAGAAGCGGCGCTCAGCCAAGATGCAAGCGGCAAACACAGGTAACATAGTAAGGTAAAGGGGGGAGAGAGACAGGTAAGACAAAAGGGATAGGGGGGAGGAACAGGCCAGAGAAAAGACAGGGGCCAATCGGGGAAGGGAGTTTGGTGGTTATACTGTTTTCTGGCTTTTGGACAATGGTACCGGCCTGCTATTAACGTCCAGCGCACACATGAAACAAGATATTTGTACCCGGTACCCGATGAAGTATACTTCTTCGTGGCTCTTAAGTCGATGCTATTATTGCCCAGCAATATACCTGGGACGGTGACTTCTACCGGGGATCTGCTCCGCCACTCAGTTTGGAACGTTGGAGGAGACTCTGGACGAGACTCTGAGGCAGAAGGCAGAAGTCTGTTGCAAGACACCGGAACGGGTTTGTCAGTTTGACTTTGACTCCTCGCTGGCCGGCAAGTCTTCGTGATGCACAGAGAGAAAAAAGCTCAGTTTAAATAGAGAAATTTCCCTCTGGAGTTTTAAATATGTCATATTTATTTGATTTATATTATTTATTTATATTATATTATATTTTTGTTGTTTCCTAACATACTCTTACATTTTCCTGAGTGTAAGGATGGCACTCTGGGTGCTGCCTTCCCGCAGTTTCATTTCGGGTCTTCTTTTTTCCCTTTTTCCCCGAGCTGTGTTCATCTCTGCCTTCGTTTTTCTCATATTTTTTTTCTGGTTCCTACAAAACGACACACGCTGCATGCGGTGGGGTCCCCGTGTGGTGAGATACGCGGACCGAAAAGGTAAAGACCGAGCCAGGTCCGAATACCGGACCCGGGGAGCGACAGACCAACCGACCGACCGACCGGTGTGAGTAATAGGCGGCGTTGCCGTTGTAGTAAATGAGCTTACCAGGTGATACCAAAACACAAAAGAAATTATAGTAATCAAATCATTTTTATGTTAAATTATGATCGACAGCAGGCAGGCGATGCAAAGGAGAAGCGGAGAGTGGAGACCCTCTCTCGGTGGATGTATCTTTGTGCCTTTGTATCTCTGAGGCAGTCGTAGTGGGTTTTTAATGAAACTTTATACTAAATAGCAAATTGTTGTAGCTTTATGTGCGGTGTGGGGTGTGCGAGTGTGTGTGGTAGGTTGTTCACTGGTGTGGCTGCAGCTCTCTGGCCACGGCTAATTATCTTTTGGATTGCAACAAGTTTATTAATGTTTATGTGCTGGTATAGAGAGGTATAGGAGGATTGGGAAGCGGACTCCGGCTCTCAGGTTGGTTCGTGGCTAAAATTTATTGTTGCAGTGCTTCATTGAGGCGCGGCGGCTGTGGCAGCGCGATTTTTAAAAGGTTTCAATGAACATTTATTATGATTGCAGGCCGCCCGGCCTCACTCCGAGGCGAGGAGCGAGTCTTTTGCTAATAATAAACATGTAAATTATATTTAAGGTCTCGCCCTGGGTCGTCCCGCGCCGCAGTCTGACGGGAAAGGGGTGATGACGTCAGCTCCGCCGTGGCCGGCTTCTCGGTCGGGGAGGGGAGCGGAGATCTTCTCCGCAAGAGGTGCGCAGACGTTTCGCTGCGCAGCTCGGTTCTGGATAAGTTAGTATATGTTGGGAGAACTTTCTCCGTTACTGTCTGCCCTTAAGGCTAGACAACCAATATAAAGAATACAGCCTTCGCTGGAGTAAGTTTCTGGAGCGAGTGCTCTTTATTATAATTGAAATCAAACTGAAAACTAATTCTACTTTACACAAGCTATTCGCGGCCGGCAAGCCGACCGCTCGTCCAGCAAAGTGCTGACACTAGCAAAAAACTGCATATCTCCCCATACTGGGAAACCAATGGGAACCAGACACGGTCCCTAAAGGCTTTTATGCTGAATCTGCATTTAAAATATTAGGGTAATAACCCCAGACTTATATCGACTTAAGTCTACTCATTAACGGTGTTAACTACTCTCCCCTCAGAAGTGTGACCGTCCTCGGTCATCTGGAACTTGTCAACGACTTGTTGTATTTCCCTCGCATCTCGCCTCCTCCTCAACACCAAGATGAGCAGGATGGAGCAGCTAATGAAGACGCTGATTCCCACGCCGACCGCAAACCAGATGTCCGTGGTTCCAGCCGCTTTCACCTCTTCCTTAAGTCCTTGGATCACCTCCAAGTTTTCGTTGTTGATCCTTTGGAGAAGTGGTATGCAGAGCCTGGGATCGTGGCCGATGATGTGTTTTTCTAATGGTTTCACGTTGGTTAGCGTATTTTGTGCCATTGATGAAAGCCAATCGCTCGAACATAATTAGATGTGAGCCGTTGATATCTAATTCGGGGCCGTCGTCAGTGCTGACTTTAGCTGGGCACTCGTTGATTATTATTACGCCGTCGTCTACCAGTGTGATGGGGCTTAAATGGCTGGCCTGCGTTTTGCATAGTGCAGTGCTCCCCGCGTGCAGGCCTCGAGCGCAGGTATCGTGGGTAGCCAGCTTGCAATACGAAGCGTAAGTTGTTGGTACGCAATCGGTGACTGCCAGGACGTCGTTGTTGCATTCCGCGACTATGTTCTCCGTTAGTTGCAGAATGATGTGTTGGTGTGATACAGGAAAAATTGTGACCTTTCTACAAGTGGCTTTTATATTGGGATATGCAATTATCACATGGATAATACTATCGGACAGGAAGACTTTAATATTAGATGCCTCTATTAGGCTTATAACGGGGATTTCTGTGGGGTGATCAATTAATACAGACTTCAAATCATCATGGTTAAGAATGGCCGGATTTATGATATTGGCTTTAGCCAGTGTGACGGTAAGCATTAAATTTTGAATTTCGGTTGTTAATATTCTGTTTCTAGCCAAGAGTACCTCGTACAAGTGAGGAGTGTCAACCATATTTTTTTCTTTTGCTCGAATGATTTTATTAACTGCTTCTGTTAACTCGTTAATTTTGTTTTGAGTTTGTGTATTAATGACCACCTGCCTATTATTCGACTCTATCAATCGAGATTCGGACATTTTTAGCATTTCAAGATCTGCGGCATCGGGGGTGCCCGCTATTATCTTGAGTGCGGTGCCTAAAAAATTTAGGCTTCTGGCAATCCTATGATGTACCTTTAATACGGACAATAAACTTTTCAGATGTTCGGTATCAACATCTAATAATTTTCGCATATGCGACTCTGGGAATAGTTCGGACAACCTACTAGTCTCTTCTATCATAATTTGGAATTCGGACAAGTTACTAGAATGCCTAAGCCAACTTCTCTGCTCCCACAGCAGTGCAACACCGTCTGTTACGGGGATGTAATTAGCATGGGAGTAATCTGTAATCCTAGCGTTAACTATAGTTAACGTAAATAATATGATTCCGGCAATCCTGTAAGAAAGCGGAAGAATAAATTGAATGTGCGTCTAATAAAGATAAGTATGTTTAATTATAAGGTGCATGAATAAAGGTATAAAAATTGTGGAAGATGTAAATTCGGGAGGGATTTTCATCTAAGGTTGTCCTTATGGACCACCCTCCCTCTAATGAGCACAGACGTTCCCATGTCTGTTTCTACACGCTCTTCTGTGTAGAGTGGGGTTAGTTTATTTCCTTACCTTTTGTTGTTTTTGAGGTAGACCTTTTCACCTACCTCAAAAATTCGGTTTTGCCTAGTAGGGTTACACCTATCTAGGTTAGCCTGTTGCGCTTTTGTGATACTGGTTTTTATTGCCAGCCTCTGAGCGTCGCTGGCAGAATGTAAGGCATATTTAGGTTGTAAATTTGTTACTGAGTGTAACGTTTTGTTATATTCTACCGTGGCTCTCATGATGAGCTCGACGGTGTCGTCAACCTTTTTGTCAACTAGCTATTTTCGTTAGGGTGCTGTGGAATCGCTCCACTTGCCCGTTAGAGCTGCTGTGCAAAGGGGATGCATTGACGATGTCAATATCATATTGGTTTTTCAATAGCGAAGTTATGGTCTCCGAATTGAAAGATGCCTCATTATCGCAGTATATAGTATTGGTATTTGGAAAAAATTTACCAATTATGGCCCTGGAGTTTAACGGCTGTACTACGGCAAACTTTGAGAACTTATCTACACAGGTTAAAAATAACTTTTTATCCGTGTAGTAGATGTCTATGAGGGAATCGGGGTGATACCCAATTCTTGCTCCTTGCCTGTTGTACTTAGCCTTGGTGCATGTTTTGCAATTTATAACCACCTCGTTGGCGAGTCTAGCCATATTTGGAAAATAGTAATCCTGAAGGACCTGCTTAACATTTTCCTGGGCAGCCCTGTGGGCGCGGTTGTGCTCACATGTAATAATTTCCTTCTGCTCATTAGCATCAGAGATATCATTAACGAAGTTTTTGCAATGCCAAAATTTGGTCGCTGGGAATTCCGTAACCAAGGCATGCTGGATGCATGCTAGTGTGGGGAGGTTGCAGTAAATAGCATTGACAACATTTACGTTTACAACCTCTTTAATCAATCCCAGCAGCGAATCTTTATTATCAAAGTTGATAAGGTGTCGGTTTTTGTTTCCAAAAACAATAAAATGTCGCCGTGAGGGCTGGACTGCTTCTTCCAGGACTATTTGATTCCTGTAGCAGTTCAAAGGTTTATCGGTGGTTTCGACCGTGTAGGTCAGCGACAGTTCACTATGTACAGTGGCTGCGTCGGAATGGGGTTCACTTTCCAAGGCGTTAATTTTCTGACGGGACAAGGCGTCGGCCACAAAATTTTCCTTTCCGGGTTTATAGAACACCTTGGCGTTGTGTTCTTCGATGAATGCTTTCCATCGTTTTATTTTAGCGTTTGTATTGCGCTCGGACACAGCGAATGTGAGAGGCTGGTGGTCCGTAAAAATCCGGATTTCTCTGGTGCCATATAGGTAATTTTGCAACTTCCCTATAGCCCATACAATAGCTAGTAATTCCCTTTCGTTTGTTGCGTAATTAATCTCGCAGTCTTTTAATGTGCGAGATATCATTGTGATCGGTCTGCCCTTTTGGGATAGTACCGCACCAATGCCACTTGCTGAGGCATCGGTAGTCAAATCGAAAGGAAGTTTAAAGTCTGGATATGTCAGTATTACATCTTCAGATGACAGAATATCTCGCAGGCGCTCAAACGCTCTGCGTTGGGTATCGTCAAATTCAATAGCGACCTTTTTCGACATGTGTTTACTGACAGTGCCGTTCTCTCCCTTAAGTATGGAGGTGAGTGGTCTAGCTATAGAAGCGAAGTCTTTGACGAAACTTCTGTAGTAGCTGGCCAATCCAAGAAAAGACCTGAGGCTGAACAAATTTTTTGGTTCAGTGTACTCTTGTATGGTTTTTACCTTTTCCGGATCTGTTTTGGCTCCGTTAGATGTGACAATAAAACCTAAAAATTCAACGCTTTCTTTGAAGAATTTGGTTTTTTCTGGGGCCACTCTCATGTTGGCTTGACACAGGCATTTAAGAACTGTGTCAATGTGTATGACGTGGTCCGCAGCATTTTCGGAGAAAATTATCACGTCGTCTACATAGACGTAACAAATTTTCCCGATTTGTTCCCGAAGCACGTCGTCGATCGCCCTTTGAAAGATGCTTCCTGCATTCTTTAGTCCAAAGGGTAAACGGCAAAATTCATACTTTCCTCCGTTTATGGAGAAAGCTGTTTTTTCGCGGTCTTTTTCAGCCAGATAAATCTGGTGGTACCCCGATTTTAAGTCTAGGGTAGTAAAAAATTTAGCCTTTCCTAAGTTCGCTAGAATCATAGGAATACTTGGCATAGGGTACCGATCGGCAATGGTTCGTTCATTAAGTTTCCTGAAATCGATCACCAGCCGTTTTTTTTTGTTGCCGTCGGTATCGGTCCCTTTTTTGTCAACAACCCATGTTGGGCTGTTGAATGGCGACCTAGAAGGCCGAATAATGCCATCCTTTAACAGCTGTTTGATTTCTGCGTTAACAAAATCCGCTGCTCCCATGGGATAAGGATATAGCTTGGAGTATACGGGTTCGTTAGTCTCCGTACGAATTGTGGCAATGATAGAGGTGTTAAATGGAAGCGCCTCGTTAGAGTGCGAAAACACTTGTTTCCTCTTAAGGATCATTTTTGTAAATTCAGCTTTTACTGAACTTGGTACTTCCACGTCATCGATATTTGTGAAGTTCACATTATCGCATTCGTGGTATTTTAGTTTTTCAGATACGTCTCCATACCTGATTTCGCTGTTGCGTAGATCTAATGCAGCTCCGGCCTGCGTTAGCAAGTCGAAACCTATTATGGCATCAAATGTACTAATGGTATCGAGTAAAAAAAATGGGGCCGTTAGGCCAAATATGTGCATTAGGCATTTTTTTGTTACTTTACTGGAGCCATGAATGGAACTCACAGTGAATGGGGAGTCGACAAGAGTTATGTTTTTCAGCTCCTTTAGGGGCTTTACATAATTTTTTGCCGCTCCAGTGTCTATGAGGATTCTTAAAACTCTCCCCGCCATCCTTCGTTCAATGAAGGGCAAGCGGGACCTTCCTCTAAAAAATTAATGAGGTCGTTGGACTCCAATGAGTCACTGTCGTCCTCAATTGCATTAAGAGCGGCTGCAGCCGCGTTTTCATAATCATCTTCTTCCTCTGCGTTAGCGGCCTGTTCAACCTTGAAAACCCTCTGGCGCCTTTGGCCAGAATTTCTCTCTGAAGAGTTTGATCTTTTAAGAGCATGTTTATTACTTCCCTGCCTAAAGTTCGTGGGTTGTCGAAGTTTTGAAGATGATGGATCTATGTCCATTGGTTCTGGGGATTGATTTTGTTTGGGTAGATCAGGGACCCAGTCGTCATTTTTACGCCATGAACCGTTATTTTGATTCTTGTTTGGCTTTTTGAAATAATGGGGGTTTCTTTCTGGGCCGCGGTCGGCACCAAAATTTTTGCCTTGTTTTTCAGGCGCGCGGTGTTGGCTTTTGTGGAAATCAGTATTCTGATTTCTTTGCTCCACCGCCTTGGCGTATGTGGCCGCGAACATACTTCGTTCGATACTGGCCTCTGCCTCTCTTGCTAATGCCAGTGCTGCTGGCAGGTCTTTGGGCTGTGCTGGAAACACAACGGCCCTAAGGGATTTTTTTAGACCCGAAATAAATACATGTAGGGCATCAGCCCTAACCTCTGTATTAAGCAATGTGGCTCTTTCATCATCATATGTCATGACGATTTTGTTAGTAACGAGGGTCAATTTTCGTTCGACCTCATCGTAATACTGCATTAGGGTTTGGTCGCCCTGACGGACCGACTCGAGACCCTGTCGTAATAGGCGCAAGGATGTTTTATCTGCATAGGAGCAGTCTAGTCTAGCCAAAATGGCGTTGAAATTAAGCACTGTGTTATGTGAAACTAGCAATGCGCGCGCTGGCCCTTTAATTTTATTTCTTATAATAGTAACGGCTTGGAAATGTCCGCTACTGTCTGGATAATCTTTGAATAATTCAAACGCATCGGTGGCCGATTGCCTCCATGCCACGTATTCATCCTGTATACCGGTAAAATCTGGAATTGATTTCACAATGTGCAAAGGTATATCACACGCTTTTGCACCCGGTTTTACAGATATCCTCTGGTAGGTTTCTACCTCCGGCGCTTCTACACTCAAATTTTTTAATTGTTGATTAACAGCATTGATTTGCTCCGCAAATTCGGCTTTAAGCCTCTGTTCTTGATTGGCCAATGCGGCCTGAATTAATATTTCAATTTGGCTTGCATTCATGGTGTATGTGTTTATAGCCTGTGCTATAGGATATCTAAGGGTTTCTCGGACGAACTCTTCTTCACTATCACTTTCTAATTCGCGTTTAGTTTCCCTATATGGGCCTGGAAAACTCATAAGGCCCCTAACTGGTTAACACTAAACACAAGTATAGAGAGGCCGAATATTTTAATTCGACAGAAAGTAATTTCACCGTGGTATATTTATATTAATAACCGTATGAAAATATATTTTTAGGGATGGCTAATATTAATTTGCCTTTATTTGTGAGTCACTTTTATAGTCACACTTTATTTGAATTTTATATGTTTAACTTTTGGATCAATAATTTAAATTGAACATATTTATTTTGCCATTTATTTATTCAGCACTTTATTGAAATAGTTTGTAGAGATTTTTTTATTTTTTATTTGTGTATTTGAAGCTGTATTTTGTTTTGGTCAGCCCACTTACATTCTTGGGGGTCGTGAATTCCTATCTGGTTGGGTGCCAATTATATTTAAGGTCTCGCCCTGGGTCGTCCCGCGCCGCAGTCTGACGGGAAAGGGGTGATGACGTCAGCTCCGCCGTGGCCGGCTTCTCGGTCGGGGAGGGGAGCGGAGATCTTCTCCGCAAGAGGTGCGCAGACGTTTCGCTGCGCAGCTCGGTTCTGGATAAGTTAGTATATGTTGGGAGAACTTTCTCCGTTACTGTCTGCCCTTAAGGCTAGACAACCAATATAAAGAATACAGCCTTCGCTGGAGTAAGTTTCTGGAGCGAGTGCTCTTTATTATAATTGAAATCAAACTGAAAACTAATTCTACTTTACACAAGCTATTCGCGGCCGGCAAGCCGACCGCTCGTCCAGCAAAGTGCTGACACTAGCAAAAAACTGCATATCTCCCCATACTGGGAAACCAATGGGAACCAGACACGGTCCCTAAAGGCTTTTATGCTGAATCTGCATTTAAAATATTAGGGTAATAACCCCAGACTTATATCGACTTAAGTCTACTCATTAACGGTGTTAACTTGTACACATAGTTGTTGCTGGCTAATATATCAACGTTGTTTTCCTTTTTTCTTTTATTTTGTGGAGCCCCAACAATATAAATGCTCCCATGCTCGTGCTCTCCGTGTATGTTAGCGCCCGATCTCTTTGGCCTGTTAATAGTTTGCACAAAGTCTGCACTTTGCCAGTGTTTATTCATTGTGCCAAATCCATAAATCATGGGAATTATGTTTATTCGACTGGGAACACCCAGCAGCACCAGCAGCAAAAGCAGCTCAGTACAAGTGCTGTTTCAGTTGCAGTTTTTCATCTTAATGAAAATGTTCAAATAAAAACTCAACTCTGGCAATATAAATCAATGGATATAATAGAGAAGCACAGGCGACACGACACATGCACATAATCCGGTTGCCGTTCTGAGTAGATTTTAATTAAATTTTTCGGTTTATGTGTTTGTGATTTAGAGCGCGGCAAATATGAAAACGTTTTTTGCATTTAATTCCTTTAGTTTCTTTTTATATTTATTTGAGACGATGACACCGGCATTCAATTTTAACAGCAATCAGTCAATTAAATGCGAGCTTCAGCGATTGCCATTCATGGTAAATGGGTTAAAATTTCTTTGAGTTATTAACTCCAGAGTGTTGAATGTTGATTGGTAAGCCAAGAAACTATAATTGCAATCCAGAATCTGAAGATAGCGTGTCTTGAGTGAAATGCGATTAATAGAAAGGCTTGAAAAGCTATGAGTTTCAATTAAAAACAGAAAAATCAAACTAAATTGCAGATGAAAGATCGAATAAATTAATGGAAAGTCTCTTTCCTTTTTTTCATTAATCGTAAAAGAAATCTGTTATAGATTTAATAGAAAATAAACTCGATTTGTGATAATTTTCTGCACAGAAATATTCAAAATTATCACTATAAACACAGAAAATAAATGTAATTAATTTTCTTAGCCCCCAATGTATGAAAATATTTTCGCAAGTTAACAGATAAATCATAAAAAAACATGTAAAATTAACTGCAGGAGTGAAAACTCAGTCCCCGGCAACCTGGTAATTAAATATTGTTGAACCATTTTATGAGCACTCTCTATCCTTTTTGTTGTCCTCCAGCATCATAGCAAATTAATTTGCGAAAATGGCTGATGAATTTCACATAAAATTGTACAAACAAAACCTTGACATCCAAATAGAGGCTCGGCTCCATGTCACTTGTCCACATAAATTTTAAATTGATTTTGCCGTTAGCTGTTGGCCGTCAGCCCTCGGCCTGCAGTTGGTTAGGAAAAATCCGTTCGAGCACTTACATCTGCAAATAAAGAAGAGACAAAATTGGAAACTTAATTAGTTAAATTCACAAACAAAGGCAAACACACAAATGCAAACACACAGATGAATGAAAAAGAGACTCGCCTCTCCTCGAGCGAGAGCCAGTTAGCAGATGAAGACAAATAAAAGTGAAGTGAATTGAATTGAATTGAAGTCAAGTCAAGTCGAGTCGACTCGAGTCGAGTCCAGAGTCCATAGTCCCGTCCAGTGTCAGGTGGAAATAGTGAGGAGTTGGAGTGAAAATATATCTACCAGTGTTGCTGCGGATAAGGACCAATGGAGATGCTTGAGATACTTGTGTTGTTGTGGTGTGAATCCCCCCGAGAGAGAGTGCAAAAGGATGCAAGCCATCACGTAGTTGTTTGGCATGTGACGTCCTCGCACTCGCACTTGCACTCACACACAATTGCCAGACATTTTAATGGCTAATTAAATTGAAACAGAGCATTGCATTTTACCCCAACAGCCACCCAGGCGCATGTCTTCTTACCCGTTTTCTATTATCTATCTCTACTTTTTTTTCCTGTTTTTCGTTTGTTTGTTTTTTGCAATGACACAATTACAAATTGCCATTCACAGGTGCAATAGTTGTTTAGCTTGGAAATGGCAAATAGTCAGGGATCTTGAAATAGAAAGAGGGCGCTAAAGATAATGAATCGAATGACAGGAATCCCGACTAATTAGGTAAAAGAGCGGGCCCAGGTGCTGTTGGAATTTTATCATTCATTAAATACACAAAGAGGAAAATGCTGTCTTTAAAGAATAAATAGAAAGGAAATTCTTGGAGAAGGAAATATTAAATAAATTAAATATTTTCTATTTAATTTTCTTGGCCTGCAATCCTTTGACAATTTGCTTTATATTTATTATGTATTAGAAAATACTCTTGGATAAACCCATTTTCTTGCCTATTAAAAAACCGTAAACGTTATCTTGAAACCCCTTTGACAGTTCGCTCTTCTTGATTTGACTTTATGTTCAAGTGCAAGTATAAAAACCATAAAGTGGATTTTTTTTATTATAAAACATAAATGCTATCAGTAATCTTTACTCCAACCAAGCTGTAAATATTTTTCAATTTGCTGCAAAATATTTTTAGCAGGCATTTTAACGCAAAAAGGAAATGCCAAAGATATCAAGAGCTAGTCTAGAGACCATATGATATAGCCAACCAAATGGTTAATAATTTTAACGAGTCATTCATTCATAAATTCAGCGCTTGATAGTGTTCCCAGTTTATTAAGTTAAATCATTTCAGGAATCATAAAAGTGTTCTTAATGCCACACACAGGCACATACAAAGACAGTAAAGACAGGCGGGTAGAAAACCACCGAAATAATCAATAAATTGTTGACTTTATTATGAGACTTAATATTCAGAGTCTATAACGAATTAAATTGACCGAAATGCCGGGGTTAACCATTCCGTCGGTTCGGTTCATCTTCAAAGTGAATAAACTCGAGTTGGTGTTGCCTGGTTTCTCGCCTTCGAAAATTGCTAAATTGTTGTTTCCCAAGAAAGCCGCCTATCTTTTTCTGGTTTTGGACAACAGGAAATCGCTGGCAACCTCCGAATTTTCGGTAGATTCTAATACAGAATGCGCTAACACCTTTGGTTGCCCCCCCAGCCTCTCTCCTCTTCCTTTTTTTCTAATCTCCTCTCTTTGGTCTCTGGCCTGTATCTGCTGGACATGTGAGAAATGTTGCGCATGTTCGGACAACTTTTTGCACGATAATTAAATATTTTTAATTGCTGCCATGCACAGAATGCTGGAGCCACCGCCACTGCTGCACACAGAATGCACTGAAGCAAGCTAACCTCCTCCGTTTGCAAAAATTATTTCCATAAAAGTGCAAATCATTAAATCTTTAGCCGCAGGAACATAGCTCTAATATTTGCCAGAAGAAACCATTCGAGCGCATGTATCTACCAGATGCAGAATGTTTCTTTCCTCGTATTTTATTCTCCTCTCTCTCTCTCTCACACACTCTCTGTGTGTCTCTGTTTCTGTCTCTGCTGCCTTTCCACAAATCTGGCTTGCATTTTCGGATATATCAGAGATTTAGTGGCTCGGAGGAGTGGACAGAATTAAGGCGCAGTCGCAGTGCCACTGGGGGTCAGTGGTGTTAATTTAGCTGCTCTGTTTTAACAGGGGTTTTTCTATTTGTAAATTATTATAATACCAATTATGGAAATATTAATTATAAATAATTATATTTTTATTTCCCAAGCTTTCTGGAAAGGCTTAAAAAAATCTAAATAAATTCCTAGAAGGATTTAAAATACATCAAAACCATTTTTAACAAACTCCATTTGTCTGTTGATGGAAAAATCTACTATTTTACGTATACAACTTATAAAAAATGTCTAGAAATACTTTTTCTAATTTAGTTTATTTTTGCTTTAAATTTAATGACCAACATAAACCTAAAAAAAAAAAAAGAATTAAAAACATTTTTATTATTTTTAAATACATTTTTAAACAATAATGACATTATTTTTATTATTTCATATATTTTTTATAGAAAGCTTCTGTTAAATATTAAAAATATATATTTACAGATTTTATTATAATAATTTATCTACTTTTTGTGTTAAATTTAATGGCTGACATTAATGATTTATTTATTTTTAAAGCAAATTAACATTATGTTTGATAAATCTATCATTTTATGTAGATATTTTTAAAATACAATTTATAATTTAATTATCATTTTTTAACTACGTTTTGTGTAAAATTGTATCTCAAAAATAAATCAAAGCAATATTTAAAAAATTTGGTCAAGCTTGAAATAAATATTATTAAATCAAACAACAATATTTAAGCTTGTTATAGTTGAAAAATGTACTTTTCTATTTTAAAAATTCCCCAATACTACCCTTAAAATGCTTTCCATAATTTTGTTATAATATTTTAGCTACTTTTTGAGTAAAAATTCATTGGCCAACACTGCTGTCAGCTAAAAAACACGAAGCTGCTGCTGCTGTAGAAGTAGAACTTTGTGTGTGGAGTTGGTTTGTTTGTTTTGGCTCTGCCATAAAGCTGAAGCCAGTTTTGTTTTTAAGCATACATCGCACACACACACACTCGGAATGAGATCCCCTCTTAACCCCTGCTTAACCAGACTCGTTTCATCCTACTCTCTATGGCTTCCTTGCAGCACAGTTGCAGTTGCACTCCGAAGGCGCACTTAATGCATTTTTCAGTAGATGCTTTTTTTTCATGAAAATATTTCGTGAAATTATAAGGTGCCCGACTCTTAGTGGCCAGCTATATAGCTACTTTCTGGCCACGGTGTAATCGTATTTATAAGATACAGTTTTGCTTTTGTCAAAGCCACTTTTTCCGGAGCTTGGCATATTTAGAGTGCGTGTGTGGATGGATTCTCCTTTGTGTGTGCTGAAGCTCATGGAGAACTCGGAGAGCTCCGACTGTCCCCGGTAGCCAAGTGATCTTGGAAAGTGATTCATAAATGAGTTTGCGTAGGTGTGAAAACTTCAGGTATGCTAATGAAGCTGTTGAGCCATGGGAAAGAATTTTATGTTACAGTCAGAGTGAGAAAATCTAGATAGGTAGTCATTGATTTTTGTTATTTCTGTGGAGGTTTTGTGTTGTAAAAATTAGTGTCGTGAGGTTTTAAATGAAGGAAAGTAGAAAACAAGTTTTTGAGAAGCAAAATTCGGATGAAGACACTCAAAGTTAATTTAGTTTTTATCTCTAAAAATAAAATAAATAATTTATTTATCTATAAATGCAAGCTAAAAACTATTTTTATTGTCATTACTAATTTCTCATAAGTACTTCTCTTGGTTTTACTTGTCATACCCTTGACCCAAAATCACTTTTATCAATTAATCTTAAACTGTGTGCGTTACCCATATAAGTCCAAAAAAAAAATGTTAACGTTATCCCGCATTAAAAAAACCCAACCGAAAAATCCCTAAGTAAATCCCCTTCGTTAACTCATCACACAGTTTATTAATTAATTTCCAACCCCTAAACGAGATTTTGAGCAGCTTAAAGTTTTTGTTTGTTATTATTGCTGGCTGTCTCGCGAATTACTTCACCCTGGATGGGCCAATACATATAAATTTGGCATGCAGAAAAAAAAATGTATCTAAAGGGAGATCTGCTTTGGGATTAATGCAAATTTCACTTAGACAAATTGACGAAATAAAACCGCGAGTTTTGGCTCAACCCCCGCGTCACAATGGCAATATCCCATCAGCATTATAGGAATAACAAGCGGGACAACGACGACGACGACCTATCTAATTGTAAATCCCCCAGACCTCTTTGGCTATTTGGAAAACCCTCCTCTATCCACGAGTTCGAGTTTTTCCAACCACTCTACTCTCTGAGCGTAAAATCAGCTTTGGACTGAATACACAAAAACATTCCAATCAGCGGCTTTAGGATGGAACCTGGCAATCCCACACAATACATCGAGGGGTTGCTTCTGTCCTATTCCAATTTATATTCCTTTTCTGGGAAGGGTTACTACTTCTACTAACTCCGAGAGGAAGTTTGATTTTGGGCCCACATCATGGAAAATTAATTAAATTTGATTGTCTTGAAATTTATGGCCATCGCTTTGTGATTGTATGCAAAACGCGGGAATTTATTGCTAGAAAAACAAATAGAAAGGGTATAGAAAACAAGGGTCTACAAGAATAATTTCTCCTTATTTCAAGGATACATTTTTTCCCCCTCTGTGTATAGTCATCCCTTAGCCACATTGCTCCCTTGAAATGTATCTTTTGTATCTTTGTGCACTTAACACGCATTCTAATTGCAAAAGCCAAGCTCCAAGGAGTGAAAAGAAATTATTAACAACAAAAGCAGAAGCTGGAATTCCACTTGGCTGGGATCTGGGAGTTGTACCTGAACTCCTGAATCAGACTCCATCTCCGCCGGGGTTGGCGTGTGAGTAAGTGCGCCCCAAAACGGAAGGCGAGTACAGGGACAAGAAAGGTAGGGGGTTAAGGGACCAACGGCGAGTTGGACAGGGAAGTTCGAGGTGGACGAGGGGTATATAAAGCGTAGCAAAACGTTTGCACGTTGAAGGCATAATAATAAAAGGTTAAAAAAGGCGCAAAGAAGATTAAATGCTTGAGAAGATGCAATATTTTTTTGCTTCGCCTGCTGCTTGCTGTTGCTGTTGCAGTGGTTCCTGCTTGTTGGTGTTGTTGTTGTGCTGATTGTGCACTTATAGAAAAAATTAACGCAATAAATTCAGAAAACTTGAATTTTTTGTCCCATCTAAAAAGACATTCTATAGAAATTTTTTCTTTCTTATGAACCAGCCTTTTTTAATATTTTCTTATTGACTTTCTCATTAATTTCCTTACTTATTTTATTACACATTTCCTTACTTATTTTCTTACTGTTTTTCTTTATATATTCTAACTTGCTTTCTTACTTATTTTTATAGTTATTTTCTTACTTAATTTCTTACTTATTTTCCTATTTATTCCCATACTCTTTTTCTTACATTATTTTCCCTTTAACTTGTTCCGTTTTATTCATTTCTCTCTAAGCTTTCCTTTTCATTAAACAATTTTCAAAACTCCCTATTTCCCCCACCAAAAAAAAACAAAGCAAATACAATTTTTTCAAGTGCCCTTGCTCCTCTTTCTCTTTCCTGGATGCAAAAGGGGGCGGGACCTGGGCAGGGCAGACACTGCACTTATGCTGCTTTGTTGCTGTTGCCGCTGCTGCAATGTTGCCGTTGCCATTGCCTTCGAGTTGCAGTGTTGCTGCTGCTGCTGCTAGCCCGCCTTGTAATTGCACATCATGTAGCTGTTGCCGTTGCCAGCTTTCGACCTGGACTCGAGCGTCGCCCCTGCCCTGCCCTGCCCCCGGCCCCTGGCCAACTCCTTTAGCCTTTTAGTTAACTATTTTGTGTTCAAGTTGAAGGCACATGGTAATGGCAATGGTTGCATCTTGCTCACATATTAATTGCCGCACGGCTGCGCGCCGTTCCTGTGGCTCCGCCGGATCACTTGGCTTCCAGTTTAGACTTAGGAGGTTCTCCCCAACCATCTCCCCTACCCTTTGATATCCCCCCCTCTTGTGAAATCCCCTCCATAAAGCACTTCCCGCTTGGTCTTCTTCTATATCGACTGCATCACGCAATTCGCCTTTCGTTTTATTATACCCTCGCCAAGTGCGGGTTTATTGGTTTAGAGTATGAAGCGGATGAAGGTACTACATGGGATCTTATTAGCCCTGGTGGTTTTCATAAGCTTCTATTTTTGTGTTTATGTTTATTTATTAAACTAAGGATATTGATTTTTTGCTAGAGGTTATGTTATAACTGGGGTAAGAATGGGTTTATAAAGGGATTCTGTTTATAAATAGAATTTAAAGACTGATTTTTAGTTTGTTTTATGGAAGTAATAAACATATAACAAAAAGAGCTGCTGTGTTGGCTGATAAAATAATAATAATAGTCAGACCTAGAAGGAATGAAGGAGCAAATAAACCTTATATACGTCGGCCAACGCACACGATTTGTTGATGTAACCTTGGGAGAAAGGCATAGAAACATTGCTCTATCCGCTTCTCTTCAAGAGAGCCACAGGACATTGTATTTCTCTCTTCTAAAATTCCTGACTTCTAATGGGATTTGTTATCATAAATAAAATCCTAGATATCTTACATAATTTATATTTTCTCAAATAATATTAAATAACACTCATTACATTAGCAATAATACCTAAAAATATTTTATATCCTAGCATTCAGATAACCAAAGTACCATAAAAATACCACCTTTTAGCTCCTCAATTTAATTTATTTCCCATATTTCCAGGGTATCTTAAGTACTTTTCTTACCACACCCATTTAACCTTAGCCTTCCTGGTCCTCTTTCTCTCTCTCTCGTTTTTTATGCGATATTTAAACAAATTGCTTGTAGAATATTTGTGACATTTTGTCATGCCCGGCAAGTTATGTGAGTTGGTTGGTTGGTTGGTTGGCTGGCTGGCCGGTCCCTGTGTGTGCCCGTGTGCTGTGCTGTGTGTAAAGCCCCACGTTCCTGGCTCAGCGGGCAGTGAAAATTGAGTACAAGTTGCTTTGAGTTGCATCATCAATCATTGCACACGTTGAATGATGTTTTGTCACAGATATGCCGCCGGCAGCCAGCAGCAGCAGCATCATCAGAAGCAGCTGAACCAGCAGCATCAAAAACAGAACCTGAGAGATGGAGGTATCTGTCAGCTACAAAAACAAGTCAAAATATTTATAAAAGTCAAAATTGTCGCACACAGTTGGTGGGAGGGCGGGCATGGAGTTTCAGTTGGGATTCGTCTCGTATTCGATTTCGATTCCGTCACAGATACAAACACACACCTATATAAATCTCAAAGCATCTACTTCTCGCCCCTCTCTCAGGGCATTGTAATTAATAATCCAAGTTGCGCGTTTCGTCATTTTGAGCTTGAGAAATGGATGCCGTGAGGAAAGTTCTCTACATCGATTGGATTTCTAGAGAGACAGAGAGAGAGAGCCAGCCCTTGTTGTAATGACAAAAGTATTTGTAATTTTCCCCGGCATAGTTTTTCTTCTCCTTTTTTTTCTTGATTATTTTCTTCCCATTTTTCTGTGGTGTCCCCAAAGCGTTTTGAGTTACAGCCAAACGAAGGAACTTGAGGAATTGTTCTAATCAAAAAGTTTAAACAAAAAGTAAGAAAATAAAACTAAAAACTGAAAACTAAAAACTTTCCTTTCAACTTGAAGATAATCGATTCGAGTGAGAAATGCTATAAGTTTAGATTACAGTTTCATAAGTAGCCGGGCACATAATAGGGATTAATTGCTAAGGGAATATGTCTAAGAATTTATAAATATATATTTCAAGTTAAAAGTTTAAGCTGAAAATCAGGGAGAACAAAGAACTTTGTACCAAGTTTATGTGGGGATTAAAAATGTCATTTAAAAAATCCCTAATAAAGCAATTGGCATTAATATTTAATTAGGCTTTTAACCAAGGTCTTGTGATTTAATGCTTTTTGTAATAAACCTTAAGATTAAGGCTGCCTTGAGACACCGCAAACCTGGTCTTCAGAGACCTTCGAAAGCCACAAAAACCGACAAGTAAAAATTTAGCAATTTAAGGCCAAATTAGTGACTCTGTCTGGGCATCTCCACCGAGAGTTGTCAACTTTAATTATTGGCCACAGAAACCCAAAACTGAGACACGGCTCGCAGAGAACTTTAAGCCTAACCATGTCAATTGTTTGACATTAAAATGCGCAGCCAGAGACACCGAGAACACACTCGGTCTAAACAAAAAGCCAAAATTGAATTCCGCCAGCGAGGAAGATGGAGAGATGGTGGTGATGTTGAGATGTTGGGGGATGGGGAGACTAAGACAAAGATGGAGACGAGACAAGACGAGAGTAAATACCGCAAATAAAATAAATTAAATAAGAAAACTACCGCTGTCAAAAGGTTTAACATTTCACTTAAAAACAAAAAATAAACCAAGGAGGAGGGCAGAGAGAAAAAGACAGGCAAGATGCCAGTCGGGGTCTGTAAAGTGTTTTGCTCGATTCTCGGTTTTGGTTTTGGTTCGGTTTCGGTTTTGGTTTTCTTCGGTTCAACTTGAACAACAATTTCCAAGAAAATTAAAACATGTAAAGACATATCTTTTCATCTGACAAACATGGACCATGGCCGGGATCTTCCCCTGCTCTCTCGCTCATCCAATGCATATGTAAATATATATCTTTGCCACCCGGTCCCTGGTTCTTTAGCTCCAGCATTTAACATTTAACTCTTTTGTTTTTCGGGTGCCCCCCGAAAATGTTTTGTACATTTGATGATGGGGACAACAACAGACAGGGCATCCGAATACCGAATCCCGAAAAAAAGAGCGTAACTTAAAGCTCAAAAGAAAATTACAGAAATGCCTGAAATCTCATAAATACTTCAATCAAGTATGTCCAAAAATAAGTAAAGATATTTAAGCCCATACACACGCGCAGCGTTGGAGTGGAGAGTGCCCCCGAAATCCTAAAGGTGGAAGCCAGCCCCCACCGTACACCAAATGGCGACAACATCTTCCGATCCCTTTGGATCCCAAGACAACGTCTGGCATTTTTGCTTATTTTCTGTTTTGTATTTTTTTTATTTTTATTTTTCTCCTGTATTTTTTCTGTATATTTTCATTTGTATTTTTCATTTCGACTTGAGCCCTGGAATCACTTCGCTTCGTTGTTGTCCGTATTGTGTATTGAAGTATGTGTCTTGTCATGACATAAGAAATTGACTCCACTTGAATGCGAAAAAGGAGTGCAGCAGCCAGCAGCAACGGCAGCAAATGAAATTAAAAAGTAAATGCAACCATAAATGCAGCCAGAAGACAAGCGAACGACGCCAAAGTATCTGTAGCTATAGCTGTAGCTGTATCTGTATCTGCAACGACTTGAGCGGAGCAAATGAAGTGCCTGTTCCCGAATTGTAAAGACTTGGCAATAACAACAATAAAAGCAACAGCAGATACAACTAAGAGTTGCTTTTGATTTGCTGAAGGAGTTTGAACGAGGGAGAGTTGCCATGGAAGTTTTGGGAGATTTTAGAAGGGGGAAAAGGCAGAGAAAAGGTTTAAAAAATTGTTAAATAAATATTTAATAAGGGGGAATTCAAATAACAGATTATTTGCACCTAAGAAGTAATATGGCTACTTTTGAACTTTTTTAACATGAATTGGAAGATTTTAAAAAAAGGAGCACGCTCAAGAAAAGGTTTAAAAATTCTTAAACAATTATTTAATACAAAATAAATACAATAACAAATCATTTACACTTCTTAAGAAGTAATTTTGTTAATTTCCGACTTCTTGAACATGAATTTATCATACAGATAATTTGTATAAGCAATTAGGCTTTAAACGTTATCCTTATTATGTTTATTATCAAGCAGGTGAAACATGCTACCAAAAATTGTTGGATACAAATTTTATTTTTTGTATTTTAAGCTTTTCTGAACCCAATAAGCAGTCATAACTCTTAATCGTTTAAACCCTTCAATCCAAAAACAAGAAAACTTGGCTTAAAACGAACTCATTTTAAACCTGCCATAACTTTATAATTAAAGCCTTTATTTTGTACAACCGGCATTATTTTTTATTAATGCATCGTAATTTGCCACAAAAAATAAAAATTGGTAAGCTCTCTTGTTCCTTACGAACACACGCAGCAGCAGCATTTTACCTTCAGACAGAACACCAACTTTCCATCCATCAATAATCATTAAAATTGTAAAACTTCCCTCGGTGCCCCATGTTTTTAAGCTTTATTGGAGATTGCAACATAAATGAAAGCATCTTCTTTTATTATTTTTTGTTGCATATATGTATATATTCTGTGTATCTGTATACATTTATATATGTTTTTGTACATATATCTTTTGGCACTCGCCCTAGACTTGAGAGCATTGTTGTTGTCTGCACTCGCTGTCTTTTTATAGTTTTTTCTTATTTGGCCAGAGCAATCCTTTTTTTCCCTCCTGTTATACCTTGCCTTACTCTCATCCATTTTATACGAATGTGTTCTGTTCGAAGGCACAGTGGACCTTTACTAGAAGGTACTAAGAAAGGTGCGGTTTTTTTGTTGTATTTGAAACTAGGGGTTGTTGTAAAGAGTTTGGATTTCGATTGGATTTTTAAAAAGATCTGATTTGTAGTATATTTTGTAAAGAAATTTTAATATTCTCTAATAATTAAAATAGATATTAATTGTGAAAATATAAGATACTATTGTGGAAATAAATCACCCAAAAGAGAATTTATTTATAATAATTCCTAGAATTTAAATATTTCAATTACTATCTCTAAAAGCTATGCTCCTTTAAAAAAAGGTATAAATAATAGGTATAATAATAGGTATAAAAAAATAGTGGAGTTTTTGTTATAAAATATTATTTAATATAATTTATTTAAATGTTAAAATATTATAAATATAGTTTAAAGTTACAAATATTAACTTTTAAAGTATAACTATAGATTGAATGTAAAAATATTACCTTTTAGGGTATAAATGGTTAATCATATTAAAAACATTGTTTTATTAATATCTTCCTTTACTTTACCAATTCAATTTATGGAAGACAACCTATTCTCTTCGTTTACTTATTTATTTATTTTTTGTCTTCTTTTTCTTATTTTTTTGTGTTGACTTGGGGCTTTTTAAGCCCAGCGCCAGGGCAGAATCGCAAAGGCAGACAAGAAAACAAAACCCACATGTGAGCATTTAATTTCAACAACTGTCGCTGAGGCTACCGAGGCGAAATGCCAGAGACCAGAGACCAGGGAAGGCAGCGCCAGTGGCAGGAACATCTACAGCAGCAGGAGAACAGCATCGGATCGGGAGTTGCCATCAGGAGAGCTCCACATTCTGCTCTGCTACTACACTCCACTCTACACTCCTTTCCTCATCCATTCCCTAACCATTTCACCTCTCCCTAGCTATCTCTTTCTTGCATTCTCCGATTGCAGGAGGAACGCAAGAGGAGCAAGAGGAGCTGGAGCAGCAGCAGCGTTGCTGACACCAACGGCCCTCATGTTGGACACTAAACAGCGGGCGCTGCCAAATGACAACCAAACTACATGTGAAGTACAACAGCAACACCACAAACACCAACAACAACAATACACACAAGTAACAGTGGGAGCCGCATTAATATGGCCAAGGTAAAGGGTATTTAAAAGCAGCCACCAAGCCAGGCCCGAAACCCGAACTCAAACTCAAAACTCCAGCCAGGAGGAGAGGCCCCGTTGAGGCCTGCAAAAAAAAAAAAATACAACAGGGAATGGGAGTCAGAAAGACAAATGCTGCTGCACAGTGGTAAAAAACGTATATAACTTGCTTTAAAAAATATAAAAAACATTTTTTAAGTTGTTCACAACGTTTGTTCTCCGGAGCAGAGCTTAAATTTTGTTGCTTTTAATTTTTACTAATATAAAACTTCAGAATTTGCTATATTTATATAATATTTTATTTGAATTTATATATCTTAAGAATATACTGTATTTCAATAAATACCTTTCTATTACATAACTTTTAAATTAATTACAAAATATATTATCCAAATTATCCAAATCTCTCTTTTGATTATTTCATTTAAGCTTTATTTACTTATCAATAATTTCTTTTTCAATAACAATTACCCAGTGCAAATATATTGCATTTATTCCCAAAAACCCATTAAAAACTATTTAACATTTTTCAGCACATCATCACTGTAATTTAAACTAATTTACTTGGCCAATTTGGGGCCGTAATTAACCCGTAAATTAAGGAACTTAATCCAGAACCACTGTGCATAGTAGGCTGAACCCCGGACACAGACAGCTCGCCTGACGTTCGTTGTTCGTTTGGGGATACTATACTATATGTAGCTGCTACCTCAGCGGTGTGTGTGGGTTTTGTGAACAGGTAGTTCGTTCTCTCTCGTCTTATTTGGTTTTTGGCCAACATTTTTAAAGGCCGTGGAAAGGAAAGTAAAAGCCGAGCTCAGAGCTCTCTGAGTTCTCTGGACTGCCTGCCTGCCGCCTGCCTTTGCCTTCGTCTTTTCTCGAAAGGATGAAAATTAAAACAGTCTTAAAAAACATGACAGGCAGTCGGTTGGCACACACAGGCAACCCTGAAATTAGTTGACAAGGATGAAAGGAGCAGAAAAGTGGAGGATACCCAAATGAAACCGACTCCGTGCTGAGCTGTGTTGTTGATGGAAGATTTACATAATGCAGATGATGGTCGTCGTCGTCGTCGTGTGGGAATTTCATTAATGAAAGAATTATGAGAGGTTACATAATGAGGACCCAGACCCAGACCCTGGGCTGCCCAGCTAGCTGATGGCATCGATAAGGTCCGGTTCTAATAACCAACGAACCAATGTCCAAAAGGTACAAGCAAAGTGTGTGTTTTCTGAACCCCCACCGCCACCGCCATCAATCCATTAGCCCCGGCCAATTGTTAGTCAGTCGACAACAAATTAACAAAGTTTTCCAAAGAAATGCGTAATTGAGGGTCAGCCTGGAAAAACCGTTTCTATCTTCAACTAATTTGACAACTTTTTAGGGTGAAATTAACGCTAGTAAGAGACCAGCTAGCCATTCGATATTTTGCATGACACACAGTAAAACCAAAAATGGAGCTCACACATGCTGCTGTTGCTGTTGCTGGTGCTTTGCTTTTGGGCCAATTTGCGGATACGAAATGGAAACTGTTGCCAATTTCAAATCGCAATACGCACCTGTCACATAAATCACCGTCCAAATGTGATTTATTAGTTATTCATATTAGTTACTTTGGCTCCTGAGGGGCTGGCACACGCTAATACATAATAAGCAACGATATATATATACGGGGAAAACATATGTATCTATGAGATATATTGTGTTTGCTGCACACAAAGTATCTCTCGTGCTCCCTCCTTACTTTATTTTTTTTGTTTTGTGTGTGTAAAATATTGAAATTGAGTGCAAACTACTTTGAACTTTGCTGGAGCTACCTACCACCTAGCCGGAGATACATTATTAAAATGATATAAACTGCGCTGAGACATGGTAGGGAGTGTGTGTGTGTGTGTGTGCGAAAAAGTATCTGCAAGTTGCATGCGAATTGGCAATGAACTAGGGGCGAAAGTATTTCCATTTTCGGGCGTATCTAACGGATGCCGACGCTTAACGCTGTCTGAGCATGTGAGAATGTTTCGCTGCTGGTGAAATATTTACGCAATCTGCGATGCTGTGTGTATCTCAAAGATGGTATTAGCTAATGTGGCAAGTATCTGCAAGTTGCGTGAGAAAGTTATGATATATGAAAAGTGCTTGAGCTCTGGGGGCTAATCTCTGGTTTCTTAAGTTTATTCATGAAATATGTATATTACCCCAAAGTTATTGGTTAAGATTTTAATCGGGTTATATATATGCTTTGAGATACAAGAGTTCATTTATGATTTGTGGTTTTATATTTATTTCTTGCTTCTAACAATATCTTATAGCTCTCGAAACAGCAATAAAATCACTCTAGTTGAAATTTCAACCTAAATTCGCCCTCCAAAACATTACGTACCATATTTTACGATATCTGCAAATATCCTTTAGCCATAAAATCTATATGTATATCCACTGCGGACTTAGATTCTCTATCTGTCTCTCTAATGCAGATACAGGTACCACCAACTATCTTATTAAAAGAGAAATGCCAGCTAGCTTCTTGTGAAGCAAACAAATTTTAATTACGATTCCCCGTGCATTCCACTCAATCATTCCCCATACCCTTGACAACGGTTCAACAACGGCTTAGACCATAAAAACCAGTCTCAAATGCCTTCTTTTTGGCTAGATTATGCAAAAGATACACACACACACACGCTGAAGGGGATAGATAGATACGTTGGCTCTGAGTGCTGCTGCGCTGCGACGCCGCTGTTAACTTTTATTGGCGAGCTTTAAAGCAAATTTGTCTTGGCCATTTCAGTTGCTGCCTCATCTTTTTGGTTCCCTCCTGCCCCCTGCTGCAGTATATGGCTAAAAAAGATTTATGACACTGCCCGGCGTGCGCGTACACGCGGACGCATTCAAAAATTGTTGAAAACAATTAGAATATTTTAGCAACGACCAGGAGAGACTATAAAAGTTATATGAAGAACGCGACGAGTTTCGAGTTAACAGTGGCAGTGGCAACAGCAGCAGCACTACCAGGGGGAGGAGCGGGGAAAATGGCTGTAAAAATTATGCGCCAAAATGACTTTGACAGCAGTCGCAGCCGGCTTTGCCGGTTGGCCCCGTTTTTATGGCCATAACTAAGTAGCAGTCATTGTTTCATATGACTTATAATTTGGCACACATTTACGATCTTTTCGGCCATAGGAAAAAGGCGGGGAAAAAGGCCGGGAGAAACGAGGCAAAAGTCGCCGCAGCAAAGACCCAGCAACAGGCCGTTTGCTGCTTTTGCAAGATAAAACATAAACGACGCGAACGTGGGCTGTCAGCAAAATAGACGGAAAAGGTAACGTTTAAAATTAAATTTTACTATCATTTTTAAAGCCCTAACAACTAGGGAGTCATAAGACTAAGAAACGGTTAAGGAAAAGGTACAAACGAAACCTTTAAGACATGCTCAGGTAACCCTTAATATCTACAAAAAAAAAAAAAACAAATACTGTAAACTTATTACACTCTTTTGTTACCCCAAAAAATCCTATTAAAATATTTGTTAATTTAATAATCTTCCAACATGACTTAGGAAAGTCTTGTAATAATTTCCAAATATACAACTCATCAGAGTTTAATTATTAGAAACAAAAACAAGGTGGAGAAAACCCACCTTCTAATAGAATTTTCAGCCGGGTAAACACAACCAAGACACACAACACACCTGAAGCTGAAGCACACCTCGCACACGCCCGCTCCATTTAATACTCTCTCCCGTTGCTTTCATAACGCTCTCGCCGCAACATCCTCCCCATATCCGAAGCCAAACCCACTCCTTTGTTTACCACTTCCCCATATCTATTCTGCGTGTCGATTTAGCAAACGCTTCGACATGAACTTCAAAATGAGCCGCAGGCCTCAATCACATCCCAAACACAGGCAAACGATTCAACCAACTAACCAGTCAAGTCAAGCCAAACAGGCAACGAGCCAGGCAGTCATCCATTCCATCCGATTGCTATTCGCCGGAGTCTTTCCTTCGGAATAATTTTATTTTCTTCGCCTGGCTTTTCTTTCATTTGCTGCACATTTTCCATTTCATAAAGCAGCCAGCTCGGGCCTGTTTATGATTTAAGTTCGCCGAGAGAGCGAGAGGCTGCTTATTAGAGGCCGACTGACTTCCTTCAATGTTGGCAGTGGCAGAAAAATCAACGAGAAAGATTGTTGTTGGAGAATACCCAGACTATGGGATACCTGGTACTAAAATCTTTAGGAAAACTATTTTCTTTTGCCTTCATATAATATCTTCGAACTGTCGAAATTCTTATATTTGGCAGTGTTAACAGTTTGAGCTAAATAAACATGTGAACAATAATGACAAATCTGTTAGCTGAAAGACTTCCCAAGTGCCTACTCAACCTTAATACCCTTGTCTCCCACAATTACTGGGTATACAAAAAAAAGGAGGCTGGGGATAGGCGGCAATGTCGGCGACGCATTAATGATTGTTAGTGAGTTGTGAAATTGCTCTAACTGCACTTCAAGCAGCAAAAGCAGCAGCTTCCACACCATTTGGCCTGACCAGCAAGCAGCAGGCAGCATCGTGTATCCAGCGTCCAGCATCCGTATCTGAGTCTTTCCGGCAGGTTCTCCTGCTCCAACTCCATTCTCGGGCTCAGAAGCCAAGCCGACCAAGACCGACCAACCCGTTCGCATATTAAAGAGTAAATTTTTCAATTTCACAGACATTAAACGCGACTGCTGCCGCTGCTGTCTCCGCTTAACTTAGTCTAAACGCTCCGCCTTAGGCCATTGCCAGTCTCCCTCTTGCCTCGTTCCCTTGGCCTGTGAATTTGACCCGGGCTCTGGATTCAGTTTAGCCATTAAATAGTTTGTTAAAATTTGCCTTATTAGATTATTAAATTTTCGCAATTTAAGCAGAAATTCGTTTTGGCATTTTCGGGCGAGCGGCCAACATTTCAGACCGCCCCGAAATTTACACGGCAAGAAATTAGTTTAAGAGCCAATTTTGATTAATGGCCCAGGGCAGAAATTGTTTGGTTCTATTAGTTTGAATGATAAATGTGCTTGAAATATGAGAGGGAAACTCATTAAATTGCTGAGAATTTTGGCATTAGAATGTTGTTGCCAAAAGAAAGCCCGAAGAAAGTATTGAGAAATTGAGCCAAAGTGAAAATGTTGTTTAATTTTTTAATAGTAAAGATGATTAAGGCAAATGTTTTCTTGTTAAGACAAGGAGAATGTGTTAATTAAAAATATGTTTAAGGTTATTGAGATATCAAAGATACTTGAAAGGTTATGTGGGAATTCATTAGCCTGAAAAATACATTTTTTCATGGTCTTTATAATGATGTTCCTAGAATTTGCAAACTTTCATAATTTAGTTTAATTGAAAACTGTAAAAATAAGCTTATACAAGTGCCTCAAATGAAGTTTTCAACAATTGAATAAAACCTTCCAAGGTTGGTAGAACTGTAACTGCCATTTAAGAGTAACTGCCTAGTAAATCATTTCTAATCCATCGCTTCTCGGCTTTGTTTGGTCCGAAAACTTGCATCCTTTCGAGCCCTGTATCTACACACGCTCACACACATATGTGGGACCCCAATGTATCTGGAAGCTTGCATAACTCTTCTTTCGCTACGTGTAGGACTAGGGTCAGAGCAGGAGCCCCAGTGCAGGGGGAAAGGGCTTTTCAAGGGAACAACCGAATTCGCATTACCCCCCAGAGTGCATGCCTGGCATGTCCTTTTCATCTTCAGCCCCTCGTCATCAACCGGCTTCTCTATCGCTATCGATGTGTGTAAGTTGGTTTATCGACATGTGCTCAGTGCTGAGAGGGGGGAGTTAGGAACGAGATACAGTAGAAATTCTTAAGTGGGGAATTTGCTGTATCAAAATTCTGTATTATCTTGTGGTTCGAGTTTATCTCATGTTTAATAAGATTTACAAGTATTTCTTTATGAATATCTTTTGCTGACAGAATTGAAGATACAAAAGATAAAAGATAATACAATATATATTTTATATAACGTGAATATATTTTAAGCTAGAGCGTTTACAGGCAGACAGATCCAGCAAACTTGAGACTACTATACAACCTATGATAGTTCCTCATAAAGAATACTGACTGTACCCACTATATGGTGTGATGGGCAAGAGTTTGAGGTGGTTAGAGCTGGTTTAAGGTGGTTCTGTGTTGGGTAAGTGGGGTGTTTTTGGGGCCAAATGCAGCACTCTGAACGGGGCTTTTGTTGCTACTGGCCATATGCCAATTTTCGGTAAACTAACTTGCCTAAACTCGACAAGCAAATTGCCTTCATTAAGATACATGCTTGCTACCTACAATTTAGGCACACACATGCCTGCCTGCATGCATATATAGATAGAGAGTATATGTATATATGTATCTATAGGCATGTGGTGAAGGAGGAACTAAAACCAACCATCTTCATCCAATGTGCATTTTACTACACAGACCTGCACTTTTTCTACTCGGTTTTTCTTTCCTTCCTTCTTTTTTTTTTCGATTTTATTTTAAGAGCTCCTCTAACAAGCGAAGCGATGACGACGACGACGACGACGTTGAACTACGTCAATTGGGTCAGAGCAGCAGCAACAACAAGCAGAGCAATTTCAATGGATGGATACATGATGGGGGCTCGATCCACAGAAGCCACTTCAAGACGCCCACACATCGAACTTCATATATCCCAACCCAAAAATAAAAACCCAAAAACCAAAACCCAAACCCAAGCCCAAGCCAAGCCCAAGAGCTGCTGCTCTGGAGCAGGAAAAGTGTTAGAGAAATGCTTTTGCTGCCTTTGGGTTTTCTGTTATTTCTCCTTTCCGTTTCGTGTTGGTTTGCATACACATTAAAGTTAATTTCGAATCGCTTTTAAATTAGCTTAATTCGCATTAAGTGAGCTGAAATAAAACTCACGCCTACAAAAAAGAAAAGCTCAAAGAAGGAAGAGGCCCCAGCGAACAAGAAAGCGTGAGTGGAAATGATTCCAGGGAATGAGATTCGATTGGTGGGTTACTCATTAAAGCGAGAACTTGGGAATTAATAAACATAAATGAATGTGAATTAATAAATTGGGGAATTGATTAGGTAGAGGATGCGTTAGTTAATGTTAAAAGTTAGTTTCGATGGGGAAATACCTTTTAGAGAATTAGTTTTTTAAGGAAATTACTTGGGGATATAAGAGATGTATTTTAAAGGTGTAATTTATATATTTTTCAAGTAACTATAAAATGTTAGAAAACCCGTAGAGGTTTGAGAATGAAATACATTTAGTCTGTACATTTATATAGACTTATTTACTCAATAAAATTATCAAAAAAAAATCTATCTTTATTATATACAAATGCTACACATCATTACCCCTTAACCCCAACTAATTCTCGATCTTTTTTCAAGTTTTGCTACCCAACAATGTTTTAAATTTTATACCAATCCAGACTACCCCTCATACCCTCTATAACACACTCGAATGCGAGGCTAAAACGGCAGCTAAACATTTAAATGTTGTACAAAAGCAATAACAAACGAACTGAAGCTGCGGAGGCCTCAACAAAAAAAAAGAGAAGAAACTGCTGAGCCCCGAAACTGAACCCGAAAGATACACAAGCCCAGCTGCACATACAGATACATTTTGGACCAAGAACGAGAACGACGACAACGACTCGAGTTCGACGGAAAGAAAACAAAAACTGCCCGCAGCCAAAGTCAAGTCGAAGCCATCAACATCAACACCGAGGCAAGTGGCAAACTTTAAGATACATTTCGGCTGCTGCTGCTGCTCTGTCGATTGGCGATGGCCACAAAATTTTTTAAACGCTAGAACGCCTCTTCCCAACACTTTCGCAGTAAACACTGAAAACCCCAAAAATAAAATAAGAGAATAAAAAATTGTTTCTCTTCTCGCCGGTTGAATTTTTTGCAGTTGCTGCGGTTTTTTGGGTTTTATTGCTGGTTTTCTGTTTGTATCTGTATCTTTTTTTTTCATTCTGCCCAGCTTGCAGATTCTTTTGAACAATTATTTCGGCTGCTGACTGCGGCTGCGACGAAAGTTTTGCGGCCTTTTTGGGTTAAAGTCAGGCAATGAAACATACAAATGAAACGTAATTATGTTGAAAAATTTAAATACATTGCAGGGCAGAAATTCCAATTATCAATTAAGTCAACTCCGCGACTGCCGAAAGTAATAAATATATAAAAAAAAAATAAAAACAGAGCCAGACAGACTGAAGTTGGAACTGGGGTCTGGGATTCTGGAATTGTGGGGATTCTGGGGCTTCTCAATTCCGAATTCCTTATTCCTTATTTCGAATTCTGTATTCCCTGAACTCTGGTCAGTTTCCTGTTTGGCTCTCTGCAAGAAAAATATTATTCAGCGAAGCCGTGGAGAAGAAAGCCTGAACAAAAAGATAAAAACATTAATTATTATTAATTGCTTTTTCTTTCTCTTCTCCTCCTCCTCCACGCTGCTGCTGCCATTCTGAATTCTTAATAATAATATTTTTTTTGTATTATTTCTGCTGTGTTTTTTATTGTATTTAATGCCGTTTTGGCTTTTGTTTCATCTTGTTTTATGTGCGCGCATTTTCTCTCATTTGGTAAAGAGAAATAATATCTGGCGGAGACCCTTTTTATCCTTTTTGGCCACAATGTCGCCGTCGCCTTTTTCCCTCTTCCTTTCCCTTTATGTCCACTTCCTTTGTGTCCAACTTAAACCCTTAAAGGCAATCTCTGGGTCTCCGCCCTTTTCTGTTGGTCAAGATTAAACCTGTTCTCGAGTTAAGTTTCTGGCTGGGAATATAAAAACATACAAATTTTTTGCGTTTGAAGCTAATCGGAATGACAAGTTTCTAATTTGGGAGATTTCTTCTCTTTTCTTCGTTGTTTTGGTGTTTTTTTTGGGAATGGAATTGTGTTTGTTTCTTGTGTTATTTGCGTGGGTAGCCCCGGCTTGTTTGACAAATTGCTGGATCTCATTTTGGTCCGAAATGCTGCAGGGCAGAGGGAGTCGTCTCGCATTAAAATTGTAAATTTATGAAAGATTAAAGTAAGCAAATTGAAATTGGTGTGATGGAATACAAAAACTGGCAGCTTAAAAAAACTTTCCAAGAGATGATTTCAAGCTAAGAAAGCGGATATTTACAGGTCTCAAACGAATAAGCTAAATATATAAATTAAGCATTTTTATAGCCTCTTTTATACCTTTACAGCTTACTGATTTCCCTAATCTTTCATTTATTAATTCTCTGTTCCTTAAACTTCCAAACGAAAGTATCTTCTAGGTTTAAGATAATTCGATTAATGCCCAAACTCAAGCTCATGTCCTTTAGCTAAACTTTTGCATCCTCTTCCCGGCCCGTTATGTGCAGTTTTCCCCTAGAGAAGTTTTCTAGTTATCCGGCGAGTTTATCGATCAGTTGTAAGGGAAAACTAAATAAAATAAACTGCAACAATTTGCAAAAAGCCAAAAGTGGCAGCTCGTTTGGCTTGCAGGACAACGCCTGGGTCTTGGCCATATTCCCAGCATGCCTGTCGACACTTTCGCCTTAATTAAAAACTTGCAAAAAAGCTCCTCACACACACACACGCCGACCGATAGTGTACTGTCCATAAAATATGCCAAGCAGAAAACTGAAGATGCTGCTGCTCCACGAAGAAAAATAAAAAGCAGCTGAAACTGAGGCTGAAGCCAAGATAACAAAAAAGAATGTCCATAAAATGCAGCTAAAGCTAAAATCTAGTTAAGCCCTGCCAAAGCAAAAACAAAGCCTCGAAAGTTGGTTAAAAAAAATATTGAGCCAAAAAAAATACTGACAAGAAAAATAGTTGCAATATGGAAATGCCAAGAAATAAGCTTTGAGGAGAGTCAGGAAAGCCATTAGATAATGTTTTTTATTAAGTAAATTGTACTTGCCTTTAGGAAATATATTTAAATACAATTATGAAGCTATCTTTGAGGGTTTTGTAATTTACCTGCAAGAGAAGAGAGAGAGTTTATGTTATAATATTATTAATATAATTTTTAAAATAAAATAGAGGTTTTCAGAGATTGAATACAACAAATATGAATATTCATTGAAAATAATATACTTATTTATAATTATTTTATATTCATAGTAAAAGGACTATTTTAATATGTAATTCAAAAGCAACTCTCCTAATTGAAGTATACGTCTAACCACAAATATATTAAAAAGTTGTCTAAATTATATATGCATTTACCCCTCCAAGCCTGGCTGAACACTTTGATCAAATCACACATCTATGACCAAAAAGGGTATCACAATGAAAGGCGAATTTTTAACCGCATGTATTTTTCCTACAGTAAAGTTTATTATTATTCCTATATATCTATTTTTCCTGTCCTTTTTTTAAAACCAGACCGAATCCAGAAACCAGAACGAGAAACCGGAGAGAACTCGAAGCCACAAACGACAGTGCATAAAATATATATTTTTGCCTTTTACTGAGAAATTTCCATACATGTTTCATGTATATTCCGGCACCATCACCGTCCTACTCATCCTCGTCGTCGTCGTCGTCGTTCCCTGAAACCTAAAGTTATATCTGGTGTATAAATTTGCGTATGCATTTTTTGGTTTGATGTGGGCGGTTTTTGGGTGGTTTTGGGTAGAGTTTTAGGGCTAGAAAGCGATTGTGTGCTTGTTTATGCTAAAGCAAAGAAAAGCATGGGAACTCTGCGAAAAATGCAAACAAAGCCTTTTTGTCTGGGCCATATGCTGCTGCTGCTGCAGCTTCTACTGTTGGATCCTTGCATCTCCCTACCCCCTCTCTTTTTTATTCGCATTTTGCATCTAAAAAATGTTTAGACAAATTAAAAATAGTAACAGTAGTAACCATCTCTCTGTGTGCGTGGAGGAGAATTTATTTTCTGCGTTGGTAACAACACGCGCATTTGGGTCAAGGTGTTTTTGTTTTTATTATTCTTATTTTTTGCTTTATTATGAAAATTGCAGGCAACGACAACAATGAGTTTTGTGTGTGTTTTTGTTATTATTATTCTTCTGTTTTTATTGTTGTTGCTGTTGTCGCTGTCATTATGAAAGCGAATGCAGGACACCAACAACAACGAAAAGAAGAAGAAACGCCCACGCAGACCAGCAACACACACATGTGCATAAAATATGTACTTGATTAAAGTGTTCATGGCATGTTAGCCATACCAAAACGATAAAAAATAACAGAAAAGAAAAGGTAAAAACAAGCGAAAAAAGTTTTAGCAACAATAAACAATTTCCAAGTGAAGCTACACAATTTGTATTAATTCACTGATAAAAACTAATTGTCCTAGGGGGTTCCTTAGCTAGGGGAATCCTTAAATAATATAAATTATAATATAATTAATCGATATTCCCTTCGATATATCGGATCAATATAAAGAAGAAAAAAAGATAATTCAATTTTATTTTAATTTTTAGGGGCGATGTTTTTTATATTTTAAATTTTGATTATTATTCGGGACGTTTTTTCTGGATATGGATCAAGAATGATTTATTTTTATGCATCTCCTTTTATTATAATTTTTTTCAAACATAGTTTTATAACAGATAAACTTTTATAGTTCACTACAAATATAACTCACTAAATATAAAGTAATAAATTAATTATTTATACTAAATATAAAGTAATAAATTAATTATTTAAATACATCAAGTATTTTATATCCCAGAACATTGTAGGTACCTACAAATATATCCATATAGTACATATTTCAAGTCAGAGAACTTATGTAGGTACTTCGGTCAAATAATTCATGAATAGCTATTTCCTTACGAGTTTCTTTCCGTGTGCACAACTTCCGAGGCGTTAGAACGTGTCAGGTGAGGTAAGGTAAGGTAAGGTACATTCAGGCGGGTGGAGTAAATGGAGGTGTTCCGGCGCGAATCGGGAGTCAAGGAATAATCAATAAAAATAAAATATATCACACGACGACGCGTTCCCATTCCTGTGTATTACCTTTAGCTTTACCGTTACCGCTGCCATACCCGGTTCCTTTTTCTCAGGTACTGCTGCTGCTGCTGCTGCTCATTTCGTGTTCATGTGCCATTATACCGAAAAATAATATTCTTCGTCGTATATATTGTATTTTTCTACCTTTCGCCAGTTTTTGCTATAATTTTTTTTCTCTTACCTTTTTTGTTTTGCTTTTTTTTTTTTTGTTTTTGCAAGCAGCGTAAAGTAAGTGAAAGAAGAAGAGGCAGCGGGCAACACGCACGCGCAGGGGTGGCTAGACGAAGGGGGAGATTTTTGGAGGAAGCGGGGGGGTTAGGTTACGGCGTCAGGCACCCCTAGTTGGCTTGGCTGATTTTCATGCCTGTGTGTCATGTTATTGGGCAAATTGTACAATGTTAAAACCAGCTCTACACCATAGAATTTCCCAGCCACACAGCAACACAGCACAGCACAGCAAAAGCAACGCGAATCGGAAGGGTTTGGGGGAGTTATGGGTTTCCATAAGCGCAGGGTGAAAAATTCCTTTAAAATATAATCCCAGACACTGGCAGTTGTTGCTCGCGAAAAACGGCGATGACAACAGGGCCATCAAAAAGGGAGCGAGGGAGGGAAAACTCGAAAGGAAACAGCGAGCGAGGGGGAGGTTAAATATTCGCGGAAGGAAAATGGAAAAACCATTGCCTCAAACATATTTAAAATTCAATCGATTTATGGGCCAGAGAAAACTTCAAACTGAAACCGGGGGGGTGGTTAAAAGGAACTTTCAAACTATCACGAAAAAGGAAATGAAAATGGGAACAATTGATGATTGCGGTTCGATTTTGGATTTGATTGAAGGGTTCAATTCCACTGCTGGAGAAATCAAAGAGCTATTAAACTGAATTATTCAGGGGAATGAGTTTCAGTCAAGTCAGCCTTTTTCAGATATTATAATATTTTTGGGTAGTTTTGTAGATTTGAATTATGGGGTTTTAGTTAAAGATAATTGATAGTTTAGAGTTTAGAGAAGGGCAGAGAATAAATGTATTTTCCAGAACATATAGATTTTTGTGAGCTAAATTCATATTACTAAACATGAAAGTAATATTATTAAACATAAAAGTAATATTACTTTAGCTTAGAAAGATCTATATTCTCTAGAAAATAAATGTATTATTGCCTATAAAGTCTAGATTAATATTTAATTGATTGTATAAGAGATTAAAATGCCGAACATAATTCTTTTTAAAAACCATAATAACATTTTTACTCTTATATTTGGTATAAAATCTAGTTAAAAATGTTTACAAGAGCTTTAATTGCATAAAAATATAAGTAAATTGTCCTTATTGTTTCACATTATAATTTACTTTCAACTATAAATTATTGTTCATATCATATTTATTTATTTTCTTTCTTTCCCCTTTCTTTTCCCTACCTTTACATTTTATTTATTGTTTCTTTATTCAAAAAAGGGATCATATTTTTCGCATCTCTTTGTTATTAAATCTTCACCCCAAAAACCCGATGGTTTCCCGCTGGCTAATTTCTCCGGCAATTGATATGTTTTTAATACCCTTCGCCCTGTAAATTTCCCACACATGTTGAAGCCATCTTATTTTTTTTTTGCCACTTCAATTCATTCAGGCGAATCCTCACTGTATCCTGGCAAATGCAACGAACAAAGGCAACACAGAACGGAGCAATTTTTTCGGATTTTTTCCATACTCATTTTCATTGCAGCAAATGTCCTTTGTATTGTCGGGACATGGCGTTGATTTTGTTGCTCAGTTTCAGTTTAACATGCTGCCTGCCTGCCTCGCTCCCTTTCTCGCTTCCTTCATCGATTATGCCCGGCCAGAAAAAGGTATACATATATACATATGTACATACATATATATATTTCTGGAGGAGGATTCGTGTGAAATTTTGTATGCGGCCTTTGTGTTTGAGTGTTGCGCACACTTGAGTGCACAATGGGGAAACCTTTTCGCACGCCACACACACGCACGCTCGGTTATACAACGCTCTCCTGCAGATACTGGGACATCCTGCAGGATGAGGGTAGCCAGCGGCCCACAGAGGAAGTTGTCTTCTGCACTAAGTAACTGTTTTAGTTTCAACCGAGGACTGTGTTAATTGCAATTATGCAATGACTGCCTCTGTTCCCAGTTCTCTTCCTCTCTCTCGCTTCCTTCCCTCTGGCAGCAAACCCAGCATCCTTGCGAATTGCACATCCTGGCAATTGCATTGATGGCAGAAAGCTGTTACTTCTCCTGGTGCTGGTACTGGTCCTGCAACTCCTCCTCCTCCCAGGCGTGGCAAAATTATTGTGACACAATTTTATGCGTTGCGCTTGGCAGGATGTGTGCTCCAAGGGGCAGGATCCGATGGCTTTGGGTGTGGGTGTTGTTACAGTGGTACCACGCGTTACATAAATCTTTGATTCGATGTCCATGCATATATAGCGTAGCTGGCTTGCTCCGGCTCTGCCTAAGCAGATCTGTGCCTAATTAAAGCCGGCAGCTAGTCGATTCCTACGATATTCCGGCCAAGGCAGCTCAGGGTCGACTTACATCAACAACACTGGGACGACACTGCACAGGTCTTTTCTAGGGGAAACTCGGTTTTTGGGTCAGAAATAGGGGCAGAAAAGAAAAAATAAACATGTTTTTGTAAGTGAATGAAAGTATCTTTAAGATTTCTATCTAATTTCTTTAGATTCCTTTTATTTTAAACAAATTATATTGAATAGTTATAGCAAATAGAAAACCATTCAGTCCTTATATTTGTTTAATTAATATAACAAATATAATTTTAATTAAGCCTTATCTTTCATTTTTGTTGAATACAAAATACTTAAAGATATTAAATTGAATCTTGACAGAGAATAAGTTTTCAATTTCCCTAAACTTGGGTGTTATTTAACAGGTAGAAAGCTATCCCCTATGAAATTAGAATAGAAATCCAATTTAATTTCAAGATTGTCCCATTCGCAGTGTAGTGAAGGAGGAGCGGAGCCTGGCATCCTGTGTGTCATCATTGCACAAACCCATACGTATATGAGTTTGTGTGTTTGGGGATGGAGGAGTTATGGCACATGCCGCACACCACACTCACACTTGAATATATACACGCACACACACGAACATCCCATACAGAGCCGCACCACCGCATGCCACATGCCTTGGCAGCGCCACGTTCCGTTCCATTCTGCCACTCTCGACGGCAACTAGTTATGCGGCGGATGTGTCTGTGGGTGTGGCAGGCGCATAGTAAAGCAGGAGGCAGGAGTAGCCCCACCCACCAATCAGCCTCCTTTTGGGGGAAATAACTAGGAACTTAGTATGGAGTTTCTGGACTTTGAAATACTTAGTAAATATTTTACAGTATGCTTTTCTAATATTTTGTGATGCGTTTCAAAGGTTTTTTATTTACTTAAATATTTAATAATATATCTTTCTTTGTTTATTAATTTCTTCAAGTGCTAGCACACCCCTGACACTCTCCATTTAGAGGGTAGCCACAGGGCAAGGCAAGAAGGAGCCGGAGTCGCGTGTCCTGGCTCCACTCTGCTTCCCTTCACTGATTTTCCTTCGCTGTGAGTCTGCATTTAAGTGCTACCAAAATTGCCTTTTTAAAGGATTTCCACACGCACACATGTCCTTTCTTGCCTGGGTGTCTTTTACGCTTGTCAACGTCCTCGACATCGACGTCGCCGTTGTCGTCGTCGTCGTTGTCGATTTTTGTGCCATTTCTTCTGCCTTTCCAATTGATGCATCTATCTTAGGGCATTTCCCTTTTCCTTTTCCACTCCCCTGCAATTTCCACCGTTGGCTCTTTTCTCGATTTTTTTCTTATTTCCTCTCTTCTGTGGCACTTTGCCAGGCTACGCATTTTCAAACTCAATTCGTGTGATAAACTAGAATAAAACTGTTCGTAATTCCATTTTTTTATTCTTCCCTACTCACTATTTTTTGCAAGGGACGTTTTTTTTGTGTTATGGCCTTTCTCCCACATGCATTTCACTTTTATTTGAACCCTCTCGCCATGCAGATAAATTTTCCCCTCTTTTTTTGCAAATTGCATTTTCTATGTCAAAGGCGCTTAATTTAGTTATTTTCCTTGCACTTTTTTTTTGCAGAAACTTTTAGTTTTAGTTTCCAGTTGTCTTGTGTGTTTTTGGCATGTAATTTGCATTGGGTTCTCATTCGGAAATTGCTTTTCTTCCCAGAGGATGATTTATTTTTCATCATTTCACTTTGGGCACATGAAATGTTAAATTGCAATTCGGTTTCGTGTCTGGTCAATAATTAAAGCTCGCAGCAATTAAATAATAATAACCGAAAAGGGGGCAGCACGGGGAGGCAGGGATATAATGCAAATGATAAGTTCTTTTTAACACGATTTACTTTTTCACATTTTCCTGTTAATGCCCTCCGTTTGCAGGCGAAAAGTTCGCATCCTGACGAATGGTGGAAACTCTTCCCCCCTTCAACCTTCAACCCTCATGTGGCGCCGCAGTAATTAAAGCGCATTATACAGGCCGGCCCACAGAAATATATATAACAATAAAAAAAAATGAAGAAAATTACTGCTGCAGCACATTAACACTAACAGCAGCGATAAATGCGGATTATAATTTGGTAAAACACAGAGCTCTGGGACCCAAAAAAAAAAAAACCCAAAATAACCATTAACAACACGGTTCTCCCAACCTTTAAGAAAGCCCCAAAGAAATTGGAATTGTTCTGGAGAAAATGGAGAGAAAATGGGAAATGCTGCTAGTACTTCTGCTGCTGAAGTTCAGTTCGGGTAAACAAAGGCACCGAATGTGGCACGTAAACACACAAATGAATCCAGGCTAAGGCCAGTCGACAGAAATACGAGTAAACAATAGAGTTGTTTTTTTCTCTCTGTTTTTTGTTTTCTACGAAAACTCTAAGAAAATTAACCTCCACAAAGGTTTCAATTGCATTCAAGAGTAAACAAATTTGTGTGGAATCGAAAACAATTGGAATGCGTCTTGGCAGGAGAGCGAAAATACGAAGGAAAATAGTTTATCTTAGGAAAGATAGCAGTGGAAAATAGTTGTTTCCGGTCGGAGGATTTAGAATAACATTTTCCTCAAATATTTCCAATGCTTAAACATTAAATTAGGAGTAATTTGTAAATTTTATGTGGAATTTGGGCAATCTTCGAGTAATTTTATAGCCTTTTGTTAATGTAGCATTTATTACTATCTAATTTATTTTTTAAATTTTAATATTCATTCTATCTTACTGAAAAATTTCCCAGAAAACTCGAAGAAAATGCTCCACAATGGTTTTTAATATATAAACCATTTTTTCCCACGAAATCTTAGCAAAACTGATTCAAAGAAAATCCAATCAAAACGAATGCCTTTCTAAGAGTTGAATATTCATGTTTACCTCGAGAAAAGTCAACAATTTAATGCGCAAAAATATTTTCTCTTGCTCCAGGCCTTGATTAATATTATCGTAAAATTTCTTTGAGCAATTAAATAGCCAGCTAAGTGCTCAGCATAATTTATAAAGTGGTTTTACATAAAATATTTAACTGCAAAATGTGAAATTTAATTTAAGCAAATATTTTGCAGTGACCCAAATGCCTTGATTAATATTTTCTTTGAGTAATTAAGGGAGCCCCCTACATCATTTATTAAAATTAATTCAACTTCTTTTGGCATTTGTAAACATATTCTGGCTTAAAAGTTTTTTGCCACCAGCAATGGTGGTGCTGGTGGTGGCGGTAACGGCGGCGCTTGTTTGGCTTATGTTTGCCATGTAAACAAATAAACAAATGAACAATAAACAATGGCACCAGCGGAGGGAAAACATAAATAGAAAGACGAGGCAGCGGACGTGTGCATTTTGCATTTGCAGTTGCAGCTGCAATGGCATTAAAATTAAAGTCGAAGGCGGAAAAACCGTTTAAGATGCAATTAAATCCCTTGACCCCACTCAGCTCATTAGGCATGACTCGAAATACCAAACTAATTGCAGTGGGTACTACCCTGTACAAGTACAGAACGTGGGAAATGGAGACGCCTCAGATTGCACAAGATATTTGCAATCATGACGAACCCGAACCCAGAGCCAAAGCGAAATCCAAACCCATCGCAATCGAAATGGAATGGAAACGTTACCAAGGTGTGGTCTCCGAAGTTCAGCTTGCAATCCGAATCCGAAAGATTGCAAAAGCCAGGCCAAATGCACGGCCAATTGAATCATCATCATCGTACTCGTCGCGGGCAAAACTTTTGGTTTTGTTTTTGGTTTCTTTTATTTTTTTCATTTCAGCTCATTTAAATGCTAAGCATGCGATGCTCGGTTTAGAAAACTCTAAGCGACAAAACCGCAGTCAGCCGACCGAACTTTATCTAGACCATTAAGTTTTACAAAGGAAAATATGTCAGCTAAGTGCTGTTTTTTTTTTTTTTCTTTCCCTCTTCAGTTCAGGGAAAGCCGGAACGAGGAGTGGGAAACGGAGGAACTTCTAACATCAAACCGAACCGACGAACCGCGAGATGATGACTCAGCCAAAGTCAACAAGCGAACTTAGCAGCAATAAAACACGGCCTCAAAAGACACTTACAGCTCAAACAGACCAAGAGCCGGCACACAGACGACTGAAAAATATGTATCTATATCGCTCATATGCGCTTCAAAAAAGATTACACTAAGCTACGGGGATTTACTTTAAAACAACCTCGGTTTATTCCCTGTAAATATAATGGAACAATGATTTTAAATGTATTTTTTACATCTGCGAGTGCCTATCAAAGTCGTACCTCTAGGTTTTTGTATAAAAAAATAATAAAATTAATTATAAATCTTGTACTTTTGGTGTTAATTAATATTTAATTAATTATTCTGGGTCTTTCAAACCTTTCCCTGTATTAATTTACTATTTCTTATTAATAACTTAGCTACAAAAAATAATTTACTCTTGACCATAATAATAAATAAAACCTAAAATCGCAGCTTAGCTCTTTTTATCTAATCAAATTTTTATTATGAATGTAAAATACTTTTACATTAAATACACCTAAATGAAATATGTAAAAATTATCTTTTAGGCATGAACACTTCTCCCTTAAGTTATTTCTCTAAAATAACAACCACAAGAATTTTGTATCTTTATCTACATTATTTAAGACCCAAATTCTCTTGCTCTCCCGGCCGTAAAGTGTAAAGAAATGGTGTGTTCTTTGTGACTGTGGAATGAGTTCTCTTGTAGTTCTAATTTGCTTGGGTCATGCGTCGAGGTTAATGAGTCATATCATCATCATTATCTCGACACCAAGGAACGCAGATGAAAGGCAAAGAGAGGGGGATCAGAATGGAGGGGACTTCATCAAAACGAAAGCAGAGGACACACATTAAAATATAATTTCAGAGACAATGGTGAAGAAAACCGCTTTTTGTTTTGTAATTTAGATGCAATTAAATGTAAATAAATTCACAATTTAGTGGTATGTATGAATGTTCTTTTTTTTCGGTAGGGGTTTTTCGGTGCTTTTCTCAGTCTTAGTCTGAGTCTGTCTTTTTCTCCGTCTTTGTTTGCCCTTTCCCTCTTTCAGTTTGTTGCTGGTTTGGTCGGTTTGGTGACCCGATTTCCGCAATTTAATGACTTTTGTTTGACCAGCGCATAATTGCTGGGAACAAAAAAAAATTGCCCAAGAAAGAGAGGGAGCACCACAGTCGAATGCTGAATGAAATTGCGGAACTTTCTTTTTCCTCATTTACTTTTTTTTGCGTTTATTTCCAGGCCTCACTTAATTCTCTTTTGCGAGTCTTTTGTTTGGTTTTAGTTTTTCCTTTCCTTGAATTGTCTTTCCAGAGTCAGTGTCTGTTTCTGTTCTAAGCACAGAAAGAAATTAACAGCTTAGGAAAATATAATATACATAATTTACTAAGAATTTCAGCTTAGGAAAAATTATATCTTACTAAGAATTTAATTGCAGAAAAAGCTGTAGCTATTTACTCGGAATAATTTTAGTTTACTGATATCTTAAATAACATTACAAATACATTTTTGAAATAGACAAAAATAAAATAACGCTTTTACAAAAAAATAACAACAACTGTCCAAAAACTTTCTTTCTCTGTAACATTTTTTTGTTCTAATATCATTTCTATATCCATCTCTGGTCATTTCTTTTTCCGATTCCTAACGAGCTGGTGATAATTTTTTAGCAGAGGCGCACATTTATTGACTTTTTGTGTGGCACTTTTGTGGATTTTAGATTTGCGGTCTTATGGCTGGGCATTATTATCTACCACGTCGTCGGCGGCGTCGGCGACTATATTTGTCTTTGTTTGACCCGCAAGACGGAAATGAGCCGTGCCTGTTTTCCCTCTATTTTCTTGGGTTCAAGGTTCAAGGTTGTTCTCCCCCACTGCCTGTCCTTAATTTCTTTTTTTCTTTCTCCCTGTTTTTGTTGCTATTGATATCTTTGTTACACACACACACACACACATTCTGGGATAAGGCAGCTAAAGAAGGCAATTTGCTGGAAGCCGGGGCTGCGGCGGGAGTAATGGAAAAAACTGGATCGAGGGGCGAAAACTAAGAGTTTAGCTCTGCATTTTGGTTTGGGAGACATTAAGTAGCGGAAGTTGATAAGAAAGGCAAGCAAAATGTTATTTATAGATAACGAAAAGCGATTCTGAAGGGGGAGAGAAAAGTATACAAAACACACACAAGAAATCGGGGATAGGTAATCGGAAATGAAAGCATCGAAAGGAAAGGCAATCAAAGGGGTTGAAGTGTCTCAAATAAAAAACTACAAAAATAAAGTAAAGCACTTGACTTCAATGTGAATAATTCACGAAGGGGAATTGTAAATAACTATGGCACCGAAACTTAAAGCAACATAAATTATATATTAAACATCAACACACAGTCATAGTTATTTTCTGTAGTCATAATTACTAAGCTTTTATAATTAAAAACCTACTATACACCTTTTAATTACTATAATAAATTACAAATTTAATTAGCTTTTAATCCGTCATATCCAAGATTCATACTTTTATGTCCTGCTCTTTATTGTTTTCAACTCTCAAGCGCTGTACTTAAATTTCCAGCAAATAGCTCTTTCATATAGTATAAGAAAATAAAGAAAATCAACTCAACCCTAAGACCTTAATCCGTAGAACATTAGACATAAGCTCTCAGACAGAAAGAATTTCGTATGCCTGAATTATAATTCAATTTATGACCCCGTCCGAATGGCTTAAACTACTTCCAAAAAGAAAAAAATCCTTTATCAGCGACCACTTCGATATGCAAGACCTGAGCTGCATGCATTATCCTCCTCAAGCGATTCCCCGGCGGAGTGACCCTCGTCAAAAGCCTGATAGATTCCAGTCAGAGGAAAAATTCAACAAAATAAAAAGAGACTCCCGCCGGAAGCACCTAACCCAAACTCCACATATCCCGCTCTCTCATTAGCATACAAATGTGTCAGAACAAACAACAACCAAATAACCGAAAGGAACTGAAATGTCTTTAAAAAAAAAAAGAAGAAAAGAAAGAACCACCGACCGAACGTCCGAAAGAAATATAAAAATTGTGGAATGGGCAGCGTGATTTCTTGACTAATTTTTATGACACTTTTCACTTTATGAGGTGGCCCCGGCTAATTCCCGACTTCTCATTCTTTTTATCCGTTTCGTTCTTGTTTTTCGAATTTTCCTGCTCCTACTTGATTTACCTTTTGGCCTCTTATTGAACAGGGGAACGAATAAACCATATGCATGTAGTACCCCGGGGCCGTAAAGATTTTTATCGCTCGAGGATATGTGTCATAAAATTTCCTAGCTCTCGAGACTATTAAAAACAATAAATGTCAAAACGAAACGGATTTTCCAGTATATGCGTGTACCTAGAGTGCCGACGGTATGGTACCCATATTCTCGGGGGAAAAACTCTGGACAGGGGCCAAACGGGGAAAAATAATGGGTTTACTGTAGGTTATGGGGTTGATAAAGCCACTACTCCACGGCGTTGTCTTTGGGTTAGATTTACAAACAGGAGAGCATAAATATTACAAATGGAATGTACTGAATAAGCTGAAATGGGATGTTTTTACGGGAATATTTCAAGGGATTTATTTTTATCGTTATGACTTTATTTCTAAGCCCTAAGAACAGGTAAGAATAACTAACTTATTCCTTGGAGAAGCTAAAAGGGCATACTTCAGGATATTTCGTACTGTTTATATGATAATATAAAAATAAATATTTTTAAAATGCAGTTACCGTCAAAAGGAAGTAAATTCTTTAGTATATGCGTGTTTTTTAAGTATACGTGGCTTTCCCGAGGGAAAAACCAGTCCAGGACAATGGAAAATAATGGGTCTATTGAAGGTTATGGGGTTGATAAGGGCATATTGTTGAATACACTAAATGGTGGTGCATAAATATTAAAGAATGTACTTCTTAACCTCATGAAACATATAAAAATATTTAAGTAAACTTGATTTTTTTAAGTCAATAGTAAGCTCTATTTTACCTAACATTTTATTTAACATTTCCGTATAAGAAATTTGCCTTTTATTATCTTCTTTTCCAAATTAAACATGTCTAATCCATTCTGCTCCAGCAACTAATCTTTCCCTCTACCCAAACTTCAAGGCCCTAATTCTTTCTCATTTAGAAGAGCCTCGAAATGTGAATTCTTGCTCTATTTTTATGGTTTCCACTTTGTCCTTGTGTCGTACGGCAGGACATTAGGCAGTCAAATCACGTAAATTATGACCGGGGCCACTATAATTCCTTATCGCCGGGACATGATTTCAAATGATAGACTGCGGAGAAGACTGGAATGAAGGCATCTATCTCAGTGGCCCGAGGGGAACATTTTTAGTAGGCGCGACAAGTTTTTTTTTTACTCGAGGAGTGAGCAGCAGTAGGAGGAGCAGTGAGGCAGAGGAGGACGAGAAGGTGGATTGCAATTGGCAACTGGCGCAACGCATAAATTGAGAATTTTTATCTAATCCGCGGCATCTGGGAGACGCGTACATTAGCTGGCACCAGTCTGTCCTGTCCCTGTCCTGTCCCGTCTGGCTTTATACATACTGGACATCGGGACGGGACAGGACTGGGTCTTTCTGGTCCGCTTTTCGGATCCAAACCGAGTCTCAGCGAGTCTCTGACTTTGGCCAAAAAGCAAAGAGACTGCGACTGCGACTACGACGACGACGACAATCGACAGGCAATAAATCACCCAAAGTTGCCACAGAAATTTATGTGCAGCAGATTAGGATCGCGAAAAGCGTCATTAGAATAAATTTTCATTGGAAAATGAGCGCCGGGTCCAAAAGCCAAGTGAAGCAAAAGAATTGATGAGAAACGCAGTTCAAGTTGTAATAATTATGAGCTTGAGAATTGGGGAATTCCTCTTTGCGATAAGAAAATTGAGAAATGCCAAAAAGGACTTTGTAATATATGGTTTTCAAGATTATTGACTTGGAAAACGTTGGTTTTTAGAACAAGTTTTATAGGTTTTACAAGGGGAAAGGGTTTATTTGGGTTCTATAGTTACAGAGCTGAAAGCTGAGAAAAATTTAGAGCATAGAGAATATAAATCACAATAAACAGCACTATTTATTTAAGGGTTTTATGATGAAAAATTTGTAATCATTTAAACAAACTTTTTTTAATATGTTCTATTATGATTTATTCAAGAAGAGTAAATCTAAAAAAAATGCCAAAACTAAAAATCTGGGGTTTTATTTAAAGTTTTCTTTATCAGCTTAGCTTAGACAATAATATCACACTTCTTTTTAATTAGAAATTATTTCTGGTTTCAAAATGTTATCGAAAATTCAAGTACAAATTTCGAAACAAATTCCGACTTACCTTTTGCCGTTTCCTTCTTGTTGCCGTCTGCTGCTGTGGCTGCCTCCTCTCATGTTTCCTTTTTCTAGATTCCACTTTTCTCCATATCTCTCTCAGGACATTAATGATTAATCCCAGCGTCGTCTGCGCTCTCCTTTTTTTTATAGCTTTTTTTTTGTTGTTGGAATTTGGCGTGCTTTTGTTGTTGTTGTGCGTGTGCCGTTATTGGCGGTATAATCCAATAATCCAACACGAAAGAGCGTGTGCAGTGGGAATTGCAAAAACTAGAGACACAGACACACTCACACACACGTACCATAAACACCCACACAGCCACACGCATACAGTTTGCCGCTTTGTTTAGTAAATTAAACTTTTCACTTTTCACGCAGCAAAAGGGAAACTGAAAAATGGGCAATTTTCCTACTTTGTTTCTCTTGTGCGCTAGCCTTAAGTTTCGCTTTGGTTTTATGCTGTTTTCCGGCTTTTCGTTTACTTATTTTTTCCAATCACAAAACACAGACGCAAACACACACACACGCACACTAGCAGCGCGAGGTACAAAACAAAAGCAAATGCACGACGCCAACGCCAATAGCAGCAACAACAACAAAACGCCGCTGTAGTACACAAAAAAATTCCTTTTTTCGCTGCGCGTCGCCTCCTTTTTACATATGTATACTCTGTATATATTTATTGGCATGTATTTATTTTGTATTTTTTGTTGTATTTCACACAGCAATTCTATTTCTTGCTTCTTTTATTAATGACTTTTTCACCTTTAGGACTTGGGATTTCTTTTCTCTTTTTTTTTATATTTTGCCGCACTTGATTTTTGAGACAGGGTTTTACCTCTCCTTCGCACTCACCGTTTGATTGGGGGGGATAACAACAACAATACACACGATCTCGTCAATTTGTCGCGTAATTGTCGACGCTCATTTGGTAAACATTTGGGGGTTTTCATCCGATTTTCCGCTTACAAAAACACAAAAACTATAACTTCGCGCACGCACAACGGTTGAACCGTTCCGGACGCGAGAGGGGGCGAAAACACGGCAAAAACAGAGGAAAATCCGCCGGAAAACCAAGAGCGACGCTGGTTTTTCCTTCGACAAATTGAGAGTTTTCCGCGGCGGAGCGGCACAGGGCCAACGTTAGAATTTTTCCCGGAAAATTTTTTTCGCATCTGCTGGATGCACTGCCTTTTATAGCCTTTGCTCTCTTTCGCTAGTGATGCCATTTCCACTTGTTTCCGTCCCATTAACTATGTTAGCTATTTTCCCTCTAGATCTAGCTTGTTTTTTATAGTGACTATATGCTATTTTCGAAACGTGTCTTGCGAAAATTAATACTAATTACTAGTAATACTATTGCCTAATTTAGTTGTGTTAATTTAAGCCTCTGTTTAGCAAAAATCCGAAAATTTTATATTTTTTTTCTTACGCTCATTTTGGTTTTTTATGAACCAAGTTGCTAGCACTGAGACAGACATTGCGAGAGAGACAGCATAAAAGGGAGAGAGCACTGGAAACGAGTTTGAAAGGAGCCGGTCAGTGTGACCAATCGTTGTTTATCCGAAAATTCCGATTCTCATTATGAAAATATAATAATCTTCGAGTTTATAATTTATTTACATATAAACTAAACTCTGTTGATTATCTTTCTTAAATGCATAAATACTTTAATTTAATGTATACATACTAGTAGATTGAATGATTATGAAGCGGCGAGGAAACTTTCAATAGCTTTCAATAGCTTACTTATAGAAAACTCAAGACCGGCTATTCAGTTTTATAAACTATAAGTGAATAATTAAAAAACAATTTTATATTTTAACAAGTTGAAGTATGTATATTGTTTTTATAAACGTATGTCAGTATATGCTTTAATAATATGTAAACAAATAAAGCGCTTATTGTTAAAAACCCAGGCGCGTGACTTACAGTAGCTGCTGGATATAACACTCAGACAACTTTAAAAATCTTAACAGCCGTTACTATTTAAAATGTGAATATAATCTCTGAGCTTTATTTAATTTGCTTACAAAAGTCAAAATAAATAAACAAAATATTCATAGTTAAATCAAATATATAATTAACAAAAGTGGAGTTGGGAAATACTTTACAACAGAAGGATTGACTGTGCCTCAGGCATTAGTTCTTTTTTAAATATAGAAAAAAATATCTAATTATATGTATGTATGTGTTAAACTTAAAATCTAGCAAATGCATATTTATTATATTCCAATTGATTTAAAATAAAAAATTCACGAAATTTAAACACAATTAAATTAACTTCCAAAAAAATCGGATAATACCGATGACAAGTGAAAAATATTTTGTTATTATTTGTTATCACTCTCTTACCTGCTCTCTATTGTTGTGAACTTTTTCCTCATTAAAATATGTCCCTAATAACTTCTCACAAATATTGTTCTGTCACCTCACCCGATAAGATAACACATATAGGAAAAAAGAGTCGACCAGCTCAGCAAATCAACGCTTTTCATGGAGAACAATTATTAGTTGCGTTGGGCTTTCAAAGCCGCACGGTTGTTTTGTGTGTCCACAGTTTGCTAAATAAATATTAATTGGAAAAATAGCTAATATTGAGTGAAATAAACGTAAAAATGACGTCACCTGGCGCCCAGTTGTTTTTATTGATCTTCCTGCTCGCTCTAATTTCGGGGATCTTTTATTCGGAAGCTGCTTCCGTCGGTATGTTGACATTATGTGAACTTACCGTTACATAATGGTAATTATCTCGCTCTCTTTCGCTCTCAGCAGAACAATGCCGGCATGCGGATAGCTGTGAGAGATGCCTTTCAGCCCACTTGGAATGTGCCTGGTGCACGGATAAGGTGAGGGAAATTATCATAGAGTTCCTTGCGTGTGAATATTTATATTTAATAACAGTATTAAGACCAAGGAATAAACCATAGATTTCATACAAAATGTTTACTCAAAATATTACTCACTTTTCTTATCACATTACCTTTGGGATTTTTTTTTATTTCTCAAATGAAATTATTTATTCAGTTTATTTAAATTTAGGAATCGTACATGTTTTATCTTGGTTTTTTCAATTAATTTTCTTAAATTAGTATTCTTTGTATGATTCATTTTATTCAAAATTTGTATTTAATCTGCTAAATGCAGATTCCATTAAATAATTTCAAAATAATGCATTCCATGAAATAATACAGGGTCACACTGCTTTGATCCTTTTTCTTCGCTCCATCTCTTTCTCTTTATCCAGGTGTATATTTCGACCCTCTATCGCTGCCTCCCTCCATCGCAGCTACTGGCTAACAACTGCAGCGAAAGCGAGATATACAGAAACGAGCCGGCCTTCGATATCCTGCAGGACAAACCCCTAAAGGACTATGAGACCAGCAACGATCAAGCGGTACAGGTGACACCGCAGCGAGCATATCTCAAGCTGGTGAAAGGTGTGTGAGTTTGTAGTTGCTCCCTTTTTTTATACAAATGTTGTTATCTTATCAAATGTGTGTCAGAGGAGAGCCTTTGTAACACCAACATTCTTCTTCTCCCCTCACGATATTTGTTTTGTTTTTGCTTCTATAGAGTGTGTCACTCTTCGGCTTCTGCCTTCCCCCTTATTCGTGTGTTTGCTTTGCTGATTTGTTCCACATCATTTTTTAACATTTTGTTTTGTGTCCGCGCTTCGCTTATCAGCATTTTGTGGTTGTCACATCTCTGGGTGTTATTTGTTATTGTTTTTAGCGTGGGAATACTACTGCCTCTTACCCTAGGCGATATTGCTCTCTCTGAGAGAGTGCATTGAACCCAGTTGATAAGGAAGTGTGATCCGAGGATTAGTTATAGATTTTATATTTGTTTAGGTCTTCAGTTGATGTGAAAATCTGAATCATAATAAATCTGTTTTCTTATATAGTTTTTCCCTTTGTTACTTTGCAGTGCTATTGTGAAACACTTTTCCTGAAAAGATTAATACTTAAGAATAATTAACAACAGTGAAACTTCCTTAAATGATTACATACAGTGATTTATAGTTGAGATTTCAAAAGTATTTAAATTTAGGTAAACATTTCTAACAACAACAAATACATACCAATAAGGGATAGTTTGTATTGTTTAATCTGAGTAAAAATAATTCAAAATTTGGCTCACCAACCCTAGAGATACAACGATATACAAAGATATCCCCAATCCCTCAGAACCTTTTGTCTACAAAAAAAAGGACATCTCAATCAGCGTATAGTGTTGAGTTAACCCATTATAGATACTTTTTAAGGATAGCTGCCTATGATTAGCTAGTTCCAACAGCTTGTTAACCACTTTGATATCCATTCAAAGAGAGGATCGCATAAGTACCACTCAAAAAACCCAGTAATTAAGGTCAAAAAAGTGGTGTAAAGGGAACCAGACAAATTGCACACTTACGAGGATTACAAAGAAACCAAACATTTAGCTTGGGTGTGAACGCAGCTCAAGGGGTAATGAATGGCTTACCAAACAGAAGCAGGTTGCACTGTGAAAAAAGAAAGAAAGGGAACATTATATGAAAAGGGGTAACTGCTTTTGTAGTAAAGCTAAAATATCTAAAGGTTGAAAGATCTTGGAATCAGTACATTTACCTGTCTGTACAGTTTTTATAAGATTTTCTCCAAGTGCCTAAGAAGGGAGTGAAGTGCCAGAGCTGACTGGTTTATGCAGATATGTCAGCCCATAAAACAGCTCATAAACCAAGTCGTCGGATAGTAAACCGATCTATAACTTTTTACTCTCCTTTCCTTTTTTTTTTGTTGTACAGGAAACACGCAACGCATCAAGTTGAGCTACCGAACGGCACGCAATAATCCCCTCGATTTGTACGTCTTGATGGACCTCACCTGGACAATGCGGGACGACAAGGAGACCCTGAGGAAGTTGGGAGCTGAACTTACCAAGACCTTGAGGAATTTAACGGATAACTATCGCCTCGGATTTGGTTCATTTGCGGATAAGCCAGCGCTGCCCATGATTAATCCGGGAATCATGGACAATCCCTGTGCCCAGGAACGTGAACAGGCTGTTTGTGAGCCCACCTATGGCTATCGTCATCAGCTGTCCCTAACGGAGGATATAGATTCCTTTACTGCGGCGGTGGCAAATAGTAAAATTACTGCAAACTTGGACAACCTGGAGGGTGGCTTGGATGCTCTCATGCAGGTGATAGTATGTCCCAAGGAGATCGGTTGGAAGGAGCAGGCCCGTAAGATTGTAATCCTCGTAACCGATGGCTTTATGCACTTGGCCGGAGATGGTCTGCTCGCTGGCATTGCTCAGCGGAATGATAAAAAGTGTCATCTTAACCAGGCTGGTGAGTATACGGGCTCCTTGGAATATGATTATCCCTCGATAGAGGAAATCTATCGGGAGTTACTGCGTCGCAAGATCAATGTGATCTTTGCGGTTACCCAGGACAGGGTGAGCAATTACAGGGAACTGAGTGCCTTGATGAAGGAAATCAGTTATGTGGATGTATTGAGTGAAGATTCCTCTAATATCTTGGAATTAATTAAAAAGAGGTGAGTTTTGTAAGGGGGTTTTTATTGTAAAATTTTATTAATTTGATTTTTACTTTAATTTTTAGTTATGAAAGTCTGATTAAACGCACTCAGTTTGCCGATAATAGTCCTGATTACATTCAACTGGAGTATTATACGGACTGTGCAGGACAGTTTCCCAGTTTACGTAAGAGGAATTATTGCAATAATGTTTCTCTGGGCAAGGAAATCGAGTTCTTTGTGGATGTTACCCTAAAGGAGTATCCTATTGATAAGAATTATGTGAGTGCGAAAATATTATAAATACTTTAGAGTTGATTTGTAGGGGGATATATGTATCTTAAATTGATTTAAATTTCATTGAAATCGAAGGTGTGATTTTAAATCATTTAAATTTGCACAGAAAAGTATGCAACAAAAACATTTATTTTATTGCAAATTTAAATCATTAAATCATTAAATCTGTCTCCAATAATTTTTAATATATATTTTTAAAACTTTGTAAGTTTTAAATTTATATTAATATATATTTATATAATATTTTTTCTAGACCTACAACATCCGCGTGGGTGAAACCTCTCTCAGCGAATACATGGATCTGGAGGTGGAGCTGCAGCGCCCGTGTCCTTGCCAGGAGAAACCGGATCCGGAGAACGAATACGGACGCTTACAGTGCTCTGAACAGGGCTACATGTACTGTGGCATGTGTACCTGCGATGAGGGCTGGACGGGCACCTTTTGCAGCTGTCCCACGGACAACACCAATGTGACCAACAACGAGGCTCTCCTCCTGAAGTGCCGGCAACCTTTGCAAGATCAAACACACTCTTCCTTGGTTTGCTCAAATCACGGAGACTGCGATTGCGGCACTTGCTACTGTGATGCTGGCTATACGGGTCCTTATTGTGAGTGCAAGGAGTGCGTGGACTGTGATAGCGACCTGGCCAGTTGCTCCTGCGGACAGTGTGTCTGCAAATATGGTTGGTCGGGCACCAGATGCAATTGTGCCGAGAATATGGATGCTTGTCGGGGACCCACTGGGGAGATCTGTTCGCAGCGCGGAACCTGCGACTGCGGCGAGTGCAGCTGTGAGGATGAGTTTCTGGGCAAGTTCTGTGAGATTGATCCGGAAAAGGATAACAAGTTGTGTCAGTTCTATGAGCCCTGCGTGACCTGTTTGATTGAACAGAAACAGGGCATGGGAGCCTGCGATAATTTGAGTGAAATCTGCAAAAGTTTGGACCGGCAAGAGCTCTTCACGTATCGCTTTGTCCACGAGCTGGAACCGGAGCAGGCACGCTGCCTGGTGAGGATCGTGAACAAGCATGGCATCCAGTGTGACAGCTTCTTCAGCTATCAGGTCATCAATCCCTCCAACGAGCTATCCATCCAGGCTGTGGACTGTGAGCCCATGGACTACATGGCCTTGTTTGGCTTCATATCGGGATTTACGGTGCTGGCTGGACTGCTGCTCATGTGCCTGATATGGTGGTGTATTCGTGCCAAGGATGCCAGGGAGTATGCCAAATTCGAAGAGGATCAGAAGAGCTGGGTGAGGCAGGAGAATCCGCTTTACAGGGATCCTGTGGGTAGATATGAGGTGCCCAAGGCCCTGAGTGTAAAATATGATGAGAATCCTTTTGCTAGCTAAGAGGGGTTTTGGTTTAAAGGATATACATATATCGATAGGAAAAGTTTGTCATGATGTATCGACACAAATATCGTGCTCAATAATGTATCGAAATTTTAAATATCGGCAAATATCGTATGTTAAAAATTTAAATATCCAGGTATTATTGAAAAATAGCACACAAATTAATTCTACTTTTATACCTTCTAGGGTTATTATTATTGTATGTAAGAAATCGGAGCTTTAATAATGTTGACAGTATAAATTTTAACATTTAAGTATTTTATTAAAGTATTTTATATAGTTGATATATATCTTAAGCATTTGTTATAATTCCTAATCCCAAGCCAAAGCTCCTTTGAACAAAAAACTCGTTGTAGACTTTCATTTCTTTTTTTTCATATATAATATATTTTGAACATAAATTTTGTTTTGTTTATACATAAAAATGATTGTGAATCGTTCAATAATTCGTAAATATAAACTAAGCTAAACTAGGCTACGAATTTGTTTATATCTATAAAGAAAATATAACATTTTGTATAACAAGATTCTCCAAGCTTTTCAAATGGGACAAGAGTTGTGGGGCAAAATATTCAATATTTAAAATTAATTGATGACTACTACTGGCAGAGATGGAAATGCAAGACATTATCCTAACATATAGAGAGGCATTACAAAAATACAATTCGATTAATTAAGGCTAAACACGCTTTCCCCGTTTCATACTACTTTTAACTAAATGTAATATCACTAGATTTGTAGCTTAGATTTTAGTAAATGGGTTTCTTCTCCAGCGGCGACGCAAAAAAAATGCCAAAAACACGAAATTCAATTACACATGCTCGTAACTCCTCCACGCTCATAAAATGCACACAACGTTCGGCGAAAAATAAATTTTGGAGTGAGTCGTACAACACAGGATATGGGGCAGAGGGTAGAAGGTTGTGGGTTGAGGGTAGAGGGTGGGGTAGTGTCGCTCCTCAAAGGACACGCTCCCCCAGCGACGGCGTTCGCTGGATCAGCATCGAGGGTGGCTTCGCCGGCAGCGTCACGCTGCTCAGCTCAGCATCCAGGGCGGCAATGTCGGCGGACATGGACTTGGCCTGCGACTTGGGCGGCGATGGGGCGACTATCGAGCTGGGCAATCCGTGGGGCGAGGCATCGGGCACCAGGCGCTTCAGCAGACCGCCCACACAGCCCCAGGGGAAGGTCCTGCGAAAATACAACAACGGGGAGAGGTGAGTGAGTGGGTGGGTGGGCGCAGGGCAAAGGTAAATATTATGCATTATTAAAGAGAAACACATTAAAGCAAAGACCATTAGGCATGGTAATGCGAGGGGGGGCTGCTCTATGATTTTCAACAGGGGCGATTATACACTTCAGTTTTCACCGAAATTCGTGTTAGAAATATTGGGGAAATAATTTTAAAAATATTTTTAATTTCCAATTAGAGCTACACAAAATGAAAGAAATTTTTATAAATAATATTTTAATATAGGTACACTCGATTTTAATCAAAATTCTTGTTCGAAATATTGGGAAATATATTTATACTCGATTTTTAGTCAGAAATGTACTGTACTATTGTACTGCTCGTGTTGTAACAGTGTACTTAGATGAGTAAGCACTTTCCAAGCACTTAGGTTGGCATTTTTATCATATTTTTTGATATTTTAGATAAAAATGTGGTCGACCTTTTAGATAATTACAATAATAAGAAAGTTTTTATATTTTTTATTGGAACAGGCAAAGAAAAAGACAACCATTAATATTTAATGGAAAATGTTTAACTTCAGAACGTTTCCCTTGGGTATAAAATCAAAATAAACCTTTAAATGTATTATTTTGGGTGATTTTATATGAATTTTAAAAGATTATTTAACTGAAATTTAAGTCTTTTCACTAAACAAAGAAAAATTATATTATTCCTAATAAAGTTCTGACTAGGAAAAGAACCTATAAATAATAAATGTTGTAGGACACCTATTAAAAAGCATATTTACTATTTTTAATCAACAAAATATTATGTATATACCCTATATTTAAATCAGAATGATGTACAACACCTTTTGCCCCCTCCCACAACCATTTTAGATTAATTTCTTCCCCTTTTTCTACACCAAAGCGAACATGAAATAATCTTAAATTAAAATATTCAAGTCAAGCCTTCCCCCTTTGTATAATTTTGATGGCCATTCCATTAGGGGGGACTACAAGCGAACTACAAGAGCCCAAGACGGGTCTTACAACCATTATGGCGCCTAATTAAGTGCAGCAAATTATAATTATTATCATTATTTAGACGGGTGAGAAAGGCCATTTGTTTACTCACCACTTGAAGGAGAGGAGAACCTTGAGGAAGCCCGGAATGACGGCCAGTTTCTCGTTCTTCCTGATGGCCACAATGACACGATCGGCCACATCGTTGGGATTCAGCGTGGGGACCCATCTGTAATCATTTTTCCCCCAGTCAAAATGTCAGTTTACTCTCCAAGGAAAGGAGGAACGAGAAGGAAAGGAAGTAGAAGGCACTGGAAGGCACTACACTCACCTGGCATTCACATCGTCGAACATGCCAGTGGCCTGGATGAAGAACGGGCAGATGCAGGTGGTACGGATGTTCGTATGGCCAAGGACTTCCAGCTCCAGACGCAGAGCCTCATCAAAGCCAACCTGTAATTATTGATAACTCTCAAATGGAGAAGGGGAACACTCTGGAGCCGGAGTCAGGGTAAAACTTACCGCTGCGAATTTACTGGCACAGTAATCGACCAATTTGCTAATGCCCACATGGCCGGCCAGCGAGGCAATTGTGGCAATGTGTCCTCGATCATTCTCAATCATCTTGGGCAGAAACGCTTTTGTCGTCTGCAACATTGTGTGAACGAATAATAAACAAAGCAGGCGCATTAGCATTTTACATTTTTGAATTTCTTCTGACTTTTTCTTACCCAAAAGTGTGCCATGACATTTACGTTGAACGAACGTTCGATGAGATGGTCTGGTGTGTCCAAAAGGTTCAGTCCGGAAACGACGCCCGCATTGTTAACAAGCAAAGTGATCTGAAAATAAATTCCAAAAAATTGTGAAATTTTAGGGAAGAGGTAATCATACAGAAACGATTTTACAATTTCATTTTACAACTTTTAATTTAAAATCTTTTATTTAATAGAACAGAACACGTCGCTCTTACTACTCTGCGAGACTTTTAGCAACTAACTTGTTTTGTTCTACAGTGGAAAGCGAGATTTCCCAGAAGATGTATCAGCCCTTTAAGGCAATGAAGACGACCGTCAAAGCGGCCACCGGCAATGGCAAACCAAAGGCCGGTGAAGCTAAAAAACAAACTAACACAAATCAACCCAACGTTTGGGTTATCAGCGATACCGACTCGGACTCGGACTCTTCCGGTCAATATCCGTCTTATTCGGCTGCACCAAAATCCCTCACTGTCAAGCCAATGGATCACAAGCAGCGTGGCAGCCTGAAGCGTACTGCTCCGTCCGTGCCGGCTCCCTTCCCCCATTGGGTCGTACCCATCCCGTTGTCAAAAAGACGTAAAAGCCTTAACGAGATGTCCAGCACCTACAACAACGTGGTGCAGGAAGCACCAGAGAACGTTCACAATTCCAATAGCATCGAGGAGGGCCGCCGCATGCTGCAGTGGCTCATAGATCCGGTCAAGACAGAGGACTTCTTCACTGACTATTGGGAGAAAAAGGCCTGTGTGGTGCACCACCACAGCACCAATTTGTTCATGAAACTGACCTCATTCAAAATGATAGACGACATTTTATATGAAAATCACCTCCAGTACAACACCAACATCGATGTGACCAAATATATCGATGGCAAGATTGAGACGCAGAGTCCGGAAGGTAGAGAGATTGAGAGCTTCTACAACGATGGCTACACCATTCGCATTCTGAATGCGTTCATCTATTTTCCCGAACTGCGCCACGTATGCAGCAAGCTGCAGGAGTTCTTCCATTCTTCGATTGGCGCGAATTTGTACTTGACGCCACCAAACAGCCCGGAATTCCCTCCACATTCCGATGACTTCGAGTCCTTTGTGTTGCAGATAGAGGGTCGTAGGCGCTGGCACCTAGACATGCCGCTCCCTTTCAGCGAGGAGCTACCAGGCACTTTTGGATGCCTACTGGATACGGTGCTGGAGCCCGGGGACGTTGTCTACATCCCGCGCGGCACCATCCATCGGGCGGTCACCACTGATGATTCGATGATTCGCTGCGAAGGTTCGATGTACATTATTCTGAGTGTTAATCAGCAGCAGGCATATGCCAATCTTCTGGAGCACCTGATGCCGCGCGTCCTCCAGAGGGCGGTGAAGCAGAGTCTGACCATGCGGCGCGGCCTACCGCTTTACACCTGGAAGAATTTGGGATTTGGGATTTCGGACCGCAGCGACCCAAACCGCGGCCACTTCATAAGGAACGTCCAGAAGATGGTTAAAAAGTATCTGGTTCCCACCGTGACAGAGATCGACTGGGCTGTGGACCAGATGGCCAAAAAGTTCCAGCACGAGGCCCTTCCGCCTACCATTCCGCTGAAGGAGCGGATGCACACGGTCCATGCGGTGCGAAGTTTTTGCGGCAAACGCAACCACGAGCTCACCGATCGCACTTCAATCCGTCTGCTGCGAGCCAACATCCTACGACTGGTGGACAACATCTCCTCCGTACGCATTTACTACAACGTGGACAATGCTTTGGACCGCACCGCAAGAACTCGGCCAACTTCATGGAGATCAAGTACGGTGAGGCCGGTGCCGTCATGTTCCTTATGGATGCATATCCCGATTATATAAAGGTATCTCGGCTGCCAATAAGGAACGCTGGTCGTAGGATTAAGCTGGCTACGGCTCTGTGGGAGCGCGGTCTCCTCATGACCAAAGAAGCCATTGAAATAAACCGAACAAAAATCCGGAGAAAAACGCAGCAGGATACAAAATGTAAACAAGTCTTGAGGATAAATAATAAAAAAAAATCTTAATATATTTATTTTTTGTAATTAATTTCCCCAGTAGGGCATAAGGTCCAAATAATCCAAAAGTTTTGTGGTTTATAATCAATTTCTTCTTTTCAATTTAAATAACTTTAAGGATATGAGCTGGGAATCTATATCAAAAGGATAAGTCCTATACATATATAGTAATATGGAAATAACATTTCGCTCTGATATTGAAAATTTAGTAAACTTTGATACATATCGAAATTTGAACCATAGAAAAATATCACATTTAACGTTAAAATTTAGATTTACTGTAAAATATCGTAGAGTATCTGTTCTGAGTATATTGCTTCGATATACCGAACAGACTATCGATTTATGATAATATCCAAAATTTAGTAAGCTTTGATATATCGATGTTACCGAAAAATATCGTAGAGAATCTGTTTTTTTGAGTATTTTGCTTCGACTAAATAAAAAAGCCTCAATATATTTTTTTTGTTTAAATGACCAGACATTACCAAAAAAAATGTTGCCAAAAAATTTACATAAATTGTGTAACTTCTGGTTGTGCCATTAACACCAAAAAGTCAGCAAGTATGTGTTTATTCTTGACTCGTTTGGTTATCTGGCCGGACATATTAATGGTGGTGTAGGCTGGGCCAAGACATTAACTTGGCTAAAAACGCACACAAAATTGGTTGCTTAAAAGGTTTGGCCGGGAAAAACGTTAAAAGGCGTTTTTTCAAGATAATTTGAATTTTTTGTATTAAGATTTGTCAGTAATTTAAATTTATAATTATAGAATTTATGGTTCTAAATTTATTAAAACTCTAACAAAACTTTAAAAAAAATCTGATTCGTCTTCTATTTAAAGTTAAAATGAAAAACAAATTAAAAACATTAAAAAACTAAATTCCGCTTAAAAAATAGATAAATAAAATAAAAGAATGCAAATATATATCCCAAAACTAGTAATTATATAAAAAGAATAACCTTTGGCGGCTTGCAAAAATCTTGCTCAAAATTCATTACAAAAACTTTCATTTAATTTAGATTTTATTTCAATTGTAATTGAATTACCTCTTAAAGTTTCTCCATAAATTAAGTCCGTTTAATTTGCAATTAACCAAAGCTGTTTTAATAGATTATTTTTTGGCCACAAAAGTGAAATCCTTAAAATGGCAAAATCGTTGAAAAGTTGAGCATGTCAAGGTCCGAATGCAAAAAATGTAAAATGCTTGAACAATTCCAAGTAACAACAGCAGCAACATCTCTCTCACTCTGTCTCTATTTCGACTAAAAACCTATCAGATGACTTGCGGCCTGGTTAAATACGTTAACAACAAGTGCACACAGTGACACAAATGATCGGAGTTCAAGTGCAATTGTGGTGTGGGGTCATACATTGCGTATGAGCGATTTCAAATTGAAGCCAGGCTGTAATCGCGGGCAAAAAACATTTAACGAGGCGTGCATTAAGCAAAAACAACAGCGGCCATTAAGGCAACAGAAACAACAACATGGCCAGGCCATTAAAAAATATTAAATGTAATATTTCAGAGGGCTTTTTAAGCCGAACAAAAAATAAAAAACAACAACAATTACAACAGAACTGAAACCAACAAAAGAAAATAAAAGGCAGCCACGAAAGCAACGCGTCATCTGCATAACGCATGACTTACTAAGTTTTGTGTTTAATTTTCTCTCTTTTTTTTTGTTTATATGAAGATGCTTTATATATCTTTGTTTACTTTTTTTTTTGGTTTAACTATGTCTGTCATTATACAATTCTTAGCTAAGTCCACCTATTATTTCTTTTATTTCTCCTTTTCTTTTCGTTTCGCTCTTTGGTGTTCTGTCTGCCTGACTTTCTGACATAATTTTCAAGCATTTTTCCTTACGTTTCCTCAAAGCGAAATTATATATTTAAGCGAAATAATTTGGGGTTTCAACTTGGACTTGTCAGTTCAGTAAACTTTTATTTGGAAATTTGTATCTGGCCATGCATGAAAAATCTCTTAATGATGGCATTAGATGCTTGTGCCAGTAATTTTGGAGTAATTACCTCAAAAATGTAATAGTTTAAATACATATTTAAGCAGAGATGTGAGTGGAGTTGGATTTTTCGGATGTGTATTTCAATTAAAAGTTGGTTGAGAAAGAAAAAAAAATTCAAATGGTTATAAGTTGTGGTAATTATTTTACCAGAAATGTTTATGATTTGTTTATTGTTAGCAAAAGTTATTACCATTTCTTAAGCATTAAATTAATGTATTAAAATGTTCTATTCTCTAAAAAAATGGGAATATAGTAAGAGTTTAATTAATTTTAATAAAATTAATTAATTTTAATGGAATTTAATTTAAAATTCTTTCGAACAATTAATAAGCTTTTTTCAAGATTTCGGTCTAAGCATTAAAAATCTTATTTATGGTTTGAATGTTTTTAAGTCTTAAACAAAAAACATTAAATTAATAAAATGAATTATAAAAGCGATGTAAATAAAGTCTAATATTCTAGCAAAAACTTAAAATTTTATAGTTTAAATGAAAAAGAAAGAATTTTCCAGTATTTTTCTAAGCTGTAAAAATCTTAGTTATGGTTTGGCGAACTTTAAAGTCTTTTACAAAATACAAAGAACTAATTTTCTGTACAATTTTACTAGTAATAAACATTATTTTTTTTATTAACCAATTTTGTTTTAGGTTCTTAAAGTATAATTTATTCTTTTCTTGACAGTTTAAAGAGAAGCTCCTTAATTTCTTAATATATGGCTTTAAGAAACATTTAAAAAATGCTTATGAAATATGTAAAATGTTTTAAAAATGTTAAGCACAAATATTTATTAAGTATACAAGCTCATTTTATATGTTCATTCAACTCTTTTCTCTTCTAATATTAAAAGTACTTCCCTTTAATTAACGTACTACCTGAAGCCTGACTGTTTTGCTCATTAACAAAGCTCACATAAAGTTCTAATTGAAATAACAAAACTGAACACACCGCCAGAATATCTCCTTAATTACCTAAATAAATACATAACATACAAAGCCGAGCCCATAAAGCGATTTAAGACAGGAAATTCATGGAGTTCATGGAGTGTCTGAGCCGCGATTAATTTGAATACCACTCGGGCATTGTTGGGTTACCTGAAAACTGCCCCAGATTGTGATAAATGAGCAGATCGAATGCCAAGTGTGGCAACCAGTTTGCAGAAGACCGGATTTTGGCTTTGGTTTCAGCGCTTTTTTCTACTCCTCCTTCTGGTCTTTTTTTTTTTTTGTTTGTATTTTCCTTATTTTTTCCAGAGGTTTGTGTAATGTGCAACAATTTCTCAAGGTTGCCGCAACGATGACGATGCGCTCATGCATACAAATTTGTGTTTTTTTTCTGTTTCGCTCCGCCCTGGCTTCGCTTTAAATTTATGACATGAATATGCATAAATGTGTTGCAACGGGGTGTGGCAGCAACACACAGCCCGGCTACTCTGGGGTTCTTGGATGGTGCCGGCATTACATGTGTAACAGAGAGCCGGTCGGGGGGATCTTTCTTCTGGCCGGCATAAAGGCCATTAAACGCCCCTCAACAAACAATTATATGACGACTAGTCTGATGCCACATTAGGCGGTCGACTGTAAACAGCAATTACCGGACTTTTATGCTTCAATTGCCGCACGCACTCCCCGCACCTTTCGATATCGAAAGGGGTTCTTCAAAATTGTATACATATAAGCCTGGTTTTTGGACATTTGACATGGCACTACAAATTTTTTTAAGGGACAACTAATGGAAATTAAATAAAAAACTATATATTGAGTATATAGCTTTAAATATTTCAGTTCTGCCGGATTTGTCGTGTGAAAAAAATTTTTAATCTTTACAAAGTGAATATCTACATAGCTTAAAGCTAAAAGTATTTCGTCTTTTAAGACAAACAAATACTATTTTTCTGAGCTTTAGGTTTATAATTTTCAAGTGAAATAAAGACCTTTATAATGCCATTTAAACTATTTTCATCAAGAATATTCCCTATTGTACATTTTTAAATATTTTAAAAGTATTTATAGTCAAAAAAAGTTCTTTCAAATGTTATTTAAAATATTTCCCTTAAGAATATTCCATAAATTTATATTTTTAATAATTTCTTTAATATTATAACAAATTCTGCTCTAGTAATTTTACTGTTCTATAAATAATAACCTCCTAAATTTAATATTAAAATAAATCCGGCTCATATAATTTTGCTCTTCTTTAAAAAATGCCTTCCTAAATTTAATACCCCACCCCAAAAGAAGTAATATAAATTCCTCTCTGTGTACTTACATCACCAACTTCAGCTCTGATGACATCGGCCGCCTTGTAGACCTCCTCCTTCTTAGATATATCAACCACATAGCCCTTGCAGTAACCGCCAGCCTCTTCGACAATTTCCACGGTTTCCGCAATGCCTAATTAATACAATATTTTCATTACTCAACTCTGTTCGATTGCTGCTTCTTCGATTGTCACTCACCCTTCTTGTTGATGTCCCAGATAATGACCTTGGTTCCCATCTTGCCCAATCGCTCGGCCAGAAGGCGACCCAGTCCATTGCCTCCGCCGGTGATCAAGGCGATGTCTGTGTTGAGCTCCTTTTCGGGATAGCCAAAGGCAATGTAGTACAGATCCTGGAAGGGGGAGAGAGAAAATTGAATTTAATTAGGGCCAGGTTTTATGTAATTATAAAAAATAGAGTTAATTAAATATCAATTTGGCAAAAGGGGTTAAGGAGGAAGGTTGTTTGATATGGTTTATGGATGTAGGGTTAGGTGGTGAGGTTTTATTGAACTCTTTTGTAGTTTTTTTTATTAAATATAGACAAAGTTTATCTTTTTGACATATTCTTCTTTTAAAAACATTTAATAATGAAATTTTATCAATCTTATATTTATAAAATTTTAAAGAGGTTTTAAGTAGATCACTATTTATGTACTTAAATTTAATAATTTTGATAATATGTAAGTTTTAAAAGAAATTTTTTAAAAACCATAAATTGCCTACAATTTTTAACAAGTTTCCAAATGCATGTTTATTTCTAAAAAAAGCATTCATAAATAGGCCTAAAATTATTATTTACAAAAATCTGGTCAAAGCTGGTTTTTATCCAAAGCCAAAGTCTAAAAACATTTGTAAATGTTCTTAAAAAATATGCTAAACATATTCTCCTTTAGCATAAATAAAACCTATAAAAATTTCTTCGTTTTTCTCCCCTCAACTCCAAGCTATGCAAATAAGTTCGTTGCTTAAGTCTTTTGTTTTCGTTTCGTTCATTTCCTATATAGACACAAACTGAACCGAGTCACGCGTATGCAAATAGCAAATATAGAGACAAATTCAAAGTTTACACAATGCTGAAGAGGAAGCGCTGGCAAAAGTGTAAAATTGCAAACAAAACTATTGAGTCTGTGTTTTGGTTGGCATCTGCGTGTTAATAGACCGCAATTTGCCGCCTCTTCAAAGTAACCCAAAGATGTGGGGTGTAGTTCAACCTCAATTAATCGATTTTTATGTGGGTTTTCGGTTATTCGCCAGCACTCTTTTTTTTTATGTATTTCGTATTTATTTTTCTGCGTGCCCGTTTAGTGTCAATAAGCTGTCAAAATTTATGACTATCACGCCTCCACCCTGGGTTGGTTGTTAAAATAAAAACAAGAAATACACGCGAAAGGTAAAAACGCGAAACAAAAGACTCTGGCAGCGAACTTAATATATTTAACATGCCGCCACACAGTAGCACTTTCTGTTGCACTCGGGGGCATCCCATAAATTTTCATGCCACACGCGAACCACCAGCTCAGGGCACCTGGTCGCTTTTGCACCTGATATAAGAGGGAAGAGGTTGGGAAGGGGCTGTGGGAGAGGGTATGGGAGGCGGTATGGGAGAGGGTATGGGAATCGGGAGCGGAAGCCGGGCCTCTCTGAGCCCGGTCCGGCAAGCGTGTCCAATTATTTTGACATTAACAATGAGTATGTCGCAACTTTGTGTCTTCTTATGCACTTTGCTGAGGGTGGTCGTACTTTTTAGGTATATATTTTTAGGGTTGTTGCAGTTAAAACATAAACATTATGTGTTATTTTATTCTTCTCAAGAATCTGAAAGATTTGGGTTATCCTATAAATTTGTAAATGGTTGTGTGAGTGTGAGCGATTAATTAAATATATATGATTCAGTTACATATATTAACATATTAATAGCAATATTAAATATTAATAGCAATTACAGAAAGAGTATTAAACCACCGGTTCCCCCCACATAAACTGCCACCCCATTTCTCTTATTTTTTCGCAAACATTTCCCTCTCGCTCCGTTAAAATTGTACCATAAATTATACGAAAAATTAATCAAAGGAAACTTGTTGCCGGTCGTTGGGCATCTTGGGGGAAGGTTGATTGTTGACAGCAACAATGATGATGATGATGAGTGGCTCCGTTTGGCCCTTTATTTTCAGCCAGCTCGTTGACAGACATTTTGTCACATAATTTAACATGCAATGCCCATGCTCTTTTCTCAGCTCAATTCAAATAACAAGGACAGGAAGCGAGCAATTATAATTTATACATAATATCATCGTAATCAACATAATAAGAGCAGCAGCAGCAGCGATTTCTTTTCATGCTGCGAGCATGACATATAAAACGGCACAAATATGCAAATTAATATCAGAGAGAAAGATTTGCCGCGAGATCACGGAAACTTTTGGACAACGACGACTTTTGTTTGCTCAAATGTAAATTTTGCAGACACGTTTTTTTTCTGAAATTTTAGCCATGTCATTTTTTGAGAATTCTGTCTCGGCGTCTGCCTGAATTTTTCCTCAGTCACCCAAAAACCAATAAAACCTGCCTAGTCAGCATTCATTCACTGGGCCCGGTGTCTGTCCTCGTCTATCTTCTTATTTTTCTGGTGATTGTCAAGGTCCAACGCATTGACCTTTGTAAAGTTACGGAAAGCCATCAAATCGGATTTGATTTTGGGATGCACTGATTTCGATTTGATTGACTTGTGGCTACAGCTTTGTTATGGAAAATTTTCAAAGGTTGGAGAATGATTAATGGAGGATTTTTGGAACCAGAAATGTGTTCATGATAAGCTGGAAAATCGGGTAATCGGACAGGCCAATTATGTATGCCATAATGTGATAATTACTAGAATGGAAAAATTATTTAAAGGTGAAGGTTGCCTTTGGTTTAAAATATTTACATCATTTTCTAAAGTGTTTCTATAGTTAACAACCTTAAATATAAGGTCACATACTCTTTAAGTATCAAAGTTTATTTATTACAAGTTTTTACATTTATTTAAATATTTTTTATGAAGTGATTTGTATTTATTACAACTCTAATTTATAAGTATTTTAGTTTCCATGAAATAATTTCCCAAGCTTTAAATGTTTACCATTTATTTTCAGTCTTCTGTTTACCTTTCCTTCTACAAACATTATTAGCATTTGCATTAAAAATAAAAAAAAAGAAGATGAACCGGCGGCATACAATTGCCACAAGTTGCTGAAATCACTAAACTGTGCTTAGCTCATTAGAGTTGTTTAAACGTTAATTAGCATGCATCTTCAAAACTCCCCTCATTAGCCACAACAACGTGTGCGGATTTTTTTCCTCTTTCATTATTTGCTGGATTGCGAAAAAATCTTGCCTAACTTATATGCGAGACTTTTACAAATACCAATGGATCGCTGATCCCTGAATCTCAGACTTCTAAAGCCGCCAAAAGCCGGCAAGGGGGAATGGGAAATTCCCATCATCTTGGCCAGTAATCAAATGTTTGCAGACAAAAGCCAAATGGACAAACTAGTTTCTCTCTCTCTCTCTCTCTGTCTTTGTGTCTCTGGCTCTCTGTTGGTAGAGTTTCCAGCAAAATTGCGAAAAATATCAACAACCTGAAGTCGCCGCCGCCGCCACGTTAACGTGGCTAACGTGGTTCTAGAGCCGGCCGAAAGTGAAACCAAATACCAAAAACCAGCGGCCAACTGTCAATTGCCCAACCCCACAAAAAAAGCTTGATATACCGCGCGCACACACCTGCACCTCCCCAAAATTGGCTCCAATTTTGGCCACTTTATGAGCCATGTGGCAAACTGCTCAAATGCTCAAGCTTCGAGTGCTTTTTGTTCGAGTGGAAAACGGGGGAAAAAACAACAAAAGACTTAAGGCACGAACTTGCCACAAAACATTGTAAACGCCGCACACCGGTGTTGCAATCCACAAACACTTGGCAGACGCCGACAGCTGCCGCTTCCACACCCCTCACTTAGTGACCTTCTTTAAAACTAGACACAAGACACCGACAGTTGTATTACAAATAAAATGAAAGAAGCAAAAGCAGGCTGGGTTTGTGGTGTTTTATATACTCTTTTCATATTTCATATTATTTTTTAATATTAACACTAATATAATAATACAAAATATAGCTACCATACATTGAAACAGTATTTCTTGTTTTTCATTTAATTTCTTGCTTTATTAAAGGTTTTCTAAGTAAATAGAATTATTTAATTCTAGTAGTAGTTAAAACTACTAAAAATTTAATAAGCCCGTTTTAAACTTGGTTTACATTTTCTTCCTAATTAAAAACAAAATCTACTATATTAATAAATCTTGTACCAGTTTTTCATGCAAAAACAAAATAATGTAAAACTTTATTTTTCCCATACTTTCAGCTCAAACCTCTCCAAAAATCCCATTACCCCGTTAGAAAGAGTACATCGACATCTCAAAATATAATAATAAACCTGAAATTCAATCCCGCCGACAACAAATGCAGCAGCAAAATAAAAAAAAAACATTTGGCTGCATTGCATTTGAATCAAGTCTCCTACACTTGAAAGTTTTTATTTTTATTTATTTTTTTGTTAGGCTGCCTGGCCAATTGGCCAATGATTTTGCACTTTAAGTCTTGTTTGCTTTTGACGGGGGCTTCTCTTTGTATTTTTTCTGAATTTTTATGGCAGGCTAATAGCAGCGGGTGGCTTGGCCTTCAAGTGGCAATTTTCATTTATAGATCTGTGTGGAAATTAGCATCACAATATCGCGCAGTGTATTAGCATTGCCATAAATCGCACAATCGAGTTCTATATCTCGACTGGAGGTTGAGTGTCTCTGAGTGGTAATTTGTCAGGCGGATATGTGCCAAGATATTGTACGACTTCGAGTACAACTGCAGCGGATATGTCGAGTGATTAGCCAGAAGTCTGTTTGTCTCTTGAGTGTGTTGTGTGCTTCGATCTTACAGGTGTCATTAATAATGCTGCAAGATTTTTTATTAGCTACTGGTAGTGGCATATTATTACGAATAGAAACAAATTGATATAAATAAATCATAGAGGTTTGACACTGACAATAAATGGTAATTACAGATAGGCAGCTTGTACTTTGTTAAGAGGAATTTTACTGGAAGGCTTTGTATTATTAAATATATATACAGAAACATAACAAAAAGAACTATTATATAGTAAGAAATAATAAAGCTTCGACTGGTATACTTCATAAATTTGCTAAAAATTTACTTGGAATTTTAACTAATACTCTTAAAAATTTATTTAAAGTATTCTGGTAAACTAATCCATATTTGATATTTTATTTTCTATTTAATTTTTTTTTTCTATTATAAAGACTTAACAACCTTTACTTCAAAGACGTTTTTAAAAACATTTTCAAATATTAACCAGAAGGATTTTTTTATAGTTTATACATTTTCCTTTTTTATACTTTTTAAAGCATTTAAATAAGATTTTAAAAATCATTTAATAAAATGTTTTTTTTTTTATAAATTTTAATGCACTTTAAGTTACTTTTTTATTTCTTTCCTATAAAAAATGGTATTAAAATGTAGCTTAAAAATGGTAAGGTAATTTTTGTTCTCTTTTATTTCTCTTTGATTTCCCAAGGCTTATTTTAATTTCAGAAAAATCTTCTTTATTTATCTTTGACTCTTTGTATTTCATTTTAAAAATAACCTTTAAACCACTAAAATTGTGTGATTTTCCTTACCAATTTATAAACCCAAAAAATTTATTATTTACCCATTCGTTTTAATGAAACTTTGCGGTCTTTAAGGAATTTTTTGAGCCGCCTTTAAGTGTTTGTTCGGGGCACACATTGACTGGGGCCTATATTTGCTTTTTGTTCGTTGATGTACGATGTGCCAGACAGTTAGATAGTTTTTTTTTTAATTTTTGTTAGCTTTGTGGATATATTATATGGCCATTGACGGGGCACACCCGCCCCGTAACCCATTTTTCAGGCGCTCACACACACGGACAGCGCTGTAAATCAGTCGAAAGCACAAGGCCGGCCGCGTGCGGGTTATGAACCTGCAACCTGAACCGGCTCTCTAAGCCAACTCGGCCGGCATATGTGAGTTTGCCAAGAGCCAAGAGGTAAGGTAACCCATCCAGTAGTTACCAGAGTTATTGTATTTGTTTTTTTTTTTGTGGGCCCCGCAAACACTTTCAATTTCAATTGCGTTTGCAACGCACACTCGCAGACACGGATACCAAAAGGCATGCCCGCGAAATTGCGGTTGTAGTTGCCTCCAAAGCAATGAGTGTGTGTGTGTCGATGGTGTGTGGTGGCTCTTGCGGCTAGTGGCTAATAAAAACAGGCTCTCCAAGTGGCCAGCAGCAGCAGCCGGCAAAATGCAAAAAGTTGAACTAGGTCAACAAGCCAAACGCAGCCGCGCAGCCGTTGACAGCGACAGCGGCAGCAGTAACTCTGCTGAATTGGCTCATTACATGCCCCAGGCACTCGGAAAAACATGCGCCCAAAATTAACATAATATTTGGAAAATTCTTAAGAAAATATGGACATTCAATGAAATTTGGATAAATAAATATTTTGAATTTTAAAATGGGAATGAGAACATATTGTAGAGAACATATTTAACAGGATAATTCATTTTAAAATGGGAGAACATATTTCAGATGCTTGGCAGCCAAAAAAGATTTTAATATCTATTAAAAAAATATATGCAATAAGTCAATGAAAGTATTTATAAAAAGAGTAGGTATTCTATAACAAGAAACTATTATTTTTTTTGGGAATATTTTGAAAACGTTAATAAAAATCAGAATAAACTTATGTTTTAATGACTTAATTAATGTAGAATTTTTCTTTATTTTACAAGAGAAAGTTCACAGGCACATAAAAACCGTATACATTTGTTTTAATTCAGATTCTTTATAGAAGCTTTAAATACATTATATAATATATTTTATTTATTTACTATTTATTAAATATATACCCCAGACAAAGTGAATATTTTATATTTTTCAATTGTTTCCTGGTAAACATTTTTTTAATTCAAGTACTTGGCAAATTTTTTTCAGTTTCCAACCAGCCATAAAGGCATTCGTTGTAGGTTATTAGCTTAGATAGTTAAATCTACGCACGGGTTACTTTGTAATTTGAAATGCAATACAATACAGACTAGAAGAATTTACTTTCGAAAGGCATTACATAGATGGCTAAAATAATAAAATTAATTATATTTAATAATATTTTTATGAAAGGAACAATTTCGATTCCAATAAAATCTAAATTTGGATAAAATCTGCATCTGAAATCTTCATAAGATACTTTCACGGAAATGCCTTATTATTTTCCTAATCCCAAGTTTGTTGCCTAAGTCTTTTGTTTGACTTTTGCCAGCAATGCATTGACATAAATCCGAGTCTAATAATACCTTGTTGATCGTTGAGCCGCTCGATTGCCTATTCAATCACAATAATCAGCGAACAATTTAAACATCAGCGAGTGAAGCGCTGAGGGGCCTCAGAATCGTCATCAATTTGATTTACAAAAATCCGCAAATTTACATGCAAACTCAGTGGGTTTTCTGAGTACTCTGAGTGGGCACTCGGCATGCAAATGTCAGTCGTTTTTTTCTTTATTTTTATTTTTGTAGCGTCTCTATTTTATATTTTTGTATATATATTTTTTGTACTCCCATGCAGCCCCTGCATAATGATGACGAATGCCCAGGGATATGGCCATCGTGCCACACATATTTCACGATCATATCTCACTACAGACAGTGTGTGAAGTCTGTCTGTATATATATATATTTTGCGGTAAAGTGAAAATATAATTGCCACAGAGAGAAACAGAGGGAGAGAGACTTATGCAATACAATATAAATGGAAATTTCTTTTATTTTTGTAACTATTTTAAAAAGCACTTAGCTTGTCAATGTGTCAGCCTAAACTCGATCCCCTGTCTAATTTTAAAATTCCCAGAGATCTCTCTGGAGCCTATGAGCAGGGCCTATATTGACCTTGTATCGCATATTAATAAAGAAATAAATTGTCAAAGCCTGCAATCCCATTCAGCTGTGTGTTAAATGCAATTAATTAACCCAGCTGGCCGCGTGACTTAGGTAAAGTGTATTTCTCAGCTTGCCGGCTCTTAAAGTAATTAGCATTTAAAATTGAGTTTGATTGGCGGTGGTTTTTTATTATTTTTATTTACCATAATTACCGGCAGTGCAAAATTTATTGGCCGCCTGAAATCCGCTTCTAAGTTATGCATATCCAAGCTAAAACCTATGATTGATATATTGTAAATAAACCTATTTGCATGGCTCAGATTTCGAGTTCAACATCTTAATATTCAATCCTGGTTTTAACTGGTTTTTGTGCACTCGTTTAATTCGTAAATTAAAATAAATTATCGCGAGTTCACGGGCTGGTTTTACATCATCAGCCGGAGAGAGAGGGAGATACCATGGAGATACCATCTCGAAACTTGTCCCAGCTTGATCTTAATGCCTTAAATCTCTTTCACGGTTCCAATTAAACGCCACACGTGCTGCCATGCCATTGGCAGGGCCCATTACCTTTGGCCATTATTTATCGGACATCCTTTTGGCAGCTAATTAAATCGGTTAATTGCCATCGTTCGTTATCTCATCGGAACTTGAAAGCAAAATTCTCAGTGCGATTCTCATTGACACATTTATCGGCTTGAAGGTTTCGAGGGTAAAAATTGACTTAACCAAATCTCACACAATGCTGCTAATCAGCCAAAGTCAAAATAAAAGCGAAGGTGAATTATTCTTTTTCGAGTGGAGTGGAGGTAGCAAATTTAGACATCGTTTAACCATTTTTATTATTAATCTGTTGTAAACAAAAGTGAGAAGGTCTCACTCGGCCTGCGGGGCAGACTTGGAGACAACGAATATAAGTCGTTGTTGTTTCATTCGGAAATTAGCAACATTTTGTTTATGGGCATTTTTTATTTGCTGATAATTAAAATTCAAGCAAAATTTGAACTTTGCTTTAATTAAAATAAAGCATTCGGAAGGTTTATGACTTGATTTTGATTATACTTGGCAAGGTTTTAATTGCATGTCGGAAAGGGAGGTTCTTTTGAAAGGGGTTTTTTGTTTTGGGAGGAGTAATATATTTATATAATATATTTATACATACAATTTATAATCCGGTTTTAACTTGTATTTATTTTTTATATAATAAAATTGTATTTCTGGTTATAAATTTATTTAAATTTATTTATTTACTTAAAACTTCCTGGGTTACCTTTTCACATAACTTAATAACTTATTTGGAAATATTATATAATATATAATTTTAATAATTTTTATAATTTTAATTATTTTCATCTTGACAATTTAAAAAGAATTACGGAATTTAATTACAATAGAAAACTAAGCAATTAAAACAAACTCATATTTTTATAGGGAAACTATTGAATTTTCTTCTGAATTTGATTATATTTATATTAAATTTAATTGTTTATACAAACTCACCTGCAGGATGTATCCAATGCAGCAGAGAATGAACCAGGCGACATCCGCAAAGGCATCCCAGGTATTCCACAGGGTCTGGCCCCAGCCCTCGGCTGCTGGCGGGGCTGGTGGCTCCTGGGCAGGGATCACTCCATTGCCATTGGTCAGAGCGTGACCATTGGCTTCAGGCAGGTTGTTATTGTTCTTCTCCATGGTTTTTTTCAGCACCGATTTTAAAGCACTTTATGGCTTCTTAATTAATAATTGCTTTTACGTTGTAGTTGAATCACACTTTCCTACAGGCACAAGTTATAGATTTAATTAGCTTTCTTTTTATGTAATTCCTTGTTGTTGTTATTTTTTTGTGGTAATTTTTTGTGGTAATTTTATGCAAGTTTGGCATTAATTAAAAGGCGAAAGAAAACACAAGCGCTAAGCAGCAGCAGCAACAGCAGACCCCGCGTTATAACTGTTTTGGCTTAATTTCGGTGAGTGATTTGAAGTTTTTTTTTGTGTGTTATGTTTTTTTGGGATATTTGGTTTTTGGATTTTTGGTTTTTTGATTTTTCCGCACTGCACGTCCGCTCTCGTGAGCGTAGCAAACGAATTTGAACGTTGTGGGCTCGAAAGGAATGAATTTCGACTTCTTATTTTGGCGCGCTATTGGATATAGCCGACGTCGACCGAGACTGCGCTGCGTCGTCGTCGCCGAAGCTTGATTTTGTGACGTCACCGAGCTTCAGTCACAGCTTCGGCTTCAATTTTTCCCCCCTTCGGCTTTTCGTGAATATTTTGCTTTTTTTTTGTTGGGTTTATTATTATTTCTGTTTTGCTCATTTCTCGTTCTTATGTTGCTTTCGGCTGCGCTTCGCTTTAACGCTATTTATTTTATTTTTTTTAATCTCATTTCTGTGGCTTGTGTAATTTCTGGCGCTGTTTTCCCTGTTGTTTCCCTAATTGTTCACAATTAATTGAGATTTATGCTGCCTGCTGTTGGGTGTTAATTACCAGGTGCATTAGAAGGACGCCCAATTAAGTTTATGGATTACTAAAAGTGTTTTTTAAAAGTTTAGAGCTCGCATTTCTCCAAGAAAAATAAAGTTTAACTTTAATTTTAGCTTAAAATTGGAATTACCTTTATAAAATGACTTGGTTCGAGTTTTTTGTTTAAAAAAATAAACCTAAAATAAAATACTTTACTAAGGCCAGCTTTGCTCAAGTCTTTTTTTTTAATTTTAAATTTTAATACATTTAAAATTTTTACTTATTCGGGCAGGAAGTACCTTTATATATTATATATTAAAAAGTTTATTTATTTTAAATTCTAAAATATTTAAAATTACTACTTTCTAAGGCAGTAAGTTAAAATATAAGTAAAAAAAGCATTTAAATCCAAAGAAAGTGTATGTCAAAGGCAGCTTTTAAGTGGGAAATTCAAATGGTTATTGATGAATTTATACTGGACAACTATTGCAGGTGTAATGTATGTTATGCACTTAATTAATGCAACTAACAGGTATTATTGTTAGAAAGAATATATAACAGAAATAGCTGACCAAGGGGCTTTCCTCTATAGATTTCAGTTTTTATATTAATGTAACAGGAAAACGAGTCTAGAATTTCCATAAATTACCCAGCATTCTTGTTTAGCGGCTTTTGATGTAATTCAAATATTTTAAATCTGGTCTAAATTCCATAATTTTTTGCTTCCAAAGAACCCTTTGGGATGTATTGTTGTCTGGTTGCAGCTCAAAGTCCCCTAAGCAGAGGGTGAAGACCAGCAGCCCGGCTTGCTCATCTTGTGTATCCTTTCAGGAGATGAAAAACGCTCCATTTCCTCGGTGGAGTATAACTCCAATGCAGTTTTCCAAGCGTGAATATAGGGCCAGGCTTTTCTCATTCACCTCCACATGGTAGATGGCATTTAAGACATCCAAATCGCACTTCATGGGCAATTCGCCATTAATAAATAAAGTGGGTTCTGGGAGACTTTTGAAGCTGTCCTCGCTGCAAATGCTGTCAAAATCCGACAAGCTTAAGTCCTGAAAGCAGTCATCATCCTCGCTGTCTGCCAAGTTTATAAGCTGTAGTGATTGCTGCAGATCATCCTGATCCCAAAGCTTATCCTGCACCTGCACTTGCGCCTCAGTGCTGTCTTGCATATGGCTAAGGACCTCAGATACATTGCTTTTCCTGACCTGCTCCATTTCTGACTCCAGATAAGCCTCTTTTTGAGACATTCTCGACTCTAGATAACCCTCCAGTTGAGTCATTTTTGATTTCAAATAATCCTCTAGTTGAGCCATGCCCTTAGGGGAACCAATATCCACAAAGGCGTCCAGAAACTCCCAGTATTCCCGCCATTCCAGCTGCTCCTCGCGGGCCAACTGACGACCCACCACCTCCAGGCCCTTATCCAGGTCAGAGTTCTTGATGTGACGCTCTCGGAAGTTGTCGTTCAGGGTGTTCATTGATAGCTCCAGAGAGGAATCTTCGGGGTTCAAAGTGGGTGTAGGTGGCACCTCCTCTAAGTCTGGGCTAAAGAGCTTTCTGGGCAACATCTGCATTGAACTCAACTTACTGGGAGTCTTCGTCTTAACCGGCGAAGTGAATGGCAAGCTGGCTAAGGGAGACATCGAGTTGCTGCCCAGTCGAGGTGGCGTCTTCCAGCGACGATAGAACTTTCATGGCCTGATCTCGGGACATGGGTCCAGCCAAAGCACTGATTGTCAGCTTAACACTGAGTCCCTTGCTTTCTTCCTTCTTTAACAACAAGTTCGGTGGTGCCTTGGGCGAGTAAGGACGACCCACTTGGGGGGGCACTTCATTGGTCTCAGATCTTATTACGGGCACGTAATATGGTTCATTCAAAAGAAGTTCCAGCTTCTTCAGGGTTTTCCCAGAGACCTGATCATTCCGCTGGCAGATGATGTCCTTCGGTTCCTTACCCTCGCGATTTGGCAGCGATTTGCATTGCAGATATCCAATGAGCACCTCGACCACCTCCACATGGCCAAGCTTTGCAGCGAAATGGAGAGGCGTCTCGCCACGTGCCTTGTCCGGCATATTGAGATATAAATCTGTTATATTCTTGCTAAAATCAATGTACATTTCAGTGCTGCCCTTCTTGTCAGCGTAGAGCTCGCCAAAGTCAGGATCTGCAAGGGTCTCTAGAAGAAACTCGGCAATGCTGGGTCGGTTAAGCTGGGCACAGATGTGCATGGCATTATAGCGAGGGCCCTCCTTGAGGCTGGTTGGTGTGTCGCCGCTGCTGATTAGGTAGCGAGGATTTTCCCATACAATCCTCTTGACTTGCTCCAGATTTCCAGCCTCGATTTGTTTGCGAAACACCTGTAGCTCTTGCTTGGTGAGGGAATGGAAGGATGAACGCTCGCTGGTGACTGGAGGCGGTGCCTGATGGTGCTCCTTGTTATCCTCATGCTCCTCCCGGCTGTGGAAACCAATTTGGACGTATTTCTCAGCCTGCTCCCAGCTAGAAAACTCTCGAAGACGTGCCTCCTTGTAACTGCGCAGGACATCCAGTGCCTGGGATCTCTCCATGAAGATAAGGCTTTGGTTTTTAAGAATTGTGTTTCCTGAGGAAAGTGGAATCCTCTGTTCTTGGAAGTTCCGTTTCCGGTATATAAACCCCGAAGTATGGCATGATTTTTGGCAAGAAACTTTTTTTGCAAAGTTAACTTTTTTCAATTAGAAAGTCACACCTATTAACTATAATTTAAGTTGGACAAATTAAAAACCTTTTATAATTTTTATTAATTATAATTATTCATAATTGAATAGGTTTGTATTATAGTATTTGAAATTTATATATCATTTTAAAAGAATTATAATGTTTATATCTTAATTTTAGCATTAAACTTTATTAAAATAAACTTCTTTATAATGTTATACGTTTTCTTTACTATTTAATCATAAAATAAAATTATGCTTAATTTTTAACACAGTAATATAATTTATATCCATACATTAGCATCAATCTTCTGTTTAACTGAATTTTTAATACTTCAAAATGTTTTTCGTAATTATAAAATATTTGTATTTATATTTTTTTAAATACCGAATTTTATGCTCAATTTTTAACAGTTTACATCGCACTATTAGCATCAATCTTCATTATAAACAAAAAGGCGACCTTCACCAACTTGTACACTTGTTCACTTTCCCCCAAAATCCATTGATATATTTTATTTTTTAATCAAAAGAAAGTCCAATCCACATAAATTTGCTTACAAGCCACTCTTTTTTTTAATTTCTTAACTTTTTATCCTCTTTTCCTTATTGTCAACAACACAATGCACTTTGTTCTCTTTTCTCCTCATCCTTTGCCCTTTCCTCTCACTCACTCTCCCAGAGGAAATATGAAAACAAAAGAGAAAGAAATCAATTTAAAAACAGGTTATGTTAATCGCACGAATGGATTATTGGCTTGGCTTGGCGATTCTTAACGATTTCGTCACATCTTCGGATTGCATAATAACCAAATTTTTTAGTTATTTGATGTTGATGTTGATATCGTTTGTTTTGTATCCGTGCGTTTTTTAGTTTGATTTTTTTTCATCAATTTGCATTTTTAACAAGAAGCTGAGCGTTGGGTCAAAAAACTGATAAAAATGTTTAAGGCCATTTGTGGACGCAGCGCATGTTGCGGCAAACAACAACAACATCTCTTAGAATTTCACTACAATTTTTTCTTTCTATATTTTTCTTGTACTTTCTATGACGAAATTATAAACACACACAATTTTAATTGCAATTTCACTTTACACCTTATTCCTGTTTACCGATATTTTAGGGAGATGTTTTTCGCTCAGCCGGCATATCTCCTTATCTCGATTAATTACCAATATATGCAAATTGATTTTACTGGATTATCAAGCATTCTTTTTTATTGTGTCTGGTTCGTTGTTTTTCGGTTATTTATATTTTTGCGACTGCTTTTCGAATTGGCTTCGTTTCCCTTTTCGTGGCTTTTGGTTTGACATTTGTGACGCAGGCGCAGAGAGTGGTTAAAAGGGGGATGCAGGAAAGGAGCGGCAGAGTCAGCTGTTACCATTGTTTTGCCGAGAGAGAGGATTGAGAGAGAGCGAAGATGCAAGCTCAGAACAGCTGTTAAATAGAGTTGTCACACATTAAGTATACGTATACGTAATACGTTAAAATCAGAGTTACTAATAATTGAGAAGTGTAAAAAATCATTTTCAAGTAATTTTTTAAAGGGGTTTCAACATAAAATTTATATTTTACTATAATAAAAATAATAAAGTACATTTAAAAAGTTTTAAAATTTAAAAATGATTAAAAACAGATAAAAATATATTTAAAAAAATTGTTTGGCCTATGGCTATGGCTGCTTTTTAGAAGAACAAAAATGAGAAAGGATTATTTTTGGATCTACATTGTATATTTACATAAAAAATTAAATTATTCACGAATAAATCTTAAATGTACTTCGATATTCTAATGAATAACTTTCCTTTATTAATGATTTACTTAATACTCAAAAATTTACCTTAATATAATATTTATAAACAAATACCCATAAGCAAAACAATATCCAAGTCCCATAGTTGTTTTTATTTTTAAAAATCACATCACTAATGGTCTAATGATTCATTTCCCCGTTTCAAAAAGCAGGCGCCACACAATTTATCGCTTGCCAATTTCCGCAATAATTATAAAAATAGCATAATAACAGTCGAAATTCTACACGAATTAGTTCTAAGCCATAAAAATCGAACAAGAAATCGCAGATCGCAGATTGTGGCGCATGTTAAGAGCATGGTTATTTCCTTTTTCGAGAATTTAACCTCGTGCCCTGTTGACCGAATGCTGAACTCTGGCCAAAAGATTCAGAGTCTAAGCCCGAGTCGGAGTCTGAGCCCAAAACCCGAGCTCAAGTCCAAGTCGGAGTCCGTGTCCAAGTCGGAGATTGGCCAAAAATAAAAACCAGACAATCGCAAATGAATCAACCGGCGATAGCCTTCGTTGAAAAACCCGTTAGAATCAGCACAAAGGTGAGTCTTTTTTTTTTCTTCTCGGTTGGCAGAGATAATGCCTAATGCTCGCCGCCAATCTGAACGTTAACCTATTTCACTTCCTATCAGTGAATTCTCGTTTTAACTAACATCTGACTTCCGGAACACCAGCCGAAACCGAACGTGTTTTATGCCATGTGTGTTTACCCGATGACTTGAGCATTATATGTTGGATATTATTATTATTTCCTAAAAGACACCGATGCTGATGATGATGGCCCATTTGATTAGAACTGCCTAGGCAGCCGGCGATTATTAATTATGATTTATTTGGACAACAATAAAGGAGCTGACGGTAATTATTGGCGAATGTTCCAAGGTCTCTAATCGGTGGGCTACTGTTTTGTATCTCTTAGGAATCTCATTTGCGATGTGCTAATTGGATATTGAATTGAATTGCCTTTTTCTTCTTGGTTATATGTATAGGTATATTTTTTTTTTATTTTTATTTTGCGATTTTGAAACGCTCGGGCGGATTCTCGTTAAGAATAACGTGTTTTTACTTCAGGGGAATTGCGTTGTGGAGATAATGTATTATTATGATTTGCGATTTGTGATTCTAATAAGTTCTGGTTTTATTGTTTGTGAAACAAATTTTCGTCTACTTGGTTGGTTTGTTATGATTCTGGTGTTGGGTCTTTGTGTGGTATTTTTAAAGATTGTGTCAGACAGGTGGATTTTGATGGGAATTCTTTGGGAAATTGATTCTGTAAATAGATACAAAGGTGTTGAGGAGAACCTAGACCAGAAACTAAAACTAAAACTGGCTAGATATGATGAAAAATGTGATTTTAAGTGTAAAAATCGAGAGTTAGGGCTTAGGGCAGCATTGGCTTAAAATATATTATATTCTAGCTTAATTATTGCACCTATACTTAATAATGTTTTTCCTAAATTAACAATATTTATACTTTGAAAATTATATGTACTTTTGGGGGTTACGGGATTATTTAGAGAATTTTTTAAATATATTATATTTTGTAGAAAAAATAATTTTTACATTTGAATGGTTTTTCAAAGTCAAATTGAGTTTTATATATTATATAATTTATATTTCAAGTTCAAATAAACTCAAAGTAAAATAATTTACAATATTTTTAATTTAATATATAAAATTTCAAAGCAAGAACGATACATATTTTATAGTAAACCAAAAATCGTAGTACAGTTTATATCTACTAACTAAAAATTCAACCCATTCAATGAATCACACGAATCACAAATCTTAAAAATTCTTTCTGGTTACCAAGTCAAAAATATGTTAATTAAAAACTATTCTTCTTTGTTTCTCTAAACTTAGTGGAGTAATTCTGACTCAGCGAAAAATAAGTTGAAATATATGTAAGAAACCAGATAATACCCTGATTCTTTAACCAAAAGATCATAATTGCTTCTTCTCACAAAGCGTTAGTTTTTGTAAACCTGACCAACAACTTCCGACTTCTTCATAGAGCCGCATTCCCAAAGCCCATAGACAGAAAAAAAAATACAAAAACTGAAAAAAACCAAACAGAAACACTAAATCTTATGTGTGAAGCCCGAAATGGCATTGAATTTTGATTATATTGTTTCTGGCTTTGATTTCAATTAACATAAATACTCTAAAGTCTTATCGACGAACATCTGTCAGCATTCGTTGTAAGACTACATATGTTGTAAGAAAACAGTTCGATTATTATCACCGAAATGAAGATTTCTTGTTTAAATATAAGGAAAATCTAGGCCAGCCGAAGGCGGCTTAAAATATCTATAAATTTCACCCCAAAAAAAAAAGACAAGTTAGCCTTAGCAAAAATGAATTTTTAACTGAAAACGTAAAATAACACATAAGTAAAAAGGCCAAACAACTGACAATTTTTGGCTGTAGTTATCATATTTTTTTCGGATTATTTTTGGGTTGGAGAAGGTCGGACTCCGAGTCGGTCTTTGGAGTCGTTAGCTTGATGAGAGCAGCCTCTAAAAAAATAAAGCCACTCAAAATCCAACTCCTGAAGTGCACACGTTCGAATTAAATGGTTTGCTATAAGTTTGGATAGTTTGGCTGCCGGCTTTTATGGTTATTTCTGTGTTTTTTTTTATGGCCATTGTTTTCCAGAAACTCGTTTCGTTCTCGTGTCTAGACAAAAAGCCCGCTTCACTAGTTTAAGTTTACCCTTTCACCGCATAAAATATTTAAAGCAGAAAATAGAACACTCTCGATTGGATCTCGGACTTTGGTTGCGATTCTGTCTGTTTATCTGTTTGATTACCACAAGGTCTTCCTACGATCAGGCTTGATTGCCTTCTTAACTGTTTATTTTTTTGGCTTGGCCTGACTGAACGTTTGTTTGTTTCAAATTTTAGCACAACTTGCGGGAGTCATTTGAGCAAGTCAAGGTCGTCGTCTTCTCAGATAAATGTCAGTTTTAACAAGTTAGGATATAATGATGATTCTGCTAGCAAATAGAATGCAAATTATTATATAATAGGAGGAGAAGAAGAGATGTCATAAAGATCATCCTTGAGACTTAACAAATGGCCATTTGTTACAAAACTATGTTTAAATATTGCTTTACTGGGATCAATAGATTTATCAATTTCTTTGTCTTCATGTGCTCAACAGTTTTTTATCTTAAAAGGTTAATATGGTTTTATAAGCTTTATAAGTTTTATTTTGCTTTAAAGTACCTTCTACTTAATTTGTTATCTAATTTTATTACTTCTCTGTTTTAACTTCTCTTTTGTATTATCCAAACTAAACACTTTAATTTATTTGCATTTTTCTACGTGACTTCAAATGCATACTATTTTTTTGCATCTATTATTTAAGCCCGAAACCAAAATTATAAACAAGTTGTCTAGAGTCTAGACGGTTATTTCTTGAGATGCTTTAAACCTGATATTCTGGCTGGTCCAGCTGAAGTTGCACACTTAGGAATATTCTAATAATAGACCAAGGTTTCATATAGATATGGAGTTATCAATATTAAGAACTAGTGAATTATGCATTTGTATTTTTAAATGACAAAATAAAGAGCAAACTTAAGTTAACTGAAAGCTAATTAATTACTGAGCTCCAAGTATTTTTTTAGAATTTTACATTATTAAAGTACATTCAGCCTTAATTTCGTAACATTTCCTAGCAAAATTTATTCCTTAAAGAGTAAAGGTTTCCCCAGTTCTTCCTCATAAATTAAAAAGTTAAAGCAATTTCCCAAGGAAACTCAACTACCTTGGGAAAAATGAAGGCTACCGAGAGCAGTCCATGCTGAAATGTCATTTATTAGCTATGCAAAAGAGATTGCACTTGGCCAGCACTTGAGTAGCATCAAAAGCAATGACCCTTTTGGATTTTCCCTCTCCCCCACTCTCTACAATTTTCCGCTTTTCCGAGAGAGCATATATATGACAGCGGGCCAACCAACTGTAAACGTAAACAATATCCACTGCGCAGGACAGCAGTTCTCGTTCCGAACCCAAATCCGGAACAGCTGTGCCGCATCGGAATCGGGTGAAAGCTTCTTGAGAAGGAAAAGCTGAAAGGCGGACAAGTGGAAAAACGGAAAAGCTTCAAGTGAGCAGTCAGTGGATAGCGGCCAATTTGGGCGAGCGGTTTCGCGTTGCCTTCGCTGAAATTTTTACGAATTTTCCCAGGTTACGTGTCAAGGAGCAAGTCTCCGACTTCGAACGCGTGTGTGAGCCAATTAAAGGCCAAAAGCTCATCATCAATTGTGCTTCTGGCCAAGTGTCAGGTGTTAAAGTTTTTTGGTGTGCTACCAAAAGTTACCAAAAAATTAAAGATCAACCCTTGGGCTGAGAAAATGCCAGCCCCCAGCCTACGTTTCTGAACCTGGCCAAGTGCCAGCGCTGAAAAGGGAAACCCGCAAAAGCGATACCATCGATACCATCATGTCGAGTGGCAGGTAGGATATATCCATTTGTGTCATATATATACCCTGACTGCCATATCTATTTAGTTGTTATGACTGATATTTGTTTTGTGTAATCAATAAATTGATTTTTGATTGCCTTGTGTGTGGTGTTTGTGGATTTCCTTTCTTTCTTCTCCGATTTTGTTTTTTTGTTGTCTTCTGTCTGCTAGTTGGGGTTTTCTTTTCGATTTTCTTTTTATTTCATTTTGTTTTTGTTCTGCCCTTTCTGGCGGCAGCGGCGTCACACTGACTGGTAAGCGTATCGCCTACGGGCTTGCCTTTTGCCTCGCGACTTTTGCCTTGGCCCGCAGTGCGTATACTTGATATGTGGGGCTGTGTGGGAAGCTTTAGAAATTAAATTATAAAAGGGTTTCAGATGGAGATTTTACTGAATTTGCATTAAGGAACTTCAAAATTCTTAAATAGTTGTATATTCAGTTATTTTTGTTGTATATAATTTCATAATATTCATATATTCCAATGCTAACACACGTATACTTGATATGAGTAATCTGGAATTCTTCGTAAAAAAAAATAACTAGTTATTAGGTCATAATTGTTAGTAATTTTGTAGGTATTTTTAACCTTTATTTATGAATTTATATATGCATTTAATACACTTGTGGGGTATTACATTTTTAATCTAACAATCAATTTTGAATTAAAAAATTTTTTTTTTAAATATAAAACATTGAAATGCTTTCGGGGTAATTAATGCAATTTTGCAAGTTAGTAATGCTTGCAATAATAAGTTTAAGCTGCAAGGGAAGTTCGCTTTCCAAAGTTACCCTCTAAATTATATATATTCTTGATCAGCATCAACAGCCGAGGTGATTTAGCCATGTCCTGTTGAAAACAGAGTAATTTATGTAAATTAATGTTTAGAAAATATAAATTCGAATTCCTTTTTCTTCTTCACTAAAGCCATTTGTAGTGAAATTAAAATAAAAAAATACATAAGTATATTTCGTATGGTTTTTCCTACAATACAATAACTTTTTTTATGTTTACATGTCATTTAATGGCATTTAAAATAAAAGCAAGATTTTTATTAAATCATAAATCATTTTCCCCTAATTTTCCAGATTTTTCAAGTTTACAAAACATAAAAAAACCTCTGTTTAAATTTATCATCTGAAACCACTTTTTAACAACACTTTCATGTCATGTTTTCTGCTATACTTCTTCCATTGATTACGCACAATTAAGTTTATGCTTTTCCTGGGAATTACTTAAGTATTCTTTTATTGTAATTATTTCATCATACCCGCCAAGTGATTATCTACTTTGGGGGTTTCCCTGATGCCACACATAAAACTTGTTCCCGTTTTGTTTTTTCTCTGTTTTTTTTTTTACTTTACTAACTGAAAGCCTACACATGCAGCAGCGAAATAAATAGATAGAGAAAAATGCAAATTGAGGGGACTTGATATGCTATTTGTTTATTTATTTACTTGTGCAAAAGTTTGCACACTCTTTTCAACTAAAAATAGACACGAAAAGCTAAGAGAATGGTGTAAAAAAAATACATAAAATTTCAGAAATGATTATTATTAGCGACAGGCAAGGCCAAGGAGCCTGCCAGCTAGTCCTGTAATTAGGATAATCGAGCTGCTTAAAATATGCACGAAGTGTACACATAATTACAATCAGCAGAAAATTGGCTGTGGCCAAGATGCCTTGTGGCTCGTGGCTCCTGGCTGTGTGAGGGTGGGAGCTCTAATTTCCAATGGCGTAACAGGATATCCCCGGGACACAGCCTGCGCCCCCATGAGTGAGTCATGGCATCCAAGAGACGAGCCAAGCCACAGAGAGCAAACAGCTTGGAGTCTCCTCTGACGGCTTATCCTCTTGGTTTTAAGCACTGGGAAAAATTTGCGATGATTCTTAGGAAATTAGAAAATTAGATGTATTTACAAATTATTTAATGCTATTAAATAGGCTTTAATAAAAATCAATATTTTAATAATACGTTTAGTCGAAATAATAATTCTAAATATTTTATTTATTAATTTTTCATTGGTGGTTTTGTATAGATTTGTATTTTTAAAGTGCATTTTCTCTAATTGTCAGCTTGGAGCCAAGAAGAAAAAAAACCAACAAAATTGCCAGGCACAAATTTGCATGTCCTTTGTGTCCTGTCCCAGTGTTTGTCCTGTGGTCACAGCTGCGGTTGTGTGTGGGTTCTGCCTTCAAACCACAAAAGTGACAGAGTCGTCACGTCACTTTGGTTTTATGCAGACCATTGCACTCTGCTACGGTTTTTTCCATTTTTCCATTGGAAAAATAAATATTTGAAAGGGAACTTTTCTTGTTGGGAAGTTAAACAATTGCTTAAGTAAACATTTTCGTGCTAGAATTAAGAATTTAGCCTTTAATTATGTGCTGGAATTTGAGTTTTGCATTTGATATATTATTTTTGAGTAGGCTTAAATGAGCAGTTGTATTTATAGAAATGTAATTAGTAATTGCTTTTTTTATAAACTAAGTTAGTAAGAAAGTAAGTAAAGTAGCTTTATCTCTTTAACACATTAAAATACTTGAAATATTTAAAAGTTTCATTAAAAATGCTCTTAAAATGTCGTACCTATAATATTTTTGTTTATGACTTAGAGTCTAATTTTTTTAAAGGTCACTTTATATAAGAACTTTTTGACATTTCATATTAATAAAAAGCGGTTTAAAAATCATAAAAAACACTTCCCCTTCCGTTAAAAACAGTCCAAGGTTAGCCCACATAATAAAAACAAACTTTTGTTTATAAAAAGCCAAAAGCCAGGACTTTAATTGCTTAACCTTGTTCTGCTAATGATTTTCAAACTTAAAGTCGAAGTAATATTCTTTCCTAAATATCCAAAAAAGCCCTAATTAAAAATCGAGTTAAAAACTAATTAGGAAAAAGTAAATCCACTTTTTGTTGTGACTGCCAAACATTTATTTAATTTGCGAAACTTAAGACGCCCTAAGATGGCGAATAAGGGGCTCACTCCTAATTTGCACAATTTTGTATTCATTAGAGACCAGAGGCAGAGATTCCGCCGGGTAATTTATTTTAATTTTCTCGATTTATTTCTTCCTTCCAGCCTGCTGGACGTGCTCTGCAGTGGGAGTGGCGCCCGCCTGGCTCTGGGAGCCTCGGTAATCTCCTATCTGATTGTCTACAATGAGGCCTCCGCACCGTGCCTGCTCTTTGCTGTGGTTTTGGCCACCATTTATGGCACCATGGCAGGTGGGGTTTTAAATAATAATTTACTTATTTTATTTTATTTAATTTTTTATATAAATATTCTTTATATTTAGCTCGCTGCAAGACCAGTTTGCGTAGCCTGCAAATGCCTTATGTGAGGGCCACAAATAAATTCGACTTTGGCTGCCTTTTTTTGGCCATTTGGCTGGATGCCCTGGCTGCCATGTGTGCCTGTGCTGCCTTGGCCAGGACCCTGAGTGCCTGTCTAGATGCCATGACGGGGGGTTTGGCCAGGATTCTGATATTGGGTGAGTTGTGAAAGGGGTTTTCTTTATAAATGTAATGTGAAAACACTTTTGTAATTAATCTAAATGAAATAAGTTGAAAATAAGCCAAGCAAAAGTACTTAAAATAAACTTACTTACACTACAAAATTAAAATAAAATGAGAAATAACTTGAAAATGAGCCAGGAAAAATCCTTTAAATAAACTTAGTTTTACTATATTTTTAAAATATGTGAATTAACATAAATTTTAAATATTCTTCTTGCATATTTTCACCCCCAAACACGCTTTCTTTTAACACAATTTTGCTTTCACCTCGTAATTTATGCAGCAGTGTGCCCAATATTTCGTCACGAACTGTGTTGTGAAAATTAAAGCAAAAACTGTTGCCTACTTTCAGGCCGCAATGCACCCACGAACGAGCCCTGGCCGGATGTGCTTGGAGTATCCGCTGTCTTCCTAGTCACCGGCATGTTCATGCTGGGCCTGGAGGTAACCAACCCCCTCGAAGATCCCTCTCCCAGCTTCCCACTCACTTGCATTAACTTATTATTCACAGCACTCGAGGGCCTTCAGCCTCATCCTGACACTTGGCATGTTTGGCCTCAATGCCATTCTCAGCGCCGTGGGCTGGTGGCGGGGCGATCTCGTGGCCTGGTCGTCGGAGCACTCCTTCCAGCCGGATGGCATTAGCAGTGTAAGTAGGCGACATCTCCCGCTTAAGGGTCCACCTCCTCCTCTATCGTTATTGGGTCAGTGCACTGTGCCAGTCTGAGTTCTTCGTTCTGTTCTGTTCTGTTTCGTGGGCTTCCCCTTGTATTTTATTTGTTATTTTTCCCTCTGGCTCGTATCGATTTTCGCTGCCGTGACTGGGAACGATTGCGTGACCACAGCTGGAGCCACAGGATACGGGCTTTTGATTATGACACGTACTGGCGGGTTTGGTTTTTGTTTTTCGCCCCCCTTTTTCACCGGCATTCCGCGGAGGAAAAGTCAGCAGTCAGACAGCAAAAAGCAGAGGGAAAAGGTTGAGTCTTCAGGCATAGTTGAAACGGGGAATGCCCTTTAATAAAACATATAAAAAAATATATTATTATTTTTATAGAGGAGTTATGCATGAGAGTACTTGTTCATTCCTTTAAAATTATTTATTAAAAATATATTTCTATAAAGAAATAATTATTTTTCAAGTCAATTATTTAATTATTTAATCGAAATTTAAAGCAATATTTTAATGCTGCTATATTTTGTGCCATAAATCGATCATATTTTATTTATACCGGGTCAATATAATCTCAAATACAATACCTACAAAAATATGCAATAAAATTTAATGGTTATTTTTTTTATATTTTATACGTTTTAACATTAAATAAGAAATTTTTCGTTATTTAAGCATTTGTTATATTAAGTTTTAGGATTTTTTCAAATGTTTTGGAGCGTTATATTATTTTTTTTAGGAATATTATAGAGGAAGTTTCAATATTTTAATGTTAAAACTCTGTTAAATACAATATTGAGCGATATAAACAATTTGTTATTTTAAAGTTTATGTTATTTTGGATATGTTTTTGAGCACAATACTGGTTTAGATTTATTATATCTGTACTTTCCTTCCATTATATAATGAATTATATAAACTTAAAAGGTTATTACTATCTTAACTAAACTAAAGAACCCTTAAAAGAACACAAAACAGTTTAGTAGCGAGTACAAATACACAGTTGCAGGACAAAAGGGCACGACGTCTGTTATTAGCTTAGCTGTTATTAGCGGCATTATCTGGGTTATAACTCTGGCTATATCCATTCGCCCTCCACAGGTCTTCCTGGCCGCCGCCCTGCTCACGTACTCCTTCCCCAGCGATTGGCCACAACAGCATCGGAGTGGAAGGTTCACCATTACCTTAATCACCGGATTGGTCAGCATTTCGCTACTGCTGACAGCCATTTGTCTTTCCACGGTAGTGCACTACAAGTGAGTGGAAAATGTATAAGCTAAAGATATATATATTAAAAATATATATTTTATAACCTTAGAGAACACGAGGACTATGTAGCCGTACCTTTGTTCAACATCCTGGATGAGAGTGGCTTCCACAAGCTGGTTCCTGCCTCGGCCTGCATGCTGCTCCTCACAAGTTCAGCGGCATTTTTGGAGCTCTTTCCGGAGCTTTATGGGATTGTGGTGCGACTGGCCACCTCGGAGTGGCGGATACTGTCCAAACAGATCAGTTACGAGAGCTCGGAGAGTGGCAATCCCGTGCTAGCTGTGTTTATAGCCGGAAGCATGTGTGCCATGTTGGCCTTTGCCTGTCCCCTGCAGCATTTGAGTTATACCCTGGCTGCTGGCCATATGGGTGGGGTGTTCCTAAGGGCTTTCTATTTGCTTTACACCCCCTACCGGCCCAAGTTCATGGCACCTAGTAGTGAGTCCTCATTGTCTTATAGTCGCTTATCCACGGCACCGATAGCCAAGAGCAGCAGTTGCAGCAGTGCAGCCACCTCCAGCTCTAGTCGCCTGAAGAGAAGCCTCTGGAACATAGGTTTGCCCAAGCATTCGGGCTTGAAGAAACCAAAATCGAAGCCCAGGAATAAGCAGGAGCTGGAGAAGGAGTGGCTGCTGCTGGGTGAGCCCACATCGCCGTGTCCTCAGAGAGAAGGCAGGGATGTGGAGTCCACCATATTGTCTGATGGAGAGCCGCCGGTAAGTAAAGGAATCGAAATAATTTTAACTATTATATTACAAATTACACTAACTAAGTATATTTCTATTAAGTTGATTAAATATATTTTATATTTTATATTTTTTATATTTACTTTTAGCCCTCTGACTTTGAGTATCCCGAAAAGTTTGACAAAAGCGACTCGGACACCTCCACGGACATAGATGCCATTGTGGATGAGTATCGCGAGAAGATCAAGGTAGACATATGCAAATAAACCCATGAAATATATACTAAATATCCTTAATTATCCTTTAATCTTAGGTCACCACAGCTGGTCCCTTGGAGCGCAGCGTGCGAGTGCCCACGGTGAGCTCCTGGCGGGTGACCATTTTTGCCATTGTGGTCATTGCATTGGGCATAGCTCTCTGCGTTGCTGGTTTGATGATGCACTGGGCACCGGCAGCCTTGACTGGCGCCATTGGTGTCCTCATTGTGACCTTTATGATGGGTTTTATACCCAAATACACGGGCAGTGTGATCAATGTAAGTCCCATACTCTGCGGCATGTCCCTGTTGATGGGTGTCATACTGTTCACCGGCTGTGCCGTTCACTCTTGGCCCGGTCTGCTCATCTGGCTAATGGCTGGTCTCATACTAGTCATCAGGTGTGACAAATACTGTTGCAATTGCTTTGACCACACGACCATGTTGAATGCCCAACTCATACCCAGTGTTTCGGGGAAAACGAACCCGGGTTCGGCTTCGGGATCCACCTCGAACTTGGCTGGACCCTCGACCAGCATTAGGATACCAAGGCCACCGAAGGGCATGGGTGTGGTGAGTCTGCCGCAGCGCATTAATGGCCACAGATGACAGTCGGAGTCCTCGGAGGAGGAGGGCGAAGACCTGTTCCACGAGGACTTCAATGTAAGGGATTTTGATGAGGAGGATGACGAGGATTGCTGGACTGATTAAGTAGCTGCTGCTGCCTTGGGAAATTTACTTGGAAAAACTCTCAACTTGCTAACTTGCCGCAGGATAATGATGATGATGATGGAAGAGTCAGCTTTGAGCCATGTTTGCCTGACATTTTCTAGCTAGCTAAAATGATTGTCGAAATTTACCTAAACACGTATTTTATGTAACTCTAGTTAGGCCTTGCTCTCTACAAATATAGGTTCCAAATAAAATACAATTTTCAACAAATAAAAGTTTAAGTATTTAATTAAATTGTGGTTTTATGACAAGTTCAGTGAACGATAAGATTGCAAGTGAGTAAATTTAGATAAAAGCTGAATTTTCTAGTCAAATAAATTCTCATTCTCCCTGAGATAATCCACCAGCTCACGTATGGGTAGCATAATAGTCTCCTCGTAGCCTGGCTGCATCTCCATTACCCTTAGTAACAGTTCACTGCGATCACAGTTGAGATAATAATCGAATTTCTCTGGCTCTGCAGCTCTCAAACTGTTTGAAACACAGACAGACATTTTGGTTTGAGGTTCTGTCAGCGCCCAAATAATTAATGCAGCCAAACGCATTCTTTGGCACTCCTCCAGGAAGTTCTCTCTGGTTACAATATCCGCAGACAAGCCCAATCTTATGAGATGAGACTCCAAGGACTTGTGATAATGCTCCAGACACTCGGCATAGATTTCCTCTCTAACTTTCGCTGGGGCCACTATATAGAGCAGGAATAAAACATCCAAGGCAGGCGAACAGTATTTGGTCAGTTGAAAATCCACAATGCAACAGGCTTGGGGCAAAATTGAGCTATTCTTTTCGAACTTAAAAAATATATTCCTATCCCAGGTATCACGATGGCAAAGGACATTTCTGATGGTCTTCGAGGGAGCCACAAATTCCTCAGATTTGGTCAACAGATTGTACAATTTATTTTGTATAAAACTCTGGGCTTCTGGGTTTTGATATTTGGCATGCCGAGCTGCTAGAAATACTATGGCCTGTGGAAATATGTTTTTAAATTATTTAATGCTATTTTTATTTGATAAATAAAACCCACCTTAAGTCCTGTCAAAAACCAGGAATTATCAGCACTTAAAAGCAATTCAATCAAAACATCCTTGTAGCTTTCTTGGATATTCAACTGCTCCTTTTCCTCCCAGGCTATGCTAGAGGCATGTAGCTCCGCCAAGTGTTCCAATACTAGTTTATAATGATCTAGGGTATAGTTTTCCGAAGTTTTGAGGTGTCTATACTGCTGGGTAAGATCTTCTAGGACTAAAATATCATTCCGACTGTAATAACACTTGGGAAATAGTTTTTTGGTGGCTACAAAAAATATTTCAATTAAATGTAAGCTTTAGTATTTAATTACTGGGTCTTTTGCAGAACTTATTTTTCTTACCATATTTCTGCACTTCTGGCAGTATCTTTGTATAAAGGGCAGCCTCTTTTCGGAACACTCCCTTGCGTTCACACTTCCTCTCTCTGTGGTTCATTTTTTCGCGGCAAACTCTTGATAAAATATTCCAGTTGGTGTTTATTTTGCTTAAAGGTATCCTCAACTATTAGGCGAAATTTGTAGTACTCTCCCATATAACCCATTAGGTCCTTGGAGCCAAAGTCTAGCTCGGATTTGAGTATCTTTAGGTTGCGTTTATCACTTTCTGGTAGAGTTCTTTGGGCTATGAGCAGACATTCCTCTAAGCTGAACAGATCCATGAGTGAAAAATAAATATAGATGTTAGCTACTTGGCCTCTAAAAACGTATTAAAATTGTTGTGAGGTTGAAGATATATTTTATAGTGAGTCTGGAAGAAGCTGTCTGAGAGATATGTAGGTAAAAGATTATAATAAAATGTAGATAAAAGATTATAGATAAGAAAGTTAATCTAGAGTTTGTTTGTTTTTCAGTTTGATATTTTTGTGAGGATATAAGATATTTCCCCCTAAAAATAAAGCTGTTTTTTTTTTAAATAATTTTATTATAATAATTCTTACAATAAACTTGCTTTATTATACATTAAACTCAAAAACGTGTAGTGAACGCAAGTTTCTAAGCTCAAATTTGTAAAATCTCTAAACTATTATAGTTAACAAAGATCTCTAAAGTCTAATATACCCCAAAAATGATCGTAATAATCCGAAATCCTTATCAACTTTCACTGATAAGATTATCTCAAGTTCGCTCTCGAATCGAGTTGAATAAACAGTGAGAGACCTCAACCCGTTGACAGATAAAAAGCCGAGTGTTACCAGGAGAACAGCAAGATAAGCAAGGCATCCAAGGCCGATTATTCACTTTATTTTATTATATGTCAGTTCCAGTAAATCTCCCACACACTCGTACATATAATCCCGAAAATCTGAATGATCTTTCATTAAACGCAAGACATCCTCAGTGCGATCCACATTACAGAAACGATGAAAGTCCGCTGGCTGTGTATCCTTCAGGTTCTTTAGATAATTATCGGGCAATCGCAGGATCGTTGCAGCTATGCAATTGTAGGTAGCTCCAAACAAAGCGAAATCTTTAAGGGATTGCTCAAATTCCTTCAAACTTAGTTGTTCTTTGCTGGCATCGATGCCCATTTCCCTGAGATCCTCAGCCAAGGTGGAGTAATAGGTTTTAATCAGATTTCCCATTATTTTTTTACGTTCGCAAGGCTCCAGATTGAGGTAACTGACCAGGTGAAAGTCCACGGCTGGTGGGGCATAGCGACAGAGTTGGAAGTCCACCAGGAGAGATCTCTTCTCCTGCGGCTGCTCCTTGTGATAGAAGACATTAGCACCCCAGGCATCGCGATGAACGAAGACATTTCGGTGGAAAGGTGAGGGATTAACCATGTAGTACACATTATCCAAATATCGGGGTAGGTCCTTGGATATATATTCCTGAGCTTTGGCGTTATTACAGACATCGGGATGCGTGGCTACGACTGCCAGGACGGCCTACAATTAATAATATTTATAATTATATATTTAGTTTATACCTCAAACTCACCCTCAAACCCGTGGTATACCACTCTATATCCGGATCCACAGACATTTCCTTTAGCCACTCCTTTAACTCAACTCCAATGGTTTTCCCATTTTCCTTTTCGTAGGCAATGCTGCACGCATGCAAGGTGGCCAGGGTTTTCAGTATGGGACTCAACTGATCCTCGCTAAGGAAACGAGTGCCTGTCGGCAAGGACACATAACCCATATCCTCCACATTTTGCATCACAAACAGATCATTGCGGGTGAAATAGCACTTGGCACACCACACATGGGGGGCTGCTTAAAACATTATTTCTTAATAAAATATTATTACATTTAATTTAAACTAAAACTTACAAAATTTCTTGAGCTCATTGAGCAGCAATTCATACAGCTTACTCTCCTTTTTAATGAAGCCCATCTTCTCCAAATAGAATTCCATATTGGCATTCTGAAAGATTCACCGATTTGACAAAGAGTCGCGTTGTCTGTTCATCTTCTTGGTGCTCCAACTGATAGGTGAGATTCAGGTGAAAGTATTCACCCAAGAAACCAACATGTTCTGAGGCCGACACTATTTCAAAACGTTTCAGCACTCCCCGCTGCTTCTTATCGTTTAATAAATTTAACAAAATCTCTTTACACTCGTCTAAGGTGAACAATTCTAGGCGATTTTTACGCGTCAGTACGGGCTTGTAGTCGTCGTTACTCATTTTCTTGATTGCAGAATCTTTAACACTTGATAAATGTTTATTAATCTATCTTAAGGAATCTTTAGCAATTTATATATATATTTATAAATCTATCTGGCAATCGGAATTGAACAGCTCGAGATTTAGCCGGGAACTGTTTTCATTTTCAATGGAGTCTAAGAGTTCTACTGAGGAGAGATACCTTACAAACTTTGGGGTATATTAGCTGGTACAGTTGGGCTTAAAAGTTTCTTATTTAAATTAATATTGAATCCTCAAAAATTTCGTAGAAAGTATGGGAGTTTTAAATAATATAAATTTAAACCTGAAAATAATACAATAATATGAACAGTGTTTTCTGCATTCATTTTTAATTAAAAATCTTGATTTAGAAACCATAATTATGTTAAATCTAAATACCTATTTCAATACAAAATTTCCCACACTATTACAATTATCTAACAAATAAAATAATAATAATAATAAATAATACAATTTAAATTTATAATATATATTAACAAACCTTTTCCCCTTTAATAAAAGAGTATCTCAGCTTTGTTAAAGTTTAATAATATTTCTTTTTTATTTACAATCACTTCTTATCTCATTTTAAAGGGAATCTGCCGATAAGAACACAAACACTTCCTTATCATCAGATTCGCTCACATGTTTTCCCTGGCCAAGGCCATCTCCATGACATCCACACAGCACTCTTCCATATATCTACCAAACTCTTGATCCTTTGACATATGACTTAGGATAATCCCTTTGCGATCCACATACTTGAAATCATTTGTTACAAATTCCGGTGGAACCTTGACAATTGTAGCAGCCACCGCTCTATAGACCACACCAAATAAACGATAATCTTCGTAGGACTCAATGAGTTCAGACTTTTCAATTATCAATTTCTCAAGCTTGAAATCTAATAGATTTTTTACTAAAAAACTGTGATACAAATCAATGCATTTTCTCTCTAAACTAAGCCTATTTTCCGAACTGAGATTCATGTAAAGACTAAAGTTTAAATCAGAAGCTGGTGGGGTATAGCGACAGGTTTGGAAATCTATTAGCAAAGCTGCTTCCGATTTCTCAGCTGGAAAAAAGATATTACCCGTCCAAAGGTCGCGATGACAGAGGACATTCTTGTACTTTTTCGAGGGTTTCGCCTGCTCATAGATTTCCTCCATTATCCTAGGAAGTTTGGTGTCTATAAAGTTCTGTTGTCTCTTCCCCTGAAATTGTGCCAGACTTCGGACAGCAGCCAGGACAGCAGCGAGTCCTGTGGTGAACCAGGCTATCTCCGAGGCCACCGTGATCTCCAGCAAATGATCGGCATAGGATTCGCCTATATTACTTTGCGTTTTGTATTCGTAAATTAAACTGGCAGCATGAAAAGCAGCCATTGATTTAATTAATTGCTGCATATTATCCTCTGAGAGTTCTGATCTCTCTGCAGCTCTGTAACCCTTTAGTTTTATATCCTCCAGAACCAATAGATCGCAGCGAGTGAAATAACAGTCGGCTCTCCATTTTGTACAGGCTTTTGGGAGAAGTTTGTTACATTTTTTTGTGGGTTTTTCTATTTTAAATGAATTAATTTCTTAGTACTTACAATATTTCTGCATGTCAGCCAGTAAAGTCTCGTAGAGCCAGGCTTCCTTTTGGAATATGGCCTCCTTAGCGAGCTCAGCACTTGCTTGAGGCAAGGCTTTTACAAATAATTTTATTTCTTGTGCAGTTTTTTCTTCCTCCTGAAAGTAGGCATTGAAGTTTACATTTAATTTGTATTTTTTAAATGTGAAATGTGTTAAATGTAAATTATTTTCTACATAGCGACTCAAAGGGTTATCTTTCTGGACCTCAACAAATTAATCTGTCAACAGGTGTTCGATGAATGAGTGTCACATAATTGAAAACAGTTGAATACATTCAATACTTCGTTGATAAAAAATATATATATTTTACCTAAAGCAGAGTTAAAATTTAATTTATTAAAAAGTAGAAATTAAATTATTATATTTTTATTTACATATATATATATGTATTAGAAATTTGATTAATTGATTTATTTTATGCATTTATATATTCATATAATTTTTTTAAATGCATTAATTCCTAACATTTTATAAAGTAAAACAAATATTTAAATATAATTCACACATATATCTTAATAAAAAATATTTTAAAATGTAAAAGAGAATTAACTCTTGCTACATTTTCATTAATAAAGCCACAACAAAGCCACAAAATATACCTAGACATAGTTAACTAGTTAAACCTCCACTATCATTTATTAAAGACACACTTTCTCATTTGCTATCTCTTTATAAACCCCAACTTTGTATCTCTGGGATATAATTCTCCTAGGCAACAATATGGATTCATACTTACATCTCTGTATCTCAGAGTCAGGGCATAGTAATCCCCTAGATAACCGATGGCGTCAAGATCCCTAACCACACGATAGTCGATAAGTTTGGCGCTTGGCGCTCCCCTTTTCACATTTTCCAATATTTTCTCGCACTCGCTGCGGCTTAGCAGCATATTGCGTATACGTAATGTGGGCGGCGTATTACGTATACGTACGATCACACTCTCTCTCTTTTCGATTTGTTTTGCGGCTGAGACAAATTTTCCGGCGATTTTCACTCAGTCAAGGTTTCACTGCAGTCACCGCCGCCTCAACTGATGGCCGTGCACAACTGAGCAAAAATAGAATTTCGCTCAGTTTTTATTTTCCGATCTTTACAACGAACACGAACACAGCTGTGCACCTGAATTGTAAGTAATCTTTATACATATCTGAGCGATAAGATTTAAAGATGGAAGAGGTGTATCATCTGTTACCGTACGGGACACAAAGGAGTGTCAGTCCGGGTATAAAGAGCTTTCTTTCAATGCTTTTACTATTATTTTCAGCTAGATTTGCTCAAATTCTGTGTTATTCATCGATTTTATATTGCCGGTAGAGAAAACACATCAAAAAGGTAGTATTTGTGGTTTTAGCAAACAGAATTAAATTAATTTAAGTATATATATATATTATTATTAATATATTTCTTTAAATAATTTTATAGTTTTGTCAATTTGTCATAGGTATTAAAAACCAGTAAAATATATTCTTAAAATGTTAAATTCATATTTAACATATTTTCTTTAATAGTAAAACCTTTTAAACATTTTCTTTGAGTTAGTAAGATCTCCTTAAGATTTTTCTTTTCATAAACTCGACTCAATAAAATCTTTTGGGTAACATCAAACGTTTCAGGCGATTTTTCTCATGAATATAAGTGCTATAAGGACGAATGGTGATGTAGTAAAAGATTTCCACAAAACTCAGCAGACTGGCGCCCACAAAAAGTCCGGTGGTGCCGCCAATAGACACTAGAAATGAAGTAAGAAATTGGCTAATTAATTTCCCATAAAAAAATTATAATATTTAATATCTCACCAACTAAATCCAATTTTCCACGCACTAAGTTCCTTTTATACCTCTCCGTGGGCAGCTCAATGAGTCCCACTTCGATCCTGGACACTGGATTCTGCTGTCCTGGCATATTATCCTTGCTGTCATAGACCGTGGCAATGTCCACCTCCGTGCAGGAGGGCAGACAGTCACAGACGAGACCCTTACGACCCCGACGCTTCGACCATTTGGCAATGATCACTGAGAGATCCTCGTAGTTCCGATTCAGACACTCCAGGCCATCCATGTTGCAGAGCTGCCAGTCGGGTGAGTTGGGGGACAGGTGGCTGGAGCAGTTGCACAGCTCCATCTGCCGATCCTTGCGACACTGCACGGTGCAGGCACTGTAGCTGTAGTGACTGTGCACATCCAGGATGTTCTCGTCGGCAAAGCGGCAGTTCCGCTGGTGGACACTCGTCTGACGGATCTCCTCGTCGTTCTCAATGTCGCGCTTAGAGATGTATCTCCTTAAAAATATATACATTTTAATTTAAATTGTATTTAAAGATGTTTTTTAATTTTTGTTTGTACTTATACGAAAATATTTCTTACACAAAAGATATGTAGGGGCCCACCACCAGGAAATCCGTTTTGGGTGTGACTAATGTGGGCACTTCTTCGGTGCCCAAAATAAAGACCTGTTTATGAGTAAAATTATAGATTTATAATGAAATATTGAGTAAAAAAATCGTAATTATTTTCTTAAAGTATTTTACTTAATATTTTATAGATGCAAAATCTGGAAAGATATTTCTTTAAAAAATTACCTACATTTTTCTAAGGTTAAAAGAGCTTTTAACAAAATCTTTAGCACACTTTTAGGTTGTAAGCTTTCTATATTTATATTTCTATATTTATATTTATTTATAATTATATTTTTAGCACCAAATTGTTTACTTTTTAAAATTAATTTTAGTTTTAATAAACTTTATAGCTAAACATTTAATATTACCGTAGCTTCCGTATGCAATTCCATTCTCAAAGCCCCAGGACCGCTGTCCCGATTCGAGTACATGTTTAGCTTGGGTGCCTTGTTGCTCCTAAAAATATTAATTTAATATATTATAAGTTAAAATATAATAAATATATATAATATATAATAATATTTTTTAAGCAAAGTAATAAGCTAAACCCACCCCGCTTGCAGGGAATTAATGGCATAGCAAATTCCCAGCTCCGTTTCCATGCGATGAAAGTACTTGCAGCACTCGAAAGGCTGATTATTCCACTCGCAATTGCTGATGGAGTCCACGCAGCTGCTCCTGACCAGCTCGGCGTAGTACGAGAAGTTGGAGTAGAAGCAGGAGGCGGTGATCTCCTCGCCGCTGCACTCGTGAACCGTGTGATAGGATTCGCCCCTGAAGAAGGCAATCTCGCTGAGGACCTCCTCCAAGGTGAAGTCATGATCGGCGCCCCATAATCTGTTAGAGAAAAGAGGAAAAAACATATATATTTTTTCCTTGCTAATAGTAAACTTTTTGAAACCCACTGTTCTGCCACCTCTTGAATCCGATCCATATTCTTCGATTCACAGACAATTATGGCTGGGAAATTAGTATTCCAATCTCTATAAGAACTCTCCACCACAAAGCTAATGGCATTGTTCTCAAAGGCACCTTGAAGAGAAGTATCCTAAGAATCATATCTCTATCTGAAAGGTATCTGTAGCCCAACTCACTCAGTGAGGCCTTGATGAGCAGCCAGGAGGCATACCAGGAGACCACCAGGCAGATGACCCAGAAAATGCGCTCTATCCAACTGGCATCCTTGTCCACAATGAACCTGGCTCCATGCAGAGTGGAGTTCTCCAGATACTCCTCTATAATGCGTCCGAATCTCATGCTGAATTGTGGTCACTCCGATGTCCAGTTAGTGACTAATTTCGTGTTATTTGTGTAACTGCAACTTAAGGTCCTATTAATGACCTAACTTGGTTTAGGTTATCTCATATCCATATCCATATCTCCGCCAGCTGTTGATTTTCCCAGACTTTTCTAACACGCAACTGTCCGCGGGAATTAAATAAACATTTATCTAGGGTTTAAGTTTTTGCTGGTATTAAGTTATGTTTGCCTCGCACAAATAATGCCTCAAGACACCGTTTATTTGCTCGTCTTTCATAAGATTTATCTTCTATAAATTCTGGATAATTAGTTGCTAACGGGGAAGTGCGAGCGGTTTGCGTAAAACGTTTAATCTCTGTGTAAGTAAATAATAGTTCATTATCGTAGTAGAGACACACGGGTAAGTTTAAGTCATTAAAAGTAAGAAAATTGGTTAGTAATATGGGTTAAGATATATAAATAAATTAATGATTAGTGATTATATAATAGTAATGATTGTAAACAAAATAAATAAATTCCATATATAGTTCAAACTCAATTACAAAATATGGGAAACTAAAAACAATTTTTTAATCTAAACTAACTCTAAACACTCCTCTTAAAGTTTTTAACATTCATTAAAAAATTCTTTTCCCATTTTTTGTGTTCTTTTGACTTCCCAAATCAAGGGCCTTGAACTCCTTTTTCCATTTCATAATTTCGCATATTTATTTTCGCTTTCATCAGCCTTTCAACACCTGTTTGACACACCCCCAGGAGCTGACCCCTAATTCCCAGTCACACAGTCTAGGCCCAAAGCAAATAGTAGTTTGAGAGATTTCGGCGCTAAGGCTTTGTCAAGTGGCAATCCCCCCGCCACGAGACTAAGCACACTTCCCTATCTGGCGAGTGCTACTCTTAACCTATCTCGACCAGAATTTACAGCAGTCTGGGAAGGGGGAGTGTGGATATATAACGCCGAATCCACTGGCAGAACTCCAAACAGTTGACTTCGAGATGGCCACCGCACTGGAACTGAGCAGCAGCGAGATCCGCGGCCTTTGCCAGCGCTACCTTCACCAGGATGTACCAGAGTCGAATCCAGGATTCGATATCATAAGCTATCAGTTGAAGCCCACCTCGGATGCACCGGCTGGCTACCTGGGGAGTCACTTTTACCTGCAGGTCACCCTGAAGCTCCACGACTCGGAGGAACCCCGTCAGCTGACCTTCTTCTCCAAGTCGGCACCCGAGGGCAATGAGGCGCGAATGGAGTATCTGGAGGACTTTGGTGTCTTCCAAAAGGAGATCGCTGTCTACCAGAATGTCCTGCCTGAGCTACACAAGGCCTGTGCCGAGGTGGCCCCGAAATGCTATTATGCGGACAAGAATCTCCTTGTTTTCGAGAATCTCGCCGATCAGGGATATCGCATGGGCGCCAGTCGTGATGGTTTGCTATCCTACGAACAGCTCCACTGCTGCCTGAAGACCCTGGCTGCCATGCATGCGGGTTCCATCATCCAGGAGCAGAAGTTGGGTAAAAAACTTCCGGAAACTCAACCAAAATCGGTGGTGGAGAATGCCTATCCCAGCGATGTGAGTCCCGAACATCTGCGATGGGTGAACTTCCAGAATGCCTGCCTGGTGCTAAAGGAGTTCATCAAGCTGATGCCTAAATATCAGAATAAGTTGGACTATATCCTGGAAAATTTTACTCCAAGGATGTCCTATATTTTTGAGGCTGTCAAAACCTCGGAAAAGTATCAAAATACCCTCCTCCATGGCGATCTGTGGGCCAATAACATCATGTTTCAGTATGGAAAATATGGCGAAAGTCCGCTACAGTGTCGCCTCGTGGACTTCCAGTTGGCCAGGTATGCTCCCCCGGCCCTGGATGTTCTCACAGTGCTCACTATACCCACATCGAAGCAGTTCCGAGATGCCCATCTCCAGGAACTTCTGGCGGAGTATTATCGCTTCATGACCGAGTTCCTGAAGCGTGCCAATCTGGATATAGCTCGCTTTTTACCGGAGCAAAGCTTCTACGATTCGGTGGAGGAGTTCCGCAGCATTGGCCTCATAGAGAGCTGTCTCTTCTGTCATTTGGTGACCCTGCCACAAGAATCCACCAAGAAGTTGACTAGCTCCGCCGATGGCTTCAGTGATTTCTTTAGCAATCGACGCATTGAGATCTGTGTGGAGGCCTTCAACACGGATGAGTTGTACAGAAATCGATTGACAGACATGCTTCAGGATTTTGTCAATAATTTTGTGCTCCAGGGGAAAACGTAAATTTTATTTATTGTTAAGAAAAATTGTTAATAGTATTTTAAAATTGTGTACGGCTTTTGAAAAAATATAAGAACATTAAGGCTTTAGTATGGAAAGCATAGAATTTATTTCAATTAAATTTTAAACTGAACAACAAACTTTTGGCTATTATAATTCAAAGAATGAAAAGTGTAATGTTTTTCAATAAAAAATACAAAATTAAAAAAGAAAGTGAAATGTTTTTCAATTCAAATTTAATTATATTTTCCCCAAAAATACATAATTATAAGCCTTGAAAATGCAGAAGCGAATCCCTCAACCCCAGTCAAGTTTTTACTCAGCTTTTTTTGTTTCAAGCTTCGTTGAGTTTTCGTTTTCATTTTCATTTTCGTTTTCGTTTTGGTTTTTATTTTCGTTTAGCTTCTCCTTTTCTTCTTTTTTTAGTTTTAAAAACTTTCAAGCTGTGTCCAAAACCTGCAATCCGATACGATACGATACGATCTCCGGCTTCGGCCAGTCTCCGGCCGCTTGGCTTAAACTCGACTTAAACTTAAATTCAGTTGCCAATTGGCCGCGTTCAATTCAACAACTGCTGGCGGCTTAAAAAACTCACATAAAAACTCAACTGTCTCTCCTGAGCCTTAATGCACAAATAAATCAAATCGCTTTGAGTTTTTCTAAATCGTTTAAGCGGGTTTTAATTATTCCAACAAAATGTGAGTTTAAATTAAATAAATACAACAAAAGAGTGATCAAGTGTTTTGCATTACGTGGGTTTTTATTATAAATGTTATAAAATTGTGTAAAGAAGATGTTGAGAATATCTCATTAAAATACAAACCGTAAACAGATTTATAAAAATATTTTAGTTATAAAAATATTGAGAACTTCTTCGAAATATAAATTTTTTCAAAAAAAAAGTTATTAAAAAACATAAATATTTATAGTTTTACATAGAAAATGATTAATAAAGTTATACGTTCATTTGTGTATAATAAAAATATTTTAAGAAAACCTTAAGAAGAACATCAATTTGTTACATAAATCTTAAAAGTATTCACAAAATTGATTAATTAAATATTTTTAAAAGCAAACATTATGTGAATCACCAAATAAATAATAATAAAGCATACATTTAGTAAAATACTAAATATAAAGAAAAATAAGTATCTGATAAATAAATAAATAAAAGTAGACATAATTATAAAACCATAATTAAAAAACAGGATAAATCCTTTGCTTTTTAAACTTTTTTCCCCGACTACTAAGTATTTTTAGTTTAAAAAATTGCATAATACTTAAAGCCCCATAAAGTGCAATGATCTCACAGCTCATAATTTTTAAAATTAAAAAATTCGCTTCGGTAGTCGCCACCTAAAAAGTGAAGAAAAGTGATGACAAAAAAAACTGTGACAACAAAAATTGTGACCACAAAAACTGTGACACGTACAATGAAAAAAGCCCATAAACTACTTGACCTATCACAAGAGCAACAAATAACTTTAAGTCGTTGACAACAACAACACCCGCATTCATTGACTGACAAGCATAAAATCGAAAAAAAATAAAAAAAAAACTTTACGACGGCTGCTCTCAACACATAATTTGGTTTAACGGTCACGTTTTTTTAACAAATGCGCAAAAATGGCCAAAAAAATAAAAACCCCAAAAAAAAGCGTAACTAAAACCAAACTGAAATTCATGGAAACCAGACTCGAGCACAATAAACTTTATGAAAATAATAACAATAATGCAACCAAAAAAATAAATTGTGTTACGATTGTCATGCCGCGCCGCATTTTCAATTAACCCAAGTGAAGACCCAAAACAAATGGCTTTTAGCCCATGTTTCGATTTGGCCACTTACGCCATTTGGCTAATAAATATGATCCGCATATCGGCTATTGACCATGGGTGGCAAAAGGGGCGTGGCTAAGTGAGGGTGTGCCGATGGGCGGACAGGGGGGTGTTGCCATGCCACGCGTGCCTCCAACTTAAATAGCTTGGCATAGTTATTACCAAATATAAAATATCAGGCTATTTATAATAGGATTTTTATTGAATAGTCATTAAATAGCATTTAATTTCATTTAAATTCAGGGAGCAATTTTTGATGCAATTTTTCGCTGTTTAACAAAACTAGGAAAAAATTAAGACATTTTAAATGTTATTTCTCTTAAATATATAATAAATATTGTTTATGGATCCTTATTATAAATTTATAAAAATTTTATTGGATTTATATATATAAAATGCTTTGTCCTATTTAATTGGACTTATAATATACTATTTTATAAACAACACACAAATCAAATATCAATGAATAAATATTGGTTAGGATGTACCTCATTTATATTATTGACTTCAAATAACTTATTTCTCATTCAGTGCGCTGACTTCAAAGCGAAATTTAATACGAAATTTAAAGTGTGGATCTGCACCATAAAAGCTTACATACAATATATAATAATATTTTATAAACAACTCTCAATACTGAATAAATATGATAAAAAATGTTAATAACACATAAAACTTAAAACCCCTCAAAAAAACCCACTCAACAGACCCCTTAAAACTATATTTTAAAACCCATTTAATTGCCATCTGTCACAACCTGTACACAGGGCTACTCCTCTTCCTCAAGCAATATTTTAAACAAAACAAATGTAAGACAACATTTTTAATTAAAAACTTCATGGGGAAGTGAAATGTTCATAAAAAAGGGCAAAAAAAACACACACACCATCCTCTACCCCTGGCAACCTTGAAATGGTTTAAAATGTTCACACTTTCGAAAAAAATTTAACGATCACTTGGCTACCAGTCGCCGGCTAAAACTTGTAATGAGCGTTAAGTGCGAAGAGCTTCCCGTCCCGTCCAGCTCTCATCCCGCATGATATGGCAACCCAAGGTTCCTGCATAACGGTAGCGATTCAACCTCATTTCCCAGCCCCAGTTTTTTGATCCCACGCACCCAAAAAAATGTACATAGATACATAGAAAAATTGTAACAGATGCGCCAAACGGGCATATTTCCTCATTGTCCGGCATGCAAAATGTAAACAAATTTGTGGACTTGTTGTAGAATAACAATAATACACAATACGTCAATCTTTGTCAATTAACCACATGACCCAAATTGGGAATGCTATAGCCACTACGTGTATATATATCTACATATATATGTGCCATGGAATGTACGTAGTACGTCTGCCTGTCCTACTGAAAAATAAAAAAAGCGAAAACTGCAGCGACGCGCCGTTGACGCCAATTGGATTCCATTGACCTAATCATGGTGTATAGTCGCTGCTGTTCGGTCGCCGAGAGCTGCAAGTAAGTAGCTGAGCGAAAAGCCCGGACTCCGTACTCGAAATGAGCCACCGAAAATCGAAAACCTGAAAAATGCCAACGCATTTCTCGTCTGGCAACGGCGGCGGCGTCTGCGCATGCGCAAAACGCCAGAATTGCATAAGATGATGGTCGGGGTACCAAAGTTGGCCATTGGATGCCAAGCGAACAAGTCACGGGACACCAACTGGGTGGAGTTTATATGTACATACCCCCAGTGGGTGCTGCTGGGTCACTGAACCAAAATAAAATAATATATGAGAAGTATCTGCCACACAAAGGCGAAGATGTCTTAAATTGAAATGGTTTCTTGCGCACGAAAATGCAGTTCCGCATTATTTTATTCAACAATTTATGAGTTCTTTTATTTGGTGAATTGATACAATGTCTTCAGAATGGAATAAGTAAAGATTCAGGTCAATTTACATTATATTTGATATCTGAATGGTTTCTTTGGCGGAGGAACGATAAGGAAGAATAATATTTATAGGGTTCTTGGTAATTCGGTTTGTAATGATTTTATTATGTTGAATTCAGTTCCGTATTTATTTTACATTTTTTAAATCTCATTTTGAAATTAATTCTTTGAATCTACAAATATACCGGTCTATCGTTAAAAAGTCTATACTTTAATTACGAGTTATGTGCAATTAATCGGTATTTTATTTAATAAATCTTTACTTTATAGGAACACATTGTTCTATATTTAAAATTTATAGAAATCCAATCTTACGATATTTTTCTATATTTCTAAAATGGATAACAATATTTTATACATTATACCTTTCGAGATAAAGCCCTAGGCAGAACTAATCACAAAATGAAAGACCTATAAAAAGGTACATATAAGCTCCTAAACCAGGTTCCTTCAAAAACTTCCCCATAGTAACTAAAAATATCCTTCCGCTCAACCCGAAAAGCCGCCTTTACCAATCTCTGCCACATAAGTAACTAAGTACACAGTCCACTCCATTGATTTGCATTTCGTTGCATCACATTCACTACTCAAAAGTTTTCCCAGCTCTTTGGCTGTATAAAAACCTCATTATCAAGCCCAGACTTCGGCGATCTTTATGCATTACAAAGTGCCATGAACCATTGGCAAAACCATGAGTTAGCAGGTAACCGAAGGGCGAAAAACACACTCACACAGGCAGGCAGAGGCACTTGGCCAGCGAGACTGCGGCAAGTGGCAATATCAAGTCCAAAACTTACATCATCGGCGGCCAGAAACAACCAGAGAGGCAAGTGTGGTCCGTCACTGCCGGTTATCCAATTAAAAGCAAAGATCAGGGATCTTTTTTTTAGGCCGGCAAGACGCATGACGTTGGAAAATATCTCTCCAGCAGCAGCAGCGGCAGCGGCAGCAGCAGAGTTTTCCTCCAGGCCAGACGCACGCGACATCTAGGAAATGGCAATCACATGACAACCAAGTTTTAGCTATGCAGAAAAATAGAAAAACTGAATCGGAGATGGACTGGAAAATAGCTAGGAAAACAAATGATATAAACTTAAGTTTAAATATTTAAAAATTAATCAAAAGGAAAACTATTAACTACTTCTAAGAAGGCAAATTATTTGCTTTAAGAAGACCCAAAGCTGAATTTTCCTTAATATTTCTTGTACAAAAATTATGAAAAAATTGGGCACGCTTCACTGTACTATATAATGTCTAAAGGTTCAGCTCTCTTGCCGCGTCAGCTGACTTGGCCAACGGGTTGTCCCAAGCCTCCGAGAGTGGAGAGTGAAAAGCGGTCATTTAGGCGTGGACTGGATGCGTGGTTCGAAAAGTGCGGCAATGGGGAATGTGTCTGTGGTGTGTGCGTGACAGGCGGAAACTTGTAATATTATATGCACGCCACAATTATGTAATGATCTTCATCACCATCGCTATTAATATGTAGGCTTAAGTCGAGCAAGTGGAATATATCTGTCAGTCACCCGAACTCAATCTTCTTTTCTTCTTCTTTTTTTTATGGTAAAAGGTGCCTCCTGCCTGGTCGTCTTGGCGTCTGGTCAGCTCTTGCGCTGGCCCTGCTGTCTTTCTTGGTTGTAATCGAGGCCAGGCCTCAGAGGAACCTGCAACATGTGGCCGTGGTGGAGAATGCCGCCTGGGAGCAGACGCTGCCTCAGCAGTTTCAGAATCCCTTCTATAAGACACCAAGGGTGAGGGATGCCTTGGCCAGATCCAGTTGGTTTGGACCCGGCGAGGAAGTGGTGAGTTGTTAATGAATTAAATTACAAAGTATTTTTTAGTAACCAAAAAAAACAGAAAATTCGAAGTAGGCTTACAGGTCGTATACGTATTTCTTTTTAAAACTTGACTTTACAAATTAAAAAATGTAATTTGGATCTAAAGACAAAAATAAGCAAAATTACAGAAGTATAGCAGTAGTATATTATTTGTTATTTAGTAATTTTTGTAACAGAAGAAGCTAAAGATTCTAAGGAACAGGTCGTATACGTAATATTTATTACAAAGCTTGACTTTAAAAATTTAAAAATTTAACTTGTATCTAAATAAGAATGATAATTAGTTAATGAATATAGTAATATATTGTTTGTTATTTATTTATTTAGGAATTAAAGAAGAAACAGAACATTTTAATTTGGCCAACAGGTCGTATACGTATTTTCTGCAATACAAATTTTAAGACTTAAATAATATTATGGTTTAATTAATATATGGTTTGTCCGTAATTTTCAATAAATAATTTTCTGTAGTGATCTTCAAACTATAAAGTTTCTCCTTGGCAGTAGAAAAACGATTAAGAAAGAAGCATTTTTTTAAAAAATTTTTAATTAGCTGAAAACTCTTGCTATTTAAAATAAAATTTTAAAGATTATAAATATTTTCAAAAGTTAATTTCTTTTTTCACCAAATTTACCTAATTATTTCTCTTAAATAAAATAATTTTTCTTCAGGTTTACGACCGTCAGGCTGAGAAAATTCCCCGCATGGAAATCTACAATGTGCTGTCGCATGCCGGCTTGATACCACGCCGGCGTTTCCTCTAAAATAAATATAAAATACTACATAAACATTTATCTACTGTAAAATGTATGAAAATAAAAATCAAAGTCATTAGTTTAGGAACAAAAAATACCTGTTTATTTATACTACTAATGGAAATATGTAAGAAGAAAGCTTCCTGGACAGTCGAGAATCCCAAATCTTCAAAATCTTCTCAATTAAACCCTTACATTATATTTTAAATGAAAAAACTCTTTTTTGATTTTCTATTATCAACTTGTATTACCGACTTTCGGTCATATACAAAAATATAAGAATTTATTAGGGTCTTTTAATAAAACAACTAAATCGATTTGTTTACATTCATAACCTCAGCTTGGTCCGCGACGCTGCCACAGCCTTCAATCTATTGTCCAAGGCCTGCTGGTCAGCATCTCCTTCTGTTGGCTTCTCCTCCAGCATTTCATTCTGCTCCAGCAGCGTTTTCCGGGTCGCCTCACTGTCTGCAATTGTTTCTATATCAACATCAACATCCTCTTCACCGTCACTGTCCGCATGCGACAGGCCATTGCCATTGATGGCACCACCGTTGGTCAAGGCGGCATCTCCTCCAAGTGCCGAGGAATGCCTTGAGGCTGAGTCCGCTGGGATGAGCAGCGACTTGACGAATTCGCTGCAAATCAGGCTCATGGCGGGCATCGTGTGGGCGGACAGATTCACAAACTGTAAACCGAAATAAAGAAATAAAACGATTAATTGGCATTGACCTTGGTGAAGTTCAAAAAGTGTGTTAGTAGTGACAGTGCTAACCGGATTTTTTTGTATTAAAAAAGCTAGATTATAGATAATTCGAAAATTAATATTGTTTAAGAAAAATGATATACAGTTGTGTAATAATATAAAATTTGAGAGAATATTTTAAAATTTGTGTACATATTTAAGATAGCAGGCTTAAAGGTTGACCTAATAAAAACAATACATTTTAGGGAATTAATTTTATTGTTATCCAATAACGGACTTTTTATGTTCCGAAAACTTATAAATCCTACAATTAAAATTTTCTTTAATGGATTTAACAATATATTAAATATTGTATTTTTGAATGCATGAAACCTTTTATCCCAAAAAAAGTTAGATTAGTTTAGAATGCATATTTATCCGAACAACTTATAGGATAGCCTCTAAACATTTTAATTTTTTAAACCCAAAAACTATATAAACTATATTTCTCAAACATTATTTTAGCTTTAATTATTATTAGCTATAAATAACCTAAATACCCTGCACTCTTTAGTTTTGCCTCCTGTACTTGTATTATTATTATGATATTTTTTGGGTGTCGAGATTGCGGTTCAAGTTCAGCTTGAGAGCTGGACAATGTTAATCACATGATTATTATTCGCTTTCGGTTTTTGTCATTGCTGAGCGGCTTTTAAATGTCTGACGCTTGTTGGGTTAACCTTCGCGCATGCGCTCGCGGCGGCCTGTTTGCTATTGTTGCTCCATTTTAATGCAAAATACAAGTAGTTCACGAAATTGGCAAAGACAATCGAAGTGCAAACACATCTTTTGCGTGTCAATCAGAAGCTGAGCAAGCGAAGAGTGTGCAATTTGTGTTATTATTTTTCCAGGAAAACACACTCAGTGGGCTGACTCAAACTGATTCAGGGGGCGATAAGTCAGAAACACAAATTGAGTTCATTTTCAAGAACCGACTAAAACCAGAATAAACCCTCGAAAACTACGATAAGTGGCAAAAGTAATTAAGGCTCCCGAGTTACAATATTACACGTAGCAACAGTGCTGCAAAATTTACAGCGTTGGACAAAGCGTTCCCAATTATTGGCCCCCAGCATAACAATCGAGTAATCGAGTTTGGGGGGGAAAAAAAGAAGGAAAATAAAGTGTCACCGGCACGCAATGGAAAATGCTTGCCACACGCATAAAACAACAAATTGAAGGGGACAATGGGTGCTGTGGGGAAAAGAGGGAAAAAATGTGGCAATTCAATTTAAGAAACAGTGGAATAAATGCGCTCCTGAAAAAATTTTACAATTTAATAGAATCCTAAAACTCCGTTGTGACCATATGATTTGTTTTGTTTAGCATTTTTTATATTTATTTTATAAATTGTAACTTTTTTTTTATTTTTGATTTTAAAAATTCAATCTGGATAATAATAAAAACAAAAATGGATTAAATTTTTTAAAAATATTCCAGTTATGTTACATTTATTTTTAAATTAAATAAAACATGTTTTTATTTTGGAAAATGTAATATTTAATTAATTGTTTCTTATAATGCAATATCAAACAGGTTAAATTTAATTTGTTTTAAATAAGTTAATGTACATTTAATTTACAATGAAACACATTTTTATTTAATGCTATGTGATTTAAATACAGTAGAATCGTTATAGACCTTCAAGGCATCTGAATTTTATCTTATAGCCGGCCAAGTATTAAATTATATAAATACTTTGTATGCGAATTTGCAAAATGCCAATCAAATTTTTTGTCGCAATAACCGGAAAAACGTTATAACCGGAGTCGTTATAACGGATTCTACTGTAATTTTTTAATCCATAGTTTCACATTTAAAATATCTAAACTAATATAATGAAGTACAAATTTAATATATGAGTAAAAAAGTTTAAAAGGAATTAAATCAATTTAATTAATTATGGCGTTAAGGAATTTAAATTCTGAGTCTCTCATAACTAAAGTATTTACCCATAATTTAGTCTTCCCACTCCACTGTGCTCCAGTGGGCGGCAGTACTGCTGCACCGACAAACCCCATTGACCATTCACAATAGCGTCTTGTGGCAAAGTGCACAAACAAGAGAGAGAGAGAGCAAGAGAGCAGCGGTCACAATAATAACAAAACGAAGAGTTACGTGAGCGGGTCACGCACGATGACAAAGCCGAAGCCCCAACCGAAGCCCCAACGAAGTCCAAGTCGCAGGCGAAGCCAAGCCGAAGACCGCACAGCTGCGAGCTGTATAAATGGCCGACAGCCGCGGCATCAGCTCAGCACTTTACCGTTATATTTCGCAGAAAAACAACAGTTAGCCGGAAAGAGAGCCATACGGAGAGCGAGAACGGAAGCGCGTGCCGCCAAAGTTTACGGAAATAAAAGCGGACAAAAGTTCATCCTCGCGCCCTCTCTCTGTCTCTCTCCCTTTCTCTTCCACTGCAACTGACAAAGTGGCAAAATCAGATTAAACGATTTACGGGCCCACTGACAAAGCAACAAAAAAAAAGGAACAAATAAAAAACAACAAAGTGCAGTGTGCTGAGGCGGAGACAGGAACCTCCTTGCTGGGAAAAAAACATAAGGAAATTTCCGGAAAATGTGGCCCAACTTTGTAGCTGTCATTTCCCTGCTGTGCCTTGCATTCATCGCCTGGGCGAAAGCTGGACCCGTGCCAATTGTAAACGAGGTGAGTCAAAGGGTTAAAAGGATTGCGGGTTGCAGGGGATGCAGGCTACCAGGGGAGCAGGGAAAAAGGTGGCGAAAGGAGCGCACACACACACACACAGCACTTCCAGTGGGAGGCATGAATTTGGGGCAATGACTTCACTCGAATTTCACGCCGAAATGGCCGCCTCCGCCGTCACTTGCAGCAAAAGTGCAGGAAGTGCAAACTCGCTAATTAAAAGTGGGCGGCGTTAAGAATTTTCTCGAAAAAAAATAAACAGAGTGCACTCTTTAATTAAAAGATTGCTTTCGAATTAAAAATAATGGCCGAGGGAAATTATAAATACAAATTAAACGGAAGTCAAACTTTGAAATACCCTTGCGAAATATATACGTACACAATACAATGTTCCGGCGTTATCAGATGTACATTTTCCCTGAGAATTATTTCCTATAAAAGCTTGTTTAGTTTTCCATAGTTGAATATTCTTGTCAAAATATTATATACTGGAAAATATGGCTAACTCTTTAGAGGTTTTAACAGGTTAAAACCAGTTTATAGTCTATTTAAGAATAATACAAATCAAATTTAAATTCAGTTTAGGATAATTCTCATTATATAAATTCTGACAAACTGTAACTCTTCATTGAGCAATTAAATTAAATAAAGAAATTTAAATTATGTAAACATATAAAAAGTTGAGGGAACGATTTTTTAAGGCTAGGATTTTTAAGGAATCCCACTATACTTGTTCCTATTTTTTATTTTTATACAGACGTATCAAGGGTTCCTTTTTTGCTGACCAATAAACCTCTACTAAATTCGTACTTGGGAATTTTAAGCGGTATCCTAGCAAATCCGTATGCTTATAGTTGTTAGTTTTTTTAATAAGTTTTTTAATAAGTCATAAGCAATTAAAGTTCACTCGATTTTCCCCAAAACCTCAAAGGGATAGTTCCCAAAATATTTTGTTGACTTTACACAACAAATAAGAACTTAAATGAAATGGATATTAATTGTGATGGTTTCCTAATTATCAAAAGGATATTTCAATTATATAAAGATTTTTTTTAAAAAACCTTAAAAATTGAAAAGGTAACGAGTGTATAAAAAGCACAAATAAAAAACAAAACTAAGCTGGCAGACACGTTGGCAGTGGGTGTTTCCTTAATCTGTGCAACTAAATATAGTCAATAGGAAAACAGTTTTTGTTGTTCCCAAGACATCGTGCCGGTACGGTGACAGGCATTTATATAATACATATATTAAAAATCTGGATCCTATCCGCTTATCAACTGCCGTGCAGACTTGACCCTTGATAGAACAAAACAAAGTGATTAATCAATTTTAAAAATAACAACAACTGATTATTAAAAGTGATCTTTGGAAAGGAATACCCCCAAATTTGGAGGAGTCAAGTTCAGTTGATTATTGAAATATTATATAAGGGTGGGGCTATCAAGAATGAGATAATATTTAGGGATCATGACGACGCCTCTGCTTCTGCTTCTTTAATAAAATAAATTATGAAAAGAACCTGATTAAATAATCTTTTCAAATGGAAATTCCTGAAATTATAATTGGGTGATTATAGGCACATGTGAGCTTAAAGGATCACGTGAGAAGTCAATCATTTCTCACCTCAAGTGGACCTATGCCAAAAGAACCCTCTAAGCGAGCTAGTGAATCGCAGTTGCTAGGCTGATAAATCTCACTCGTCGACGTATGCCCGACGTAATTTAAGGGGGGCTTCCAAAAATAAAACCCACTTTGAGAAAAACTGCGTTATAAATCTCAATGGAAATTATTCAAATTGAGTTGAACACAAGTTGTTGGGTGCAGACAGAAAAAAAAATACATATAAAATCACACAAAAGACAACACAAGAGATAAAAGATATGCAATGAGCAGGCTTTGGAAGCTGGGAAAATCTTGTAAAAATAAATACGAAATATATTCTAAACTATGAACTACTTTGGTGGTTCACATTTGCATAAGAAAGCAGTTCCAGGAATAGCAGTTTAATCGAAGTATTTTTTATCACAAAAGTAAAAGCATTTAATGATTTATTTAGTTTTAGATTTCTTGTTTTTACTTCCATGCCTTCCAATGATTATAAATATGTGTTCTATAAATTTCCTATAATTTTGTATCCCCCTAATAAATATCTCTTACTAAATTCCTTATTCCAGCACCAACAGCTAATGCCCAAGGTCCCTCAATGGCACTGTCTACGCTATTTCAAGCATGATGTCCTCATGATGCGACGCTGTCGTCATTTGCGTGTCCCCACGGCGCCGCGTCTTGGGGATGTTCTCAAGCGCAAGAAGAAATAGTATTCGGCCAACAGACAATCAATGTCAATACTCAACACGACTGAGCAGCAACGAGATCAATTAAAGTTACCCTTTTTAAAGGATTTCTAAGACCAGAGACCAAAGCTAAATCAAAAATATATATATATATAATATATACTACCAAATAATAATTCTACAATTTCTAAACTTTATACTAAGTCCTAACCAATTGTACTTCATAGATGTGTAAGATTTCACAAATAAAACAGCGAAAAATCAAAAGAATTTTGATAGATAAAACTAATAAAAGTAAAATGGAGAAATAAAGTATGCTAAATGTTTACTTTTTATAGTTAAATCAACTATCAATCACCTTTTTAAACCCTTGATAATATATTTTTTATAGACTTACCGCATTCACGGCACTGTGCTCTCCACGTCCAATGATCAGCGGCCCATTGCTCTCCAGGCTTTCCGCGGTCACCTTTGGTTTCGTCACATGAATGCCAAATGTCGCGTGCCTCAGCAGATTCTCAGAGTCGGCGGCGGGCTGTTGTTTGGCGAAACTAATGGGAGCTGGCGCATCATCCGATGGACTCTGACCCGGCGGCGCCAAATAGGCAATCTCCTGCGAGTGTGTAAGCATCAGCAGCGACGACTGCGCCTGCCAGTCCACATTGATGGAGCTCTGTTTGGGCTGCCGTCGCGGTAGCCAGGCCAAGCCATGGGTTTTGGGTAGATTACTGCGCTGGTACAGAGGCAGAGGGACATTCGGTTGGAAGACATGCACTAAGGAAAAGGGAAGTCCACCATTGAAATCAATTGAATATAAATTAAATATCTGATAAACACTTACACTCATCGCTTTTCGTGATGACAGCCATTAGATTGGTGAGCGGATCAAAGGCCAGCTGGCGAACGGATAGCTTCAAACCGGCCTGAAGGCGAAGGGTCAGCAGATTCCAGATCAGGACCCTGGATTCGGTGCAAACGGCCACCAGGTGAGCCTGATCCCCGGCTCCGAATTGCACCTGTGATATCTGCGCTAATCCCTGTAGTGGTGCCGCTGCGGCAGGAATTTTCTTAACCTTCGCCTGGGTGTTGTCCTCCGCCTGTGGCTCCTTCTCCTTCGTCTTCTTCTGCGGCGGCTTGCTGCTCTCGTCCAGCTTGAGGGTGCTAAACAAAGCCGTCACCTCCTGCGGCACCAGATTCTCAAAGTGGCGTCGCCTTTGGGCCAAATGATCGATTCGATATTTGGCTTTGTAGCGATGCCGCGTGTGCAGGCGATGCAATCTAGCGTCTAGCTTGAGGAGCTTCATTCGTGCAGCCTGTGGCAAGATGGCTTTCTGTTGCAGCAACTCCATCAAGCGATTCCTGTGCGCCAGGGGCACAGAGCATTCAATGCCAAAGCGACGCAACAATTGCAGTTTCTGGTGCAGATCAAGCTCCGGCATTTTCATGATGTACTTAAACACCGACTCCTTTTTGGCATCCTCCGGTTGATTTAGAGGCTTACCCTTGACCGGTGGACCCTCTATCAAGGCCTTGGCCTGCTCCACGAGTTCCTCATCGTCGCTTTTGATGAGACTCTGCAAGAGTCCGCATAACTTCTGCCTGTGTTGGGCCAAATCCTTCCTAGCTCCATTCAGCGGCGTCTGAGCCAACCTAAGCTGAGCCTTGGCTATCACACCATCCAAGCCGGGTGGACAGCTGAGCGTTTGAAGGGGCAATCGTGGATTTCGGGCATCGTACAGGGCCAAAATATTGCCATAGCCCACGGCCAAGAGGGAGCCATCCTGCGAGAAGCAGAGCGAGCCAATGGAGAGCTGCCTATAGCTCGTCTGCGCCAGGCAACACCACATCTTGCCACGCTTATAGATGTTCTCAGAGTCGGTAATGCCCCAGATTTTGATCACATTATCCTCGCCAGCGGTGGCACAACGCAGGCTGTCCACCTGGAACTGACTGGAGAAGCTGATGGCCTTGAAGCCATGCTCGTGCGGCAGATCAATGTCGGTGTTTAGGATGTAGCTGAAATGTATTCGAATTTATAGAAGCTTTAAATACAATTTTAAGTCATAGAAATCTTTGATAAATTTGTCAAACTTTCCTCTTTCAAAACTAAGTTTTCTAACGAAAAATCTTTCTATAATTTCAAGTCCGAAATGACTCGTCACGCCCGCAACTGCACAGCCGGAGCTGTGTACACCTACAACGAGAAGAAACGTGACTCGGCCAAGTCTGGCTATGGGACCAACTCCAAGCGCCTGGGCAAGGACTCTATAAAGTCCTTCGATTGCTGCTCCCTGACGCTGCAACCCTGCCGCCTGCCTGTCGTGACCAAGCAAGGCTACCTCTTCGACAAGGAGGCCATCCTGCAGTACATAGTGACCAAGAAGAACGAATATAGCCGCAAGCTCAAGGAGTATGAGCGGCAGCGTCGCCGGGGGAATGATCAGCTAAACCACGAAGCTCACACTCAACAGCAGGCGCGCATGGAACGCTTTGTGAATGCACAAAAGCCAGTGGATAAGCTCTCGGAAACTAAATCAGCTTCCCCTTCCATTTCGAACTTAAAAAACAGTCACAAAGCTAAGCTGCCCAGCTTTTGGCTCCCCTCGGAGTGTCCCAATGCTGGAGAGATCAGGGCCAAAAAGCCGGATCCCATCATTTACTGTCCCGTGTCGCAGCAACCTTTGAGGGTCAAGGATCTGATTGACGTAAAGTTTACGCTGCTCAAAGATGGAAGCGGCTCGCTTATCACCAAGGAGGCGCGCTACATGTGTCCCATAACCCACGATGTCCTAAGCAATGCCGTGCCCTGTGCCGTGCTGCGTCCCACTGGCGATGTGGTGACCATGGAGTGCGTGGAGCGGTTGATCAGGAAGGACATGATCCATCCGCTAACCAATTGCAAGCTCAGGGACAAGGACATTATTCCCCTGCAGCGAGGCGGCACTGGCTATGCCAGCACCAATGACAGCCTGCAGGGCAAGGAAAAGAGACCCATATTACAGGTCTAAGATGCAGATGCAGATTTTGAAGCTCTCAATTAAACTAATGTTATTTTTATGCTAATTAAATGCAAGTTTTGTTTTCTCACCTCTGCAACTTCTCATTGTATTGCCAGAATTTGAGCCTTACTTCGGCAAAGTTCTCCAGATCATTGTAAACCTCGCCCGTGGCCATCCAATTGATGTTAAAGGCGGCTCGGGTAATGCGCGTATTGTAGATGATGTGATTCGCCTCCTCACTATGTACATTGGTGTCCACCACGCGTAGCTGGAAAATTAATACAAAATAAATGCATTTTCCTCATACCTCTCACAGAGTTCTCTACACAAATTACACTCACATTATAAAGCATGCTCTTGGTGTAGGCGGAGTAGAATTGCAAGTGGCCTGATCTGCCATTCAGCACCAGCGTATTGGTCCTGGGATTCAGGCACAAACCCAAGGGGAACTTGTTCCTGCCGGTCTTGTCCTTGACCTCATATGTAAAATGCTGGACGGTTGACTTGATCGCATTATTGCTGCCACTCAGCAATTGTATGGCATTGTCCTCGGTGCACACAAGGACATTCTCATTGTCATTGCTCACGACGATATGCCTGATTACACTCGCCATGCCGGGCAGATACTTGCGTTCCTCGGGCATGGCCACCGACCATTTGACCAGCACGCGTTCACGGCCACCGCTGTAGATGCTAACGCCCGAGGGCGAGAAGGCCAAGCTGGTCACCTCGTCATGATGCCAATGGAAGAGGGCATTGGTCATTGTCTCGCGCCTCTCGAAATCACGCCACACAAAGATCTGACCCTCGGCGTCGCCAGTGGCGGCCACCAGTTCGCAGGGACTCATCTGGACACAGGTGATCAAATGTTGCTTGGGGCTCTTGAAACGGCAGAACTTCCAGTTCACATAGTTCAAGAAGTAAACGTAGGAGCCTTGGCCTAGGATTATATACTTGTACTGGCCCTTTCCCACGTCCACGAGGGGTGTGCGAACTCTGTGGAGATGGAATATTAGTTGTAGGGGTTATTTTACAGGATTTTAAAGCTTTAATTCCAAAACTCACTTCAACTTTAAACCGCAATTCACTTGAATCTTTTCTCCCGTACTCGTATTAACCACACACCAGTTGACCTGGTCGCCACTCCTCCTCTTCGTTGTGACAAAGGCACAGGCTGTATCCCCACCTTTGTACAGATTCATCAGGTTGCAGGTGAGAACATTGGCCTCCGGCACACCCAGTTTCAGGGATACAGTCTTCTTGAGCACGCCAGCACGCCAGTTCCAACGCAACACCTCGCCCGTGCTGGTGCAGCCCAGCAACAGCTCTGGCTGCTTCAGATCCAGCTCCAAACTGATCAAAGGAGCCTTGGCATCGTCGAGCACCCTTGTGAGTTCACCCGTACTGGTGGCGTACACCTGCACCTTTGTTAGGCAGCGCACGAACATGAACCTGGAGGGCAGGAAATATAGTTTCAGACAGATAATCACACATCACGTCCCGGTAGAGCCACTAACCTGCCATCGGGCGAAAAGAGAGGCGCATGTTCCACGATGTTGCCGCCTGCCAGATACTGCAGCTCCAGTCGGTCCTCGTCGTCAAAGTTCATGGTTTCTCCGTTGGTTTGTCCTGCTCTCTAGGGATCCTCAGTGCTGCGGCACTGTTTACGGAGGGTAATTTCGCTCAATTAACGCGATTTAAGTCGCTTTTTGTGGACGATTTCCCGTAAAAATTCAACAAATGCACGTGTAGAGCAGTGTGACCGGTCAGTGAGCGCCAAGAAATTCTTGGCAAGAATATCCTAAATGGGAAATACTAAAAAATACCGAAAGGCTGAGTAGCTGAATAATTTAATAAAAATAATAATAATAATAAAAATAGCTATATTAAAATGGCATAAATATGTTTAAACATGTTATTTTAACGTTAAAACTAATATGTAAATAACAATTGTGAAAAAAATGTATTTTATAAAAATAAGATAAAAACATCGATACTATCGATATTTCTGTCAGCACTATACATGCTGTCAGTATAGAAATATATTAATAAATCTGTTAATGGCTCAATTCCGGCTCAAACAGTGCTCCGATTAGCCAATTCAGCTAGCCGGGCAGCAGAACTTGGCCAGGAAAAATCTGAAGGACGAAAGCCGACAGCCGGACACCTAGTAAAACCGAAAAACATGCGAAGAAAACGTCAAGGAACAAGAAGAACAACAACAACAACTGCTAACATGTGCAACGTTGCACGGAAAAAGGGGAGTTTCGCGGACCACTTGCTGGCAAGTTGGATGTCGTCCCTCTTCCTGGCCGTCCTTGTTTTTATCTCCTGCAGCACCAGCACCTGGGCCGCTGATCCCCTCAAGGTCATATACGCCGTTAACGCCGGCGGAGAGGAGCACACGGACCGGAATGGCATCCAGTACGACGCTGATCCTTTGAAGGGTATCGGCATCGCTTCGGACTATGGCAAGCACCTGCTGATGATCGGTCGGGTGCAAGAGCAGGACGAAGTGCTGTACAGAACGGAACGCTACCACACGACCACCTTTGGCTACGATCTGCCGAGCGACGGCGACGGGGATTACGCTTTGATCATGAAGTTCTGCGAGGTGTACTTCGATGCCCCGCAGAAGAAGGTCTTCGATGTGCTACTCAACCGGAAGCACACTGTAGTCCGGCAGCTAGACATCTACGACCAGGTGGGTCGGGGGTCCGCCCACGACGAGATTGTGTACTTCAAGATCAACAACGGGCGGTTGAACTACGAGGGAGAGGTGTCCGACGTACGCAATGGCCGCCTGCGGCTGGACTTTATCAAGGGTGCTCTGGATAATCCCAAGATCAATGCCTTTGCCCTGCTGAAGGGTGATGTCTCCCAGGTGCCGCGTCTGCATGGCACTGAGGCGAGTGAGAGGATGAAGCCGGAGCTTGGCAGCAGCAACAGCAAGCAGACTGTAGACCTGAAGCAGCCAGGACACCACTCGGAGCGCGTTGTGCGTACGCAAAGGGAAGATGTGGATGAGGACGACGAGGATCTGGATGATGAGGAGTTCGGCGAGGAGCTGCCCGAACAGTTGAGAGACAGTGGCGAGCACAGCGATCACTCCCCATCGCAACAGCAATCGACGAACTCGAAGAAATCTTACAGTGGACCTCGCCAGCCAAATCCCTACTCCATGGACGACTCCTCCATACTGCTGCCCGTGTTCATTGCCATTGGAGCCTTCATTCCGCTGCTATTCTGCCTCTGCAAGCTGTGATCCCCCCAACCCGTAACCCGATCTCGGCCTGCCAGTTCATTTCCTGCTGCTTTTTGTGATTTTTGATAAAAGACTTAATTGTAATTACTTATCGTTTAGTTTGTACGTTAGCCACTTTGCCCCAGAGACCGTATCGGATTCCCCGATTCCGACTTCGATCCCGATCCCATAGGCGCACAGCTCGCTCTCTATCGCTCTTTGCACTCTACACTTTCCGTACTTTGTAAGCTTTTTGAGTTCCTTTTTCGTTGACCACTGCCGTCACAGGCTCGGGTACTTAATCCTCTTGAGTCACTTGATTTATATATACTTATATTCCTAGGTCTAGTTTCTAGCTCTAGATCGCTTGGTGGGATGTGCGCACAAATTTTAGGCGGGTTTTTGGCGACAGTTTCATCATTTGGAAACTGTCTTATTTGAATATGGAATGAAATAAAATCGACCTTGTTTGTTATTGAACAATTTGTTTGACGTTATTTGGGGGTTTTTTAATATTTATGTTATATTTGTTATCAAAGGCCAAAAAATATGGAAAATAGTCATATATTTATATTGTACTTTTACATAAAAACGTTTCTAAAGCCAAATCAATTCTCAAAAAGAATTTCCTTATAAATAAACCATTCGTTCTATGCACTTACTTAATTTTAAATATTTAAGAAATTTGAGAAATAAATTAGATTTGACTGAATTTGTGACGTCATTACTCCACTAGACTGGTTTATCCTTTTACATAAAACCGTTTCTAAGCCAAATCAATTCTCAAAAAGAATTTCCTTATAAATAAACCATTCGTTCTATGCACTTACTTAATTTTAAATATTTAAGAAATTTCACAAATAAATTAGTTTTGACTGAATTTGTGACGTCATTACTCCACTGGACTGGTTTATCCTGTGAACCGATAGGCGATAGTTGGTTCATTAAAAAATATACCAGATGTAGCTTGAAATAAGGAAACTGGCCACACTAAAGGACTTTTCGCGGACAACGGCAAGGAAAATCTGCCCGTCGCGACGAAAATTCAGTCATCTGCGCGGCGTGTCCATCGAATCTGCAGTGAAAATGTGCCAGCGGCGGCGGTTCGACTTCTTCTACGCCAGCAAGTACACCAGTTTTAGTTTCCACAGGAATCACATCAAGTTGTTTGCCGTTTACATGAAAACGGCCAATCTGATGCAAAACTTCAACGTCCTCAAGCGTTCGCTGTAAGCAGCGACGTCGCTGTTGCAGCGCTGCCGCCGCCTCCTACTCCCCCCCGCAAAAAAGTAATAATAATACGAAAATTAAATTAAAGTCACCGACCGGGCTGTGTGTGTGTGCGCGCTGTGTGTGTGTTTGTTAGTGTATTATTGCTTATTTAGTGCTATAATTAAAACGAAAAATAAGGATGTAAAATGTCTAAAAGAAAAAACGGTAAAAATCCTTGATTAAATAGCCGCCTTAAGAGCTAGAATCCAAATCTAAATCTAAATCAATTTAGGCGTGTCTGCAAGAAATAACGGTGAGTTGGAGTCCCGACAACTTTCTTACATAATAATTAAGTGGCGGCGGCCTTTGATTGATAACGGTATTGCATAATATGGCAGCCACAAGTTCGGTATTAATGTTTACCGACTTTTCCGTCTGTCCTTCCATCAAAATTTGACTTTGCCAAAAGCCATAAATCCAATAGGGACGAGGGGAAAAAACAACTCTGTCATCAGGTGCAGTTAGGGGATAAAAAAGGGATGGCTCTCGCAGGCTCTCTCTCGCGCTATCTCTCCCCCATTTACCGTTGCTCGCTCTCCCACGCCAAGCAAACAGATGTTTTGTCCGTTGGCTCTCTCTCCTGTGCGCATGTAACGGTGCCTACGCTAAACAAAAACAAATTGTCCATTTGCCGACGCTTTTTTTACGTCATAAACACTGCAGCTGCAGTTACAATAACAAAAACAGTAATAACTTCGTTGCCACGCTGAAAAGCAGGCAACGTTTTTGTGTGACTGCACCTGTGTGGATGTGGGAGTGGGTGTTTTTTATGTAATGCAAAAAGAGCCGCAGGCCTGGCGTTTGTTATTGTTAGTTTTGCTTTTGATACTACAAATGATTGTGTTCTGTCATGTGGACAATGGCATCTATAGCCAAAATACAGATTTTGAGCTTAGTGTGCTCTTGAAAGCTGGGCGACCTTCGGTGTTATGAACTTGGGAGATAAGAGTCGCTCGGGGCCCTTTGAATTTTAAGCCGTACACTGAATGATTGAGTAATGAATTTGAGGTATATAAAGCATAACCATTAATTGTTCAGTAAATAAGTATTTAAATAAACTTTATTTGGGTTTAATATATATTTTTTATTTGAATATTTTTATTTACTTATCTATTATTGTATTAATTAAAATACAAACTGTTTGGAAGAAGTAAAGAATTAAATAAAAATTTGCTTCTCTAAAGGTTTTGACACTTAAGTGAATTTAAAAAAATATTTCCTGACAGAGGTCTAGTTAGAAATCCACTATTTATTTATTAGTAAAACAAACAATACAAATAAAAATATATAATAAATGTAGAAACACCACACTTAAGTGCCATGTCCCGCAGCAAATAGATTTTAGTGTAGCAAGAAGTGTGACATTATTATTACTACTATTTTTTTGGCTCCGGTTGCGCGTGGCACTGCGGCAAAGCCATAACTATTGTCTGGTCGTCACGCCCCGAATAAAAATAGTGGAAAAACTAGAGTTGCTTTCGCCCCTGATTTACTGTGCTGCGTGTCCTTCGCCCATGGTCATTGCAAATGTGTATGATGGCATAAAATTGTTGTATCCCATTTCCCAGGGTCCTCGTCCCCGGCCATCCATCTATTTGTCTGATGATGGAGATGGAGGAGCTGTCTGATTTGTTCTGCCTCTGTTCTGTGTTTGCTATTTTCGGTTCCGCAGCGGCATGTCCTGTGGCGTGTCCTTGGGCAAAGCCTGGGGCTTACATAATAGTCGTTGTCGGCGACGACGGTGGGCGGCGTTCTCTGGGCGTTATTATTATTATTGCGATGTTTTTCAGCTGAAAGTTTAAGCCGCCGCCGAACACACAAACACACACGCACTTAACATTCCAGTCTAATGAACCTGAAGAGGGGCCGCAGGACTAAGTCGTCTATAGCTTCTGCTCCTTCAGAGCTCTTCAGTTGGGAACTTTTCCGAAAAGTTTGGCGGTTTTCAGTTTGCGTTTGGGCTTTTGTTTTGTTTGCCAATGGCTTTTGCGGATTGTGTTTATACGTTATCAAAGCCCATAGCCATTACCATTGTTTTCATTTAAAGTTTAAAATGGGTTTTTTCTGTATTCCTAAATCAATTCCTAAATCACTGAGGTTTTTATTTAGGGAATTACATCATTATAAAGTATTTAGTTAACTGATAAACTAACTAATCTGCGTCTGATAAAACAAAGTAATAGTTAAACTAATAATGTTTCAAATACTGATTAACAATTTCTTTTCAACTTGATTTGTTTTTAATTTGAAAATTATACGTGTAACCCCGTATTATTGGAAGGCATAACAAGTGACTTTAATTATTTATCAGCCAAGAAATAAAATTCCTACCATAAAAACAAATTATCCCATTATTAACACAGCATCCCACCCAATTATTGGCCACAAAAGCTAATCTAATCGGAATTATTTTCCCATTGTCAGCTCTGAAAATCATTAGACAGTTGTTGAATACACTAAGAGGAAAATAAGGATTTCAATTATATATTATTGAATTGATTGGAATGCATGTTTAAATAGGATGAATTATGATACAAGTTTAAAACCTTATTGAAAATTTTAACCATTTCAAAACTAATTTTTTGGTTCGAATATTAATGTATTTTTAAAAGAAGGGAACTATTGTTCAGTTCAAATTAAAAAAAAATGAAGTACTGGTTATTTTTTAATAATATCAAAATCTATCTATCATTTATCCATCATATTGTTAAATTTCATTTCACTATATTTGAACTAAAATCTTGGTTCCATTTCTTGAGAGTCTTTTTTAAAACCTTCCTTAAATATTTGTATACATTTCTAACCTACTTTAGTTTTAGTGTACGAAAAAATCCTCTTTTAACCATTCATAAAAACGTCGTTAGGGGCATCCAATCAAGGCGGACAACGACGACGACGCAGTTTCGCAAAATGGACCCCCAGCGTATTGTCCTCAGGATTCAATTATGTGCACTTAGCTGCAGTCGTTCAAGTACAAGGATAATGTGTACACTCCATACCATATATACTTTGTCTCGTGATAGCCAAAAGGATAAGAGCGAGAGCTGCACCCACGCCATCAGCTGCCAACTTTGGATCGATATTATGGAAATGCCACACGATATTGAAATGTTTGCACTGAAAGTGCTTGCTCCGTTGCCCTTTGCAATTATCAAGGAATTACAAAAGTGTCGTTAGCCTTGCTCACACAGAGGAGGAAACCCAGCCAAGTGAGCCTTGTTATGCCAACGGGAAAAAAAAATCAATTTCCATTGCGGAAAACTCGCTTTTCCTGACCACTACTGCCGCCTGGCGGTTGCCTTCATTGTCCTGCTCCCTCAATTATTCATTTCAATTAACTATACAAGACTGGACACAAAATGCAAGGAAATTGCCAACGATATTGTTCGAATTTAAGCCAGTCCTTAATTGATGGCTCCTGGGGGTATGCAAGGATTTTTGCAAAAGTCTGAAGGAACTTGGGTATTTTTTATTTGTCGTTCCTTGTAGAAAATAATATTATTTCGTCGAATTCCTAACTAATTTTATAATGATAAATTTAATGTAGTAAATTAAAATTCAAAAGGTATACTTAAATTGTAAGTTTTAAGGATTCCTTAAGTTTATACTAAAATATAATAAATTCATTAAATGTTTCCCGTGAAACATATATTTTTTAATATTTCCGTACTTTGTGGCATAAAGTAATACTTAAAAATTCTTACTAATTTTTTTGTTGTTCAAAAATACCATTACAAATAGACCTACAAGTAAATATTATAAATGTTGTATTTTAATGGCCACAAAAATATTAACTATTTTATAAGGCAAAACAATTGCCAAATATTTTTATTTACATTGTTTTCCTACCATTTGGTTTTATGTGCATATTTTCCTGTCCTTTTCCGCCTCTCTTCCACACTTTTCCCGGCCTCTTTCTCGCATACTCGCTTTAACAGCTGTTCATGTTGTGTGGGTGCCGGTTAACAGACCCACGCACTGTGGCCCCTTAGATACTTTAGGGTTGCAAAAATCATAACTCTTGAACCAGTTGAGATATTTTCATAATTTTAATTTTATATGAAAGGTAATTTTAATACCTTTCGACCTTTAAGTGGTCATACTATATGGTGTGATAAATAGTAGATTTTATACTCGAAAATTAATGTTTTTTGAGGCAGCTTCCTCAATTTTTATCCAATTTCGGAAAATACTTTTCGTTTGTTTTCTCTGAAAATGCTAATATGGTCATATTTTATGTTTTAAAAACAAAACGAGAATATATTTTAAAGAAATACAATTTCGTACTTCGTACTACAATTTCGTACTGTGCAGCGACTGTGCTTGTACCAGAATTTGCACAAAGCCGCTCGTTTTTTACGGTGAGTTGAAAGTATCTTTTGCTTGGGAAATCCGGGGTGGGACGTCGGGGGACCCGATCTTTTTTGAATATGATAAAGGACATATTCAGGAACAACACCTCATACGCCAAACCAATAATAAAGCGTAATAACATTTTTGACATTTTAACAAAGTTGAAAAATAGGTGAAAATTAGTACTTCGATAAAACAGGTATGCCAGCACGTGCAAAAAAATATTATAATTTTATTCTACCTTGGTTTTACCGAGATTTAATGACCCTTTCGATAGAGACCATAACCATACCGGTCGGTTATATATTTTACCTACAAATCGACCGCAAAGTCAGAATTTTTCTAAAAAACAACATGCTTTTTTTGCAACCCAAAAGAGGTTCAACTTCGAACACGTGTAACTTTTAAAATAATAAACCGATTTGAATAATTTTTTGGATTGAACCCTTTTGAACAATTACCTGTCGAATGCAATAACAAATTTTACGATCCGTTGTCATCATAGTATAGTATAGTATCTGTATCTGTATCTGTATCTGTATCTGTATCTTTTGCCCCATTGTGCCACGCTCTGTTAGGCTCTCTGTTATCTCAGCTATCGGTGCCGATTCCGATTTCAATGTTCGTTCGGTTCAAAATATATTTCTCCGATTCTCGCATTCGTTCTCGAGCCGCGCGGGCATTATACTTTTTGACTCGGTTGCGGAAAATCGTGTTTTTCTATCTAGCTATTTGGAAATTATTCCAAATAATAGAAAATTAAGTAAATGTAAATGGAAGCGAAAGCAAGCCGTGTTTTTCCAGTACTTGGTGAAGCGAATTTCGTGTATTTTTCTATTTTGTGTGTGTGTAAACCGAATAAAGTGCGCCCTTTTTGGTTCGCCAATAAATATTAATGTGCATTGTGCCGTTTTGTCGGGAATAAATTAGAAATCATTATTTCTACACGTCTGCAGTGCGGATCAAAACAAAATCGCGAATCAGATACGGATGCAGAGAGTGGCTGTGGAAAGCGGGAGAGCGGCAAAGAGAGTGCGAAAAATAGTGGAAAAGAAAGAACAGCTGCCGGCTGATTTGTTGCGGAAAAGGAACAGGCCGAAAGAACAAGAGAAATGTGCGTAAAAGAAAATATACTGCAAACAATTGTTTAAATAACTAGAAATCATACCAATTATTTTTATTAATCTAAAAAGGAAACTGCGGCGAATTTTTTAAAGTTTTATATTGTATATAATTTTCTTTCCGTGTAAACATTTCTTGTTTAAAAAGTTTCAACAAAAAATGTGTGAGCGGCTTATACATACATATTTTCCTTGGTTATTTTTAGCCATCTTTTATATTTTTACGTTTCCAACGACAAGCATTTTCCCTCTATTATTTATTTTTTGGTACGTCTAGCTAAAGTGCACTTGAGTTTATTTTGGTCTTTTGCCGGCTTTGTTTTTCCACCCATTTCCCTTCTCCATTCGCTTTGCTCTACTTATTCGCTCCCATTCGGTTTGCATTCCAAAATACTCATGAACAGATGTATTTAGTATATACATATGTACATATTTTTTGTATAAACATATGTACACATTTAATGCTGTTTTATTCTACATATTTTTTTTGTTGCCAAGCTGATAACAACGACACAGCATAGCAACATATTTTTATGTCATTCGCGCTCTTTTCTATATTTCTTGAATGTTTTTCCTGCAGAGTCATCTCATTCAGAGATTCCATCTTCAAATTTCAGTATTCCAATGCATCTAGGAGTTTCAGAATCAGTTCATTTTAAAGATTCTGGAAAGATTTGCATTGTTCAAAATTTATTTAATTATTGTATTTATTAGTTTTATTTACATTTTGATAAATTTGGCCAACTTGTTGATTTCATAGAACTTAATTAAATTAATATAGTTTAATTTTTATTATGTTACCAAGAATTTTAATATTTAAAAAATAGGTATTAGGAATAATTTCTTAATTCATATTTTGTATATTCTTATGACGCATTAAAAATACTAATATTGTAGGTATAGATACCAGTAATTATTTATCCATTTTATATTTACATGAAGATGCTTTTCTCAAAAGGCATTTAAGAACATATGTATGTACATATAAACAAATGCATAAATAAAAAAAAGAATGTAAATTTTTGTCAGTATTCCAGAATTTTTCTGGCAATACCTACATGTGCTATATATTATATATTTTAAAAATTTCTAATAAATAAAATATGACTCAGGCGGCCTTCGCTTGATCGGACCCAAAACGTGTTTCTTCCGTCTAGAGTCTTAGGGTCTAGACCCGCGTAATAGTCAAGCAAACATGCATAAACAAATATTTATAGTCATACATAGCGCCTATATAAATAAACGTGCATATGTACAAGATAGCTATCTATATTCGGTTCAGAGCGTCGGTTGAAATGTCTGAAAAATGTGTTATTGGGATTAAATCGTCAATCAAGTTGATTTCATTATCAATTATCAGCCAATAAATTAAGATATGACCGAGCAGGGGCATAGATACAGCTGCGTTTTATCTATGAACATTTATGTAAACATTATTCTTTTGTTATCTAACGTGTTTCAATAATTTGAACGCATTTATCTCTGGTCAGTAGTTGCTGTAAAAATGATACCAATTAGTCGGTACACTGAGCAACAAGTGTAAATAATAACGCGGAAAATTGTGTCATGATATTCTTCCTAGAAAAATATTATTGTCAGAGGCGCAATCAATTCCAATTACATATTTTGTCGAACAAAAATGTCACACCTGCTGGTCAGTATCTATATCACTTTGACAATATAAACCACAAAAACTAATGCTCATTTATACGCATTTTTTCCATCTGATAAAATTTGACGTGTCCTTGTGTAAGGAAAGGAAAATATTTGATTTATGATGATTCGTCATCATTAGAGACCTTGACCACAAATTGATGTAATAATGTTTTTTGTGATACGCAAATAATTTATATTTACAATCAGTCAAACAATATCTCAAGTAGCCACACACCAAAAGCTCTGCCAAAAAATCCATTTAGGAACCTTAGGAATAAATATACAAAATCGATTTCTAAGCCTTTAATTACGTCCAGTTTGGAGCTGACCAAATGTTGGAAATATTTTATCAATGGTAGGTAAATATAGGGTGATCTCATTGTGGGAATTACTTTTTATTATAGATAAAAGTAAATGTTACTTAAGTCGCGTGCTTAAAATAATTGTTTGGGTTTTTTAAAGCCTACTTTAAGCAGGGTGACTAAATGTTATGGTGGGCAGCTTAAGTTTCAAAGTGAACTTGGGCACGTTCAAAGTACGGATGTTTAAGAAGAGCTATAGCAAATTTTTGAATGTTATTCTGGGGGATTTTTTTAGATAAAGATACAAGTTCAGTGAAAAATATTTAAAGGCTGCGATTTTTTTGTGAAAATTTAATTAAAATCAGCCTAAGCTTTATATTTATAGACTTAAAGCTCATTTAATAATGGTTTAGACAATGACAAGCAATGGAACTTTATTTCAGTGGTAGTAATAAAAATAAGTCTTTAATTATAACCATTTTGTAAAGTAATTTCTAAATCTAAAACCTCGCTTCTAGCACTTTATTGTTCTTTTCCAGCTTAGAAGTAAAATATTTCCTTATTTAATTTATTAAATCATCAAAGTTGGCTGCCTTTTATGAAGGTACATTAAATCAAAACTCTGCAATCAGTATTTTCTGTTTTCAACGAAATCAGGAGTCCCAGCAGAGGGTGGACACCCTTATCGACCATCTTGATGGTGCTCCCTAACACAATATATATGATTGTGTGTATATAAATATATATAACAACGAATATAACGAAACCCTCAACTGGCAATTTCAATGCCATTTGTGATTCGAGTTCCTTTTGGGGTTTGCAACATCAATCCCACTTGTCAGTCAGTCAGTCGGTGAGCAAAACCACGTCCGAAATTCTGGCAACCGCAAAATGATTTTTGTCTCAATTCCTTGCTGTTCATTTCGTAGCTTTTCTCTTGTATTTTTTTACTCTTTTTTTATAACATATATTTGCATGTATGTAAATTTACTTTTTCAACTCTTTTATGTAAATGTGTGTGGCCAAAAAGGTCTGCACATGACAAAATACCACCCGCAATGTTTCCCATTGAAGATGAAGAGCTTCGTCTGAAGGGGCGGGTGTGTAATGTGTAATGTTCCTTGAACTGAGCAAAATTGACTTTTGTAATTGAACATGTCAAGTTAAATTAGGTTTAGGATGAGGAATGTGGCTGAAATTTTAATGGATGCTCACTAAAAAACCCCTTTGAGCCTTTAAGTTTTGATGGTATCAATTAAAGAGTGCAATTTTACACATTATTTTCTAGTATTTGATCTAATCTCTAGAAAAAGTCTTACTCATTAATCATTCTAGAGATAATATCTTTAGTCATGAATTTATAATTATGTAATTTTGAAATTTTAATTATACAAACCTGCAAATGTATTTATTTACAATGACACAGGTGCAGAGACAATAGTCGTGCCAGTAAATAATGTTCCATATAAGCCTGAGCACTTGACTGCATAATGCCAATAAATATTAAATGCCTTTGTTGAACGGAATCCCTTCAAATGTTTTCCCTATCTCTTGGAGCCCATTTAACTAGATAACAATATGCCATCAACCTACCTGTTGGCTTCCGCTTCTGCATACAAAAAACGAAATAAAATCAAGCAGTGAATATAAAACTAATGGAAAACTATTTTTGCTGCAACATGTTGACGGCAGTAAAAATAATTTATGGATGCAGGAAACCCATCTTTTATTTTTGGTTCGCTCGTAAACAGTCATTATTCAAGTTACTTGTTCATCTGCTGCTGATAATAAGCATTTTACGATATTTTTCGGCCCAAATTGGTCTGGCTGCCAGATGCACTGGCTCGGTTATGGGCCAAGTTAAATACAGTCGTCCCACTTTGGGGCTTTGGATAATCGCCTTGAACCAGTTCAAGTGGCTTCCCACCGGTTCGTATTCTGCGCCTGTGCCTGTTGTTGTTGCAGTCACTGATGCATTTTTCACAAATCAATTGAGTTTGATTTGTTTATAAATAATTTCGCCCTGTAACCGTGATGGTATTTTCCATTTTCCATTGTGGCGCATGTTATCGATTTGCTGCAGAGAGTGTAACCTCAAAACAGATGGGGCAAAGTTCAGGAACCTGGGGAAAACAAACCAAATAGAGTTGACATTAATGGGCGGCAGATTGACAGGCAAGAACAACAACATTCTTAGCTATTTCTTTTGCAAAAAAAGTTATAAAGTAAAATCGATTAACCACCACAAGTTTAGGGTTTATTTCTGGTACAGTCACCGTAAAAGCAAATTTGTTCAGTTCCACGTTCAGTGTTACCATATTTTAAAGGGAAGGAAGTCAACTTCGGTACAGTCACCACAAATGCATAATTGTTCAATCAAGTACAGCCCCGAAAGCCAGATTTGTATGTTATATTTCAAACTAAAACTAAAAACTATTAAATAATGTTTAAATAACTCTTGAAGATGTACAAGAAATATTCATATACTCTTCCCATTTCAAGGCTTCTCCGTCTCAGTCAATGCCATACTTTATATTCCAGGTACAGTGCCTTGTGTTATAAAGATAAATATAAATTATTCTGACGTTTTTCAATATTTTCCTTGCAAAAAAAATAAGTTTGGCGTGGACAGACCATACATTTTCTTGGTCTTTGGCCAAAATATACATCATGCATTCACATATTAGATGTATGTAGTATTCCCAATTGGTTATTTTTCGCCAATCTATGTAGTATAGGTCTTTTTGAAAATCGTTTGACCTTTGAAATATAAATTGCTTCCGCTGGCTAAACTTGAACTGCACCCCCGCCGGCCATGAAAGACCGAAAATCCTTGCCACAAATATTTACGTTTTGGATCGGGAATTAGTCGCCCGTCCGCACTGGCCAAAATAAACACACAAATTTATGGTTAAGCAGAATCGAAGGGTGCAGGGGCGTCAATCCGATTCACGTCTATAGCCCAGAGGCGTGGACAAAAGTGGGGAGCTCTGTGGAGCATAAACTAAACTCAAATTAAATATTAACACATTTTCTGGGGTGTCTGGTGGCCGGCGATGTGCGAAGAAATCAATTAAATCGTGGCGCAATTTATTCAAGCCCAAGAACTTCTGCCCATTGACTCTCGGGTCAGAGTTGTGAATCTCATCTGAAAAGGGAAACAGATTCTCCTCACAGTGGGCTGAAGAAAAAGTTAACTAACTTTTCAATTGATAATGCAAAAAGTTGTATGCTCTTTTTTATTTATTAAACTTCAAGAAAGTTGAACACAAAAGAGTAGCCTTGCAACAGAAACTTGAGCCGGGCTTCCTCTAGGCATCAAAAAGTTTGTTGCATTCTCTTTCCATATACTGCTGCTAAATGGGAAGCTTAACAGAAACATTTCACAATTTATTTTCACTTAAAAAATTATTTTAGAACTAAAAAAAAGAGCTAAAAACCATTTAGATTTAGACACTACAATTTTGTTAATTTCCACAATCTTTCTCAGCCTTTTTTTTACATACTCTCCACTGTTCTTGGGTTAAGCACTTAATTATATCAAACGATTTTGCACTAATGCCACTCTGTTTTCTGGCAGATTTTGTGGGCAATTATGTTAACCATTTAATTTAAGCCGATTTTAGTTGGTTAATTTTGAACAAGCTTTTAATCGAAGTCAGTGAACTTGAAACTTTTGATGGTCGCTAATTTAATCACCAATTGTCACCTCCAACCAGGGGGTTAGTTGTGGTAAAGCCTAGGAAAATTCAAGGAAATTCAATGGGGTTAGGAAATTCAAGTCCTATAGCAAAATCAACACACGTAAATTGACCATCAATTTTATATAATGACACATAACAAGATTCAATTGCCCGAAGGGAACTTGAGTTGGAAAATTACATAGGAATTGCTTCGGTACATTGCCCTCCAACTTATCAGTTTCCCAAATAAGATGTGTGACACCGGCGAGGGCCAATTGCTTTATTTTCCGCTTATTTAAACACTCGATCGATAAGCCTTACTGCTGCTTCTACTAATTTAATTTCGCCAATAGCTCGAAATCAGTTCTTATCGCGAGTGCTGAGGACCAACTGCTGCTGGCAGAAACTCGACATTCGTTTACTCTGGTTTATTGCCATGTTTACGATTGGTATTAACTCGCTAATTTCACATGGCGCTAAGTGCACTGGATCCAACCAGTTCGAAAAATCAATATTGTCCAACGAAATGCTTGATACAAATTTATATAGTCTATAGATCTTAAAGCAAACCAAATGGCCAAGTGGGTAAACAATGGCACTTTACCTGGATTTATTGCAATTAGTTTGCGAATTAACAATGGAAATAAACGGGAGCTTTTTCATGTTTGTTAGAGGTTAGGGAATTGCTAAAACTTAAATCATTTACCTTTAAAATCAAATTTTATGAGTCTAATTATAAAATAAATTTATGAAAATGTTTGTAAACCGAGAGGAAAAGCCTAATATATATTGACAACAAATTGCTCTTAACTCTTAAATGTTAAATTTATATATCGGTTAATTATTTTAAAAATACATATAAGCAATATATACTTCATGTCTCATATTTGAAACATCTTTAAACCTAAATGTTTATAATATATATTTCATATATCATAAAGAATACCAAAATATAGGATATTTATCCCAACGTTAAAGTATTGATTTATATAGCGACTTTACCGATAAATATCGATACAGGATACAGGATCATTTCTTTAATTAATAAATAATAATAACATATGAATGATCTCATTTCTTAATACTTCTATTTAGCTTACAAAATTAATCCACACCCACTTAAGTCTGGTTTTGGTAGAAAATCACGTGCCAAAATCAATTGAAAACTGCGCTTAGATTTTAGCACATTTCATATTTGCAATTTGCCCCCCCAAAAGAAAGACCAAAATCAAAGAGATTTAACCAGAAACCGATGCGTATATGAAGAACAAATATAAACGTGTGATTTTTCGGTGAATGGGTTTGGAAATTGAACCAGAAGTCTTCGTGCTGGGTGAAATTCGTGGGTTTTAACCAGTTTCAATTGGTTATTGCGGCAGGTCGGTCGAGTTAGTGGAGGCGCTGTGATAACCAAAATTAAGTCAAGCCAAAAATAAACATTATTTTTAAACTCTTTCCTTGCAGAGATACACAAGCAAACAGCAACCGGAAAGGAAAGGAAGAGGAGACGAACCACAATAGAAGGACACTCTAGCATGCCAGGATCATCGTCGGGGAAGTGAGGCGGAATTCAAAGGACACACAATGAGCAAGCAACGCACGGAGCAGGACTACGACAGTGCCACTCCGGCGCTGCAGCAGCAGATGAATCTGGCCAGGCGTGCCTGCTGGAGGAACAAAATCCCTCCCAGATATCCCCAGCTAGCAAATACCGATCCAATTGCGGAACAACCACCACCACCACCGAGCGACGAAACCAAAACACAAAACCCAAGAACAAGAACACCAACAACCTGCACATCTAGCCGGCAGAGAAGTGGACTCTGGAGCAAAAGGATGCTGCTTCTTGGCTTTGTATTCCTCATCCTGGGACTCACCCAGGGACGACCCAACACAAGTGCTGTGAGCGTAGCTCCGGGCAAGGATAGGGTTGCGTCTGTGGCTACGGATGCGGTCACCCAGCTAAATGTAAGTACCCCGAAAGCCATAGCCAAAATCCGAATTCCGAAATCCAAATCCGGTTGAGCAGCCATTAAGTCCTGGCATTACCGCACATCCGGTGTGCGTTGTGTGCAACGAAAGCTCTTTACTCGATTGCATTTACGGACAGACTTCAATTTCACAGTAGAGCCTGGGCTAAAGCGAACATTTTAAGAGACTATAAAATTTAATGAACATTTTTAAAAGTCCAATCAATCAACTTTTAGTGTATTTAGACACCTTCAAGATTTATGTTTTCTCCTTACGCGGACTTAATTTTTATGGTATTGCCTTTAACGACTTTAAGGATTTATTTTTTGACTTTAAAGAGGTTATTAATTCTAACAAAAAGCATTTATAAATTCATTCAAAATTCAGTTAGAAATGATTTACTGTCTTAACAGTCCCTCCTTTGTTAGTTAAGCTTTCAAGTGTCATAAACTAAACTCTTAATTGAAGCAATTTACTGATAAATCCAATTAAATATTGACTAGTTTATGTGGGAAATCTCTGAAAATGTGCTGTGAGTTCTAACTTTTTCTAATGCAATGCAATTAAAGACTTTCAACTACGTTAGTCTCTGGCAGCTTTGTAAATATCTTAGGTTCAGGAAACATATTTAAAGAATATTAATTTTATTTTCCAATCCTTAAATTTAATATAGGTGATTTTTTTTCATATATTTAAGTAGAAAATACATGTCCTTTATTCCGCGTAAAGATTGATTCATTAAACCACCATTCCATTTAGGGAAAAGGTTTCTCTTGTTACTATAAATAGATGTCGATAATGAACTTGCATTTGAAGCCCCAATTATAATTGTGGGAAGCCCCAATTAATTACTATATTCATACGATGTATACCAATATATTTCAATGTCTTTGGAAAGTATCAAACTGATTAACCTCAGTGCGCGATTTAATATTCATTGAACCGCTGCTGACACACAAAATGCTAGGTGCCTCACACTGACCTAGATCAACTTTTCAAATGGGTTTGTTTCGGAGTTTTATGCTCAGACAGACATGGTGGAAACGCTGACGATTCAGTCGGCAAACAAAATAAAATAAAAGAAAAGCGCTGACACTCCGTGTTCTGTTCGCTCGCTCGCATGCGTCATTAATGGAATTGATTGTAATTTTTGATGGCGTGTGTTCTCCGCCACAAATGAAGGAACTTAACCCCGATATTCACACCGCACCGCAGGCATGTGTCTGTGGGTACTGGGATCTGGATTTTATTCTCCGCAGTTTAGGCCAGCACCGTGTAAATATTTGATATTTACTTTGGCGGGTATTGGGAAATTTACCAGCGCATTTATCAATATTCTTGTTCTTGTTCTATATAGTAGATGTTTGCCAATTATAAAACCGCTAATGCCTCAATTATTTTACACTTCCTTCCTGCTTCCCCAAAAAAAAAAACCAGCTGCCTCAGACAACCGCCTTGGATGTGGATTTGGCGGAGGCCACGCCCACACTGCGCTTGCCACGTGCCGAACCACTGAAATCTGGTGAGGACGAGAAGGCCAAGGATGAGGATGGCCATGGCAGTGATGGCCACAAGATGACCCGGTATCCACTGTCCAGCGTGGATTTTGGACGGGTTAAGACGCCTTTTATCATTGGTATATGGATACTGTCGGCCAGTATAGCCAAAATTGGTAAGTAAAGTTGGTTATCTTATTAAATTAATTATTTTTAAGCAAGGAAATTGTGTGATTTATAAATTTTAGAATTTCTTATTTGTTTTAGTATTTATATGTAAATATTATCTCAGATATTATCAAGCTAATATCTCAAACAAATTACAGTATTTAAACCAGTTCCCTAACTTGTCTAATTAGCGCAAATATAGCAAGATTAGCTTGTGCTTAATCAGCGGACAATCAGTGCTTTTTGCCGGAAAAACGAGGTTTCTCTGAGCTGCGGCGCGCATCCTTTCCTTTTTCCTTTTTCCCCTTGGAGCCAGAGCTGCTCCTGCTCGTCGGCGTGGGTGTCTTTCCCTGAGCTCTTGTTGCCAGGCAAAATCAATATGGTTTATGTAATTCTTCTACGACTGGCGACGCCATCATCGTCATGCAGATTTGCGTCAAGTCGTCGTGGTCTGTAGTCGTCGGCGACGTAACGTAATCGTGTGTGTCTGTTCAGTGGGTGTGAATGTGAGTCCTGGCCCAAGGACATTGCATAAGACCACGCCGACTGCGTGTGCAACAAGCCGCAGAACTTTGGGGCCTTGACACTGCCCGGCTCCCAACCCCCATGGCAACAATTGGGCCTGCCACAGGCGGCGCGTGCATTTATCATTTACTTTAAGCCTCTCGAGACTTTATTACCTTTATTACTGATTCTCAGATTTTCCTCTCATTTTTTTGGAAGGTCCTCGGCCTAGACAGGTTTATCTAGTGGCCCTGCCCGTAACCTTGCCTAGCGAGAGAGTGAGAAAATCCATTTTCCACTCTCGCACACACACAAACCCATCAAGGACCCTGGCGCCAGTTCCCTGTTTTTCCATTACAATTTCTATTTTCAAGTGCGATGGCCGCACGAAATTTTCCGCTGCAATTGAATCAGTGGCCAGCGGGCAGAAGAGGCTAACAGGCCCGAAAATAGGGCTTAAATCATTGCCAATGCCGTAGAAACAAAAAAAAACCTTCAACGAAGGTCGATTGTAAACTGGAGAGGCTTGGCACTTAACGAGGAAATGAAGGGGAGTGTTTTGGGCCAGATAAGGTTAGCTGGCAAGGGAATGGTTATTTAAGAACCCAAGTTTCAGGGGCAAGATAGTTATGCAAGTTTAATGTGGGCTCAATTTAATTGTCAGGGATAAATGCAGAATAACTAATAGTACTTTGGGAAACATTTTATATTTTATGTATATTGAAATTGAAAATTAAACTAAGACTTCGAATTTTCTACAAAGAAAATAATTTTGGTTTTGAATAGATGTTGTTTTAGGCACTTTAAAAATTTCTTTAATAAATCAAAACATCTTCTAACTTCTTGTATATTTCTTAAAAATACATTTTTTAAATTAGATCAAGTACTCTTCTATTAAATATTTAAATTAAAATATTTCTATAACACGCTCCTGAATTTCATCCATTGAATTCCTTATAGGAAAATGCAAATTAAACCCCTACCTTTTTTGTGCGAATAATTTCCTCCTTTCTCCGCTTTTTTTTTGCCCTATTTGCAAAGCATAATTATCGTTTGGTTTTTGGTTGCCCTTGAACCCAAAATATTTTGTGAAAAAAAGGACTAGAAGCCAAATGGCAGAGAACAACAAAAGGGGAAGAGGTCAAAGGGCCAAAAAAGGCTACCAAGAAATTGCATGCAAATTCCCCATCATTCCGAAAAGCGAACGAGGGAATATTTTTGCTTTAATGGCTGCGCATTTTGTAATTAAGGAAAATATTCGAGGCAAAGTCTCTCCCACACACACAAAACAGTTGTAGTTACACCGAAAAATTGCGTTTCAGAATTTCCCTGTTTATCTAGTAATCATTTTTGAGTACTATATACAATTTTTGTTAATATATTTTGCAGGTTTCCATATGACGCCCAAGCTGCATCTAATTTTCCCCGAGTCCTGCCTGCTAATTGTCGTGGGCGTGGTCATCGGTGTGGTGCTTTATTTCTGCACAGATGTCGCCGTGTCGCCACTGACGCCCAATACCTTCTTTTTCTATATGCTGCCACCGATTATCCTGGACGCCGGCTACTTTATGCCCAATCGATTGTTCTTCGACAACCTGGGCACCATCCTGCTGATGGCCGTGGTCGGTACCATCTTCAACATTGCCACCATTGGTGAGTAAACGGAAACCTGAGAGGGCTACGGTCATTGTCCTTGGGGAAATGGAATTGTCCTGTCCATCGTTTAGTGTTTGATGGCTTAATAAACAAGGCAGGATGGAGGCAGATGGATGGTTGGTTTGGAGGAGTCTTGCCTTGGGCCAACGACATTCCGTGTAATCGCATCCATCCAAGTCCGTCAGCCTGAAAAACGGTCAATGGAAGTTGTCGTCAATAAAATATATTGTTTACTTAGGTGGGGCCATTGGCGTATAGAGTAAACTTGGCTAAATTTATTAACTGCCATCAACTCTGTATTAGATTAAAGTCAATACATATATTTGCGAAGGGATTTAAACAGTTTCGGTTGCCTTTTTCTAGCGAGAAAATTCCCTAGAAAAGTTTTCCATTTACAAATGTTTTTGTCAGGTGGCAAAGTCAATATTTACACTGATCTCAAGTGCGAATAGCTTATAATTTAAACAAATAAATATGTAAACAGTACTTGTCAGCTAGTTAACAATTACAAAATAGGTGTCGGTCAACGCCTGTAATTACACGGAAGCAGAATCACTGTAATTAGTTCTATTAGTTAGTTTTATGTTAGCCAAAAGTATCGTAATAATAGGGCGCCATTTGTTGTTTTCTGTAAATATAAAATGAGACAATTATCAGGGGTTTTTGTGTTATATTACACTTTAAAAAAATCTATAATTTAATTGTATTAATTTGTTGTTAATTTTGTACAAGATTTTGAAAGGGGTTACATCGTAAAAATGTTAAAAAATTAATAGAAATTTTATATTTAACAAAAACTTTCACAGAATGGCTTTCCGAATTGAAATTAATGTATTTGCTAAGAAATGATATTTGAAATACTTTGATTAGTTACAAAAAATGTACATACAAATATTTATTTAAATTCCTTATGATGTACATATTTTATACCTTATTGGTGGTTTTTAGAATTTAATAAAATATTCAAAACTCAGACTAACATATAAAAATCTATTCAAAGGGAAAAACTTGATCTAACATTGAAACTGGTCACACTAAAATAGTTATTTTAAATAAAACAAAAAATTCCTATTACTTTACATCCTTAAAAAAACATATTTTTAAATCTGATTACAAAATTCTTCATCAGAATAGATTTTTTTTATAAAATGTAATAAAATCTTCAAAGAAAAGAATAAACTTTCCATTCATTTAATTACATATTATTATCATGTTCCTTCCGGTTAAATTTATATACATGCACTTGGAATAAAGTTGATCAATTTTACTGCACTTGGAATAGTATTCATTTATTTCCAGTGCATAAATATAAATTAAACCGGCACGCGAGGGGGCGTGGCAGCATCATCGCCCCCACTAGATGACCGCTTAGAAGTGATTTACACGAGAGTGTAACAAAGCATGCGATTGATGTGAATGGGGAAGCTGCCACCGCTAATGTTGATGGGCTCCGATGACAAACAAAAGGGGGGTAGAGATCCAGATGGGGAGCAGCGGAAAGGGGTTGGGAGGAGACGCCACTTAGATGAATGACCGCGCCACCGGCAAACGCGAAGCGAATCCGGGGGATACACGCTCGAGTTACCACACTTACCCGTTCCCAGCTGCGAACCAAGCAGACTTGGCAATTACTTATGCTTAACAAATTGGATTACATATCACACAACGAGAGCCGACAACGCCGCTCTGTTAACTTATCTCTCGCGATTCATTCGGAAAAGTGGAAATTCCATAGACATTATTTATTCGTCCGCGTCAGATAATTTTTTTTATTATTATTATGTAATAGCATAAAACAAAAGCCAAGGGAGTTGCATAAGCCTTAATTATTTTGCACTGGCTTTTGTGGCATTGAAATTACGTTTTAATTGTTGTCCGGTCATCATTCATTCTGGGGAAATTTTGTATAAAATTATAGAGCTTACTATATATTCTTTAATTTTGTCTATGAAATTATTTAAAACGTTTTTTATATATGTCATAATGCCCAGTGGCATATCTGCATTCTTAAAACATTTTTTAGAGGGATAAAATAATTAAAGACATTTTTCTTATTGATTATTTTATTGATTCCGGTCTAGTTTATAGCTTCATGACACATTGAGAGAAACCATTAGACATTGGGCGTCATAACACGTAAAAATTATGTTTTTGATTTACTTTTAACATTTTTTTCAAAAGGATATTTAGGAGGAAAATCTAAAAGGAATCATTTACCAAAAGTACACGCAAAAACTAAGTTATTCAAGTGTAAAAATTGCCTTACAGAAATGTACACTTTTTTGAAGGCTTTTCCCAAGCTTAAAATTTTTGTTTTTCCACATCAATTTGTGCAGCCAATTTGATGAGCCACCACACTAGCAATATTATTGCAAACATTCAATTTGCGTTGTTGGAAATTCAATTATTCTGGGAAGAAGGCGCTTATCAATTGACTTAAGTGACATGGGGATGCATTTTGAAAAAAACAACAAGCAGACTGGCGACTGGCGACTGCCAACTGGCAGCAATGTCAATGCCATCGATTGGCTGGGTGGTATCTAATTAAGTACAAGTCTTAGGAGCTCAGCTCTCTGGGAAATTGATGGGTTGGAAAATAAATTACACTGCGGCTTGCATCCATTCCACTTCCATTCACTGATTTTCCTGCATTTTAATTTGAAGGTGGCTCCCTTTATGCCTGCGGAATGATGGGAATTTACGGCGAAAGCGAGACCCCCGGCCTGATGGACGTCTTCCTCTTCGCCTCGCTGATATCCGCTGTGGATCCGGTGGCTGTTCTGGCCGTCTTTGAGGAGATTCACGTCAACGAGATCCTGTATATTGTCGTCTTTGGCGAGTCCCTGCTGAACGACGCCGTTACGGTGAGTGGCTTTATGGGTTTGACTGATTAATGAGATTTTGCGGTCGCGGATATCGGTTGTTATATCGAAGCAATTAAGTCAACAAGTGTTAAGGCTTTCCTTTTACCTATCCTGTGTAGGTCGTCATGTACCACATGATGGAGTCCTACAATGAGATTGGCTTGGACAAAATCATCGCCCAGGACATTGCCAGCGGCGTGGGTTCATTTTTTGTGGTTGCTTTGGGTGGCACTGCCATAGGTGAGTGAGTGGATGTTTCAAGAGCTTTTAATTGGATTTTATTTTTAAAGAATTTTTTTATTAATTTATTAATTTACGCAGAGTTCTGAATATTCCAGCAAGATATTTCTTATTTTTATTGAACTTGAAAAGTTTAACACTTTTCAATCCTTTAAAAATTCTATAAAAACAGTAAAACCTTCTAGACATTATTAATAACCGTATTAATATTAAATTTAAATATTTCCAGGCATCATCTGGGGCTTCCTCACCGGTCTGGTGACCCGTTTCACCGATCATGTGCGTGTCATTGAACCTATTTTCATATTTGTAATGGCCTATTTGGCCTATCTCAATGCGGAAATCTTCCACATGAGCGGCATTTTGGCGTGAGTAATAAATATTATAAATATTTATATTAATATTTTATTAATTAATTAACTCTATACGCAAACAGCATCACATTCTGTGGTATTACAATGAAAAACTATGTGGAATCGAATATTTCACAAAAGTCGCACACGACTGTTAAATATGCCTTGAAGATGTTGTCGAGCTCGGCGGAAACTATCATATTTATGTTCCTCGGCGTGGCCACTGTCAATAATATGCACGTATGGAATACGTGGTTTGTGGTTCTCACTATTGCCTTCTGTTCGGTGTTTCGTGTGATTGGTAAGTGTCTTCAAAATTTAGTAAATAAAATCTTTAACGCTATATCTCTTTTATTTAAGGTGTCATCCTGCTCTCGGCCATTGCCAATAGATTCCGTCTCCACAAGTTATCCCGCGTGGATCAGTTTGTGATGTCTTATGGCGGTCTACGTGGCGCTGTGGCCTTCGCCTTGGTGCTGCTGGTGGATGAGAATGTGGTCAAGCAGAAGAATATGTTTGTGACCACCACAATAGCTGTGATCTACTTTACTGTCTTCCTGCAAGGCATCACCATCAAGCCGCTGGTCAAGATACTCAATGTGAAGCGGGCCAACAAGCGTAAGCCCACGATGAATGAGCGTATTCATGAAAGGGTGAGTCTATCTGTCCTCTAAGATCTAAGATAAATAATCCAATTAAAATTATATACTTTCTCCTTAGTTCATGGACCATTTGATGGCCGGCATTGAGGATATTGTGGGCAAGACAGGCAACTATAATGTGCGTGATAAATTCAAGCGCTTCGACAATCGCTTCATTCGCCCGCTGCTGATCAGAGATCTCAAGGTATATTTATTGTAGCCTAAGTTTAAGTATAATCGCACGACCTAAAACTGCCACTCAGGAAGTGAATGAGTTCCATTTACTGGATCGCATTCCTATGCAAAGTTATGAGCGTGATTTGGACAAGAGTAAGAGGCTAAGAAGTTCTTCCCTGGATGGGCAGAACTCAAGATCACGAATGCAGCGTCGTGATGCAAGCATTCCCAGGCGAACAAAGTCTATCAAGATCTCATACGAAGAAGATGATGTCTAGTAATAAGTTTTTATTATGAAAAACCAATCTTTTTATGAGCTTTAACATTTTATATAATATTTTGTTTAGGGCGCTGAGCCGAAAATCATTGAGACGTACTCCAAACTGACAATGCGCGATGCCATGGAGGTGATGAGACGGAATCCATCGACCATTGGCCAGATGACGGGCACTGAGTCAATGAGCGCCCTGTTCCGGAATTATACCAATAACTATATTGGCGGCAGGTGGGCACCGCCAACCATATACACCACATGGTAAACGAATTTTGGATTGAATATGAATTGATATCGTTACACGTTGCCTGTACTCACACCGAAATGATCGTCTATATATATTGCATGAGTACGAAATAAATTCGAAATTCAAAATTCGAAATGTAGTTCAATTTGACCGAAACTGTAGCATGAATGAAACTGCACAAAAGTATAATTTCTAAACTAAAATTGGCCACTAACACAATTGAAAACACACACAATTTAATGAGAGGTGTCACAGTTAAAGAATTTTAACTCTTTTTAAAATATTTAATATTTATTTAATATCTAACAAAGTAGATAAATCTATTAAAATCTATTTTAATTAAACCTTTAGTCTAAAACAATTTACTTTTCTAATTTAAATATATTGAAATAATACAAATAATTAATAATACTTTTAATAAATAATAATAAACTCAAATGAGCTATTATTTAACACTTAGTTCTTTCTACTATTTAATTATTTTCCCTATAGATTTAAATGTGACACCTCCTTTTTTTAATAACTTTATATTTCTGCATATATCTGAAATTCGTTTAACCACTTTTTATATATTTTCTTCAACTAAATATGCCTTCTGTATGCCTTCCCATAATTTATATCTATACTGACGCCCTATTTAATTCACCTTTGTAGTCCCAGTCTGACAAATCTAGACAATACTTGTTCGCGTAATCTGGACATGGCTGAGCTGGATTACAATCCATCCAAGAAGGATCTGACTGATGCCAAGATCCATCATCTGTTGGCCGAAGAACTGAAGCCTTATAGAAGGGTATGTACTATGCCAGATATATTTTCCCATATCTCTCTCTCTCTCTTGCAATAATCAACTTTTGGTTGGATATTTTATATAGCAAAAAACAGTTTAAGCCTTTATTATAACCCCCCCAAAAAAAGAAAGTATAAATTCACGCTGCCCAAAAGTTTCTGCCTTTCCTGTTTCCTTTTTTGATTAATATTTGGTATTTGTCAATCAATCACTGAAGGGGTCGTGTTATGCCGAGTTCCACTGTAAAATCACATTCGAATTTTCCTTTCTGTTCTGTACTTTGGGCATTTAGTTTCCTCACACACACTTTCTCTCTACGCTTCTTGCTCTAAATATATATGAATATTGATGGCCAAACCGCTCTGACTCTACATATGAATAATATAGATATATATGTATGTTCATCGATATATTTGTAATTAATCGTTTATTTAATTTCTTTCCCGTTGTTTCGATAACTCAACATCTCTCTCAACTTCTCGACAACAACGTGTCAATAAAATATATATCGAAACTGCTTCAAACTTTCGTGTGCATACAAAAAAAAATATAAAACAAAATTTCGATATCAAATCGATAATTTTGAAAAATATCGCGATAAATAAAGGCTTCAATACAAATGGTACGAATAATTGGTTTCTGTTCTAATTAATTTGATCTGTTTCTTGGTTTCTTTTGATAAACTCCTTTCGAATTAACAAATATGAAACCTTTGTTAAATGTTACACGTTGTGTGTCTGTACTAATTACTCTTTGACTGCAAAAATTATTTAGTTCAACCTTCTAAATGTGTCTTCTAATTGGTGTCTTGATAATACATATATTTTAATCTTTAAATAATGCTAAACTAATTTATTTAAAAAAAAACGCAAAGCTTAATTTAGTCCCATAACCATTTATAATTGAAGAATTATGGAGTTCTTTGAGGATAAATATACTCCTTAAATTAGTTATATTTCCGGGTAAAAGCCATAATTTTGTATTAGTGAAAATTATAAACTAAATAAGTACAAAAATGTAATTTACATTTTTATAGCAAACTTTACTAAAGATCTTATATTTTTTGGACTAAGAAATATTTATAAAACTGGGTTCTAAGGAGATATAAAAAGCTCCTTATTTAATTTACCGAACATTTAATTTTGTTTATAATAATAATAAAGAGTTGCAATTTTTTAAAGTAATTGTTGAGTAAATGAAACAAATATTAAATACCTTTAATCAATATTTCTACTACAACTTTTTTTTGCCAATGCCTAAATGTTTATTGTAAAATGTAATGTTAACACCTACAAATAACACAATTTATTAATAAAAAAATACTTTATTCACAAATACAATAAATACAACAAAGACAATCTGACCAAAATACATATAAATTATAATTACAATGTTTTAAATTATAAACACAAAAGATAACAATATTTGTTTGTTATTTTTCCCAATTTCTTAAAATACTCATTATTAAGCACTTTAATTTTACACAAATTAGCGTACAAAAACCACACCGTACACTGAATAAATATCTTGTCTGCCTATATTTGTTGTGTTCACAATTATATATTACATATATCGTAAAGAAATATAATATTTCGGGATGAAAGGACCTTAAATATAAATGAACACTTGATTCCATATTAATCTCTACTCCTAAGATGTACAAATGTTTATGGAAAGCCGTTTACACTTACTCAGTTGTTGTTCTTGTGCAAATTAATCGTATTTTATATACTACTCCATACTATATGTATCTGTCCTATACTGCAATTAAAGTAACCATAAGCTACTTACATCTCTATCTCTCTATATTTACATCATTGCGCTGGCATTTTATGATTTTTGAAACCTAATTTGCTCCATCCAATGTTTTTACAGCACCGTCGTCTTAGTTATAGCCGACACGCAGTAGATGACAGAGATTTGTCCACACAGGTGAGTAGAGAGACAGACACTGAAACAAAAAAAAAACACCAACCAAACTGCAATAATTTGCTTCTCTCAATTTGGCTAACAACTTTGTAAAAATTAACAATAAATCTACAATATTACTCTTCTCTATCTCTTGCAGGTCAATTACAAAATGCAAATGAATTTCCGGCGCATGTTCAATGATCGTAAACATCACAAGCGCAGCAAACGTGGGGCCAGTAATAAGGTGAGGCATCTGGTTAATATTTTTAAATCTCAAAGAAACCTATTTTAATGGATATCTTCTTTGTTATCCTTAGGAGGCCAAGGAGAATGTCAAGCAGAATCATGTCTCGTTCCATGATTTCCAACAGAACGGCACCACCAAGCAGCTCACCAATGGTACGGGTTCGAGTTCAAACCATTCACGAAAAAAATCTTACAGAAAAAGACATACTCACAATTCACTTAACAAATATCGTAGATTAGAAATAGGTAAATGACGCTAAAAACAGCAATTAAATTTTAATCCAAAAATTGAACAAACAACAACATCATGTTGTAGTAGAAAATCTCTCAAATCGAATTGGTTGTAGTTTTATATTTTATTTTTCTATTTTTATTTAGCCAAGACAGCTTATAAATTTTTGGAAAAATATTTATAACAATCAGCTGTCTTTATGATTCTTAAGTTTGTAGTGAAAAAGTGTAGTAATTTTTTATTTTTAAATCTAGTTTCATGCGTCATACAAACCTAACTCATTAACCAATCTTCATTTTTACTTTTCACTCTACTAAAACCCGTTTTATTTTAGTTTCGAAATTATTAGGGGTGTCACAGAAAATAACAAGAGTTTTTGAAATCGATTTAAACTTGTTTTTAACCTCTGTTTTCAATATTTAAAAAATCTTTAGCATTTTCTAAGGCACTCCTATTTTTTATTTAATTGTTAGAGGAGTTTTCCAGATGTGGAATTAACATCTTGCAAACTTCTTCAAAAATCATTCTTCAAAATTAAATGAATAACCCGAAAAAAGATTGGAAATAATTTGTATTTAATTGGTAACTAATTTGTTTTCTACCAAAACCTTCTCTTTTTCTTCCCCGCATCGCTCACCCTTCCAAACTGATGGCAAATAAAATAAACTACACAAAAATACAATGCAAAACTCCTCACACATACACGATTGGCCAAAAAAAAAAACTGAACCTAAATTTGTGCACTAAACCATAAAAAATACTTAACCTAACTTTGTGCACTAAAACATAACAACAAAAACTAACACCGACATTCATGATATGCTACTGCCTGCGACCATTTGTTAAATATTTGTTAAACTTAACCCAACTGCAACTGCAACTGCTAAAGACTATATTAACAATGTGCTTAATGAAACAGCCGAGGATTGCCAACAGAATCCCAACGAGATCAATGTTGTTGGCCCCAGCGACGATTGGGATGATGGCCTGACCTTCACCGCCAAATCATCACGTAAGTGTTCTCATTACTCTCTCTCTCAGACCCCATAGGTGTATGTATTTATTAACACTTTTTATTTCTTGTAACTAATATTTGAGTTTTGTGAGAGGTTGTCTACATTGAGTATAGGCAGCTTTCGGTTTCCTCTTTTTAAATACACAAATTTCTAGTTTATTGTGTAATTTCTTCAAAAAGGTGCCTCAAACAATGGTTGAGACTCCTTTTTAGAGATCTTAAATAGCTAGAAATTTGCGTTTCAAGTCTCCTCATTTTTACAACTTGTGATCAGATCAGTCATATGGCAATATCTGATATATATTCTCCATCCAAACCACCAAGAAACTTGTTCGACTTGTTTGTTTTGTTCAGTACACACAAAAATGCCATCATTTTATATATAACTTTTCTTTGCCAAAAAGAAATGAAAGCAATCTTCAAAAGGTTTTACAAGTATCTGTAAATATTATATATATATATCGACTAGTTGAGTAGACTGAACAAGGTTTTTGTAGTAGGTAAATATAATAATTATAAATAATAAATAAAAAACACACAACGATTATTTCGTTGCTTTGCTGCTAGTCCTTTTTAGTTGATTTTCCTTAACCACTGTTAATCTTCTGTTTTTTATTGTATTTCTGCATTGGTTTTTTTTAATCCTAAACACTTAAGGAGAACCTAAATAAAAGCTATAACAACGAACTTTCTATATATACTTTTTTCTTGTTTTATGCCTTCCCAATTATTTCGAAAAAAAATAAATCACTAAAAAATACGAAAAACACAAAACCGATAAAATGTTGCTGGGCGCAAACGAATGAATACGAAAAATTACAAACCATTACGATTAGCTGACTCGGATCGCGCCAATAACAATTCCCTGATAGCCCACATCCAAAACCTGCCCGGCTTCGATGCCTCCAAGGCGCGCATCGTCGTCCAGCACTATGCCCCGCGGGTCGACGACAGTCCGGAGCCAGAGTTAGACTCGCCGGACCAGGCCGTCGGGCCCACGGCCGCCGAGCTGATATTGCCATGGCGGCGGGACCGTTCATACCAGAGCATTGGTAAAGGAATCACACAAACAGAATCCACATCAGCATCACCAGCTCAGATCATGTTTCACAAAAAAAAAAAAAAAATCAGCAACATTTACCACAACATTTTGGAATACAGTTTTTTGGATAGAAAGCTTCACGCACTTCTCCCTCATTTATAGATGTTTACATTCCTAGAACATCTCTTTATAGTATTTTTGGTCAGAAAAATATGAGGGAATTTTAATCAGTAATTTATTAATTTTATTAAAATTTAGGGAATCTTGCTTAATAATTAATTTAATTTCTGCTAAGAAAAACGTAGGGAATCTTGCTTAATAATTTATTAAATTTCAGCTGAAACCGATGTAGGGAATCTTGGGCAGTAATAAATATTCTGCTCAAAAAAATATAGGGAATTTTGCTCAATAGTTCATTTAATTAGTGCTTAAAATAGGAATTGGAATCTTAATCATTATAATTTTCAAATAAGAAATAAGGGAATAAGGAAAATATATAGATATTTCCAAATAGATAATTATCAAAGTTGCATAATATATTAAATCTGTAATGAAGATTTAAATTAAATCTATCAGGGCTGCCACAGAAATTGGTGTAAATTTGAAATCATTTAAAAGCTCTTCCTAAAAGTATGCTACAAATCGTTAGCTTAAAAAAACCGAAATGAACTTATTAAATTACGATGTTTAATTTAGGCAAAGTTAACAGAATTAGTTAACAGAACAATAAAAAATTAATAAAAACCTAAAAACAAAAATTTTACAAATTATGTAAGCATCTTAATACGTAGCTTATATCTGCATATCCAGAAAGCTAATGAAATATTTTACAGCAAATTTTTAGGGCACCTAAATAAACGATTTCAAATCGCTTAAATATATTTCTGGCACCCTTGCAAAGCCTAGGTCTAGTGCTAATTGAGCCTCCAAAATAATGTTTCTCTCAGTAAACAAAAGAACCCCACTTGCATAATCATATGTGATATATATACCTCACCCACTCTTGAGTCTCACACAATTACACCTCTCGCCCCATTTACCAACCATTTTACGTGTACTTTGACCTCATATTAAGCCAGTCATTAACTCGTTTATAGAGTGCCTTAAGCTTAGTTCAATATCAATCGTATTTTGTGCTCAGCACTTTGCGCGATTACCTCGTTTCTTCCGTTCCGTTCTGAGTTAATCCACTTGAGTTAATCATTTAGTGCCTAATACTATTATTTTCCTTAACTCGATTGAATCCGATATACTTATTTAGCCATGCTAAGTGTTGCCTAGACGTAGCTGCCCATCTAATTACCAATAGCTGTCATCACATTGTGTTCGTGCGTCGTCGTTTAACGTCAAATTGCTCGTAGAAGGCAATCGCCATTGATTGGTAGTCGCTAGCCTCTAGTCTCCACCACGAATGCAGTTGAATTGCCAAGTTATTTAATGCCAAAAAAAAAAAGCTCGAAATTACCTGCATTTTAGAACCATCAACTTACCTAAAACCAATTTGAAAAGTCGTCACATTAAAACAAGATTTCGATATTTAAAAAATTGAACTAAAAAAAAAGAATACGAAACGTCAAAACAAAGCATGGCATTTTTGTGCATGACCAAATTTTTTCTTGCTTTAATTTTGATTTATTTTTTAATTTTTATGTCCCCTTAAGATCGAATAAATAAGGAAGAAAATAAATACAATTTAAGGGGGTCTATAAATAAATAGGTGACTGTATTTGCTGATAAAAAAAAGTATGTTCTGGTTCAATATTTATAATAGGTTTTGTCATTACTCAGGCAGATCTGGATTTTATACTATTTTATTAATTAAAATATTAAAGTATAAAGCAACTTTTATTAGTTGAAAATATATATTTGAAGCTACACTTATTTTATACCCATACATATGTATGTATAATAATTATAAAATATTAAAATTAAATAGTTAAATTTAAAAAATACATTTAAAATATAATCAGGAATGTCATAAAAATTTCAAGAGCTTTAAAATCCCTTTAAGAAGAGTCTAAAAGTATGCAATAAAATGGTTTCAAGGACCAAATTCAGGTTGTTTAAAATTTTGTAGCATATTTATGGAAACTTTTTTAAAGGATTTCAAAACCCTGCAGATTTCTGTATATTTAAAAACTTGTCGTTTATAAGATTAATGTTAATTCCCTTTACTGGTTAGAAAAGCTCTTAGGTTTTCATTTCTTATTTTTGTTTTCCTAAGTCTTTCCAATTTTCCTTGAGTTGTGCGCACTTTGTTTGTGTATTTGCCCTTTTGACTGTGTTCCTTTCTCCATCAACTGCGTTTTCTGTTTCCAATTTGTTGAGAAAATTTTCCCCACCACAAAAAAAATAAAAACCCCCAAAAGAGCGACAGCTTTAAGCGATCCAATGCCAGAGCTGCATGCAAAAAGCCTTTAGAATGATTTCCCAAAACGTATTTCTCCAACATTTCGATGGTTATTTACATTTTCTATAATTTTTCATTTGCGATCTAGTGGCGGAGCATCCAATACCCGAGGAGGATCGCAATTTGTCCCGCGAATCCGATGGCGAGAGACGCGTGGCCACGCCCACGGCCACGGAATCCCAACTGCCTTGGAAGCGGCAGGGCGACGAGTGTACGGATGCAGTGCAGCAAAACGAGTTCCCGGCCTGGGCCTCCAACAAGGAGTACTTGGCCTACAACTCGCCCAGTGCAACATTCCTAGGTAATGTATACATTTCGATGCAGGTTTTTCGAGGAAAGAGTGGAAAAAGTATCTAGGGGGGAATTTGGGAAAGGGAGTTGTTTCTCCTTCGACAAACACACAACAATTTCCGGCTGGTTATTGAGGGACTTGGGGCTCTCTCTCTCCCTCTTCTATGATTGTTCTTACCCATATTGAATATTCATGTCCTCAGTTGATTACTGTTTGTACATTGGCAAATACAAACTGGCTGCACAGAGAGAAAACGTGAGACAATTGTAGCTTGTAAAATTGTTTAATATTAAAGAATATATGCAATAAAAATTAAATTAAAATTAATGAATAGGAAATATATATTATATAATATTTGTACAAAAAACCTTTAGACAGATTTGAAATTAAGCCAATAATTTCAGAGTATTAACTAGGCTGCTTAATATCAATAGAAAAATTCCGATATGATTTATCGACAAAATTTAAGCAATCATATCGAAAACATAATTTAATTGAGTATATCGAAGTTTAAAAATATTAAATTGGTCGCAATTAACAATGAAATTATTAACAATAAAGAAAACAATTAAAACCGCGGTATTATCTATAATTCAAATTGCTTTTGAAACCTCAAACAGAATATCGAATTATCGAAAATAAAAAGCAAGGTGATAATACCGATTATATTTAAAATATAAAAACAGTATGAATTTATCGATTTATCCACCAGAGTATAAAATTAATTAATACAAACGCTTTTTAAAAGGCTTTCCTTAATATTTTTATGAAATTTACATTTGTTATATATAATTTTCATCACTTTTTTCTCTGTGTAGCAGCAGTTTTGTACATATCGATCCGTCAGTATATATCCGTATCAGTGTATATATAGTTTACTCGTTTCCATTAAGAGCACTAAAGCGAAACAAAAATTGTAACCAAGAACCGATGGCAAAATTGCACCCCATTTCTCTTGTGTGTGTTTTTTGTGATTTCTTCTACGTTGATTTCGTTGTGATTTTTCCTTAACATTTTTCCATTTTTCTTTCTCTCTTTTCCCCTCCGCATTGTTTTCCTTCGGTAACTGTTGCCCACACACCACAACCACGACCACAAATCGACACCATTGTATACGAACACCCTGTAAAAACACTCGCAACTCCAACTCCAACGATGAATCCAAAACCGATAAACAAAAAATAAAGGTGGTATAAACAAGCCTAAACAGCCCAAGTCCGTCATAGGTCTCTTCCGGCGAGAGAGTTCCAGCTCCAAGGCCGGCAGCGTGGGCGTCGGCAGTTCGGGAGCCGTGGATGCCGGCAGCTCGGATGCCATGGTTGTGCCTCTGTCCACTGGACAACCGTCCGTTGTCCCATCGACATCCTCCATGCACAATCCACGTCTGGACAAGCGCTCGCAGTCGATATCGTCGGGTTCGCTTGGCGCCGGGCCTGGGCCAGGAGCTGGATCCCACCAGCTCGGTCCGGATGGTCATTCGGGACCGTTTCCGGTCACGGCCAGCCATCGCCGGAATGTGCGCAGAGGCTCCATGCTGGAGCTGAGCGGGTAAGTGAATCTTTTTCCATCTGGTCAGACACCAATGAACAAAAAAGCTACACCTAATTGTCTGGTCTATTGATTTTGTGCCGATATTCATCCAGTGTTTTGGGTCGTTTTTATTTGTGAATGAAATGGGTCTCAAGTGAGGGGTTTTTTAAAATATTTTAAAGGGATATTCGATAGATTTTATTATTTAAAAAAAAATCTGTAATAACTATTGTGTTTTGAAATCATTGAAAATGCAGTCAATACTGTGTTTATTAAAAATAAAATCTTAATTTACATTTGGAAGTTTTATGCATCATTTTATGTGATTTTAAAGCGTTTGCAAAAATAATTAAATTAAATACAAATTGATACACAAAAAATTATAATATACTAAAAACTAATTATATAATTGAATACATGTTATTATATTTTTATAAATTATTTTAGAATTATTTTCTCAAAAAACAAATCATATAGAGTCATAAAATTGATTATTTTTTACCCTTAAAGTTAAATATATCCCATAAAAGGATCAAATACCTATCTACTTAAACCCCAACTTTAAACCCATTTCAATTCAAAATCATTGCTATAATCATGCTTGTAAATACTAACTACAGCTTGCATTAGTAATCAATCATAATACTACTTAAATTTTCTGTTTATATTTTAACTCAAACTACTAACAAACTTATTTTTTATTTAGCGCCTAGTAGAATGATTAGAAAGTACTTAAAAACCCCATCCAAGTCTCTAAAAATATATTTATATATATTTCTTCTGCATGAAATGCTTCAAGGCAATTTTATATAATTTAGCTTAAGAGTTTTTTCAACAGTGTGATCTGGCTCAGTTAATCTTCCACATTCGCAGATGTCAAAAATACAAAATTTGTTTCCTTTACGGACCTACCTTAACCTGCTTAAAATTAGATAAAATTCTTCCCTCCTGTTTATGAGTCCCATGACAACATCCAAATCGTTTCAAGCCTAAAACTTTTCCAAAATAATTGTCGTTAAATTCCTGTAATATTTTTTCCAAAGTTTTCCGCTTTAATGTTGCTAATAAACACTTTAATCGTCTTTTGTTGCACCTTTTCCGCAGCATAAATTTAATTTCTCCACACCAAAAATTGACAAGGTAATCACTTTGGATTTTTAAATTATTGTAAAATCGTCCAAAAGTGTGCTACAAAATATCATAGCACTTTAGGACGGTTTTACCAATTGATTTGAAATCCTTAGCAATTACTTTGTCGCTCCTCAATATGCCTTTGTGGGTTTTCCTGTCGTTTGAGCTTCTTCCGTCTGTTTCTTTTATTGTGATGGTTATCTTACAGACTCATTGCAACTGGACGCAGGCCCAGTAGAATTTTGCAATTTAGTCCGGGAGCCACTAATTTACTAGAGTCAGCCAAGATCACAACTCCTTCTCCTCCACATCCTTCTACTTCTACTTCAACAACAACAACAACTACTACAGTAAAGACAGCCACCAAGAACAACAAGAACACCACCAACAACTCAACAGATACCACATCGGGCAGCGGGACTATCTCGACGCCCGCATCCCCAAGATCGGAGGATAGCGACACCATCCACTACTATCCAAAGTAAAAATCGAAATCTTGAGTGCAATCCAAACCGGCCATTATATCGAATTTCGAACTCTGTGAACTAAAGAGACAATGCTAAACTTACACATATACTACTAGCGTACATATATTTACTCCGAATACTAACCACACGATCCTTATATATACACATATATATATAGTACATATATATTGTATATAAAGCCACAGATCAGAGCATATCATTGTAGAGTAACGATCAGTATCAGTCCTTGTAGGTTTGAGAACTTTGCTAGCAATCTCTATCCTCATCTCAGCTGGAATTGGTATTAAACTCTCTCTAGACTAAAATCGATTTCCTTGAAATTCTCTTGCAATTGGATTCAAGCTTCATTCGCACTCACACCGAGCTCCAAACTGGCCTACCCACAAAATTTTCAAGTGTTCACTGTATATATATCTTTGAAATTAGGATGTTCTTTGATTGGTGATCGATTCAGTACCAGGAATTCGCTACTATCATTCAAAAAGATAAAAATTATGCTGGGCTGCTGAACAAGTTTCATTTTTTGTTGCAATTTATAGAGGATTAGCATGTATTTTACGTATAACAGTGGTATAACAGTTTTATTACACATATATAACAGTTCTAAAAATTTTTAAACTAATTTCTAAATTATTTTTTTACCAAATTACAACTTTTCAGTCGTATAACAGTTATGCCACTGTTATAAAACAATTTTTAATAAACCCAACTCCATGTTTTTGCATACATTTTATGTTTTTGATTGTCCTATATGTGCAATATTTCGATCCTTAACAACATATTTAACCCAACCTGAAGCAAATGCAATGCAATTTCTAAAAACAATTAACAATTTCCAATTAAAAAAATTGACTTCAACTAAATTTGCCACACATAATGTCTGCCGTGCTGTGTTTCTTTGTTTTGTGATTCAATTTCCAACCAAAATCCAAAAAGGAAAACAATAACCAAACCAAGGTCTAACTAATAACAAAACTTTTAATGATTAATTGACCAGATTAATTGATTGGCAAACGATTTGACGAAAAATTATATATTCTTTTAGCGGCGTCTCAATTGAATCTGATTAGCCCAAAGCGACGCGAAAATGAGCACAGAACCAGAGCACTTAACTAGCTAAAAATACACACACTAAATGCATAAAGAAAAGCACACACGCACAAAACACACTCGCACACCACACACACATGCACAAGCAAACTGTTATACAGTTGAGCACCTGTGATAACTTCCTTAGACACAAATTTCTTCATGTGTATCCTTAAATGGCTTTAAACCCAAGAACTCTATATATGTGTAAGTATTAATCAGACAAAAAGTATCTTTCCAAAACGTGGGTAGGCACAAGAAACCATTAAAACCAAGGATAATATAAAAAATAAGATATGTAACGCCAAACATTTTTATAGCATTAGATCTCAGGTAACCGAGAGACCTGTTACGAACTTAATAGCTAATAGAAATTAAATTGCTTCCACATTATTATTAAAAATATCTACGCGTTACTTATCTTATTCATTTATATTGTCCTTGACCAAACCCACACCCTCTTAAACACTAATCTCCTGTGCTAATTGTTATTTATTATCTCCTAATTGTTTACTTTAAATAATTCAAAATCCCAAGAGCGGACAACAAAGAAATTGTATTGTATTTACAAACCAAAATGTAGAAAATGTAGAAAAGTAGAACTGTTATACATATACTGTGCCTTAAACACTCGTCTTCCCCATTTATACGCTTACCTGTAAACTATTTATCTTCCATATGTTTCTGTTCCACTTTTGCCCTTTCGTAGTGCTTAAAAATAAATGTGATTTTTACAAAGTGCTTCGATTTACTCTTTAATCTTACTTTTTCATAAGTTAATTCGTAGCCGTATTTAGTAGTAGCCTCATGCCTAACCATTAACCCAAGTCAAGTCCCAGAACCCAACCGAATCATTAGCCAAAATTGATCGCAACTTTTGACATTAACTTTCTACGCCTTCTCTTCACATCATTTTCCCTCCCACCTTCGAACTCCACCACCGAAATCGACACGCACACACCACACACAACATCGACAACATCGCCAACACCGCCACGACCACCAACCACCACCCACAGAGACACAATACCCGAGGAGTCGTCGTACCAGCACGGGCACTCCAAGTCCCTCTGCGAGCCGGCGGACACGGACGACTGGGAGGGAGCACCCCTGTCCGCCGCCGCAGCCGGTGGAGCGGCCAACAGCGAGCGAATGATGCATAGTGGCCGGGAGCCGCTTCTGCCACGTCCCTCCAATACGCCGCGTGCCCAGATCCGACGCATGCAGGCCGGAGCGGTGGGTGGAGCGGCGGTGAGTTTGGCCGGCCGAAAGAATCAGGTGACCAAGGCGCTGTTGGACTACGAGGATTCTGAAACGGATTCCGAGGAGAACGACGACGACGACGACGATGAGGATGAGGACTTTGATTCGTATGATGATGAGAACATTGTGGTCACCACCTTTACCACGCCAGCACCGAGCAGGAGGCCGGGCTCTAGTCCGGGTTCGGATGCAACCACCACCACGACAAGCATTCGGCTGACCCGCAACAACGACGAGAGCATCATTTGAGTATCGAGCACGGATGGCGACGTGGAGGAGGATGCCGAGGAGCTACCAATACGTTCGCGAAGGAGTCTGTTCCCCTACGAGATGTTCTACTAGCCCCCTGGACACACATTTCTATGATTAGTTAGTAAGCCCAAAGTTGACACAAAAAGTGAAAGAGTTGCTAAATAGTTTCCCCGAGAAAAATGAAATGGTTTTAAAGAAAGCTTTATAAATAATTAAACAAATTAGTTAAAACCAAACCGGAAAAGAGTCGAAACAGCAGCTTAGTTAAGACGGAAAATATAGAGAGAAAATTGTATATAAAACCAAATATTGAAAAACTAATTAATTTTTGTCCTTGAGTCGCTTTTAAACTTTTTAACTTCCAAATTTGTGTTTAGTGTTTAGTCCCAAACAATTGTTAGTTATTCTTATGTACTATCTAGTATATATATATATATATACTTGTATTATATATATATAAAACCATTTAGTGATTACAGCTGATGTGTTCCAAAAAATATATATAGCAAGCAAGTAAATTAATTAATTAACAAAAAGCATAGCCAAAGTTCATTCTAAGCCTACGCACTAAAAAGTTGATTTCGTTGTTTGTTTTAGTTTAGGCCAAAAAAAAGTACTAAAATTTAGATCGCATTTTGATAATGTGTTGCTAAAAAAAACAGTACTTACAGCACGTACTTAGTTCGATAAAAATAGTAAAAAGTGCAGAGTTTAGTTCAATTTTAGCTTTAGTTCATAAATTAGGATGCCCAACAATTAAGGCAGGCAAAATCCTGTTTCAAAGTAATTAATTTCCAGATAGCCGAAGATTCAGAACAAAAAAGAAAGTTTTTCCCAACTGAAACTGTGGCTAAAATATACGCAATTCATTGTCTTAGAAATATACTTTAAATGCATTTGTAAAACATTTTAATTTTTTTTTTTTTTGTATTTATAAAGCAGTGACTGTTGAGAAAAACTTTCGCTGTGGAAAACTATGAAATGTATACACAAACTAAAACCTAAACTATAAAAGCGAGCAAGGTAAATGAACAGAGTTATGTAATTTATAAATTATTTTTGTAAACATTTACGAACGATAAAAATAATATAAAATGTAACTTAACTAAAGGTGGAAATGTGAGAGCGAGCGTATGTGAGAGTGTATGACTAGGATTGAGCTAAACCAAAGCATAAAAGTAAAGATTAATATGCTCAAAGATAAGGAAAACCAAAGTAAATCAAACACAAGATGTAGATATAAATGCTGATGTAGATCTGAAGACGCATTAGGAGACACTGAGCCAACTGGGAACACAGACACACAACACAGTAGCCAATAGAGCCGGAAGCGGAAATAGTTTCTGGAATTCCTACCAACCCACAAATTAATTGCGGGGACAAACAACTAAACAAGAAGTCGTAAGAAATCGTAAGAAATCGTGGAAATACCTACCTACCACAAGTAATGCGAGATAAATATATATATTTTCTAACTATAATTTAGCGCCATTCAAAACCTATGTCTTAAGTAGTTTATGTTCTATCCAAGAAATTGCCTTCTGAATATGCACACCACAACCAGAGATCAGTTCGAATTGGAGCACAGGAAATCCCCTGTCCGACGATCCCCTTCGTTTCTTCTACTTATTTCGATCCGAAAGACAATAAACAGCTTCAGGAGAAGGACACAACAACAGGCTCTTGGAAATTGTCTAGAGATCCTTGGAAAAGGAAATATAAATCAGAGCTGTGTTACCATTATATGAGCGTGTAGGAGGTTCTCCCATATTAAATTGAATTACTCGCAATCTGGATTAAAAAAAAAGAATTAAGCTGATTTCGGACAACGGATTGTGGCCTAAACAATTTAATTATTGGACAACGCTGTGGCTCATAAATAAATTACTTGCTTAGGTCTACCAAAAAGAAACTAAAAAATATAAATTCAATTGATAAAACGAAAAAACGAACAAAAAGTGTGTTTGCAATTTTCATACCGTAGGCCTTAAGTTGTGCATACTTCAAAAAATTGAATATAAAACAAATATTGATAGCGCAAAATAAAATTAAAACTAAAAAAAGAACACGATACAAAAACAAAAAGAAAAATTGTAAATTGTTAAACTGATTTTAAATATTAAATAAGAAAAAATTTTACTAAAAATACAAAATAAAAAGAAAAAAGCGAAATAATAATTTAGAACGGGAGAGAGTCTAATAATTTGTGGTTCATGTTGGGGGCCTTTCTCTTCACCAGCAGCAGCTCGGCGGCTTCTTGGGCAACTGCCAGTCAGCAAGGACCCTCCTGCCCACCAATCGGTTGTCCTCGTCCTGGAGCATGGACTCTGCCATCTGTTCGGTGCATTCGAAGCGGAAATAAGCACAGCCCATTAACTGGCCATCGCTCTGCTTGCCTATGTGCACCGCCTGGATGATGCCTTGGACCTTGTCCTCGCCCTGATCCGCCTGGTATCCCCGCCACTGGTGCCATAACCTTTGGATTCTATTGGATTTTCTTACGCTGGCATTTGAATGGGGATCTTGAAGATGAAATCTCGGGACTATATTGACACTTGGATGGGGTTCTTGTTCTAGTTGTTGCTGGATTTCTGCGGGCGGGATTTTTTGGGGCATATTATTTTAGGTATAATAGTACTGAGAGGTTTAAAATATCGAAAATATCGTAAAATTGAATATATAGAATTTTTAAATACCACGAGATATACGGAAAATATTGTGAAATTAATGAATTTGTCACCTTTTTCTATATATCAAATAGAATATAAATTTATCGCTTATGTATCTCAACGTTAAAATCGAAACATTTCATTAACTTTAATATATCGAAATTTTAAATATCGAATAATAAACGTTAAACGTTAAACTTAATCGAAAGATATCACGAAAAATATAAATATTTTCTTTCTTTTTCCGATTACATTGGTCAGATATATTAAAAAGAATCAAAAATGTATTGAAAATGTTGTTTAACGTTGGAATAAATATCGACTTTCGGGTATTAATACAGTATCAATCTATTAAAATATCAATAGATTAGCAAATATATAGCAAACTCCTTATATTTAGTAAGAAAACTAGAGACATTTGTTTTTCTTTAAAGTTCCGTTTATACATTTATTGCACCAAATATGTGTAATTTGTTTATTTTTCATAATTTATTCATTATTTTATTTACTTGTTCTTCTAATTATGGTTTGAAACTGATATATTTCAATATGTTTTAAGTTATTTTTTTAGTTTTTTTTTGTCAAAGGATTCACTTTGTTTCCTCGCTGAAGATGTGTTTCTTCCCTTTGTTTATATAGGTAAATATATATATATTTGTATATATATCGATGGTCACCATTTCGCGTTTAAAGTGAGTCTCTCTCAGTGTAAGGTGTGTGTCTGTGAGTTTTTGTGTGCTAATGCATTTTGGGTTTGGTTTCTCCTGGTAAATTGTTCTTAAGCTTGGTTTTACATTAATTAACTTTCGTAACGATTAAACAAATACGCTTATATATGAGCGAGCATTATAATGTATAATGTATGTATGTGATTTTCGCTTGTTTTCCTTGTTATCTAAAGAAATCGGTAGTACCTGACTCTACATACTATATATGCATGTATATATAGTACTATATATGTGGTATATGCTTAGTTTTTTTGTGGCTCTTTGTACATACATATATATGATAGAATCAATAATCAACCCAACATTAGCTACATAAATATGTGTGTGTTTTGTTAATGCTTTTAGAATTTCCCCGCTAAATAACGTTTTCATTTTTTTGGTTTTGTTCATTTTCTTACTTTGGTTTCGTTAATAATAGAGCTATAGACGCATAAATAGTTGTGGTATGCAATAACAAGTTACGATTAAGTTAATCCATGGGGGTAAGGTGATCGTTTTGGTTATTAGTTGTTAGTTTTTAGGTTTTTTTTGTTTTGGTTGAAAGGCATTCGACAGTGTGTACGAAATAGCGTATAGAATATATTTATATAATATGTGTGTGAGTTTGTAACTAGCTTTAAACAGATTCGAACAGCATAACGTTGGCCCTATATCGTATAATAAGTGACTATATATCTTGGCTGTCTCTCTGTTCCAATCGAGCGCGCTTTTATTTATGGTTTTTTGTACATACTCCTTATTTTTACAGATTCAGCTTGAAACTACCCTGCAGTACCTGTCATCAACGTTTCATCAACATTTCATCAACACATGTGTCGATGTGTCGATGAAAAAGTGATTACAAGCCATATAAAAGGTTGATGAATTTTTGTATGGGATGTCCGCTAAATTCATCAACACAAATTCATCAACATTTAATCATTTTTTCATCAACACTTTATACCAAAAATTCATCAACATTTATACCATTTTTAATTAATTTTCATTTATTTATTTCCTTATTTCATAACATTATATAATAACTAATAACTAAAAAAATAATATATAATTCTAAATAAATCTAAATTAGCTTCCTTTTTTCCGTCCTTCCTCCTTTTATGGACCGCAAGGTCAGCCTGACCAATGGCATCTACAAAAAATAAACAGTAAATAAATATAAACGAAAAGACAAACTTGAAAAAAGACAATATTACCGAATAGAGAAAAGTCCGCGTAAAACACTTAATTTTACTGTTTTTCATATATTTCACTGTTTTTAATATAAATTTCACTTTTCTTTAACTTTTGTTGACCGCAATATATTGCGTCTTTACTTCTTTAAAATTAAAACACAATTGAAAAACGCTTGTTTGTTAAGAGAGGGAGAGAGAGCAAGAAAAATGAGAGCGCGCGAGAGTCGGGTTTGACACGAAGGTCGAAAAAGAGCGTCGGCTCGGTGGAAGTCGCCGTCGGCTATTGATGAATCGTTGATTACAGAGGCCTATTGATGACAGTGGTACTGCAGGGTAGCGGCAAACAAGTTATGTATATATTCATCAGTTATAAAGACACAATAGACATTAAATAAATACAATTATGGCAGTTGAGATAAGCGCTTAAATTAGACAGTAATTCGTACGCAAGTAAATCAATTAAATCAAGTCAAGTTTAAGCCCATTAATATTTATCAATACTGGTTGCCCCTCATCCTCATCCTCCTCTCTCGAGTTTATTATCCCTAATGTCCTCATAGTTTTCACACTAAGATATATGTATGTATGTACGAGAATGGTCATCATATGCTTAATATTTAGTTAACAATAATTCAATGTTCCTTGCCACTTGAAATATATATTTACAGAGTTGCTATATGTTCGGGATATTATTGGAAAACACAGAAAACCATCGTTATAGTTACTATATATATGCGGGGGAAAAAAAACTGCTGATTATTTCGATTAACACATCTATATTAGTACAACGAAATTGAAAATTGTCCTTTGATATCCTTATGTAGTTTGTATTTTGTTTTTGTTTTTTTGTTTATCGTTTGCTGAGATTACTTTGCTTTTTTAAACCCTTTAAAAATGTGACTCGTTTGAACATGAGAGCAATGTGTTTGATTCTGTGAATGTGATCTCCGAGATCGATCTCCTTACTAATTCTATTTAACAATTTTTAAGGTATTTTCGAGCGAGAGAGCAAGTGGAAAACATTATACTTTCATTCAGCCACTAATTCCTTTTGGTAGTTTTACGAATGATATATGAAGGATGCTGCTGATCTTAAGAGTAAACCCGATATTCCCCCGGGGAGGAGCATCGTTCGTGTGTAGATTTGTTTCATTTTCATTGCGATTTTTTTATTTGTGTGTTTTTGCAAGCGGTGCCGCTTTAGAGGCCAAAGCCGATGCCTCGTTATATGTTTCCTGTTTAGAAAAGTAACCGAAATAGAAACAGCATTTAATTGTTTTATCTTTATAGTTGTATATACAAAAAATACGAGAAATATATATGCATATGTGCAGGGAGACTAAATAAATACACAAAATTATTTAAAACTAAGGGAGGAGAGATTGACTAAACAAACGAAAAAAATATAATATATAATGGGAACAGAGGAGCGTATAAACTTAAAGGTAATTTGGTATTAAAAACTAAATAATCACAAAATTAACAAGTAGATTACAAACACATCTTGGAAGTATTGCAACAAAATTAATACTAAACATAAGAGGGTTTACATCCTGGCATGGCTTATTCGAATAGCAAAAATTATAATGATAATAATCATGGTAATTAATGATAATAATTAATAATATAATAATTATAATAATAATAAAGGGATAATAATAATAATTGTGTAATATATAGGGAATGTTTAATAGAGAGAGAGCTAAGCATATAGAGAGCTGTGGTGGAACTGCAGTCATGGAGATTCACTGCTTGATGCCATTGGTGCCATTAGATTTCGCTGGCTTACCGGACGTCACAAACGGTCCCACATAGTTGCTGGGAAACAGCCCAGAGAGGCCATTCAGCTCGCCGCGCCACCACTCCGGCTCATCGCGACCCAGCACGCTGATGATGTCGTCCTTGTCGAATGACAGCTCGTCGTCGTTTTGTGCTTTGTACGGATAGAGAGCAATGACCTTGTCTGCGCAGAGAGGGGGAAGTAAGAATATAATTATTATAATAATTATTTCTAGCAAAGAATTATGAGTTTAATTCCTCACCCAAAATCTGCTCCGTCATCTCGATGCGACTGCCCGAAACGGGCGTGTTGCGTCCACTGTTGCGACCGCCCTGCAGCACCTTGACATAGGTGGCCGGGAACCAGCCTATTTGGCGTCTTCGCCCCTTGGCCTGCAGCTCACCCTCCCACCAGCCAGAGTCCGTCTTCTTGCGTATCATAATCAGTTGGCCACGCGTCAGCGAAAGCTGCTCCGTGCTGGTGGCCTCATAGGGAGCAATGACTTGGGCAATCTCTGAACGCTTGGCCCGCATGCCCTGCACACACAAGAGAAGAGAGAGAGAGGAGAAAGAGAACGTATCATCAGTCGGATGATGCGGAATAGAGGGGAAAGATCAACAACAGGTTGTGTCAACAACTATTTACGGGTGTCATGGAAGAGGTGCGTGACATGGGTCGGCTGTAGCTCTCGGCCGGTTCGCTGCTTTGTGTCTTGGACTGTGTATTGATCTGGGAAACTTCCGTGTCGAGATCTTCGTGCGCTTCTTCCGTGCCAGCGCCAGAGCCTGGCTGCTCACTCAGTTCCTGAACGGGCAACGGCTGGAACTGCTGCTGCTGCTGTTCATGCTGCTGCTCAATGGGAGCAGCGGCGGCGGCGTAGGCGGCGTTGCCATTCAGCGTCGCCTCCTGATGAGTCAGTGCAAGTGTAACGATGTAACGGTGGGCAAAAGCACAGCACATGAAAAGCATTGGATTAGTAGATGGACATGATGAAGGAAGCAACAAAGGTTAGAAACAACTTTGGGTTTATTTTGGGTTACTTTTTTGGGGGGGGCTGTGACCTAGGTCTGATATATATAGTTTATAGATTTATGGGTCAAACTAGTAAAATATACAAAGGATCGGTTTTAAGCTAGTTTGCATTGGAAAAATTAGTTTAAGAGCTCAATTAAAATGGTTTTAATTATAAACAGAGCTCGCTAGGTTCCCAGCAAAAGTTATGGGCTCATTATGTGTCTGAAAGGGTTTGCTCTTAGTAAAGATAAATAGGAGGTTTTGGCCAATCTGTGCTAAAAATAGGCTCATAAAAATATCTTTTTTTGGCGTTTTTTGAGTAAACACATAAAAAAGAGGATATCGGGTGAAAGCATTTTACTGGATTGAAAGTTTACAAATTGGATTTTTTCAAGGGAAAAAACGCAATTCTTCAGAAACCCTCCGAAAACGCTCATATTGCATGCTGGGTTGGTTCTAAATGATATCTGCAGACTGGATTGAAAGTTACAAATTGTTTAAGCAATTCTTCTGACCATTTTTCTTTAATTTATGAGGCTCGTTCCATGAAACACCCAAAAACCTAAACAAATATTTCCAATCCCAAACAAGCTTAGCTCATTCTCATTCTCAGGCCTTCTTCTGCCCTTTAAGAACGTACAACACTCTAAGGCCTAAGGCCAGTTGCTAAGCCAATTCACTTACCTGTTCATATGCATCAACTGAGGCAGCAGTTGTAGCGGCGGCTGCTGCTGCTGCTGTGTTCGCCGTACCCACATCCGCTTTTTGCACATAGTTCGAGGGGAACATGCCGGTGCGATTGCCAATTGTGCCCGTCCACCATTCGCCCTCCTTCTTGATGACCATCACCATTTCGCCGGCGCCAAAGCTCAGGTCACCGTCCTCGGCAGACTCATAAGGATATGCGGCTATATAGTACTCCACATCACCGGCGGCGGCAGTCGACAGATCGCCAGCAGCAGCTGGCGGCTCTGCAACCGCATTGATATTGTCATTGTAGGTGTCCGCCGCCGACGCCGCCGCCACCACCGATGCCACTTGGGCCACGATTTCCGGCTCAACGGATGCCACTTCACCCTCCTCCAGCTTCTCCACATAGGATTCGGGGAACCAACCGGTGTGGCCATTGATTTCGCCAGCCAACCAACCGGGCTCTGCATTCTGTTCCAGCGGAACCAAGATAATGTCGCCCGGCACAAAGGTGATCTCCTCAGCGTTGCGAGCTGCGAATTCATAGACAGCGCGATATTTTGCGAAACCCTCGGGCGCTGGTCCACTGAGATCCGCTGCCGGAGCAGCAGTTACAGCGCCGATGTCGTTGCTCAGGCCGGCGGCGGCATAGGGATCGGAGGCAATGGCCGTTTCCGGTTCGCCCCAACCACTGGAGGAGGTGGCGCCCGTATCCCAGGCCGAGCTTGTGCTGGACTCGTTCTTGCGATTATTGTACTTCAATTCCAGCACCGAAGTGCGCTCCACATCGTACTCCTTGTACAATTCCTCGCACTTGTTGAGCAGAGCAGAGAGCTCGGCCTTCAGCTCAGTCATCTGAATGTCATTGGAGTTGATGTCCTCCTTCTTGGACTCAATTTCCTTAGCAATGTTTTCCACTTTGTCTTTGATTTGCTTGATGAGCAACTGAAGAGGAATAGAGAAAAATGTTATGGAAAGGATGCAAAGTGTGTAAAAAGCCCAAAAAAACTCACCTGCTTGTGGGCAAAGGCTGCATTCAGCTGCTGCTCCTGCTGCGCGTTCTCACCGCCCATGGCCGCATTGCTGGCCTTGCTCTTGGCATCCCACTTGGCCCGCTCCTGGGTGAGCTGCAGCAGCTTGGCATTCTGCTCCTTGATGCGAGCCTTTAGCTGCGCCATCTCGCTCATGGAAGTGTCGCGCTGCGTGCGCATGCCATCGATGACGGTCTTTACATTGGTAACGCCAGCCCGCGTGTCGCAGATCTTCTGGGAAAGATCTTTAATCTGGCAGAAAGAGAGAAATGAATATCAATTTCGTGGGGGAGAAAGTCTCTTTCTTACCTTCTCATTCAGTGTGCTTAGTTCCACGTTCAGCTGGGTATTGTGTGCCTTCTGCTTGAGGACACGCTCCTGTTCCCTCTGCTTCTGTGCGTTCATTTCGGCAATTCTGGCCTGTTCCCATTCCTGCTGACGTTGCTTCTCCAGTTCCCTTAAAGGAAGAGGAAATTACAAGTTAATAAACTTTAGTTTCAACTTTTGTTTAATTCAGCCTACTTTCTGGCCGCCTCCTTGGCCTCCAGTTCCCGCTTGCGCTGCTCCTCCTTCTCCATCTCAATTTCACGCTGACGCTGCAGCTGTCGCTCCAGCTCCTCCTGCTGCTTACGCTCCGCCTCCAGGCGTGCCTTTTCGCGCTTCTCTATCTCCTCACGCTCTTTGCGCTCGCGCTCTTCCCGCTCCTTGCGCTGCTGATCCTCCATGACCTTGCGCCTGCGATCCAGCTCCGCCTGCCCCTTCACATAGTTCTCCTTTCGCTTGTCCTCGAAGGAAGCTGTTGACAAATCAGGTTATAAACTGAATTCCACACGAAATATAAGACGTCACAACTCACTTTGACCGGGCAAACCGGCTGCTGGATCAGCATCCACGACTCCTGCAATGCCGCCGCCCTGCGAGGACACCGAGGCATGCCGGGAGGCGGGCTGCGAGCCAGGACGTGAGACAACCCCCGAAACTGAGCCCGGCCGCGACTTGATCTTGCGCAAGTTGGGCGGCACCCAGTCCTGGGGCAGGGTGACCGGTATCTTCTCCCCACCCATCGCCTTCTCGCACAGGAACATGGCCAGGATGAACTCATCGCAGCTCAGGCGTCCATCGCCATCGATGTCGGACAGTGTCCAGATTTGGGCCAGCGTCACCTGGGGCAGCTTGCTCTGCACAAGAACGCCCCGAGCCTGGGCACCGGTCAAGTAGCCGGAACGAGTGCGATCATTGGCATTGAATACCTGCGTGTATTTGCGCTTCTGAGCAGCTTGAACGGCCCAGTCGCCTCCTTGCCTGTAGAGAGGTGAAGAGAAATGAAAAGAAAGTTGAAAAGGATTTTTAATACACTCTTTTTTGTTTCAGAAATTATTATTTGTTTATCTCTTTGGGCGCCTATTTTCTATAAATAGTTTTTAGCTACTGCTTTTATCAACAGTTGTTCTTCTCTTTCACAGACTTTACTTATTCGAAGAGGGATTGTGAACTCTTTCCCTTCCTTATTCACTAATTTTTATAAATATTTTGCAGATAAAGTTATTTTTTTTATTCAGAACCTTCAGAAGCTTCAAAAAATGCTCATTTTTGAGCTCTTCCTGATGGCATACAAAGTTTAATAAGCCCCAGAATGCAATAATTCATAAATATATTCTGATTCGCCATCAAAATCTTAATAAATTAATCTAAAATAATAAATAAATCGAATTAAATTAATAAATTAATAATAATTAATCATAAAATATTGAGAAAATTAATTTTCAAGATTTTTGGCAATTTTTCAAGATTTTCAAAATTTAAAATTGTCAAAAATTGACCAAAATTTAATTTAAAAAAAATTTTAAACTCAGAATGCAAATTTATAAATATAATAAAAACTAACACAGAAAAACTCTTGAAATTAAGAGGCTCTTTTGGCATATTTATGTTATTTTTAGACCTTAATTTGTCAAAATATTGTCATAAAAAATGTCCAGAAATATCGATTTAAGATATGCGAATACTTTAGATCTTTTTGAGAGCAAAATATTCAAAAAATTCCCAAAATCCCATAAATATTACGATTTCCTAATTAAATCTTAACTTATTAATAATAAAATATTGAGAAACCCCTTTTCTATGTATACCATCATTAAATCCTAAATTGTTATAAATTGGCATTATAATTTTTAAAAATATTTAAATTCATTATAACGATTTTGAATTAAAAAAAAACCAACACAACAACATTTTTCAGAATTGATATCAATGGATTTTTGACTTCAAATTCGGACTGTAATCTGTAAAATCTGTAATTCTCTTGCTAACTGCAAGGGTATTTGGCTAACCTAAGCTAGATTTCTTTCAGGTTTCAAGTAAAATATACGATCATTAAATTGGTTTAAGAAAGCGGTAAGAGCTCATAAAAATTCCAGCAACTTCAAAATATTACTATAAAAAATAAGCTGCTAGATTTTTCCTACCAAATCTTCTTAGTTTCTTAAAGCTTCTTAAGGAAAATTACCATCTTTAGTAATTTAAATTTAGCTCCCAAAAACAAAGTTTAAAGCGAAAATCTTACAGGGATTCGATGGAGGGCGCTCGCTCCGAGACGGACATATGGCGACTTGGTGGGTTGCTGGAGGGCGGCGTGGGACCTGGCGGCAACTTGGCTTCCACGACGCCCGGCGGCGAGATAACAGCCGCTGCTGCAATGGGTGGTGGAGCAGCGGCCACCACTGGCGGAGGAGCTACCACTGGAGGAGCAACGGCGGTCACAATTCCCTTAAGCGGATCCATTGGACTCATGGAGCTGGTGGAGCCGCGTGGCGTCATTGAGGGCGTTTTCACTCCATCGCCGCTGAGGGAGGCCAGCAGGCTGGGCGGCAGCACCTTGGGCACCTCCATGCCACGCAGCTTGAGGTTGATCAGCTTGCAGGCAATGCTGAACTCGTTGATATTCATCTTGCCATCGGAGTCGGTGTCCGCCAGAGCCCTAAATAGAACAAGAAGCAACCAGAAGCAAGGCGGCAAAGCGGATGAGTGAGTGAGCAAATCAACAAGCGCTCTTATCAGTCCGGAAAGACTGGTCCGTGGTGAGTCATCTGTGGAATACTTACCATATCTGGCCCAGGATTAGCGGCGGCAGCTGCGACTGCAGGAAGAATCCCTTGGCCTGGGCTCCGGTCACGAAGCCCGCCTGAGGCTGGAGCGCCTTGAACTGCTCCTGGTACTTGACCCGCTCCCGCTGGGTCACCGCCCACGCATCCACAGCCGGATTCATCGTTATCCTAGTTTAGCTAAGCTCCGCCTTCGCCTCCTCTTCCTCTGCCTCTTCCTCGTATCCTCCTTTGCGTATGTACGTGCGAAAGTGGGCGCCCGTTTGCTGCCTGCCTGTGGGTGGCTGTTCGCTTCTCGCCTGCTTAGTGCGCTCTCTTCGGCCGCTGCTGCTGCTGCTGATGAGTACACATCAAATACATGCTCCGCGCGCTCTTCCTCTCTCTTTGCTCTTCCTCTCTCTTCGCTCGTTTTCTCTGCCGCTCTCTTTACTACGACGACTCTGGCCTATTGAGTATCCGTTTTGGCTCCCAACCACCCCACGAAATTTTCACAATGGATTTTTATGGTCTACCTGCAAGGCAATGCAATTCGAAACCGATAATTAGCTTCAGCACACCACAATCACCTGGCCGTAAACTCAGAAATGCAGCCAGAAGCACTAGCAATTCGTGTCAATTCGATCGTATCGTTTTTATTTTCGCATCAGTAGGCGTTTTCACTCGTCGTGCCAGCCTCCAGCCGACGGCCGCCAACAACTGATAAGCGATGCACCCACACGAACCGCACTGCTAGCGCGTCGGCCTCAGCATTATCTATTAATTTGAATGGCTTTTCCGGCAGCTTACTTTGCATTGGAACACAAATTTTTGTATTTGCGTAAATTTTATTTCAATCAATAGTCGTTAGTGTGACCGGCCTGGCTATTGCAGAGAACGTCACAGCAGGGAAACAATCTGTTTATCGATAATTTACCGAGATATCGTGTTTGTATTTTCAAATTATTATATTTAAAATGTAATATTATTATTAAAAATTAAGGAAAATAAAATAAAATTATAGTTAATTTGTATTTTATTTTTTTATTTTATTTATTTTAATTTTATTTTATTTATTGTAATAACAAATTTAATTTATTTACTAAAATTTTTTTAACTATGGCCTTCAGGCTACGATTTAAAGTTAATATTTTTTTTTTTTGAATAATGATTTAATAATGCGGAATTTATACAAGTTTTGGCAATCAGAGGCATTTTGCTTTGATTTTACGCCAAAAAATGCATTTCAAATTACGTTACGTTATTTCATTACGTTCTCGTTATTTGTGTGTGTATCGATGTTTCCATCGATGTTTCCTGCAACTCTATTGAACCTCATGGCTACGGTCTCTCTTTCTTTGCAAACACGTGGACGGAGCTGGTAATATTCGAGCGGCGGAATTTTAGGCCAATTTCATGTAACGAAATGTCGGAAACTTCAGAAGACGAGCAGGCGCAGCTGCAAACCAGCGACGAAGAGGAGGAGGAACTAAGTGGCGAGGAGGAGGAGGCGGAGCAAGAAGAAGACAATGAGGCGCAGAGTGGCGACGAAGATGCAGCAAGCGGCTCCGGCGAGGAGGAAGACGACAATGATGACCAAATTGCGGAGGAGAAACTCACGTGGAAAGATCTCGTACGTTGCCACTCTTGACTGTTCTCTTCATTTTAGAAATATTAATAATCCATGTGTTCGTTAGGGCCTCAATGAGACTTTGTGCAAGGCCTGCGACGAACTGAAGTGGAAGGCGCCTTCAAAGATCCAGCGCGAGGCCATTCCGGTGGCTCTGCAGGGCAAGGATGTGATTGGACTGGCGGAAACGGGATCCGGCAAGACTGGTGCATTCGCTCTGCCCATTTTACATGCGCTCCTCGAGAACCCGCAGCGATATTTTGCCCTGGTACTGACGCCCACACGTGAACTGGCCTTCCAAATCGGCGAGCAGTTCGAGGCTCTCGGTGAGTGTGCGCCCTAGATGCTTTCTCTTTACCCTCCACAATGATGTTAAACCTGTTTTGATTTTGTTTATAAAAACGAAAATATGAAATTATTATTTCTTTATTCGTCACTACCTCTGAGCCTTAGCACCTTTTAAAAGCTCTTCTTTCTGCCTGTAACATGACCTAATTCAAGCTCCTTTTACGCTACTCTTCCAGGCAGCAGCATTGGCATCAAATGCTGCGTGGTTGTGGGCGGCATGGACATGGTGGCCCAGGGTCTGCAGCTGGCCAAGAAGCCCCACATTATCGTCGCCACACCGGGTCGCCTTGTCGATCACTTGGAGAACATGAAGGGCTTCAATCTGAAGGCCATCAAGTACTTGGTGATGGACGAGGCGGATCGTATCCTCAACATGGACTTTGAGGTGGAACTGGACAAGATCCTGAAGGTGTTGCCGCGTGAGAGACGCACGTTTCTGTTCAGTGCCACCATGACCAAGAAGGTAAAGAAGCTGCAGCGTGCCTCCCTCAAGGATCCGGTGAAGGTGGAGGTTTCCAACAAAGTACCAGACAGTGGAGCAGTTGCAGCAGTCCTACCTCTTCATCCCCGTCAAGTACAAGGACGTGTATTTGGTGCACATACTCAACGAACTGGCGGGCAACAGCTTCATGATATTCTGTAGCACGTGCAACAACACCGTAAAGACGGCACTGATGCTCCGGGCTCTGGGGCTGGCCGCCATTCCCCTTCACGGACAGATGTCGCAGAACAAGCGCCTGGCCGCCTTGAATAAGTTCAAGGCCAAGAACCGTTCCATCCTCATCTCCACGGACGTTGCCTCGCGCGGTCTCGACATCCCCCACGTGGATGTGGTTGTAAATTTCGATATTCCGACGCACAGCAAAGACTACATCCATCGGGTGGGACGAACAGCGCGAGCTGGACGCTCGGGCAAGGCCATTACCTTGGTCAGTCAGTACGACATCGAGTTGTACCAACGCATCGAACACCTGCTGGGCAAACAGCTGCCGCTGTACAAGTGCGAGGAGGACGAAGTGATGGCCCTGCAAGAGCGCGTGGCCGAGGCTCAGCGCACGGCCAAGCTGGAGCTGAAGGATCTGGAGGATACAAAGGGTGGCCGCGGGCACAAACGCGGCGGCGACAACCAAGACGATTCGGAGCACTTTACGGGTGCCCGAAAGCGTATGAAGCCTATGGGAGGCGGCGGCGGTGGTGCCAAGGGGGAGGAGGAGGATTTGGCGGTGGCGGCAAGAAAAGCTTTGGCAAAAAGAACTGGAACAAGGGCGGCAAGCCAAGGAGATGATTTTGGATATAAGTTGTATACTTAAGACTTAATTTTATTTAATTAATTAATAATTAATTCCATAATAAAACAAGAAACATAATTGTACGCAAGGATTCTGTTGGATTTAATAATATTTTTGGGTGATTTTTAATTGGTTTTATTGGCTTTAACTTTGTTCCGATAATGCAAACCATTTTTGCAGATTTCACTTGAAATAGTTTAGGTTCAGCTTTCACAACAAATTAGAATAATTATTAAGGGGGTCTTCTACTTACGAATTTTTTAAAATTCAATTTTATTTTGAAAATATAGAGGATCTGAGGAATACGCCATATAAAGGGTTTTGTAAAATTCGCATTCCTTCATGGGTAAGCGATGCCCGAAAGACAGCCACCTCCATACGTTTCAACCATTTTTCCTATCTTTAAACGCATTTTCCCTAAAATCACCTTTTTTTAACTTTCTGGTATCACTTTTACCAGTAATTTTCATCGAATTGAACCAAATTTTCCCCCACTTCTTTATCAAACAATTCTCTATGCTTCTACGAGTACGAATTTTTTTTTTAATTATTTGTTTATGTTTTACACCCTCCAACAGGTGAAAAAACATGGTTGAAAATGAAACTTTTTACAAAAAAAAATTATATTAAAAACAATTTTTAATTTAAAAAAAAAACGTACTCGGAGAAGCATAGAAAACGTAAAACTGAATATAAATAAAATTAATTTTTTTCCATTCGGACAAGTTGAAGGGTAGTTATGATACCAGGAAAATGACCCCTACAATTTTGATGACCCCACTTTGACCCCATATAAAAAAAGAATGATTAGCTATACACACTTTAAATTCTTTATAGTGTTAAGTTTAAAGATGTACAAAAGTAATAGAAAAATAATTATGTCATTATCGTGTACAGTTTTCTCACAATTAATTTTTGAAAATAGGCCCAAATTTCGGCCTCGTAAGTAGAAGACCCCCTTAACTTTATTCCTAATTATTTATTTAATGCAAACCATTTTTGCAGATTTCACTTGAAATCAGGATTTAGGATTAGCTTTCAAACCAAATTAGTTTTAAAAAGAAAAACCCCCCTTTCAAGAATCAATTATCAATTTATTGAACTGTGTTGTGTAAAGACTAATATTAATGTCAACATAATTAATGGGCACTGCAATATGATTTTGTCAGAATCTTCAATTTTTAGCTAGGGATTTATGTCCCCAAGGTCACATATATATATATAAAGAACGATATAAGTGGGCAAATAATATTTACATTGAATTGAGTGGAAAAAATAATCCCATTCCAGAGGGGGAAATACTAAATTAATTCACTTTGTCCGCTTAGCTTCTCCAGGTCGATGCTGAATGCTGCTGATGCTGCGGATGCTGCTGCTCCTGATGCTGTCCAACTAGAGGAGTGCTCCGTAAAAGTGGCTGTCCACCTAGAGAAGTGCTCCGTATAAGCGATGGACCAGAACTTGCGCCAGGCAGCTCACGGAAATGATTTGGATTTGGATTCGGATTGTGTGTCCAGTGTGGTGGCTTATGAACTAAATTACTGCCTATAAGCGATGGACCAGGGCCGCCTGCTCCTCCTAGCAGTCGCTCTTGTTGGGGGACAAAATTTGGATTTATATTTGGATTACAGTTCCAAATCGCTGGATACTGCTGAGGCGGCGGCTGAGGCTGTCTAGTTGCCGGAGTTTTCCTAATGAGGGAGGGTCCAAGGAGTGGATTTTGTTGTTGTTGTCGGGATAAGACTTGGAATTTGATGCGGTTCTGTGATGTGGTTCAAATTCGATGCTGGAAATTGCAAAGGAAGCTGCGAATTTGAATCGGGATTGGAGAATCGGTTGACAAGAGAAATGATAGTAGGATTTCGATTGTATGTGGCCATGTCAGCGGTCAGCATAACTATGGACGTTATCTGAAGGGTCTCGTTCTTTGTGACATCTGCCCACTTCATAATGCGTATCATAAACTCGTCGGACAACAGAAACTTGTATTTCTTATGCAACTCCACCAGCTGATCAATGTAATCCTGCCAATTGGCCGCCTCCAGTATCTGCAATATGGTCAACGTCAACTCCCTGAACTTGTGCGCCTTGTCGGGCATCCACAGGTCCGTCATCAGGCAACTCGTCGCCTCACGCTCCAATCCGCAACGCTTGAGGGCCGGAAAGACGTGATTGATAATCGACACGGTCAGATTGCGATACAAACGGCTGTTGGCCAGCATTTGCAGCAGATGCTTGTAGAGTTTGCGCCGCTCAAAGATGTTCGCAAAGCACTTGAAGAACCTTTCGAAAATGTAGAAGCTGCGGAGCGCCTGTCGATAGGTGTGAATCAGGGCTTCCTCCGGCATACCGAAGAGTCGCCTCTCCACCTCACCCACGGGGCTCATCGCGTGATCGCAGTTGGCAGCCAGGCATTTATTATCAAAAGACCCAAGGCACTTGGCTCCAAAGATTTCCTTCATCCAGTGATTGGCAGCAAGGCCACAAGGAGGCGACGACACTTCGGCGGGGCGTTTATTCCTCTCTCCTTCGGCGGGGCGAGTATTCCTCTCTCCTCTGGTGACCAAGTTTTGTGCCATGTATTGGGATACTCCATTGGGTTGCTGCTGTTGGGGTTGGGGTTGCACTTCGGGCAGTAAATTCCTAGGAAGTAAATTTGGAACAAAGGGCTGCGGGGGATATTGCTGCGTTTCCTCGCGAGGATGCGTGTAGTTGCCGGGCGGAACTGAAATCGGAGCCAAGTCATCGGGACCAAACAACGGAGGAGGAGCCACCAAGTCTTGGGGGCCAAAGATCGGCGGCTGCGACAAGTCTTTGGGCACAGCAGACTTCTTCTTCTTCGCGAGTGGACCGAAAGGGTGGTGCAAACTGCGGCGTTGTTTCCTTTGGACTCCTGGCAGCTATGGCCTCTTCCCGCCGCTTGCGCACCTCTTCGGAGCAGGGGGACTGCTCCACCACTGGCTTTACTTTCTCCTTGATTTGTGCTCCATCCTCCTGTAAGTACAGCGCGTGCATGACGGCTGGCTGTGCCTTCAGCAACTCCGGGTTTAGTCGAGGTATTCGAAAGGCTCTCAAGCCATTCGCTTGCGGAATGTCAGGTTGATCTAGCGGCTTTGAAGGTGGCATTTCGGGTTTAGGCGACTTCACTTGGACATTTTGCGTATTGCTTTCGTTTCGAGACTCCGTCTTAGTCGTTTCCTTCTTGGACTTGCCCAGACACTCGTCTTCCAGTTCATCCGAAGAGACAACCAGCGTGAGGACATCGTAGTCGGGCTCGTAGTCCAGCACCTCATCGTCGTCCATGAACGGCCACAGCAGGTTCGCCTTGTCCGCGTTCACATCCACAGGCGGGCGACTCAATAGATTCTCGAAGAACTCGGTTGTATGGTCGTTGGCACTGGCTGAAGCATTGATCCCCAAGCCTTGGTCTTTCGTTTCGCTATTGTCTATGGTTGTTGCCTCCTCACATTGATTGAAGGAAATCTCGGGCTGCGCGTTATCCTCACTTACCAGCAGGTCGAGGTCGATGATTAGGGCATCCTTATCATCGTCCCGGCTGGCCAGCTCCATTGCATTGTCGATTAGCTGCTCCTCTACCTCATAGTCATTGAAAACGAAGCCAGTTTGCTGGAGCAAAAGCTGCTGCTCATCTTCCACCTTTTCATCGCTTGCGGAGAGACTGCCGAGAATTCTATTGTACATCGAACGACCGTTTTCACTGCTGTTGTACCCTGACTTTGGCTGCCCTTCGTCTTCCTCCTCCTCCTTATCCTCCTCTCCCTCAGTGTCTGCCCTCCTCTCCCCTTCTGTATCTCCAGGAATTTTGGGAGCGCTTTTCAAATCTAACGCTTTCGCTGGCATGTGGGCCGGTGGAATCGCATCTTCATCTAAGATCTGTGAGAAGGAAAAGGAGTTAGGATATTTCATGAACAAAACAAAGCTTACAGCGGGTTGTACGAGATCATTTGAATGTTTGGCGATGTCGGATGATCCTTCCTGACCGCTGAATGAAGAGCAAGTTGACTGACATCTTGCTGGCTTGGCTGTTGGCTTCTGCTTGTGGGACTGCGAGGCGGTTTTCTGCTGCTTCTTACGTGCATCAAGTGGCCGGTGCACTGATGCCTTTGCTGCGCTTTTACCAGATTTCTGATCAGAAGAAGTTGGTTTCTTGATTGGTGGCTCCTTCAAAGTGGCCAAAGCTTGTTGCTGCATCTTTAGCGCTTGCTCCTCCTCCAGTAGTCGCTTGGCCTTCTCTTCGCGCGACGGACGACCCCTCTTGCGCTTCACTGGCGGCGGTTCCGCTACTACTTGAACCTGTTTGGGACACATTTGCAGCGGCGGACAGATATTTGCGGGGCTACCTAATGGCTTCGACTTCGTGTTCATAGCCTTACGCTGGGCACTATACTTCTTCCAAGCCGCCAGCGACATCTCATCATCCAGCTCGTCGCCCGATCCAGTTACATGCTTTACGACGCTTTTTGGCTTCTGCTGTGGCTTGGTCAGTGGTGGTGAGCTTTTCGGCGGAACTGAGACTAAGGACACCCGACGCTTGATGCGGATGGGACACGACGAAGGGCTAACAGATCTTTTACGATTCATTCCTAGATTCGATGACAACGAATCTCGGTGACTCATCGGACTGGGCGCCAAAGGAGAGATTAATTCCATAGGTCTCATCCATTGATCCAATGCAATCGACGAGTGCCGCCGCTTGATGGGACTACAAAACTCATCCGAATCTGTAATTATTAATTCGGGAATAGCCGAGTCTCTGCGTTTAATGGGTTTGAGCAACAAATCTGTATCGAAATCGGGAGCAGCCACTGAATTTTTACGTTTTGCTGTGTCACAGATCTGCCCTTTGGAATGTAGGCTCTTAGTGGGTTGGATTAAGGGGACTGATGGCTCCGCGAGAGATTTGCGACGCTTGATGGGATGGATTGTGGGTGCAGAAGGCGGCGCCAGAGAATTGCGACGCTTGCTGAGGCTGACTGGGGGACGTGATACTGCTGGCATGATGTAACGGTGTCTGCCCGGAGCGGAAACCACTTGTGCTGGTGGCGCTCGTGCGACATCGTGGCTCTGTTGACGAAAATAAAGCAAATTCACCTGAAGACCAAAAGAGACAAAAAAAAAATGCGACTTACTTCGTAGAGCTTTAGGTAATAAATCCTCTTCCAGCTGCGCAGGAAATTCCTGTATAGCTTGACCCAATCCCTCTCGGAAAGCAAGCTGGTGCCTAACAGGGTTAAAAGTTGTTGCCAGCATCCTAACCTATCACGTTTTCGCATTCTTAAATTTCAGCGTAATTGCAATTCCTTCACGCAACGTTTTGTACAAGTTTGCGGTACTTTCAGAGTGTGACCATGTGCAGAGTTAATTACGCCGTTCCTGGCAGTATTGGATAGCGCGTGTGGAGCATGCGTAGATAAGATAACAACGTGGCGTACGTGACGCATTAACGTAAGTACTACCGGAAAATTTAAATTTGTTGCATGTCTGCGTTTTATTCGTATTTTTTGTACTATAACATTGTCCTGAAATAATATATATGTTCTTGTCGTCGCCTTCGCTACTAAAACTATTTTTTACAAGTCACGAAAGTTTCTTCACAACCACTTCAAACCCTTTAAACTCAAAACAATGTCCATGGTTTTCTTGTATAAAAGGTGTTTAATAAGCAATTACACCCCCTACGATGGGTGCACTGTAAAGAATTTATTGGATTTAATGTTAGTCTGCCGAAATTACATTTGAATTAAGCTAATTAAAATTTCTACACGGTATATAAACGAATCAAAGGTCAAAATTGTACTAATCATAAATATTTGCACAATGATCACGGCCATTTGCAGTGTAGTTGTACAGTCGATATTATGTGTAAGTCTCTCCCCGCCGTCCGCGCAGTTAGGAGCATTGTACGTCAAACAGCTCGCAGATGCCCTCGTCGCTTTTCAGCACAAAGTTGAAGTCTTCTTGGGGTGGGTTGAGCTGCACTAGCGGTGGGTTTTCTACACACAACAACACGAAAGGCAAAGGGTTAGCAATCGCAAGAGTTAATCAGAGATCGACTAGAGAAACTCACCTAAATTTGGATCATCTGGATAGAAACGCCGCAGCGAGTGACCGGTCATATAGTTCTGAAAGATTATCTTAGCCGTCAGATCGTTTTCGAGCAGCTTTATATCATCCTTAAGGTCGGGATTGCAAGAGTACGTATGCTCGTCGGTGATTACGTTCCCCGTTGTCCCCGTACCCTTGCCATCCTCGCTGGAGCGTGACGACATTGAGGGCGAGGGCGTGTCCAGGCGTCGGTAGTCGAAGAAACCGTCGGCATCGTGCGGACTCGCTGTACTTTTGCCCTGGTTGGTCACCAAGCGAATGTCGATGGTGCTGCCATTGTCCAGCGAAACGCTCAGTTCGTTCTGCAAGGAGAAGTTCAAGTTTATGCGGATTTTGTATTAAATCGTTGATACATTGCTTTTGCAGAAATTACATAAATTTGAGCCCTGTATTTATGTAATTATCAAACAATTTAAAGCTATTTTCGTCGTAACACCCACCTTATTTCGCTGTATCTCCACTTCCTCGTCATAGTTCGGTATGGTAAATACGGAATCATCTCCATACAGGTCCAGCAGATCATCTCTGGTCAAATACGCATACGAGCGATTCGCTGGATCCTGCATTAACATAGCGGAGATTGCGCTGTGCATACTCCAATTGTTTATCCAACTCATCCTCTTGCAGTTTCAAGTGATTGGTCCGGTCACGCGCCTCCTCGTATTCCTCTTGGTCCTTGGCATTGTTGAAGCCCCCGCCGCTGAAGGAGAAAAATATTTAATTACGAATTTCAAAAGTTATTTTTACGCCAAACAGAAAAAGTTCTCGCTACTCGTAAACAAAAGATGAGGGCTTAGATAAGAGGGAACCACTATCAGTTCATTCTTTTAAAGTTACCCATTAATTCCCCTGAAAGTCTTCTATAAAATACAAGTTATACGAATTTCCATTCAGTTTTCCTTAATTTTCCAGCTCGAGCTCGAGCTCAATGTAAATTAGCTACACTTGTAAAACCTACCGCCAGCGCACTAGGGAACAGTGTCTGCCTTTATCAATAAGGCCAATGCCCTCCAGCACATTGGTGATATCGTATATACGCCGCTTCTGCACATCCAGGATTTTGGTGGCCTGCGATTCAAAAAAACAGAGTATAAAGCGTGGCTTAGAATGGTATTAATAGGGTCTTGAGTCATCTAACCGCTTTCAGATCGATAGTGCCGCCGTTCGCCTTCATGAGATCCACGAATTTCTGGGTGAGCAAGACCAGCGAGCCCACGGAACGCTGCCCGGGCGCGGAGTGCGGTGACTTAAGTGGCGTTGGCATCTCCTGTGATGTGTCCATGCCGGTGGGCTCGTACACCTTGGTGGGTGTCTGGGGCTCATCCATGTCCACGTTGCCGGCACCGTCGCCGCCGCCCATCATCATCACCATTGTGGAGGAGCCCGCCGCTGCGGAGCTGCTGTCTCTTTTAACAATAGTCGTCGATTTGCGTTTGTACATGATCTGCGGTCGCTTCGAAGACAATTTTTCCGTTCTGGTAACTCGTTGTGTGACTGCACTCAGCATTCAATGCTTAAACAACGTGAAATAGTGCGAAATTAGTCCAAATTAAATACGAATGTTGGCGCTGAAGGTTTCCGCCATTTATGTCACTTTTTTCATTCTCCCTCTATTCTACCCCTGAGTAGTGTGCTAAAGCGACGCCGCCTTTTTCAACACTCTATCGCACTATCGATATGTTCGCGCACTTTCAAACACTCTTTATGAATTTTAAACAATGCATTGCATTTGCAATTATTGAGGAAATAATTTCCAATAATTGTGATTCACTTTGTAAAGTTAACAGAATAGAAGAGAGTTTCCTTTCGACAATTTTACAAGTGTTTCGAGGCAGGTGCTTCAGCGCTTCGTTCAACTCGCTGCATAGCTCATTTAGCTCATCCTTATACAAATCTTTTTTTGTTTCCGGGATGTTGTCATGACTTTCCACATCTTGTTCAGTAAAGTTGGATATGGATTCTTTTATTGGTTCTTGGAGAAGGAAATTAAATTCATCCAGGAGGTCAAAGGTGGATCTGGGGAACTGGACTCCCATTCGTTGGCACCTGTCCATTCGCTGGAATTCCCGCAAAGCTTTTGCATGCAAAATCTTCATTTGGTATTCAACGTGATATGGAGAGAGTCTGCCGCCGAACTGGCGAGTTATCCAGCACCAAAGTTGCATACTTTTGCTCTCGTTATAGTAATCTTCGTGCTGACAATTCCAAAGGCACTCGTGGCCGGCATAGAACCGTATCATGGTTAACAAATTACCCCTGTTTTGAAATATTTCACATATATCACTAACATGTTTTCGGTATCGCTTTGATGCCTTGGATAACATAGAGCTGCACGATGAGTGGTGGTTGGAGGTACTCCTTAATTTAGGCATATTTTTGATATTTTGTGTTTTCCAAAAAGTGCCAAAATAATAAACTAGCCTACCCAGCCTGCTATGAATAGAAATACAATTTAAATATTTATTTTAAATATCGCAAAAACACGAGGGCGCGCCACGTTGTCGTGGGGCAGTCAATCAGTCGATTTCCAACACTGCGACATTTTCAGCTTTGTTTTGTTCTCCCATTCGCTCTAGCTTAGATTTTGTGCCCCATATAATTATATTAAATATATTAACACACTACCAAAATGCCTTCCAAAGTGAAGCCGCGCCTGTCGCGCGGTGTCCTGGACATGAAGTTCATGCAGCGCACCAAGGTAAAGGTGGAAAAGGAGGCGGACGACGAGCAGAGCCGAGCACTGTACTCCAACGAGATCAACGAGAAGATGATCAACTCCTGCTCCAACTTTATTGTGGAGCCCAGCTACTCAATATGCGAGGGCCTCATTGACGGACGCCTCAGCTTCCGGGGCATGAATCCGGAAATTGAGCTGCTGATGGAGCAGGAGGTGGCGGAGAAGCGAGACCATTCGAAACCAGAGCAGCCCAAGGAGGTGTCCGACAGAGATATGGCCAAGGCCTACTACGCCAACAAGGCGCCCACCGTCACAAACAGCATGGCCAAGAAGTTCAGCTCCAAGAAGAACTTCAAGAGAAAGCAGCACGGCGGCGATGACCAGGCCAGTAATCCCGGCCCGCATGCTAAGAAGAAACAGCAGTTCAAGAAGCCCCGCGAGGATGACGACGATTAGTTGTTTACTCTTAAGTTGTCACATATAGCGACCTAGCACTAGTTTACTTAAATATACGACTTCAAGTGGATCTTCTCGCTTAGGGGTCCTTATTCTTGACCGCCTGCAGGGCATAGCACATCTGGGTATTGTTGATCCAGCGCCAGGTGTTGCTCCAAAAGTCGTAGGTGCTGCCGTTCACCAGTACCGTCTGGCAGTTCACTGTGAACAAGGGTTGACAAGGGTTCAATAGAAAGCGTTGCAAGGAAAGGCTTCACCAAGAAGGGTTTTTCACTACTAAAACTAATTAAACCTTTCTTGGTATAACCTCCTTCAAAGCGAAGACCTACTTGTATCCAAGATACGTTGAACATCCAGCGGCGATATCATCTTATCCCAATGATGCGTTCCCTTGGGCACCAGATTCAGGACATATTCGCTCATAATAACGCCGCCGAACCAAGAGGGGATAGTCTTGTTCAAAGTGGTGATAAAAATGGATCCGCCAGGCTTTAAAGTGCGTACACTGGCCTCCAGCAGGGCCACCTTATCGTCGACATGCTCCAGTACCTCAGACACAACCACAGAATCGTAACACTCGCAATTGCCCTTGGCATGCTGATCTACCGGCTCCATTTTGTACACAACATTGTTGGCCAGTTCCGGACTGCAGCTATTTAGGTGATCACGGGCCGCTTCGATGAGCTTCTCGCCAAGATCGATTCCCGTAACCTGGGCACCTAATCGCGCCAGTTGCTCCGTGAGCAGGCCGCCGCCACATCCGACCTCCAAAATTCGCTGACCCTTGAGCACATTCGTGGTATTTACGTAACCAGGTACCACTGTACCGCGCGAAACGATACCATCTCTGATGAAGGGAACTCTGTGGAGGATATACCAAGTTAGCCTCTTTGTGAACAAGTAGAACCACTTGGTTGTACCTACCGAATCTCGTTTAGGGCATGGAGTGCTCCCATCGATCCGTTTTGATTCCACCAGTCGGAGGCGTGATTCTCATGATGCCGCACTTCTTTCTCGGTGCCGGCATCGAAAGACGTCGCCGTTGTGCTGCTGCTGTTCCTCGCAAAGCTTTGTGTCAGAACACCTGCCAGCGGTTGCCTCAGCCTTCTGGAATGCAAAAACGGTAAATAAATATCATATTATTACAGTTTCTTTGTTTTAATTTACGCTGTGGCAGAAAATGTATTTCTCAGCATTTTCGCAGTGCAACAACAAAAAACTTTGACAGATGAACAGCTGACTTTGTTTTGCTGCAACTGTTGTCCGCAGGGGCGCCGTCAGAAGCTTTTTCGAAAGGGGTTTTTGGAGGATCGAAAGAAAAACCAAAGAAACCCATGTAATTATTTAATTATAATATAATTATTTATTATTTTTTATATCTTTCGGTTTGTAAAGAAAATTATAATTATGTTTTAAAAAAGCTGACAGTGGGGAGACACTTGTTCGTTAAGGAGTCCCCCTTTGACTACACCACTTGGCGAACAAAAAGAGAGAGAGAGGAACTATTGGAAGAAATCACTCTCTCCGCTGCTGCTCCTCCGATCATTTGGTTCTTTATCATTCTTCTTTTTCCGCTTATTCAAGAGAGAACCACTGAGCGACGACGACTATCACCTGGCAATATCGACAAAGATAAGCTAGCCATTGTCGCCGCTAATCGCCGATCTCGGGTATATTTTCACCATGGCGCAATACAAGACGCTCGAGAACCAGGATTCCGATGTGGAAAGTGGTCCCACCCCCGCCCCGGCCGCCGCCCAGGACGGACAGCAGGAACGACCGAAGCCGGAGCCGGCGGAGAACCCGGCGGCTGCCCAGATGCTAACTGTGTCTCTTTTCATGCTCCTCTTTCTTGGCTCCTCGTATTTCCAGCCGCGGCCACGCTTCCAGCAGTGGCGTGGGGGCAGAGGTCATGGTCTGCACGACAACAACAAGTATGACTGCAACATCCAACTGGTAGAGACAATACCCGAGAACCTGACATATCCTGACGGCAGCCCGCAATTTCTTGGCACCTACGAGGCCTGGCTGCAGTTGCTGGACAGCGCCAAGGAAACCATGGACATTGGTTCCTTCTATTGGACCTTGAAGGAAGAGGATACCCCTGGAGTGAACGACAGCAGCACAAAGCCGGGCGAGGATGTATTTGCCAGGCTATTGGCCAACGGCAATGGCGGCAGTCGCACACCGAGGATCAAGATCCGCATTGCCCAGAGCGAACCATCCAGTGTGTCGCCCAATATGGACACCAATCTGCTGGCCAGCAACGGAGCTGCCGAGGTGGTGAGCGTGTCGTTCCCCAAATTCTTTGGCGCCGGCGTGCTACATACGAAGCTGTGGATCGCGGACGAGGAGCACTTCTATCTGGGGAGCGCCAACATGGACTGGCGGGCCCTCACTCAGGTCAAGGAAATGGGTGTGCTCGCCACGAACTGTCGTGCGCTAACGCTCGACGTCCGAAAGATATTCGAAGCCTACTGGATTCTGGGCCACACCAAAGATTCAAAAATTCCTAATTGGGCTTGGGGATTAAATACGAATTTCAACCTCGAGTCTCCTATGCATATAAATGTGAACAAGAACACCACCATGGATGGGTTCATCTCCAGCTCACCGCCAAAGCTTTCAGCCAATGGACGAACGGATGACCTGGATGCAATCATCGGCATTATTGACTCGGCCATTACCTACGTAAACGTCGCAGTAATGGACTATTATCCGTTGACCATCTACGAGCAGCCGCATCACTACTGGCCCTTCATTGACGATGCCCTGCGTCGGGCGGCTGTGGAGCGCGGCGTGGTGGTGAGGCTGCTCATCTCCTGGTGGAAGCACTCCAATCCCAGCGAGGACAAGTACTTGAGGTCCCTGCAGGATCTGGCCTCCAAGGATGACAACATCAATATACAAATTGTGAGTTGAAAAGGGGACATTTTCAAATAATTTAAAGTATAATTAATAATTCAAAATATATATTTCCTTATTTAGCGCCGCTTTATTGTACCCGAGAATGAGAGCCAGGAGAAGATCCCCTACGCTCGGGTCAACCACAATAAGTACATGGTCACCGACCGATCCGCCTACATAGGCACCTCCAACTGGAGCGGCGACTACTTTACAAATACCGCCGGCATTGGCCTCGTGTTGAGCGAAACCCACGAGACGGAGCACAGCAAGACACTGAGGAGTGACCTACGCGACGTCTTTGAGCGAGACTGGAACAGTGGCTATGCCCACCTGCTGGAATGAGCAGCACTTCCACTCCTTCCACTCCACACTTTTTGTTTATTTGTAAATTCTACAAACTTTTAATCTGCTACCGAATTTATTCAAAGTATTTTTTAGCCGACTGCTCCACAAGTTCTTCAATCTTATTTCATTGCTTTTATTCAGGTTTGATTATGCGTGAGAAGGAGTAAAAATAAAGTAGGCTTCGTTGTACGATTATATAACAGAAAATATAAAAAAAATAAAAAATAATACATGTGCTTTGTTGTGTGAATAAGTTGGAATAATGCAAGTGTGTATATAATATTTACACGTAAATCGTAAAGAAAATTATAAAGTAAAAAATAAGGATTAATATGTAATTCATGTTTCGTCGGTTGCTTTTGATTTGTAACATTTTCATTTGTACAAAGTGCGCCTCCCGAGTAAGCTGCCTCGCTAATTGTACGCTAAATACTCTTCAACTTTAATGTTTGCACTAAGATTAGGTTTTGGGCTGCTGCCTTTGTCGTCGTCGAATCACCACCATTCGCTTCCGTGAGAATCAGGATTCACGCCGGCGGCCTCACTTAACGTTCGCACCGCGCCTTAGAAAATTGTTGCTAGCAATGCTCTTCTCAATGGCCGCGCTGATGTGGGGCACGCGAGCCAGGAGCGTGTTGTAGATCAGCAGCAGGCAGCGGGCATCGATGGCTGTGGTACGGAAAAACCAGGAAAATTAGTAACTTGAAAGGATAGTCATAGCAGCTCCAAACTACAAACCTGCATAGAGAATCTGCTCGCGACGCAGCGGTCGATTGGCCCAGTTAGAACACTGATTCGACTTGTTCAGCTTCTTGCCAAGGCACACCAGTGAGAGATCGGTGAGGGCATCGCCAGCCCTGTTCACATTGCCGTAGGGCAGCTCCACACCGAAGCGCTGCTTCTTCAGCTCCAGCCAGAGATTGCGCAGGTCCAGGTAATGGTGTGGCATTTGCAGGCGCAGCTGCAGCGGAAGTGAACGCTGAAGGACGCTGAGATCACTGACCATGGAGAAGCCCACCTTCAGGATATTCACGTTGTTGAAGATATTGGCGCCCAGAGAGCGCCAGTGCTCCGAACGGAGGCTCTCCCGGGCCAGGCAATCGATCAGGTAGACATTGTTCCCGGTGGCTATCTGCAGCACGCACAGCTGGCTGTCACCGCACACGTTCTGCATCCACTCCGAGTCCAGGTAAATGATGCGCTCCTTCTCCAGGTGGAACAACATGCGCTCAAACTGCGCCGCCGTGTCCACAATGTTCAGGCACTCGTCCGGCAGGTCCATGGTCAGGTACATATCACAACCACCACCGGCCGCCGCGCAGTGGTTGGCTTCATCGCCGGTATTAGACGTCTCTCGATTTGCCATCTCAGCGGAGCCATTTCGCGACACCTGCGACTTGATTTCCATCGGGCAATCGTTCGGATTCAGCTTGAACTGCCTATACCAGTAGATCGCCTCCGAGTGGGCATGCGCGGCGGCCAAATAGCTTACAAAGTCCTTGCATAAGGCATAGTCATAGGCGTGGACGCTCACCAGCTCCCGGAAACTGGCCAGATTGATGCGCGCCTTCTCGTACTCGCGATAGAGGTAGTGAAGGTAGCCGCACGTCTTGGTGAACTTGTAGTTGGGCGTCACCGCATCGTCGAAGCCGTACTTTTTGGCCAGCCGCGCCACAATCTTAGAAATGGGTCTATAGCTGAGCACATTGTGCGAGATCTTGAGATTCTTGTAGCGCCCCAGCAGATGCTCGCAGAGCTCAATGACCGACTTCTCCTTGTGGAGCAGCGAGTCGAGAAATTTGACGAACGGCAGACGCTGCTCGGTGGCATGGTCCAGGTACTCCTCGGCCAGCGGTAACTTCTCGACCGCGATCAGCGGAAAGGCCAGCTCCATCATATCGAACTCGTGCGTCAACTGCAGGCTTATGGTCCACTGAGTCACTTCCTTGACGTGCCCCGCCTCCAGCAGTTCGCGCAAGTGGGGTAGCAACAGCTCCCGTATATGGCGCAGGCTGTAGGCATGGATCACAGCGTTGTTGAGGCTCAGCAGGCCTGACATTTTCACAAAATTAAAGGCAATCATACTGGTGTTTGGATCATAGCCCTCCTCGCCCAGAAGCTCGGGGATACTCCTCGTGTAGCTTGCACACCGTGTCCAGCACGAAATGCGACAAGCTCTTGGGCTTAACATTGCTGCTGTCGGGACAATTGGCGAATATCTTTCAGAGCCAACAGCAGCGCCGGCTCTGGGTGGCTCATCAGCGCCTTGCCAAACTCCTGGCGCAAATGCGGCGACTTGTTCTTGCTGTACATGTTCCACTTCTCGCGGAACATCTTGAAGAATTCCTCCGCCTCCGAGTCCAGTGTGGCATCGAAGTTGCGACCATTGATCCCGGCACCTGTTGTGATGTCGGCCAGGCGCTTGATCTTCAGGCACTGCATCAGTTCTTCCAGCTCCTCCTCGTCCGACTCCATGCCGCCGGGTATGGCGTACATGTGGTGGTTGTGGTTCTTGCGTGCCATTTTCCACCGCCCCTTGGCCCCGCGATACGAACTGCAAGTAAAAATGGCAATTGCAGCAAATAGAAACTTAGACTGCGAGTCGCAACAACAACAAGAAACGGAGCTGCCAACTCGCACAGGCGTTCTTTTCAGCGATGACACTTTGCATGTCTATGCATATTTGTCTGGCTACGTTCATTAATGAGTTTTACAGGCATTTTCCCAGACAAAATTGAGTTTTCTCAGATGCTTAGTAATTATTGCATACCCAGTTTAAGAATTTCAACAGCGGAAAAAGTCTTCAGCGCGAAAAAGCGACGTATTTCCTCACACAGTGTGGCAACGCAGTGACGAGGGTTTAAAGCTATTTAAGTGTGGCCAGCTGCCGTGGAGGCAAAAATCTTTCTTTCTTATCGGCGCGGCACACGTGCGTTTATTTTGTTTTGGAGTTCAGCTCGTGGTCAAAATGAAATTGAAAAAGGTTAAAACTCTGGGCAAACCCACGCTTGGTATTAGCAAAAAGAAGCCGCAAAAAGATGCAATTAAGAAGGTGACGGCCAAGAAGGCCGGAAAAGCTCCCGAAACTAAGGCGATAGCCAAGAAATCCAAGCAGACAGCAGCACCTGTCAAGCCCGCAAAGAAAGGAGCCAAGAAAAGCCACAAGGCGGAGCTGGAGGGACTGAAGGACATTGATCCGGAGTTCTACGACTTTCTCAAGAAAAACGACAAGAAGCTGCTGGACTTTAATCTGTCCGACAGCGAGGATGAGGACGAGGACGAGAATGAGAATGAGGAAGGAAAGAGCAAGTCGGCGACTGCTGAAGAGAGCGAGGACGACGAGGAGAAGTATCACAAGCCCAGCGACGATTTGGCCGTGGCCAGTGATGAGAGCGACTTCGAGGACGAGGAGGATGAGGATGAGGCAGCCACTGGCGGTACCCAAAAGGTCACACTCAACCTGCTGCGTCAGTGGGAACAGCAGTTGGGCCAAGAGAACGTCTCCATCGACATTGTGCGCAAGGTGATCGCAGCTTTCAACTCGGCCCTGGCCAGCATCTCGGCAGACGGTGCCGATGGCGGGGAGAATCAGCCCAATGCCGCCGCCTTTAAAGTCGTGGGTGCCGCTGCCTTCAATGGAGTTATCCAGCTGTGCGTGCTCCATCTGCAGTCGGCCATCATCCGTGTGCTAGGCGTAAAACCTAACAGCAGCCTGCCACTGCACAAGCATAAAAAGTGGGTCAAAGTACGCGGCTGTTTGCGCTACTACCTGACGGATCTGATCCGCCTGGTGGAGCAGGTGTCGAGTGCCAACATCCTGGGCGTGCTGCTCAAGCATTTGCATCAAATGGCCGGCATGGTGGTGCCCTTTACGGCACTGGGCAAGACCATTCTGAAGCGTCTGATCGTGCTATGGGCAACGGGCGATGAAACCGTGCGAGTGCTAGCCTTCCTTTGCATCCTGAAGATAACCAGAAAGCAACAGGTAAGAGTGGTATCAATTATCTTAATGAATACATCACTTTAAATTACTGAATCCCTGAATCCAGGCCACCATGCTGAATCATGTTCTGAAAGCCATGTACTTGGCCTATGTAAGGAATTCGAAGTTCGTGTCGCCAAACACGCTCCCGGGGATTAACTTCATGCGCCGCTCGCTGGTAGAGATGTTCGCCTTGGACTTGAATGTGACCTACCAGCACGCTTTCCTCTACATCCGACAGTTGGCCATTCATTTGCGAAATGCCGTGATCCTGAAAAAGAAGGACAGCTTCCAGGCGGTGTACAACTGGCAGTTCATCAACTCGCTGCGTTTGTGGGCAGATCTTCTGGGCGCAAGTGCTAACAAGCCGCAGTTGCAGCCCCTGGTCTATCCCTTGGTTACCATTGCCACTGGCGTGATCCGTCTGATACCCACCGCTCAGTACTTCCCGCTGCGCTTCCATTGCCTGCAGACGCTCATTTCCCTGTCCAAGGAGACGAACACGTATGTGCCTGTACTGCCGCTGATCGTGGAAGTCCTCAAGAGCAACACATTCAATCGCAAGCACACGGCTGTATCCATGAAACCGCAGCAATTCACCTGTGTCCTCCGTCTGAACAAAGCTCAGCTGGCGGAGAACGGCTTCCGGGATGAGGTGATCGAACAGGTGTGCGGCCTGCTGCTCGAGTACCTCGCCCACGAGTCCACCTCGCTGGCCTTCAGCGATCTGGTGGTGCCCACAGTGATGGCCATTAAGGCGTACTTGAAGGATTGCCGCAATGCCAACTATTCTCGGAAGCTGAAGCAACTGCTGGAGAAGGTGCAGGAGAGCGGTCGCTTTATTGAGCAGCAGCGAAGCAAGAGCAGCGTTAACTTTGACATCAAGGACGCCAAGGCGGTGGCCGCCTGGGAGCATCAGCTCCGCCTGAAGCGCACACCGTTGGACATTTACTACGCCAGCTGGTTGAAGACGCACGAGACCAAGAAGCGCAGGCAGGCGGCGCAAACGGATGAGATCAATGCTGACTACGATGTGCCCAAGCTGAAGAAGCTGCCCGCTAAAACGGGAGTGCCGGTGCGCAATGAGAAGGGCGAGGTGGAGCTGTTCCCCTCGGACTCTGAGGATGACAACGATGACGGCCTGCCCATCGGTTCGGATGACGAAGATGATGAGGAAGAACTTGAAGTAGAGGAGGAGGAGCAGCCGAAATCGAAGAAGGCTAAGAAGGAGAAACCAGAGAAAAACAAGGCAGAGAAGCTGAAATCCCAGCCGGCTGAGGATGCGGCCGCTGGTGATGATTACGACGAGGCCGGTGGAGCCGTGGATATAGTTAAGGACTTGGACTTGAACGATTGGTAGAACTTTTAAGATCTTTTAACTATATTTACACATTAAATTCTTTAAAAATACCAAGCCGCATCATGCAAATTACTTCTCGGGAGGCTCCTTGCCGGGAATAAACTCGTACTCCTTGTACTTGGGGAAGGTGCCAATGGTGGGCCCCTCCACCTGCTTGGGCAGCGCCTTGTCATCCTTGTCCTTAGCGTAGGTGGCCTCCAGTTCTGCGGCATTGCGCTTCTTCATGTCCATGATTTGAAGGTTCTTCACCAGCTCCTCCCGTGTGGGCGGCTCTTCGCGCCGACCCCGCAGCCACGCCTCCCACTCGGCGGTCAGCTCCTGGTCGAAGGCATCCTTGTCCGCCGGCTCGAACCATCTCGACGGCTTGCGCTTGCCGATCGAAGGATTTGCCGGAATCTCGAAGTATTTGTTGCCGAAGTAATCCTCGCCAATGTAGTTGCCACGGAACTGACGCGGCTTCAGGGACTTCCAGAAATTCTGGAAGATAATGCCGAGCACATCGCGGGTCGGCTTGTTGGCCATACTTTATTTAATTTGTCGGTTTTATTCGAGACTAGCAAAAATTGTACATTTATTTTTCAGCTGCGTTAGGATTGAGGTTAGGTCTGGCGTTTGTTATGACATGAACAGCTGATGGCTGCTGCTGGGCAGTGTTGCAAAGTGTTGTTTGACAGCTGGATTCAAATTCGCAAATTCGGTTTCAAGGGCACGGCATAGGGGCTGAACCAATCCCTCTGGAAAATGGCCAGTAAATCCGTGCGCAGGCTGTTGTTATTGGATTCCATGTCCTGCAGGAGAAGCCCCATTCCCGCCGAGTACATAAAACGCTCGCCTGACCAGCTGGCAGCTCCAATAAAGGCTATTTCATCGGTTATCAGGTACGAATTGCTGGCGACCCTTCCGCTGGAGATCTTCTCCAGCTCATCGGTGGTGGGCACTACAAAACGGCGCTGAAATAAGGTATACAATTAGCTTATTTGTTTGGGAATAACCTAGTTACACTTGCCACTTCTATGTCCACTTCCTCCCGCATCTTGCTAAGCGCTTGCAGTGATCTCAGGAAGTAATCCTCGCTGGGATCCGAGTACTTCCACCAGGAAATGAGGAGCTTGATGGCCACACCCCTCTCCAGGGCAGCTCTGCGCAGGGCATTGTCGATGTAAGGCCAATATTCCACCTTCTTGCCGCTCCTCAATATCGGTGAGTAATCCATCAAGGAGATCGATACAAATTCAATGGCCTCATCGATGGCTCCTATGATGGCATCCAGTTCGAGGGTCCTGCCAGTGGGCGAGAGTCCAGGTGGCGAAGTTGCTACATAGGCACGCATCGTGTGGTTCTTGTTGATGTTCAGCAGGAGGGGCCGCCGCTGGTTGATGTGCGTATGGTAGATCCAGGGCCAGTATTCAGGCACCTCATTGCTGCCCAAGTACCAAAAGCTCTTGAAGATTTTGGCCAGATCCTGCGCCATATGTGGACAATTCCTGCCCAATACACCGAGCTCCTTGCGCTGGGTGAGCGAACGCCAGTCCATATCAGCGCTGCCAAGATAGAAGTGCTCTCCATCCGCCAGCCATAGCTTCGAGCTCAGGTAATTGATTCCCACAACCTCCGCTGCACCATAGTTGGATAGGATTCGGGCATCGGCATGCCACACACTGTCCTGGCTGCGGTTTAGCACGATTCGCAGGTGCAGCTTTGGCCTGCCCGCATCCCCGTTGGCCAGCAAACGTTGAAAAAGGTGGTCGCCGGGCTCGGTGCTGCTGTCGTCCAGTGGGGCGCGGCTATATCCAGCGAGGTCTTTGCCCTGCCCAGCAGCAGCTGCCAAGCCTCAAAGGTGCTCCTCAGACGGGGGTGGCTTCCCTCATAGTTGCTGTAGTTCAAGCCAACAGGCAGGCTCTCCACCAGCTCGAGTTGGCATGGCAACGGAGTGTCCACGGGCACGGGGCTGTTTGCGGTCTCGTTTCGGTGGATGGTCTCCCACGGCAACAGAAGGACAATCAGCACCAGGATAAAGAGTATAAACACGGGTATGATGTAGCCGTGCCCGCAGCAGCAGCAAACCTTCTGACCATCTCGTATTTGATAGTTGCAATTGGGCCGCCGGCAGCACGAAGTGGATGCAGTTGGTTCTCCTCCTAGGCTGGACTCCCTGGGCACTGGCTGATACTCTCCGGGTATCTCGTGCACACCTCGACGCTCGGACATTGCGCTGGGATCAGGACTAACGCCGACTGCGCTTGGCCAAACATTTTCCCATCCGAACTTATTTATTATTCGCACAGTTGTTGGAAATAGCCGCCGCCCGCCCACGCAAACAAATGGGAGTTGTTAGTGTTGGAAAGCAGCCTAAGGCCGCTACACCCTCGCACAGTGAGTTAGCCGAGCAGAGCTGTTTATTAAATCTAAATTAATGTTCATTATTTCTCAAGTGCTTCTAATCCTCTAAAAATGTCCCCAAAGTCATTACATCCCTCAGTCGTATGAGTAGAAACTATAATTCAGATTCAGTTTGAAAAATGCGCAACCACCGCCAGTGTGGGGTTCTTCGTCTTGGCAAAAATATCGAAAAATATCAAACAAAAACATCGCTATATCGATATTTGGGCAAACAAAAATCGTGATATAAATATATCATCTTTAGAAAAATTAGTCTGCATTAAAATCTTCCGGCTGAGAGGGCTGAAAATTTTGGTGACGGCTTGAGTGTTGCGCTAAATATCAATTCCAACGAGTGTCACACGTATTTGAGTATCGCCTAAGTAGGACGCGAACCATGGCTGCGAGACTGATGAGCGCCCAGGCACAGGTACGTTCTGTTCTGGAGCCAACCGCCTCCGTCCGCCCGAAAATCCTCAACAAAAAAAAAAAAACTACATATAAACACCTCAAATCAAAGCTGTGCTGTGACCCCTGATAAAGATTGGAACACTGCGAAAAACTACGCGAAAAATTAATGGCAATCCATGTGCAGATTTTAAGCAATTCGCTAAGGAAGTTGGGCAGCCAAGAGTTGCGAATTTTTTGCTCACAGCGCTTTTCTAACCTAAAAACGAAACCAAAAGTTGTTAGGTAACAGAGTGTACGAACGTTGTGATTGTGATTCTTGGCTCCCCGTCTCTCAGCCTGCTGCGCCTACCCCCCTGCATCCAGGGCAGAAATCTGGAGCATCCGCGAGAAGGGGAGCTTGCAGCAATTAGCAGAGATTCGCTGCGGTCCGGATGCACTGGCCATTTACATAAGCAGTTATTTAACCAGGAGTCCCTAGCATATATCTTCTGGGCAGCAGCTTCGCCTTATCTGTGACAGGGGTACTTACACTCCGATAGTGTTCCGTACTAAAATTATAGCTTAAATAAAGGCCGTTCTCCAGCTCGAACATCACGCGCACAGGTGGGGGGGTTGGAACGAGGAGCGAGCATTGCCCCTCGTCAAAGTGGGGTTTTTTCCACGGCCAAGAAGGCTTCACTGTATTGGGTATTCGCCAACTTGCCAACAAGTTAATGACCTATTTGACGTAATTGTATCCTCTTGTTTGGCTGCGTCACGTGGCTCTGGTTAATTCGAGTGCATTGCTGTGGCTGCAGTTATAAACAAATTTGTAATTTATTGCCATTTAACGGGACTTAAAGCGGGCATTATCTTTGCAAAAACTATTTAGCTTTTCACAGCTGTTTTTCTCTATAAATATTATTGCTCTATATATTGATCTATAGTAATGGCTTAGTTGTGGTTATTTATAAAAGTTCTTTATGCAAATAATGATATTTTTGTTGTAATATAAAATTTATTTAAGAGAATAAATTTAAAAAGGCTTTAAAATTCCATTTATAAGAAAAATTACATAAATTTTTTTGTCAGTAAATTTAATTTCTTTTATATTTTTATTTAATTTATTTACAACTTTTGTATTTTCCAAGTAATTAAAATTATTTTTACTTGAAAATTTTATTACTTCAGAGGAATACGTTTATTTTTCTAACGAAATTCAATTTCTTACAGAATTTAACTGTTCTGGTTATTATTTTGTTTTTTATTAATAAATAGAAAATTCGAATTTCTTTTGTAATAATTTATTTGATGCCAGAAAATTCGATTTCTTTAGAAAAATAATTAATTTTAAATCAATTAAATTATTTATGTACAAATTATCATGTTTTCTTATTATTATTATTATTTTATTAAAATTTTTTTAAGTAAAACAGTTTTCATCAAAAATCTTTTATAAAATATACAAAGCCCCTATTAATGATAATATTTAATCATAATATTTAATAATAAATAACCAATGCAACGCCTGGGAGCCCTACAAAATTTCCATAAATTCACTTAATGTTTCTGGAAATTCTAGAAAAAGAAAACAAACTGATAAATATAGCAACCTCCCAGGGAGATAAGTACTTAAAATGAAGTAGCTAAGGTTTATGGCTACCAAAATAAAACACTCGCTTACCAAGTGCACGTTGTCAACAGTTTTCTTTAAAAATAGAATAGAAATCTTTACAAAACCAAGATAACACAAAAGTGTTTATTATAAGGAAAAACACCAAAACAAAAAATTATCTGATCTTATTATATATTTCGCAGGACTAATGAATCATCCAAGTTAGTATAGTTCTTAGTCCAACCTTTAATTTCTTTCTTTATTTTTGTACGAAACGTCATCATCTAAATATTATTGCTAATTGAGATTTGTACATTTCCTGATAAAGCAGCTCCAATCTCCAATCTAATTAAAGTTGAGAGGGCCCGTGACATGATAATCAAGTGTTTTTATTACGGCTGCCAAACAATCAAATCAATCAAATCAGTAGGAATACGGTGTGTCCTCTAGAAAAGCCTTTCTGAACTGATAAGAATTGTTGAGTTTAGTTAAACTTGGGAGACTTCACTGTACTTTTCATGACAAGTAAATTATGCTCTCCGACAAAGTGCTAATTGCTTGATCTTGATTTTGTTTATTCTGACAATTAGAGAGGAAAAATATTAAAGAAATTTTACTAAGTGTTCATAATATTGGATTAGGATAAGCAGATTTTTATTTAGGCCTTTTTCTCCCTTTATAAATAATATTTAAATTACATATGAACTTTCGAAATGTGTTTTAAAAATTTTTGATAAGATAAAGTTGCTTTAATTTCACATTTTCATTCCCATGTCAGGTGTGCCGATTGGGCAAGCATATAAATAATATTTAAAATAAAATATATAAAATATTTAAATAATATTTAATTTAATTTACTTTCGAAATGTATTTTCAAGATATTTTATAAGATAAAATAGCTTTAATATTTGCTTTGTTTTCATTCCCATTTCCAGGTGTGCCGATTGGGCAAGCATGTGGTGGCCGATGGCCCAGTGGTGCGCCAGTTCCACGCCTCCTGCTACACCGCCTCCAAGGTGGCGCTCTCCAAGTTCGACTCGGACGTCTTTCTGCCGTACGAGAAGCTGAACAAGCGCCTGGATGTGGTCCGTGGTCGCCTCAACCGGCCGCTGACGCTCTCCGAGAAGGTGCTGTACTCGCATCTGGACGATCCGGCCAACCAGGACATCGTGCGCGGCACATCCTATCTGCGCCTGCGTCCCGATCGCGTGGCCATGCAGGATGCCACCGCCCAGATGGCCCTGCTGCAGTTCATCTCCTCCGGCCTGAAGAAGGTGGCTGTGCCATCGACGGTGCACTGCGATCACTTGATCGAGGCCCAGGTCGGTGGACCCAAGGATTTGGCACGCGCCAAGGACCTGAACAAGGAGGTGTACGACTTTTTGGCCAGCACCTGCGCCAAGTACGGTCTGGGCTTCTGGAAGCCGGGCAGCGGCATCATCCATCAGATCATCCTGGAGAACTACGCCTTCCCCGGCCTACTGATGATCGGCACTGACTCCCACACGCCCAACGGCGGTGGTTTGGGTGGACTGTGCATCGGTGTCGGTGGCGCTGACGCCGTCGATGTCATGGCCGACATCCCCTGGGAGCTGAAGTGTCCCAAGGTGATTGGTGTCAATCTCACCGGCAAGATCAGCGGCTGGACCTCGCCCAAGGATGTGATCCTAAAGGTGGCCGATATCCTCACTGTCAAGGGAGGCACCGGCGCCATCATCGAGTACCACGGCAAGGGTGTCGACTCCATCTCGTGCACAGGCATGGCCACCATTTGCAACATGGGTGCTGAGATCGGTGCCACCACCTCGCTGTTCCCCTTCAACCAGCGCATGGCCGACTACCTCAAGTCTACGGGACGCGGCGGCATCGCCTCCGAGGCGCAGAAGTACCAGGGCAAGATCCTGTCCGCCGACAAGAACTGCGAGTACGATGAGTTGATTGAGATCAATCTGGACACCCTGGAGCCCCATGTCAATGGACCCTTCACTCCCGATCTGGGCCACCCCATCAGCAAGCTGGGCGATAACTCCAAGAAGAACGGTTATCCTTTGGATATTCGTGTGGGTCTCATTGGCTCCTGCACGAACTCCTCGTACGAGGATATGGGCCGGTGTGCCAGCATCGCCAAGGATGCCATGAGCCACGGCCTCAAGTCGAAGATCCCCTTCAACGTGACCCCCGGATCGGAGCAGATCCGTGCCACCATTGAGCGTGACGGCATCTCCGAGGTGTTCGACAAGTTCGGCGGCACTGTGCTGGCCAACGCCTGCGGCCCGTGCATTGGACAGTGGGACCGCAAGGATGTGAAAAAGGGCGACAAGAACACCATTGTCACCTCGTACAATCGTAACTTCACCGGCAGGAACGATGCCAATCCGGCCACCCATTGCTTTGTCACCAGCCCTGAGCTGGTCACCGCTCTGTCCATCGCCGGCCGTTTGGACTTTAACCCCCTGACGGACGAGCTCACCGGCTCCGATGGCAAGAAGTTCAAGCTGAAGGCTCCCTTCGGCGATGAGCTGCCCGCCAAGGGCTTCGATCCCGGCCAGGACACCTATGCCGCTCCCCCGCAGTAAGTTTTTTATTTTTCATTCTCATTTCCTGTACTTCATATTCCCACTTTTCCTCAGAATGGTGACAATGTCAAGGTTGCTGTGGATCCCAAGTCGCAGCGCCTGCAGCTGCTGGAGCCTTTCGACAAGTGGAACGGACAGGATCTGAGCGATCTGACCGTGCTGATCAAGGTGAAGGGCAAGTGCACCACCGATCACATCTCCGCCGCTGGTCCGTGGCTGAAGTATCGTGGACATTTGGACAATATCTCCAACAACATGTTCATTGGTGCCACCAACATCGAGAACAATGAGATGAACAACATCAAGAACCAGCGCGACGGCTCCTGGGGTGGTGTTCCCGACGTCGCACGCGACTACAAGGCCAACGGCATCAAGTGGGTGGCCATCGGCGACGACAACTACGGCGAGGGCTCGTCCCGCGAGCATGCCGCCCTTGAGCCCCGTCACCTGGGTGGACGCGCCATCATTGTCAAGTCCTTTGCCCGTATCCACGAGACCAACCTGAAGAAGCAGGGTATGCTGCCTCTGACCTTTGCCAATCCCGCTGACTACGATAAGGTAGGTGTTTGTGGAGGCCTCTCGAGAGACGAAGCATAAATCTAAATTTTATGAAATTACAGATCCAACCCACGAGCAAGATCTCCCTGCTTAACCTCAAGTCCCTGGCACCCGGCAAGCCCGTGGAGTGCGAAGTGAAGAATGGCGACAAGGTGGAGAAAATCAAGCTCAACCACACCCTCAACGACCTGCAGATTGGCTGGTTCAAGGCTGGCAGCGCCCTCAACCGCATGAAGGAGCTGGCGGCGGCCCAGTAAATGTGGAGCTACTTAAGACCCCTCACACTCACACTCAACGCAAGCAATCGAGTTTATGGTATTGTTATTTAATTTTTTTGCAAAGTGTTTTTAGATACTTTTATTTTTTGAGTAAACCGAAAATGTGTGACGTTCTTTTATTGCGAAAGTGTAACCCGCGAGCGATGGCGAGAATTTGTAAAAGTTTTTATATATATCGTATACCCATAATTATACACAAACATAATTATTTTTAATTCTTGCTAAATACCTGTTTGTTCTTTGCGAATTTGCCCAGAAAGCTCTGCAGATTGCCTCGACGATGATGATGATAAAGATGATGATTTAAAAGCGAATAAAACTCAAAGTGTAATATGTATTTAAACGATTCTTTTATTTACACAAAAAAACAACCTTAAAGCGGACAATAAGAGAGAGCTTCGTCTCTCAATGCATCCCAGTGTCCTCACTTTATTTTCACATTGAAGATAATCAATTGTAATCAATTATAAGATGTAAGCCACAAACAGCGAGTTGATATTATAATTATTATTATTATGTAGTGGAAAATAAAGCATAATATCAATTAGCAGGCGGTTTGTTTTAGTCCCAGGAAGGGAGCTGCTCTGCTGTTCGTTGTGGAATCTTTTAGATTTTTCTGAACTGAGAAAGACGTGATTTAAGGCAGAAAAATATTATACAATTTGTTATCGTTATAAACAAGCTCTCCATCTTGAATAAATTCTTCTGTCACTTAAAATCAAAATCATTTCCTGAAATTATTTGTAAAAAATCTGTATTTCTCTTGTATTTAGGGTAAATTTTTAGTAAAAGAAAAAAATTAGTAGCCGGCACAATGAGTTATGGAAAGAAAGAAAGCACCACCTCTTTTATCACTGTCACGGACTCTGAAGTTAGCGATTCGTCCAGTGATAGCGGCGTTTTCTTCACTCCCCGGCGGAAGCTTATGAAAAGCAGAAAACTCAAACTAAAGTTGATTGCCCTCTATGCCGACCATAGATGCTTGTGGAATGAGTGCCACAAGGACTTCTTCAATTTCGATCACAAGGCCAAGATCTGGGAGGCAATCGCTGATGAAATGCAAGCCGATTCACCGCCGGATTTCTGGAAGCATGTGATGCACAGTCTGCGCTATAATGTCAGCCTGGAAGGTATCAAAGAGCAGAAGGCCAAGTCGTTGGGTAAAAATTTCAAGTCGGTGCTGTTCTATAAGGATCATCTGCATTTCCTAAATCACATGTTTTCCCGGGAAAAAGAGATCGTAAGTTAAGGGGATCTTCTACTTACGATTTTTTTTAATTTAGATTTTTTTTTATTATTAAAATATAGAGGATCTGAGGAATACGCCATATAAAGGGTTTTGTAAAATTCGCATTCCTTCATGGGTAAACGATGCCCGAAAGATAGCCACCTTTCGACCATTTTTTCCTATCTTTAAACGCGTTTTCCCTAAAATCACCTTTTTTTAACTTTCTGGTATCACTTCTACCAGTAATTTTCATCGAATCGAACCAATTTTTCCCCCACTTCTTTATCAAACAATTCTCTATGCGAATTTTTTTTTTTTTTTTTTTTTTAAATTTTTACACCCTCCAAAAGGTGAAAAAACATGGTTAAAAATTGAACTTTTTACAAAAAAATTTATATTAAAAACAAATTTTAATTTAAAAAAAATCGTACTCGGAAAAGCATAGCCAACGTAGGACTGAAAATAAATCAAATTATTTTTTTTTAATTCGGGCAAGTTGAAGGGTAGTTATGATACCAGAGAAATGACCCCTACAATTTTGATGACCCCACTTTGACCCCATATAAAAAAAAGAATGATTCGCTATACAAACTTTAAATTTCCAATAGTTTTAAGTTTAAAGATGTATAAAAGTAATACAAAAAAAATTATGTAATTATCTTGTACAGTTTTCTCACAATTATTTTCTGAAAATAGGCCAAAATTTCGGCCTCGTAAGTAGAAGACCCATTAAGAAATAAATTAATCAACGTTTTAAGATATTTGAACACATACTATATAGTACATATATTATCTTATTCCCCCCAAAACAGCCCGTGCATGCCCCCTCATCGGGTGTTACCCCGGAAAAGCTTCCATTGAAGCCTGCGAGACCCGTTAAGGAAAAGCCCAAACCTGAGGCTAAACTCAGCGAAAAGATGGCTTCGCTCGCTGTATTGAGGAATCACCATTGCACTCCCTTGACGCTGACGCATGATGCCTACAAGAAGATGCAAAAGGTGACCAGCGGCGTGGACCATGAGCATGTGACCTGGAAGAAGAAGACGAAGCTGGAGAAGGCGAAACAAGTTTAAATAGCTTTTTCGTTTTATTACATTTCTTGTATCATCATAATCGCTTTGTTTGTTTTTTTCCTGGTTTGCATGCCATTCTTTAAATATAGACGTTTTTTTTATAACAATTCATAATTTTAGCTTAGAATATTTTTGTTTCGCACTCTTACATTCTTTTTGTTGTTTTGTTTTGTTTTGTTTATGCCATTTGCCAAGTACACACACTCCTCTCAGATCCGCTATACAAGTTTCCGAATTGATTTTGTTTTTTTTTTGCAATTATTTTTAATATCTGTATAATAATATATATATATTTATATATATAATTCTTTATTTATATGTATAACTAAGAAATGCGTAAAATAATTGTTTTTTTACGAGTGTTGTGTGTGTGTGTGTGTGTGTGTGTGCACATTCCTTTTCACAAAAGGAACAAAAACATGAAAATGTACATAATGTATATTATAATTATAATTGTTATTTTTTAGCGAGGCAAAATTGGTTTGCCATCGTTGAATTTATCGCTTTAATTACACAGACACGATCGATCGATATTACATGAACCTGAATTTATTTCAATCTTTCTTTTACTCTTTGCAAAGTGGCACCCTCCTCCTCCTCCTCGTCCTCGTCCTCGTCCTCTCCTCTAGTTGTGTATCTCTCTCTCTCGTTTTGCTCTCGTTTTACGTGTCTCTTTAAAAGGCAGGAGCAGCTGCTGCGCTTGGCCCCCGAGAGAAGGCTAGGAGGATCGTTCCATCGATCGGCTCTCGAGCGCCCGCCGCTTATTGGTTGGTTGGTGCTTGATTATTGTTTGTCCCTCGTCTACTGCTATGAAATGGCTGTTGAAAGTTGGTTTGGCTTGAACGCATCATTCCCACTCGGTGGTGCCCGGCGGCTTGGCTGTCAAGTCGTACAGAACCCTCGAGATGCCGTCCAGCTTGGATATATCGCGAACAATTTGATTAAGGACCTAAAAGGAGGTGAAATTAATACAAATTTGACATTTTTTGTGAGAAAATCCACTCACTTGCAATGGCAGTTGCACGGAGCCGGGCTCAGCGGGTACGCCCGTCATGAAATCGTTCGTGATGAATGGACGCAGCACCACCGATCTTCTGCAGGAGGGCGTGCGATTGATGGGGTCGCGATCAAAGTGCACGGGTATGAGGACGACAGGCATCTGTGAGATTTTTCGATACAGTCCAGCTTGCATGATGATCTAGGGGATCCAAGGAACATGATCATTTAGTAACAATTCTTTAGAAATCATAGAGAGATCATCTCACCTCATTGGCAACGGCATCCGCTTGCCTGAGCTGCGCCAACACCACCGTATTGAGTGTGGTGTGCGTGATATCCGTCACCAGATACTGCACGGGTTCGCCAAAGATGTAGCATACACGGTTCACGTTGTGCAGGATGCGTGGTATGATCTTGGCCAGGAAGAGCAGATCCTGCCAGTTGGGCTCCTGCTGACTGGTGGTGGACAGACCGACTACGTAGCTGTAGGAGCGCTTGTCGCCCTGCACGCCCACCGATCTGATGGGCAGCAGGGTGGCCTGGATCTGTGAGTTGGCAGAGATTCGCAGCAGATCCTTTTGCTCCGACTCGCTGGTAGCGCCCGTTACCCTATTAATCAGAGCATGGTTCTTTTGCAGTTTATTCTTGTAGTCCACAATCACCCGCACAATGACCTAAAGTTTATTATTCATTATTATTCGAAATCGCTTGTTATTCTCGAGTTAACTTGCCTGAGTCTCCGAGTAATCCTTTTCCATGTAAGCCTCCTCGGCGCAGAGCACGCGTATGGCCAGGCCGGGACCGGGGAAGGGCTGTCGCTCCACCAGCTCCGGCGGCAGACCCAGATCGTTGCCCAGATCGCGCACCTCATCCTTGTGGAAGTCGCACAGTGGCTCAACAACACGTCCCGCACTCCGAAGTTCCCTTTTTCGGGGGAGATATCAAGAGAATTAGTTACTTTATCTTATTTTATGTTCAATTATAGTCATTACCTTATCAGATCCGTGTCATTGTGATGCGTTTTAATTGTTTCTGCATTCGTGCTGACCAAATTCGAGGCAGATTCAATCAGATCCGGCCGGAGTGTGCCCTGGGCAAGCAGCACCTCCTCGGGCTTCAGTTTCAGTTCGGCCACCACATCATTGGTGACCTTGACGAATATATCACCGATTATCTTGCGCTTCTCCTCCGGATTGTAGGTCTGACAGAGCATTGGCGTCTCCACCACCGAGTATTGGCCGGGCCGCTTCACCTGCGTCGTGCCCTTGAGGAACGTGTAGCCTTCCTTGCGAACGATCAGTTCGATGCCGATGTCGCGCAGTGAACGCTCCACCTTTTCACTTTCGTTCTGGCGCATGAAACCTGTGTGAAATCGAATTGAATTTAGTATTATTTTTGGCAATTTCTCTTATTATTTCATACCATTATCCACATGCACGGCAATTATCTGATTAGGATGCAGGGCACGACGTAGCAAGGCTGCACAGACACTCGAATCTACGCCGCCGCTGACCAGCAGCTACAAAGAAGAGGAAGTAGAGATAAGCAACTCTCTCTGTGAAGGATTAAAATGCATTTTTGCTACTCACCAACACCTTATTTGTGCCCACTTTCTCTCGTATATACCGTATGCACTCTTCCTTCCGGCTGCCCATGGTAAAGTTGGGCGTTAGTTCGCAGATCTCGTACAGGAAATTCGATAGCATCTGTTTGCCATTGATGGTGAGATCGACCTCCGGATGGAATTGAACGCCATAGATGCGCAACACCTCGTTGTAAATGGTTGTAACGATGCGATTCGTTGACCAGCCACCAACTTTCAGTTTCTCGCCCACCCGCTCCACGCTATCGCCGTGAGTTAGCAGCACGGATTGTGTACGACTGAGACGACTGTTGAAAGAGATTTTCATTAAATGAAGCCACAAACTTGGAATAAATATCAAAGGATATACAAGAAGAAATGTAAGACCACGCGTAGATCAGTTTAAAGACTTGAACTAAACTGAACTGTTCTTGGCATTGAGATTTCTCTGGCAGCATTGTATCAGCGCTTAATTAAACTCGTTCAATTCAAGCACTTTCTTGTTGCTGCCACAAAATACTAAATACTATAACTCCTAGTGCCTCTCACCTGAATAGTGGACACGACGTCTCAATCTCAATGTTCTGTTGGCCATCCTCCCGCACATCTGTCTTGAGCACTGTGCCTCCAAACTCTTTGTTGATCAGCTGCATGCCATAGCAGATGCCCAGCATGGGTATCTTCAGCTTGAACAGATCGGGATCGTAGCTGGGCGCATCGTCGGCGTACACGGAATTGGGGCCGCCGGATATGATGATGCCGCGATAGCCATTGTTGCGTATCGTGGCCGCTGGCGTGTCCAGTGGCAGGATGTCCGATTCCACGAGCAGCTCTCGGACCTTGCGATCGATAACCTGAAATAAAGAGACCATCAAAGATTATAGCAATACAATTCTTGGAGAGAGTTTGTTATGAGCTTACCTTGCCGTACTGTGCTCCCGCATCGAGTATAACAACCTTATCGTGCCGCAGGCCGTTCTCCGCTGTGCCCAGAAATATGTTTGAGTTCATTTCTTTATCGTTGCAGCACTGCAAAAAGAGCAAAAAGTGTTGAGAGTGTGTCAGTGTCTCAGCTTCTGTGTTTGCTAATGGCTAAAACAAAGACTGAATCTCGACTGGCTTGCTGGGGTCGCCTCTATCGCTTATTTATGCTCCAATTGTGGCTGCTGCTGCTGCTGCTGCAATTGAATCTAAAGACACAAGGCTAGAAGCTGATTGGGGACTGGGAGGTGGGTGGGTAAAATTGGAGGTTACTCTAGGGGTTCGTTCTCTTGGTGGGATTAGTGGGGGGTTGAGTGGCTCACATACCGGCAATATCTTGTGGAGCACTCGCAGAAACATTCAACATGCAGCGGGCCCTGGAGGACGCTCTACGGTAGACAACAAACATTGGCAAACAATATTCCGTCACAGAACGTTGAAATGTGTGTTCAGCAATGGGTGGGAAGGTGGAAAAGTGAAAAGAAAACTCCATTGCGAAAAATACAAGCGAGCAAGCGAATAAAAAAAAGCAAGGCCGAAAACAGGCGACGCCTACGAAAAATGAGTTGAGGTTGTGTGGCGACGGCGATTGTGATTTGTATACACTTCCAAAAGGTTGTGATGAGTTTGATAAGACGTTTGGTAACGGGAAAGGGAATATTTATATATGAGAAATATTATTTAAGATATTATTTACATTGAATATCTCTAAAATCAACTAATATGTAGAATATAACCTAGTAAAATATATTTATTTTTTCTAATTCATAAACAAATTAATTTTAAGTTTCATAACATTTTTATTTTGTCGAGTTTAACAGGGATCTCGAACCCCTTTCACAATATTTTTTATATTATATTGCAAAGGGTATTAAAAACTTCGTCTAACCGATTTTTAGGCCTGCAATTTCGTACATATTTCGTATATTATAAAATACAATTTGCGATGAAAGAATGACGAGGAAGACGAAGAAGAAGAAGGCGTGTGGGGTGGGGGGGCTGCCGGCTACTGACCGCCAGATGACAGGCGAAAATGCAGGAAAGAGCGTAAGCAGCATAACGGCAAGTGAGAGTGAGAGCGGCGGTTAGAGAGCAGAGAAAGAAAGAGAGAAGTGCGTACGTACGATAAACGAAAACAGAGAAGGGGAATTGAGAAGAGGAAACAAGAAAGTGCGCAAGGAAAATGACACAAAAATAAACAACAACAAAAACGGCCAAAGACATCAAAAAACACACAAATGCCTTGGCAACTCTGCAAAAGTTTTCTTAGATTTTTCACAACGAGCAAAACGAGGCGACTCCCGGGGTTAAGGGTGCATTAGGTCACCGATGCAATGCGAAGCCTGTGATGTAAGCTGCACGCTGCCACTCCTCTGCTCTCTACCGCCCCCCCTTGCCTTATCTTTTGATAACAAGCCAGAGGTTATCAGAAGCAACAACAACAACAACAATAATAATAAAACGGGAGGCCTCCTCGTGGTGTGCTTGTAACCCAATACAAAGCCACACAACATCGACGAAGCACACATACACTAATACACGTGGAGCCGCTGCAAGCGGCGCTTATAACCACAAAATGGCCACGAGATGCGAAATGTTTGCAAAATAAATCAGCGAGAATGGCAAAAATTGCGGTTAAAGCCGTTAAATATTCGCACACAACTACTACGAATGGAGTGAGCGGTGGGGTGGTGCGATGCGGTGTGGGTGGTGGTGCTGCTGCTGCGAAGCCTGGCCGAGTCCAGAGATCTCCGCCAGATCTGCCATCGTCCTTTCTTACCTGCTCTCTACTCTGTGGCCTGTCAGGCGGTTCCAGAGGTGGGCGGGGCGCGGGCGGAAAACTTTATGCTTAAACACTAGTGAGCGATCCGTTGTTGGCGGTCGTCGTCCCCCGGGCGCTCCTCTCTCTTCGCCACACTCTTTTTCCTCTTTCTTCCGCTGCTGCTGCTGCTGCTACTTTTCAGCTTTCCTGCGGCTGTTTGGCTCTGCAGACTACTTCGTGTATCACGATTTTTCACACTCTTGTTCGGCCCCTGCGACGGCTGCTATTTGGCAGCTTTCAGGCTCTTTTATTTCCTTTTTTGCAATTTTTTCGTGAATTAAAGCCGAAAGATGACTTATTGACGAGCAGTATGACCGGAACTTGGAAGCGAAAAATTGTGGGTTGCGGCTAAATGGGAAAAAATACGGAAATGTGGATGGTAAATAAAAAAATACCAACCGATACATCGGTTCAATATGCTGTTTGTATGATTATTATTAATTAATTAACTCTAAAAACAAAATAATTATGTAGTTTTAGAACAAACGCAATGTCGACACTAGAATTATTTTATAATTTGCGAAATATCATTTGAAAATGCAAACATTTTGCAGCTGTAGTCTCCAGCCCGTCAGTGTTGGTTAATTTCATTAAGTGACCGTTTTATAAAACTGAATTAGTGCGGTCACTGAGCCCGCCAAAAGTGATTTGTTTCCGCGGATTTAGGAAAACTCGTTGAAAAAACTAAAGAAACTTGCGGAAAACTCTCAATAAAGCCTATCCAATGAGTCCCACAAATGCGTCGCAGCCAGATCTCAGCATAGACGATGAAGACGAGATATTGGCCCTGGAGAAACTGCTGGGCGCAGCTGAAGACGACAATGCAAACGCAGCGAAAACGGAAAAACCTGAGAAACCCACTTCGGTCACCGCAGTGCCAAAACTGAGGGAAGACAGCAGTTTCGCGGATGCCTTTAGCTATGAGAAAACAGTCCAGCCGGCGAAAAAGTCCATTAAGGATGACAAAGTGGCCAGCAAAGAGCCGGAGCTGGACTCCTCCGACGACGAGGAAGTCAAGAATTTCCTGGAACGCAAGTACAATGAGTACGGAAGTGACATCAACCAGAGTCTGAAGCAGCAGCGGGAGAGCGCTCACGAGTCACAGGTGGCCAGGGAGGTGGATCAGGCCCTGAAGTCGAGCAGCACCAAGCTGGTTACCTCCACACCACAGCCACCGCTGAAGAATCCCCACAATCCCATCAAGCGCCAGTCTACGGTGAGCAGCTCGTTTCAGAGACCACCCACAGCTGCTGCTGCCGTGGTGGCTTCTTCATCCCAGCCAAGTGCTCCTGTTTCCGCTGTTTACACGGATCCGGTTTTTGGCCTTCGCATGATTAATCCCCTGATCTCGAGCTCACTACTCCAGGAGCGGATGGGTGGCAGGAAATCGGTGCCCTTTGCGGGTGTAGCCTTTCACATTGAGCGCGGTGACTTGGCCAAGGATTGGGTTATCGCGGGAGTTCTCGTCTCCAAAAGTCCCGTGAAGAACACCAAGAAGGGTGATGCCTTCTCAACGTGGAAACTTTCCGATCTGCGCGGTGAAATCAAGACTATATCAATCTTCCTGTTCAGGGAGGCGCACAAGTCGCTGTGGAAGACGGCGGAGGGCATGTGTTTGGCGGTATTGAACCCCACGGTCTTTGAGCGGAAAGCCGGTAGCTCCGATGTGGCTTGCCTTTCCATCGACACCTCCCAGAAAGTGATGATACTGGGACAGAGCAAGGATCTGGGCACCTGTCGAGCCACCAAAAAGAACGGCGATAAGTGCACATCGGTGGTGAACGCCACAGACTGCGACTATTGTGTGTTCCATGTAAAGCAGGAGTATGGCAAGATGTCCCGCCGTTCCGAGCTGCAGTCTGCTACCGCGGGTCGTGGCCTCAACGAGCTGAGGAATAAGGTGTTGGGTGAGTGTGGATGAAAGTTTTCTTTTTAACATAATTTAAGATGATAATTTTTCTTGTTTAAAAATAGGTAAAAATGAAGTGTTTTATGGCGGCCAAGCCTTCACCGCTGTTCCGGCCAAGAAGAGCGCCAAGCTGATCAACAAGGAACGCGATCGTCTGAGCAAGCTAGCTGGCTACGATGTCTCACCGTTTGCCCATGCTGTGGATCATGCCTCCAAGCCCAAGACAGCAGAGAAGCCACAGGTGCCATATGCCGAGCGAACTGGTCCGGTTTCCCGCATGGCCGGCGGTGTGGAGGCTTCGAGTAAGCAAAGATATCAAGATCTGGAGCGTTTGCGTCTGCTAAAGGCGGAAAATGAGCGTTTTGAGAAAGGAAAAGGCTGCCAAGGGGCAAGTTCTAGGAGGAGGAACTAACCACGAGTGGATCTCCCAGCCAGACTACGCCCAGCAGACGCCGCGCCCAGCACTCCCACCACCACACCCATTACACCCGTTCCAGATAAGTTCAAGAATCGCGGCTTCTCTTTTGATGCCAGCCTGACCCCCAAGCTCTCAGGCAGCGAGAACTTTTCCTTTGATATCAAAGTGGGCCCCCGGCAGGCGGCCAGCGCTAAAATGAAGGCAGCAGCGTTGCTAAAAAAGAAGCCACTGGAGAAAGTCAATCCCAACTCCACAAGGGGTACGGAAACGGGCAAAAGGCGGGCCATCGATGAGCTCAATGAGAAGTTCTCCAACAGCGCCAAGCGGCAGAAGATTGAGGAAGAGGATCGCGAACTAATGCGTAAATCCCGCATCGAAAAGATCATGGCAGCCACTTCAACGCACATGAATCTTGTGGAGATGCGAGAGCGCGAGGCGCAGGAGGAGTATTTCAACAAGCTGGAGCGCAAGGAGGCCATGGAGGAGAAGATGCTGAACACCTACAAGATGCCCTGCAAGGCAGTCATTTGCCAAGTGTGTAAATACACTGCCTTCTCAGCCTCCGATCGGTGCAAGGAGGAGAAGCATCCCCTAAAAGGTGGTCGACGCCGAGAAACGCTTTTTCCAGTGCAAAGATTGTGGAAATCGTACGGCCACCGTATTCAAGCTGCCCAAGCAGAGCTGCAAGAACTGCAAGGGTTCCAAATGGGAACGGACGGCGATGATACGCGAAAAGAAGGTGCTCACCGGCCGCGAGTCCCTGTCCGTGCGCGGCGACGAAGAGTGTTTCCTGGGCAGTGTGGCCAGCAGTGCCAATCTGAATCTGTTAGTTCCCGACGAGGAATAAACACCAGGCAAGACTTTGATTATTATTTTTTTATAATTTATGTGTATTTTATGCATTTTAGGGTTTATTAGAAAATATTTACAGTCTGTTTTCGATGGCTATTTTGGCATAAATAATTAAGTACAAGGCTTTCTTTATCTAAATATAAGTTTGTGTGTGCCTGTGAGAGATTGTTGGTGCAGGCTATAAATATAAAAGAGAGTTGTACCAGGTGTACGCATGATGATTGTGAAGATCTTTTAAATAAATTTTATATTTAATTTATGTGACAGAATGCTAAAATCAATGAGATTTAATGGAATGAACGCTGGGGAATGTTTACGGAAGTTTTAAAAAATATAAATCACACTTAGCTGGTCATGAATCCTTAATTTTTTAAGTTTACATACATACATTATTTTATAAAATATTTTATGTGTTTAATAAAACCTTTTAGCAAGCAGGCACTGTGTCTTGAAGTTACATATCTTCGAAGCACAAGTATACATTTATAAAATATGGAAAATGTATGTAGGATTTTTACACAACTTGTTTTTTCTTACAACTAATATAGGCAAGTTAAGGGTTTTATGTATATATTTTTATCGTATAATTAAGGGCTTAAGAACTGAATTTACAAGTGCTGTCTTTGGTTAATTCTTTCCCTAAATGTTGGCTAATATTCGAAGTAGCATTCGTTTCGTTTAGAATCCCTTTTTTGGCATCGGAATAAAGCTATGAGACTAAATTTGATCAACTAAAACTAATCAACAAACATTTTGAACTGAAAGAGCAGGCGCAGATAAAAGGTGAACGCAGTGGAAGTGGAAACTATACAAGGTCAGGGGCTTTGGGAAGTACTTCCTAAACAGCATCTCCTCCTAGCTGCTGCTCTGGCTGCTCTGTTTCCGTTGTCTCCTTGAGGTTCAGCAGGCTGGAGAACCGAAAGGATATAGTCTTGGATAGATGCTTCTCAAAATCCCTGCTGTCCAGATTGTCGGGTATAAGGCTCCGATTGGTCATGTCCAAGTAAGAGCGGCCCCTCTTCACGGGCACCGAATAGTGGGGCAAGGCGTTGGCTCCATTGCTCATGTTGCTGTAGCTTGGCGAGCAGCAACTGGACTTGCGTATGTTCAAAGGGAATCTCATATCGTTTTCGTAACGAAGCACCTGCTCCTTGGCAGTGGCATCGATCAGGGGGCGAGGCAGATCATAACCTGGGGGAACGCTTGAGGCTGTCGGCATCTCCGATTCCGATTGGTCATAGCTAGTGCCTTGGTCATGGATATCGTAGGCTATCTTGGGCGGACACCAAAGGTGATCCAAGCACTCCGGTTCCCCCAAGTCCGAGGAACTCATCAAAGCGGACTCATCGCCACAGTAGAGAGGATTCGAGACGGCATTCGTCTCCAGATCTATGTACTTGGCATTGTTGCCCAGCAGCTTCTCGAATTCGGCGGCCAGGAACTTGAACGAGGGCCGGGCATTGGGCTCATCCGCCCAGCACGTTCGCGCTATGGAGTACACTGCCTCCGAGCAGTTCTCTGGCCGTTCCATACGATAACCCGTCTTAAGGAGGGACCAAAGATTCTGAGGGGGAATGCCTGGGTAGGGCGAGGCACCCAAAGTGATCACTTCCCAGCAGAGAACTCCAAAGGACCAGACATCCGATTTGCTAGTGTAGACGTGATCGGCTAAGGATTCGGGAGCCATCCACTGGAAATGGAGGAATCATATTTTTGACAGAGTTTTTGAAATAGTTTTTGGTATCAAAATTTACCTTTACAGGCACACGATCCCTTGAGCGCTTCAAGTAAGCATCATCCTCGTAGACATCTCTGGTAAGGCCAAAATCTGAGATCTTGCATATCTTGCCATCGGCCAAAAGGACATTCCTGGCGGCCAGATCGCGATGAACCAACTGTAAATAAAAAATTAAGAAATGAAGGGTGTTGATAAGGGTTTTCTCTATTTCTATGAGGAAAAGTCCGATTGTAAACCCACCTTGAGCTCGGTGAGGTATGCCATTCCCTTGCAGATCTGCCAGGCAAATGTAAGCACCATCTTGACATTGACAGGCTCCACGCCATCTGCAAAATCCACTCCAGCGCACTCGATTTTCCGGCTGAGACGCAGATAGCTTCTCAATGAGCCATAGCGTGCATACTCAATGATCAGTAGTGGTGCCTCTGAGGATTGATTGCAGGCTCCCAAAAGTTTAATGACATTCGGATGGGACACCTCCTGCAAGAGTTGAAACTCCGAGAGCAGGGCCATGTACTCCACAGAGTTGGCACCCTTCTTAAGCATCTTCACGGCCACCGTGGTGACCCCATTCAGGCCAGCAATATCAGTGGCATAGCCCTTTAGCACTTGACCGAATTCACCTTCACCCAGCACAGTGTCCAACTGGAGCTTGTCCCTCGGGAACTCCCACTTGGCATCGCCGCTTTCGAATTTGAAGCCACCTTGAAGCGGCATCAAGGGCAGATCGCCATCACCGGGTTCGGGCAGGGATAGTTTGCCATTGGGGATCATCGATTGTTTGCCCAGACGTCGCTTAAGCATCTTCCGCTGGGCAATAAGCAGGGCAAGAAGCAGCAGGACAAAGACCATGGGACAACTAATAACAAAAAACATGCAGGAGCGATCGCACTCAAAGCCGGCCACATTGAGTACGCCCAAGAGCAGGGGATCCTGCAGGGATTGCGGTGGGTCTCCCAAGCCACCGCCTCCTCTCCTCTCCAGCACTGGTTCCGCCGGGTCTGTTTCGTTCTTTCGCTTGCGCGGCTTCTTGGCCTTGGGTTCCGCGTCCAAGGGAGCACAGGAACACTTGCCATTGTCCTCACAGAAACACGTTCCTGAACCGCTGTAGATCCCTAGCTTGTTGTCGTTACTTATCTGGGCGCCCATTAGGTTAGCCTGCGAGGTACAGTCCTGGGGACAGGCCATGGGGTTGAGTTCCTCCAAGGGATCACAAATATGATCGGGACAGTGGCGCGCTTCAGGCACACAGGATCCAAACTTGGTGCTAAACATGGCTGCATGGGAGCCTCGCCACTCACATGATCCTCCGCCAGTGGCCAGGCCGCAGAAGCGGATGCACTGCGACTGGTACTTGACCTGGGCACAGGTTTGCGACCCGGACTTGATCTTCAGTTCACAGCTAGTGTTCTCCGGTCTTCCATGGATCAGGTGAACATTGATCACCCGCACATGGGACAGTCGCTCCTTGTCCATCCAGGTGACGTTGAGGAAGTATATAGTCTCGGGAGCCTCCTCCAGAGCCTTGGGATTCTTCACATAGATAATACCCGATGTCTGGGTAATGCCAAAGGCTCCACTTCGATCCTCCACAATGTCGAATCGAATGGAACGGGCTTTCATCAGCTGCTGGAAGCTCTCTGGCTGGGTGACTCGATAGTAGGAAGTCGCTGTCCGAAACACAGACACATCCTTTTCGTAATCCACAGATAGGGGCCCCCGGGATCTGCCGCCGCCGAAATCATTATCGAAACGTTGCTGCTGCTTCAGGGGCAGCGCCTGGGGCAACTCCTCGCGATCCGTCTCATGCAGATTGTCCAGGTTTATGTGGTAGCAAATGTTGGCTGTGGCAGACATGGCCTCATTTTGGGTGACAATGGTTAGGTCGCGAGCCTCCAGGGAAACGCAGTAGGGGGTCTCACGGAGCATTCCGCTGCGAACGAAACGGAGTTCTGGAAAGGGAAATAAATATATATTCCGTATACTATAAGTATTCCCTAAAGGATCCTCTGTAAACTTACGACAACTGACGATGGTGTGTGGTCTGCCCGTATGATCCGCCTCATAGGCGTGACAAGCCGGATGAAACAGACCAAGCGAGTCGTTGTGCACCGCATAGACCAGGTGAGCATTCGCCGCCAGCGTGTCCTTGTCCACATAGATGACTTTCTCACCCGCCGCCATGTTCTGGTAGAAAGGGAAGGGCACAAATTAGAGGTTGCTTCATTAGCATTTACTGACCAGCGCTAATTAAATTCCACTTGCCACCTTGGCCACCCCAATGCAAATTGCAGCACGCTGCCCTCCAAGGATGCGTTCCTGGTGATTAGCATTTTCATTTGCTCACAAGGTCAGGCTGGGGTTTTACACTTCCTCGGGGGACCTGACATTCCCACCGAAGCCAACGAAGGAGAACGGGGATTACCAACCCAAAAACCCTTTTAATGCATCCCCAGGGCACAGGTGATTAGCAAGGTGTCTGTGGGGGAGTTAGGCTCAAGTTGGGAATGGTGGGTCAAGTTAAGGTAGTAAGGATATTTGAATAATAATTGGGTTGTTATATAAACCCCTTGCAGGTGAATATATTGTGTTAGGAACCGAGGAAGTAATAAATCTATGGGGAATATTGTTGTTACTATGTAGCTTTTAATTAAAATAAGTAAGTAATTAAGGGTGTTCCATTTTTTGTTCCTTATTTTAAATAAGAAAGTTTGTTTCCCTTTGCTAAACTAATTCTTAAGAAGTCATAATTGTTGCTATTATATATTTAAACTTTAAAACTTTCAAAGTGCTTTAGTTTGTGGAATACTTTCGGTCAGCATTTAATGAGAATTTTTCTAGACCCTCTGTGTGCTTTAATTTCCTAGATAAACCCCTCCAGACTATCTATCATTCTACATCTCCAATCTAAAAAGCTGACAAACCCAGTTTGGCTCTTAACCACACCTCAGGGCAACAGGCTTTTGTTCAGTTTATTATATCGACTCGGACATGTCGCCAGCTATTTCCACGAAATAAAATAAAATAAAATGTACATTATTGTGACTACATAATTTGAATGTAGCGCAATTTGTAATGGTCGGACTTTAGTGCAGAACCAATTACTCCCAGTTGAAGGGTGGGCAGGAGGAGGAGGAGTACTATCTGCAGCCTGGACTGTGACACAGTTCGCCAGATCCTTGGGGATAGGCTTGGCTTGTTTCGGACACGACAACATAATTTACTCCAGTGGCAACTTTAAGGGATCTCCCCCGCTGAAGTCACTTGGCGCGGCTAGGTCTCCTCTCTCTCTTTGTGCTTTAACTCCAGTCCAGTCTCGTGCTCGGACCCCTGCACCAACTCTAGCTCCAGCTCCCACTCCTCTTCCTTTCCCTTCCTGTCTGTCATGCTCCAATCATAAAAGCCCATAAACGTTACGCGTTTTTAATGGCAACATATGAGCGGGGCAGAGTTGGAGGAGAGCTGGAGTCGGAAGGAAGTCGCGGTTGTTGGCCAACTTTATCTATTAGGCAGCGTTGGCCTCAACCCCCAAAGATGTGGTCGGAACCAGACGCGGTAATGGCCAAATAATGGCAGGGTGACCGGAGTTGAGACTTCCTTTGATGGGATCTGCCAAAGCACTCGGAAAAATTTTAGGATTGACTTCAGATTTCAGAATTGAATGAATATTTGAAAAACAAGGTTTAGGTAAATTCCTAATGAAAATAATAAATTAATTTATTAAAAGATTTTCAGAATACAAGGGAATTTTCGTCCATTTTCAAGTTTGTATTTCACTTTTGTGGAGAAAAATACTTTTCAACATTAATTTTTAAGTTTTTGAAACATAAACTCACTACGGAAAATATTTAAAATTAACAGAGTCCTTCTCCTGATATTAAAGTACCAAAATTAAATTCAGAAATTATTATTATGTTTTGATTAATTTTTTTTTTCCTAGGCTTTTCCTTGTATTTTGTATTTCCTTTTCAAAGTAAAAAGAAAATTGCTAAAAAATTTGTTTAATAGTTTAATACATAGTTTCCTTTAAATAATAAAATATACTATCTATATATGTACTAATTTTCTTTGAGTGCACCTGCCTTGGTTGCGTGTCAAGGGGGCGTTCATCATGGACGAATTCAATAAGCCCGCACCCAGTGAGCGACCAGACAGCCGGCAGACGAATGTCTGGGCAGGGTCTGTCCTGTATCCCCTTCCCCGCCCAGAAGCCCCTCGAATATCACTCAAAAATCCCACAAAACTCACCTCTTGAAAGTAGGGCTGATCCAGGTAGAAATCAAACCGGGAATCGCTCTCCTGCAACTTGGGTCCGTTGTCATTCCGATCGAGTAATTTGATATCGAAGCTCCGCGTGAATTTCCTCTGCTCTCGCGCGGATAGCTTCACCGTGCAGGTGATGCCCACCAGCAGCTGCCCTGCCCTGGCATTCAAGCCATTTAGCTCGTCATGATCCAGGGGCGTCCTTGTGTACAGACGATTCTGCTTGAGGACAAAGTGAGAGCTGCCAGCAGTCAGGGTGTAATCCAGGGAGACATGCGGACACAGGTACTTGGCGGCCCGAGAGTTTAGGGCACCGATAAGCACCGGCTCAAAGGAATCCTTTCGGCGATACTGACCCTGCGACTCGGCCACACTGTACTCGGCGTGGCTCCAGAAGCAAATGTGCTCCAGCTCAGAGCAGTAATCCTCCAGGGACTGCGGCACTACCTCCAGTGTGAGGTGCGATATGGGCAGCAGTTCGTGGTCCGGCTGATCCCGCGGAAAGGCGGTCACCACATACTGACTGCTCACATTCAGGGGCTTGTAATCAGTTCGCATGTATATCTCCCCCGACGAGCTATTGATCCGGAGCAAAGCATTTTCCTCCAGACTGTAGATGTAGTCACTGGCCAACCGGTTGCTGGCCATTCGCCGCACTTGGAACTGGGCCAACGGGATCTTGGAGAAGATGCTCTCCGATTCCTCGTTGATGGGTAGATTGAATTTCACTGACGTGCTGGGAAAGTAAACATCGATGGCGGCTGCTGTGGGAAAATGAGAGGAAAAATTTAGAAAATTGGAGGGTTGGAAAAATCCAGTTTATGTCCCGATGGCGTCATGTCAACGGGGGAGGTTTGAGTGAAGTGGGTAAAGTGTTTGGTTTAGTGGGGAAGCTGCCACAAGTGGTTGCCACAATTGACCCACTCAGTGGAAGAGGCAGCGGCTACTCGTTTCCATTTGCGGATTAATATTCATTTCCTGGGCCAACAAGGCAGTGGTCTCGGGTTTATTGGTTTAAAACTCTTGGATTTTAAAGAAAATATAATTAAGAATTATAAAATATTCGGAAAGTTTAATTTATGGCCTACATTTTAATGCCTAAAGGTGGTTACAGGTTGGAAATAAAAATAGTTATTCGTGAAGCCAAGGGAACTTCTAGATAAATCACAGAAAAATGTCTCTAGGGCTCAGATAAATAAGAAAATATATATATAATTTATAGAATATATAAAATAAGATTAATAAATACAGGGATCTGTTTATTTTTATTTTATAAACCATTTTTGTTCTTAAAAAAAAGAAACTGCTGCAAAGCGTTTTACCAAGACTTCAATTCAAATATTTGGCAGGCTTCTTATTAAAGAATTTCACAAATATATTCTACAATATCCCCAGACTTTAATCTTCATCTCAACCACAGTGCCAACCCCTCCAAATAAAATATATATTCATTCCCAAGGGTTGGTGTCACTTTTTTGGGGTTTGTTTGCCCATCATCATCATCAGCATCAGAGGCGACACACGCTTGACAGTCGTCATCAAATCCAATCAAACGATTTAGTTTAATAAGTCCGAGTTGACCTTAATAGGGAGACAAAGAGGTGGCCCCAACACCCCCCCCATCAAACGGGGCGTATGCGTAATTCGATAAGATATTCCCATCCTAATGACACACGATTGTGCTGTGCGGTCGTGTGTTTGCATTCGAGTCAGGGTCCAAAACAAGCGATAAATAAATATAATACAGATATTAGTTATTAGCATATGGGTTATCAAAATGACGCCTGTTCCCTCCTCTGTCCTTCTCCCCTTTTGGATCTATATACGAAGTAGTATATGTATTACCCTCGTTGTTACCATCTGAACATTGGAGTGTCGGCGTCATCAAGTTGCGTATTGATTTTGTGATAGTGATAAGGTTGGGTTTTCTTTTTTTTTGTTGTTTGGCGGAAAAAATACAACCCCGAGCATAATTGGTTACAAATTTTCGCCCCTTGTCGCCCAATTTTATGCCACACGATGTGGGGCAAAACATGTAGGGGGTAACGCACGAACCCTTGTAATGTTATGGTGTCAATAGTTGCAGAGTGGGAGAAGTTATGGCCTTAATAGGTTGAATAAATAGAAATTAAACGCATTGAACTTCCACTGATTTATGTCGAGGGGGTAGTTAATATATAGATCAAATTAGGTTGGAAAGGGAGTTCTCATTATTCTTATCGAGGCTATTAACTGTTTAAATAGAGTAATATATAGTTGGGTTTGATATTAAGTATTAAGTGAAAGGCTTTGAAAATAATTCTTTTAATTTACAAAAAATATATATAAATAATAGGTACTCAGGAAGAAGCAATTGCTGTTTGTTGATTTAGAAAATCTTCATTCTACTTGTCTTCATTTTTCTTGTCTGCCTCTTTCTTCTTTCCCTTTAAATCTTCCTTTAATCGCTGTTTACAAATCTTTTTTTTAATTCCACCCCATAATTTACAACAAAGTGTGATTAGTGTGCACCAGAATCGTTTACTTGGTGCCATTTTTCCCTTTATACAATATACTTTAAGTGAAGCACTTGGTACTTAATCAGGGGCCAACGTTTCCACCATAAACAGGACTGGCGCCATCATTTGCTGGGAATCAGCTAAGGATGAGAGCTGGCATAATCCTGTTAGGGATTCGAGTTGCTCCACACATTCCTTCTCCTCCTCTGTCACACGCATATTTTACTAAGAACGCTGACAGCATTAATATATATATTTTTTGTGGGTGGCGAGGTCCCTCGTGGGGGCGCCAAAAAAACACGCATTTAAAATGTCATTATAAATGCGCGCGTGTTTGTGCTTGCCTGATCTACATATTTTATCAGCATTTTTCGCATGCCTGAGCGTCAGCAATTGTAATGAACACATTTTATTATTTATAATGTGTGCTATAAGCCAAAGGCCATATCAAGGAGGAGTAACCAGGAAATTTCCCAGTCCCACACTCTTTTATTTTTGTGTGTTGGAGGGTGGAGTGTGCTGTGTTTGGTTACCTCTCGAAAGCTTGGCCATAATTATGACAGGCATTTAGTGTGGTTGGCTGGCGGTGGGTCGGAGGTATCCAATTAGCGGCTTTTTATTCATTTATTCCAACTGTTTACATTTTCCTCCACGCCGGCTGTGAGGTGTGAGGCTTGATTTGGTGGGGAGCAATCACTTTATTTTATTGAGGGTCCCCTAACTTGCGTTTTTAGTCAGGTTCCTGCTTGGAAGTTGAGTTGATAATTGAGTGTCTGAATTGTGTAAGGATATAGATTAGGATCTTGTATTAACTTGGATTCATTGTAGAATTTTAGATGAAATATAGGTATACGATTCTTTAAGAAAGTTGATCTGTAGAAAGGTAAACCATTTTAAATTTAATTTGTTTTATATTTCAAGCACCAAACTGTTATTAAAATAATTTAAAATGTTCTTTAAATACTTGTAAATATTTAACAAAGTTCAAACAATTTTCTCTTCTATAAAAAATCCACCTAAAAACTTGTTCAAAGTGTTAAGTCCTTCCTATCTCTTTCTAATTTGTCCTCTTCCACCGATTTGTTTCAATCAGTTCTCGATTTGAGCTCAACTTGACCCCTATAATCCCAAGGGTCTGTCTGTCTTAAAAACCCATAAAAAATCAAGCAGGTGAGCGGGGTTAAACGGGTGTTTAGAAACCCCCAAACCACCCTTAAAACCGCTGATCAACAGTCAACAACCGTAAAAAAAAACAACGTAAACAGGGAAGGACTAAGACTATTACGTTACCTATTAGGCAGACAATTATAAAGCCAGCGAATGGCGCATTAAAAACTCAAAGCGGTGAAGTTGGTAAAACATGACCTTAAAAATGGGGGAGGAACAGGATAAAACCGGGATAGACTATTCCTGAGGGTGACAAAACTCCAAGGGAGTTGATACAGTTGAAAGAAAATTAAGGAAAATGATTATATTTAAAAAATGCAATTCAATTTTAATAAATAAGTCTTCCTTATTTGCGAATTTGTTACGTAATGAAATTCTAATTCTATGGGATTATTTTCAATGGGTTTAAGGAACTTTGAATACTAAAAAGAATATTTTACTCTAATGACGAAACCAACATGCTTTCTGCATATTTTAGTTATTTAACCACATTCTTTTCACTGTGCCAAAGAAGCGCTAATGACAAGCGTCACTGTCAACAATTGATGGGCGGCGACTCGGTCTCTGGCATGGCCATTAGTTCGGCTCGTGTACCTGAACTTGGTGGCCATTGGCCCGGGCCCCGGGCAGGTGAGGCAAGGCAGCCAGGTAACTGAGACTCGAAACCCAAACTCGGCAAATCGGGGAGCGGCCTTTGGATGAAATGTCAACTAGTTTCGCATAAACTAATTAATCTCCTCCAATTAATTGACTTGCCATCGAATTAGGTCGTCAGTTTGCCTGTTTACAGTTCACTTTGGAGTTTAATGTCCTTGTTGTGGGTATGACTCATTTTTTCAATTTTTTCTTCCTAATTTTGTGTGTTCCAGCATCCGGACTCACATTATATATTTGTCTACTGCTGCGTAATGAAAACTTTGTCTTTGTCAGGGTTTTCTTTTTTTTTGTTTGTGCCAGGTTTTCCCTGCTCATTGTTCTTTTCATTACTCATACGTCGTGTGGGCCAGACTAGTTTTTTTTATTTTCCTTGGCACCGGCACTGTAATTGTGTCTGTGGTGCTGTTGCACTTTTCCCTGTGTTTCTTCAGGATAGGATTGGTCGTGGTTATTGCCAGGATTTGTATTATTAAATAAGTATTTCCCCATGTTCCTTGCCACTTTCACTCAACGATCCAAGTGCGCAGACAAAGTGTCTTGAATGTTTTCTCCATTTCCTGTCCATGAAATATTTTCTGTTTGTGCCAAAGCCAAAGTAAATTGAATTCAGAGCCAGTAACAGCACAAAGCAAAGTGCTTTGAATGCTCTTTCTTTAAATGAGAAATATGAGAAAAGAAGACGTATTTAAATAAAAACAATTTTTAAAGAAAATAAGGTTTAAGCTAGCTTTGTCAGAAAATATCGATATTGGTTAAATATTTTAACAGAAACTCTTTACTTAAATCGATATTCTGATTGATATGTAGGACCCATTTTACCGGAAAATGACACAAATAAAATAATTTTTCGTAAATTCAATATTAATAAGTTTTGATATTTAATTTGTTAATTCTTAATAATTGTTAATTTTTAATAATATTTATAAAGGGGGAATGAATTTTTAAAGTATCTAAATTAAAATGGAACTCAAATAAATATTTTAAATATATCTCTGAATTTATTTATTTAAAAGTAGAAGAAGCTTTTTTGAAATTCCTACCAGTTAGTAATTCAACCTTTTCTAGAGTACAAGCAACAATTTGTTTCTATCGATTTAAATGTAATTTTCATTTAAAATATAGTTTTTCCCTTTGTCCAGACCCAGCACAAAGAAGTGCACAGTCACAGCAGAAAAAGAAGATTGAGAAATGGAAAGAAGGAAGGAAATTGCGAAATAATCGCAGACTAGAAGTCACCAGAGCGAAGTTCAAAGAGTTTGTCATGGAGTCTCTTAGGATGAGTGACGTTCCCGTTCAAGTTACTAGAACCACCAACTAGAAATTAGTGACACTTGGTGACATTTAGTGACACTCGGCATGCCGGTGATGGATGGCAGATTCAACTAATTGCGGTTGTCACTGAGTTTTTAAAACATTTCACGAGTCCAATGCATTTGTCAAAGTCAGGGGCCTCTTAAAATGTATGTTAATTAATGTTAATTAATAGGGGGTTATAATTAGTCAAAAGAGGCTATTAGAAGGAATTTAGCTTTAACGTTAAGTAAGCCTTTTTTTTAGAGGAAAATTACAGTTTTCCATATTTAGCTTTTTTTTTTTATACCCTTGCAAGGTACACATTCTAATTGTTATCAGAAGGTTGCAAGACAGTGAGGAGTAATTTCCGAACGTTTAAATATTTCATAAAATGTAGACTATTTCGGTTAAATTTAGAATCCCAGTCTTATTGTAGGCTTATTAAGCCAAACAAAGACTGGATAGTAAAATAAAAGTGAAATTTTTAGCGATATTGCCAAAAATATTGACTGATTGGAATTATACAACACTGCCTTGATTTGGGGCACCCACACTAAATGTATCGATAAACACCTTATCGATCTTTCTTTTCGCGAACGATCTAAGCTTGACCCGTACATTTGGCGTCCTTTGTTATTTATTAACTAAATAACTGCAAAAAGTGTCTTCTGTGGATTACAAAACGAACAATAACCATGTCTAACGAAGACGCCAACTTGGTAAATGTCGAGGAACATCCTCAAGATCAGGAACTTATCTTGGACGCCGACTTGTATGTAAAATACTTGGAAAAGAATCTGGCCATGGTGGTAAGCTCTACGCACAGTTCACACGAAAAATGGACTTGTAAACTGTTCCTCTGTTTTGCCGCTGCAGCTCGCCGATACTGAGCAGAAGACAGCGGAGCTGGAGAGGCTCCTGAAGCTGAAGAAGCAAATGTCGGACAAATGGTACGACTGCCTTGAAACCGCAGGAAAGGAGACTCCTCCTGAGGGCATGCGTCTGCTGCCACGCCTCACTCAGGTGAGCTCGAAGGCCGAGAAACTGGTGGGACAGCTGAAAGGACTTATCGATGCCAAGGCTAATGTGGACAAGGCCTATAACGAGCACTGCAATGTGGCCAAGAGTGCCACAGAGGAGAACTTGAAGAGTTGCTACGATCAGTACACCACGATGGTATGCAGGGAGCAGCCTCTTCATTATCCACGGTCTAAACCCTTAAATTTACTTAAATATATTTAGCCCACCGAAGAACTAGAAAAAATCATCGACGAAACAAGGAATGCTCTGAAGGAGACACGAAAGAAGACGGATGCCAAAAAGGTAGAGCTGATCACCAAGAAAAAAGAATATCAAGCGAAACACTCAGCCATATTGAAGGAAATTGAAACGTTGACTCTGGTCGAGCAGGATGCTGTGTAAGGCTAATGAACCCTTAATATTTCTTTAATTTTTTTAAACTTCTTTTATTTTACTTCAAAACAGAGAACAACTCCAACAATTGAGACTGGAGGATGCTCTACGCAATTAAAAGTCTTCCAATTAGGAGCTAGCTTAAGACATTCCTCTATATAAATAATCACAATTTACCACTTAAGGTTTTGAATCCGGGTATAAGAAAGGCAAAGTTCAACCCAGTTTTTATGTTTCAATTGAAATATTTTACTAAATTTAATCTTTTTTACTTTAACTATATATGTTTATTAAAAAGGAAACAGCTAATGTGAAGAGAAATGACTATTAAGTACTCAAAACCAGATATAAATTCACAATTGAAAACATAGCAAAATCATTTACTTATACTAAACAAGGAAAATCTAAGTTATATTATGAATTTAATTGTTATTACTTAACAACTTATAACAATGTGAAAATGTTTAACGTTTTTATTTATTTTATTCCGAGGAAAATGGAATTTTAAGAACATAACGTTTTATTATTTCTTTTAGCGTAAAATCGACGAATTTTACCATTTAATAATTAACTATGTTTACCGAACACAAATCAAAATTATGTTAAAGTATTAAATAAAGTATTCGTTTAAAAATATAACCAGAAATAAGAAATTATATCTTAATATTTCCTTTCAATTTAATTAAATCAAGGACGGGCCTTATTATTTTCATCTCAAGACTCTTTGACTCCATCAGGAAACAAAAAACCCATTAAAATAAATCTGTATAAGTAAAATGCAGACTGCAGTTTCTCCAAGCTGAAGGAGCTGAATGGGATTGCATTATAAACCCGATTTTTGCAGCTGAATCATGCTACTATTTCTGGGATCTGGCAAATAGTAAAAAAAAGTAACAGTTCTGGGCGTGACAAATAAAGACAGACAGTGGCAGAGACGGAGACAGATCTCATAACTGCGAATGGCTTTTCGTTTTGCCATTACTTTATATACATTTTTGTACATATTTTGTTATGCAAAGTACCCTACAAGACGACGGCGCGAACCAACAACCTTGGCTGGCTGTCTTGTGATAAATGTGTCAAGCTCGCTCATAAATCTAACCATGTGTGCGGGAAATATGTAATATTTTATGAAATACTTTGCAAAAGTTTTGTGGCACCTAAAGTGATTTAAGATTGTCCATAAAATTTGAGACATTTCAATAGGAAATGCTGGGCAAATTGGATGGGAATTAAATTATTAAATTTAATTTTAATTTGAATTTAAGGAGTTTGAAGTTGTTACAAGTCGTCTTAAAAATAATAAGTTCATACTGAATAGCTCAAGAACACTTATATTTACTTGTTAACTATCAATTAAGTCATTTAGAAAGGCTGACTTTAAACACAGGTTACTCAACACCTATATTTATAGCATTTACTATATTTTCCATAAAGATTTTTATGTTCAGATTAACTGACCAAAGTTATGGTCTTTTGTAAGCCAACTGAAAGCCTGCCATTAAACAAAACACTTTAATTGAAGCCATGAAACAGCCGGGGGCTGCTTCTGAGTGAAAAAAAAGACACTGCAACGAACTTTGAATGCAATCACGAAAATAAAATACAAATAAAGCCAACGGAGGCACACACCTATTGACTTAATTGATTGCACATAAATTCATGAATTTCAGGCGGCGACAACGACAGCAGCTGGCCGGCCAGCACATTTCAACACCTTTGACCCGTCGGTTGACTGATACTGGTCACCGGGTGAAGGAAGGCGCGTTGCATTCAACTTGACAGGGACAAAGTGCTCCTCGGAGTGTCAGCTGTGCGGGAATGGCAGGAAGCAGGCAGCAAGTCATCCCCCGAAAAAAATTTGATATGTCTTTTGCAGAGTGATGAAATAATTTTTTGGGTGTGTGTCGGGGCCCAGCACGTGATACACTGAGGGTTAAACTAGGTTCTAAGGATTCTTTAATTTAAGAAATATTTTAAGAAGCGTTAATAACGCTATTCCAAAAATATAAATTCTAATCTATTAATTGTAAGAGTATAATAAGGTTATACAAAATATCTTTGTTCTACAATTAAACTGAGACTTGGTTTTTGTATTCAGATTAATTTCTTGTTAAAGAGGCTTCTTTATGAGGGGTTCTGTAATACTTAAGCAATACTCTTCAGAATTTATAAATTTTTAAAGAGTTTTTAACGTGATTCAACCAATCTCCCCTGATTTTTTCTTAGTGCATTATCTACATTAGACTTTGATGGAGCGCCTCTGGGGTACTGTCGGTAGTCCAGTCCATCACCGTCATTCTGTCAGTCCGTCATTCAGTTGCTGGGCCCACGAAACATATCGTTTACCAGCAAGCTTGTCGGGCCGTCAGTTCACACCTGTGTCCGATGAAACCTTGTGGGCCTCATAGAACTCGGATGGCTTATAATTATAATTAAAACCGAAGCTAAGCTAAGCTAAGTCAAGCAGTGCAGTGTGGAGCACATAAAAGAGCACCGAACTCGCATTGAAAAAAAGGGGTCATTAAGGGGGGTTCCCACTTTATTACCCCATATCTTCAGTTGCATTCCCACGAGGCGACTGTTTGAGTTCAAGTTATCTGCGGGATTTGTGCACCGCCACTCGATGCAAATTAGTGTAATTGCCTTTTATGAGCTCTTTATTTGGCTAAGAATCAGGTGAAACGCCTAGGGGGAGCTAAGTCAACACTGATAAATCTATAAAGCGAAAGTAGCTTAAATGAAGCAAACACAAAAATTTAAAATTGGTTTCAGTTAGCTGATACTTTGTTGCTGGGTATAAAATGAACATTAATTGTTAAAAAAATACAGAACTGAACTTACTTTTTATGCCTGTATAATTTCAAAGTATTTTGCAAAAAGTTACAATTGCACTTAAAGCATTTTAAGAAGCACGTATTTTTTGGCACATGTTTACTAGTTAACGACATGGTAAATCTTTAGAGGATTTTAAGTGTTTTGGGCTTCTAAAAGATGTTTATTGTTGACTTGCGCTGTCTAAGAATTTTAACTACTTGATTTATGGTACAAAAAGAGAGGGAATAGACTACACTTAGTAAACTGAAATTTATAATCTACATAATGGAGAATAATTTATTCTATTTTTATATTATCTTAAACCCCCAAATAATTCTTTTAAATTATTCGTAAATAACAAAAAGTATTAATTTAAAACCTGGTAAATTTATTAACCAATATGAGAGTTTAATGGTTTAAAAAATAGTCGAATGACAATTAAATTAAATTTTTGAAATAATTACTTATATTTTACACTGCCTTGAAAGACTTTCATAAAATTTGTAACAAAGACTCTTATTGCTTAAGCAGCATAAATTTAATTGCCAAATTGCCTTGTGATCATACACAATTCTACACAAATTACTCAATCCACTGGTGTGTGTGTTATAATTTTTTTCGGAATTGTTATTACTTCATCTTATATTTATTTTTTTTCATTACTTTTGGTATTTGTTGTCTCACTTACCCGCACAGTTGTGTTGTTGTTGAAGCTGCATGACAATTGTGAAAAGAGTCACAATAATAACGGTAATTGATAGCGCCATCTCAGATCAGCTGTTACAGATATTCTGTCTCACTGTTGCTGTTATCGTAGTTGTTGTAAAAAGTCTGTTGGTGTATTGTTGCCACTTCTTTTCCTTCTCGCTCACTCGTGTAATTGTTAATTGTGGTGTTGGGGCTGTAGTTCCTTGCGATGTTGTTGTTGTCTCACCACGCACATTACATATTTGCACATTTTTAACGCTCTTTTTATGGTCTTTTGTTACTTCTTAATGGTTCTGTGCGTTTTTCTTTTATTTTTTTTGCTTTAGTTGTATTTTTTATTGTTGAGTGTTTGTCTTGTTTTTTTCCAATGATGTTGGCAATTAGCCACGTTCGGTTCGTGAACTTAATTACTTTTGATCACAAATTGATAAGAGCAGCATTTATCAATTAATGTGCGAAATGTGCCAAAGCAGAGCAGGAAATATGAAAAGAATTAAAGAACAATATGTTACACTGGGAAAATAATTATTAATGGGCTTAAAAAACCTTTAAACTAGGAATTGTATATTTTATTTTATGTTGCAGGTGGTTTAATTGTTTCATTAAATTTAAATAAACGTTTATAAAATAACATTACTTAAAAATAGTTTTTTTTGTTTTTCTCTTATAATATCTATAATACCAAACTATCATTTATGCCTTCATAATAAAATAATCAACATTTTAAAGAACTAATATGTATCAATAAAAAGTTAAATTTATAATATTTTTAAAAGTCTTTGTTGAATTATAAATTTATTAAACAAATATATCTCTTTTATTAAAATATAAATGTTTATGTTTAGATACCTTTTTAAGTTATAAATTATAACTTTTAATAGTAATTTTTATTTATAATTATTTCATTTACTTTTACTTCTAATACTTTATTTCTCACAGTTTCAAAAAAAAAAAAAAAAACAAACAGACAATAATCCAACTTTTTTTTTGGGAGAGCTCCTCTGTTATTAATAAAACTAATTTTTATTGATAGCGGCGCCCACACTCCCGTTCGTCATTTAACAAATATAATTTATCAGTCTCCTAATGCCGCACAAAAAATTCTCAAGAGGCGCGGCGGCGTCTACGAACTCTGATTATTGCAATTCAAAATGAGCTTCGACTTTGATTTCCTTTTTTGGGATTACAATATTATTGTTATTAAATGGTTTTTCGGTTTGCTATTTTTGGCCAGCGCCAGGTGAGAGGCTTATTGTATTTGCTATTGACTTTGTTTTGGATTCTTTTCCGCACACTTTTCGGTTGCATGGGGCTTCTAAGCCCTCGGGCTTGGTATATTTTTATTTTCATTTATTGTTATTAATCGTATTTTTTTTGCCAATTCATTTTATGTCGAATCGCTATGGCGTTGGCTCAATTGGTTTTTAAATGGAATAATTTAATTAAATTATTTGGGCAAGTAATTTTTTGGCTGTCTGAGAGATTACTTCATGTTGTGTTTCTGTTTCTCTTTCAGAAGAAGTTGTTTGGTTTTCAAAAAAAGATGGGTTTTAAGTTAAGAAATTTAATGGGAGAATATGTGGAATAGGTAGGAAAATGATTAAAGTTCTGAGACTTACTTCAATTAGTCCGAAAGAATTTAAGCTTTACTATATTGCTAATATAATAATTTGTCTATTTAAAGATATGTTGTCAAACATAAAATAATATGTAAATAAAACCTAAAGAGTTGTTTTTTTATAAATAAAAACGGGTTTACAAAAGTTTTTATATATATTTTTTAATAAAACCCTATGACTTCTTTTCAATGATTTTATTTGTAATTAATTTCCAACTTTCTGAACAATTTCCTTAAGGTTTTCTCATAAATGGCATGGATAGTAAACACTAATTTCAAAATCCAGTTAACTCTCTTTAATTGTACCAAAAACCCCTCAGCTTCTTCTCAGCTAATTTGTTTGCTTTTACAAAACAACAAAATATATTAAAACAAATGAAGAAAAAATAATAGAAAATGTGTTAGCCAAAAACTAACGAATTCTATGCGAGTACCAAGGCAAACACACTCGATGAGGAGGACGTGCCATGAAAAGAGCAGCCACAAAGTGGAAGTACGTGTACCCTACACTTCTTCCCAGAGTACTCCACTCCACATGGCACTCCACTTGGCTTGTGGTGTGCGGTGTGTGTGGTGTGTAGTTTGCAGTGTGTGTGGTATCCAGCGGTGCACGGCAGGTGTGATAAAAAGAACCCGAAAGAGACAATTGCGGCGTGAATTACTCGCTGGCCCAGGGCACGGAATGGAATGGCAATGGAAGATAGCACGCATAATTCAAACGAGCCCCAAAGTCAAACAACGTGATAAGCAATTCACATACACTGTGCGAATATATTGAAGCTAATTAAGGTAGCTAATTTAGACCTATTGCAGATAAGGGGTTTGGAAAAATAGAAAAATATTGTAAGCGGAAAATAAGATAAATACTTTAAATAACATATTGATTGATACCTAATATAGATATTTTAATAAGTTTCGAAATCTAAATTTTGATATATCATTGATTACGACATTTTTGGAATTATATCGAACTTAAAAACGATAAAAATATCGTTTATCTAATTCCTTTAGTTATCTTTTGTGAGCTGGAATTAACGAAAATGTTCTTATAGGTCGCAAAAAAAAAAAAAAAGAATATCACAACTATTTAAATCTAGAATAATTGAAAGAGGTTTGTGCCCTGCGACCACTAGGGTCTATTGTGCCCTAAATCTAAGATAGCATTGCTTAAAATTAAAGGCCATCAATAGGAATATTTCAATCAATTTCACAAAAAAAATATCTTAGATCTGTATCTTTTGTCTTAATGCTCTCCTACTTTCCCTACTTACTTTCCAAATATTTTGCCAAGTGCTGCCAGCGACCGATAGACCGACTGACTGACTGACAGTCCGCCTGTCCAAATGTCCGCTGTCTACTTTCCGTCCCCAGCCCAGCCTCAGTCGCCGGATTTGACTTTCGAGTCTGAGCTCTTCAGCACCTGAGCACTTTAAAGTTCAACTCTTTTGACACACTGGGAGCTCAGTCGGCGGATGCTAATGACACACGACTGACACAAAGAGGCTTTGCAGTGAGACACACAAGCCGCACTACACTTTGCTATATCAACTATTCACGAACATACTGTATATATTCACAGTACGGTGGGAAGCCAAAAGCGCCAAACTGGTTGCCAATTCGAGGGAGTTTGAGAGGCCTTCGCCGGAAAGGCCTCCGCTGGCTGTGCTTTCCAATTAAAGGTTGCGTCGCGACCCAGGCGATCCCGTCGCGCATTTAAGGTGCGTCGTCTGCCGGCCTCTTGTCTCTGTGCTCCTGCGCCAAAAAAGGCAATTGCCATATGAAACTTATAGTATTTCTTTATGCCTAACGACCAACGTCGAACCGAAGACCGCAAGAGTCAAAGTACGACTGCGGAGGTTCCTCAGTGTCAGTGACTGGCCCCCAATGGGTTTCGCTGCACTGCGATAAAAGGTTTTTTATATTTGAAAATATTTTGAGCAATTCTTTTGAGGTTTCTTGATACTTATATATAGTTTTTGAAGGTAATTCATAACTATGCCCATTTATAGGTGCCAAAGTAAAAAAATTTTATAAATATACCTAAAATCATGTGGAAATTTAACCATCAAAGGTATTGCCCATTTTATAATATTATTAATTTTTTCAAATCTCATTTTTGGGTTTGTCTTATTTACGACAATATAGCCATTAATAATATCCATACGTACATTAAATAAATAAAATACAAAAAAATATCAAAAGTAAAAAATACATTTAAAATTACATATGTATATTTTCAGAGCAACAAAAGTTAAATTTTTATTAAATCACACATGTTTTATAGTAACAAAAGTGAACTATTTATTAATTATATTTACCTTCTGTTACTGTTACTGTTCTGTTAAAATTAAATAAATATTTTATAAACGGCTGCAGCATATTTTTTTAAATTCAGATTATTCCTTTGTGATAATTTTTTAATATTTTGATTAATCTTTTATTAAATGAAGTTCCGTGTGAGAAGAAAATAAGAAAATATTTCCCAATTCCGAGTTCAAGGTATATTGGCAATTAAAGAGGGTCAGTGACTGCCCCCCAATGTTTTCTCAATGCACTGTGACAAAAAGACTGGTAGAAAAACATCAGGTATTTAATTTAAAAGAGTACCAAGAAGTCTAGACATATTTTACATTATTATCATTTCTATAAAATCAATATGAAACCGCTCAATAAAAGCTTTAAGGTTGGAGTTGCTTTTAGGTTCCATTTTAGTTTAAAGCGCAATATTTTCCAAAATCAGCAAATATCTGATATTTTCCTCTCAGTGTTTGTCGGAGTCCGACTCTGTGTGTTTCTTTTTCATTCTCAGTCATTGGCGAATTGAAAAAGAATGCGAGTTTAGCATCAATAATTTCGGCCTGCGAGCTTAGAGTTCTTGTTTGGATTCCACGAAAAAGGGTTCAGGAATGCCATAATTTCAGTCGAAACTGTTAAGGTGGCGTATGCGTGATGTTACCACTGAGCCAGAACAAACAGAAAACAATAAAAAACCATAACAAACAGGCACTAATTGATCTTATTGTTCGAGTTTTTAGACCTGAAGTACTTGTATAGCAATTTGTAATATGTAAATGAATCGTTCGATCGTTCTTTGTCATTTGCATAGGTTTCCAATTAATCTTCTGTCATCTAGGTAATTAAAAAGAAATATTTTTTAATTACAATTATATATTAAAAGCGATAAATATCTACAATTTAATCAGTAAGTTGCCACCTGTGCTAGTGACGTACTCATAAAGCCGTCAACTTTGGCATTTTGTATTAATTGATGAATGTTGTTGGGGAATTTAGTTGGCTTAAATAGTTGTCTAGTTGGGAGATGAAATTATTAATAATAAATTAGTTATATAAAATATATGATGAGCTATTTTTCTTATGTTTTCTCATTTAATTAACTATATTAAACTTCACTTGTTCATGTAAACAATATAATATAACAAGTGCTTTAATTTATTTTCCATTTAGAATATTATTTTATAAACATTTACAAACTAACTAATATATTTAGCTTAATAATTGAGTAAAAACATAGATTACTTGGCAACTAACTATTTACTAAAATATTTTAGAATAAATATTTAACTTGGTAAACCTCCCTTCTATTTACCTATTTATTATATTACTTTATATAAAATATATTTTTTTTCACTTCACAATTCTATACCTTTGCTTATTTTTCTCTCCAATAAACTGCAATTATTTGTAGTCACAAATTGTCGAGTTGTCTAATCCGAGCGAAACACGCACAGTGCTAAATCTCAATTATATCCCCGCTGCCGATCTACACGATTTTCGTATTGAGTTGTCAGTGCCACCAGAAGTGAGGATATTGCCTGCATTTGGAAAATCCCAATCTGGAAAATCTGGCCATAGTTCGCACAAATAAATTGCAGCTTTTGCAACATGCAACTCGAGAAACACAACGTAAACACGATCTTGATTTTCCGAGCCGAAATTTATGGTTGTCTTGCAGCTGCGGCTTTAAAGATTTTTCGCAGACTCCTTAATTGTCGTATGGACGCGGCTCCGCAAACGACAGCCGGGGCTATTTATGGGACAGTTTAACTAGGCAATTAATTAGCCACCTTTTGCGTTTTTTTTTTTTTTTTGTGGCAGCTTTTCCGCGGAAATACACACCGGGACTGTGACTGTGGGAAATAGCTGAGCCACCGAGAGACCAACCGAACCGCTTCGCACGCGCTCCGTTCGAAAAATGAAACCGAAACCGGCAGCCGGCGACTCCAAAGCCACAGAAAGCCACGAATTCGTACTGAAACTTCTCCGAATGTCGTTGTGGCTGCCGTACATGTTGCTGCTGGCTGTCACACGAACACGCTTCGTGGATTTCCACAGTGACGACGATGAGGAGACACCCCCCTTGGCTGAATTTTCCATTTCCCGCTGCTCCGCTTCGGGTTGTCGTCATACCATAGAGTTAAGGCTCATAAATATGGCCAAAATAATAGGAATATGTCTTAAATTTTAAGAGAAAAATTGGGTATAGCTTAGCTTGGTTTTGTAGTTGAGCTTTGGGTAAATTTAAAAATTAATGTTGGTTAATTTAATGGTGAATTTGGGGTAAATGAGAATAGTACTCTTAGTAAAGACAATGCTATATTCAATTTAATTAGCAAAACTAATATAATTAATTAAATCTTTTATGGATCTTTATATTCTTCTCACTGCTAATATTATGACTGCAACTGTGTGCAAGCTTATGAATATGAGATAAATATGATCTCTTGATGAATTTATCTTTTCTAATTTTCATTTGGGGTTAGGCATTACCTTTAGATTAGGAAACATGATCTCGTGGCAAGCACAGCTTCTGACAATGCGTTTCATCCAATATTTACTTAGAATTGTGAAAGGGTTTGTGGTGGCACTTATCTCTGGGAAATTGTGGGAACTTCAGGTATCGAGTACAAGGGTTAGTTTATATGTACAAAATTTAAAATAAATTCAGGGGTAACAAGAAGCTAAGACTTCCAGGATATCATAATTAATTAAGGTATCTCTAATAAGGATTAAGAATCAGACTAGGAAATTATTAAATTTTAGTAATTAATATTTAACTGAAGAACTCTAAAATCCCTTCGGTTGCAATCATAGAAAATAATACGTTTGCTGTTTTGGTTTTGGTTGGGTTTTCCCATTTTATTTCAATTTTTACGGTTTGGGAAGGAGGCTTTAGATGGATTTCTGGTTAATTTTGACTATTCATGTGGGCTTCAAGATTTTAAATGTTCGGCCAAAAATTTGAACTAAATTGTCTCCAGAGACGAATGGCTAACTACGAACGCTGGAACCTATTAAATAGGCAGCCATTCGTGCCTGGCCGACCTGTGGCTGGGTTGAACTTCATGTTCTAGATTTGGGTTTAACAGTTGCAGGCGGCGCACACCGGCTTGCCGCCGTCGAGGGCAAAGGTCTGGCCGGTGATCGGAGTCTCGCACTTGTTGCACCTGAAGCAGTCGCGGTGCCACTTGGAGTCCATGGCGACCACGGCATGGTCGGTGATCGGCTTGTCGCACTTGGCACACCGGGCGGCGAAGAGCTCCTCGTAGTCATGCCGGCAATAAACCTTGCCGTCGCGCTCATAGAAGGGCAGGCTGGCCAGCGGCTTCCGACAGGCGCCGTCACAGCGGAAGCAATTCTCGTGCCAGGACTCGCCCATGGCCGAGACGGTTCTCTCGAGGATGGGCTGCTTGCAGCCGGCGCAGGTGTGGGTGTAGCGCTCCTGGAAGCACTTCGTGCACACCGGCTCGCCGTCCTGAATGTTAAAGGTGGCATCGTCGATCTGATTATCGCAGTGACGGCACCGGAAGTGCTCCGGATGGAAGGTCTTGCCCAGGGCGGTGATCATGCGCTTGGTGATGACCTCCTTGCATTTGTGGCAAACAATTTCCTCAGACATCCTTGCTATATGTTTTCGGTATAGGTATAGGTATAAGGACCTGTACGTGACGGAGGGAGATGGGTTGCAGACTCACCTGTGTATCGTATCTCTCACTCTCTGCTTTACTTGCAATGTGCAACCAAAAAACACAAAATTAATTGAACAAAAAACGATGTAAACACGGCTTGGAATGACCGAGTATGTAAAAACCTATCTATATATTTTTTTTTATTAATTTTGAATAATTTTGAGTATTTTTTTCTTTTGATTTTAAATACAGAAAACGAAACGAATGAGAAACGTATGAATTTAGCAAGACTCGAAAACTAAATGAAGTATCGATGCCGGACGCTGGCTATGCAGTTTGACAATAAAGGAAAGGAAAGGCACTGCCTACTGTGACTTCTAGAAAAATGTATTAACAATTCAAGGGACTACTTCGTTTTTTGTCCAAAAAGGAAACTTTTTAGTACAACTTGCCTTAAAAAACTCTCTATTTAATTTCTTTCCCATTTTTCATATTTTTTGGTGGTGGTTCTTCTTTTCTTTGATAATTTATAGCCACTTTTTCTTTGGAAATTCAAAGCTCCCGAATTAGTCACACCAAGAAAAACCATTAAGAAATTTAACAGAGGAAATCTTTTGCCCGCACTAAGGGTGCATTTCCTCAGACAAAACCCGAATGGCTGCCATTCCTGCCAGGCGTTAGCTAAATATGTTTTGCAATTAATAAATTGTTTTCTCTACGTATTTATTAAAAAATTTAATTAAAGCAAAAATTCTTAGAAGCTTCCGGCTTAGCCAGCCGGCAATTAACAACCGCTACACATGCGTGGAAGTGGCAGGAAAGGGCGAAGCTAGCAGGGTGGCTTGACTCCTTCAAAGGACTCGCCTAAACGAGTTGAAAAAAAATGGTTGCACTGGAGAAAATTAAAGGTTTATTAGGATTGAAATATATTATGTAATTTAGTACCGCTTTTAATAATAATTTATTAGGTTATAACTTATATTGTATTTGGGTCCTAAGCTTCGTTGCTAAAATGTACAAATAGGCGTTACTCATCTTATTCATTATATTGTCTTTATTTTCGGGAATCTCCCTTTTCTTTCTTGCTCAAATTTAATAACATTTTTCTCGTGGTGTATGTGCCACTTCTTTTGTTCCCATCTTGATGGCCATTTTGGTGGAACGCAGCATTGTTTGTGGTGGCCACGCAGTGGGTGGTGTTCCATAGTGGGTGAGGTTGTGGCGGGTGGTTGGACATCTAGAAATGGGAGTGGGAGTGGGAGTGGATGGCTCGATGAGGACATGTCACAATTCAGTGTGCGCTTTGATGCGCTGCAAGGAATTTGGAATTGCAGCCCCTTCCGGGAGCCATTCCCACATGGAGAAACGCAGGAGAGCTGGAAACCCAGAGAGCTGGGAACCAGGAGAGCTGGAGACCCGAACCCGGCCTTGTTGTGTAACTTGAAAGGGAATTTGTGTCAGGCGTCTGTCTGCGTATGCCGAGTGCGTGCCCAGCTCATAACCGCATCCTTAACCAGCTCTCCGATTCCGCTAACCAGGTTGTTCCGCTCGTAATTATTTTATTAAATGTCGTATAAGCCACACAAATATGCGATAATTGCATTTGGTTTTCGCACTTTTTAATTGCTTAAAGTGGGTGCAACCTTGTTTTTTGGCTTACTGGGACAAGTTCAAAGAGTGGCTCCTTGGGGCCACATAAAATGCACCCATCAAACTTCAAACTTTCCTCAGTAATTGCGAACCCTCTCGTTGCATGACCCACAATAATTTATTTGGCCCTCTCGACTGCACTGGGACTGCCTGCCCTGTTTCTCGTGTGTGTTTTCTTTTTTTTTTGTGCGTAAATTTAATTAGTTGCTAGATAAGAGTGGCCCAAAAAAAAAGGGGTAACAGTTTATCACAAGTTGTGGCAGAGTCAGACAAATTGTCAGAGGAGATTTAGGGGCCATAATGTGACACACATTTGCACAGATAAACCGAGAGGGGATTATTGGGAAATATTGGGTTTTTTTCTTGTAAATTACAACAGGAATTGGGTTATAGGAATGTTTGTTGGTTTAGTAATATGGGTTTATGAAATTAAGTACGTAAGTACGTAAATTTACATAAAAACGAATAAAAACATGCTTCGATTTCTGACCTTTTTAAAATGTTATTCACAACACAAATAAAAAAAATAGTTTGTCTAAAAAATTAAAGCCTTGCTTGTCATTTGTCGGTGAAACCAGAGCAGGATCAAAAACCAAAGCCCGAAACAGGAGCAACATTAAGCAGAAAAAGGACGCTGCAAACGGTAGTCGCAATCAATTACGCGACATTTTAATTATGCAGCAAGGGTTAAGGTGCCAGGGGAATACCCGGCGAGTCCTGTAGCCAGTACAGCAGCAGGACACATCGCCGGGCGCATTGAACTTTGATTTGGGCCAAGCCAAGCCAGGCCTGGACCTGCAGTCAGTTGGTCAATTAACAACAAACGAGATACGATTCATGTCAGAATATTTATGTTGTGTGACTAGCAGATAAATACAAAGTATGTACAAATTAGAACGAGGACAACGACTAGATTAGCTTAGGCATAGGAACTATCAATTGGGGGAACTGAATGTGTGAATCTTAGTCGATGACAATGACCTCCGGCTGGGCGTTGTGCTCCCGCTGCTGCTGCTGCTCCTCCTCGTCGTCCAAGAGCGGCATCGATAGCATCGGATATTGCCAGAGCTTTTGCTTGTCCTTGTTGCTGGGCTTCTTGGAGGAGATCAGGGTGCGACGTTTTAAACGCTTCAGTTTCTTTTTCTCACGCTTCTTCATCTTCTCCTGGGCCACCTCCAGTATGGTGCCCCTCAGGGTCAGGCGATAGTTCTTCAGATTGCAAAGTTCCTGGGCCAGGATATCATCATTGTCGTTATTATCGCGGGCGGGAATTTGGTTCTCCACATCCTCCAAGCGCTCCAATTCATCGTCGTCATCTGTCAGCTCAAAATCAGTCCAGGACTTGGACGTCGTCTGTCTGTGGAGCTTGAGCAGCTCCTCGGTGAGCATGAGCTTCGAGGTGGCCCACTTCATCACCTGGTGCTTCTTGCAACCCATTTGCTGGCGATAGCTGTACAGGTGAAATGTCAAGTTTGAGGCCATCTGTGGCTGTGGCGTTGTGGCGTCCTCCTCGGACCCAGTTGCCACCAGTTTTTCCGACTCCTTGAGAGGGGAATTCGGTGATGTTGCGGCACCAGTGACTCGTGCCTCCGCACAGGACACCTTGCGATCCATGACATTACCCATGTTGTAGCCGATCTCGTGGTTCGATTGCTTTTGACAGCTGCAATTCTTCATCCCTCAAACTTATATGCCACGAGAAGGGAGAAACGTCTGCCTCGGCGGACTGTCCTTTACCTGGTGAGGAGCTTTACCTGAAGGATAATTAGGGCAGCTCAGGCGTCGCTCTTTTATGGCCTGAAACACCTGGTGGGGATTAAGAATAAGTTGACACAATTATCCGCATGGCTGCAAAATATTTCAAATCTGTTTTAGGGATTCTTATAGACTCTCTCAACAAATTGGTTATTACCTGCTTAAGCTCGAAACCTTGCTTTGACTTTCCCTTCAACCTTTTAAATGTTTTTGGAATTACTTATTGTTTTCAGCAGTTTGTCAGCTTTATCCTCTTCTAATTATACAACAATAAAAAAAAAACCAATTAACTTAGAATTTTGGTTCAGAATGCAATTCGATACAAAGTCGTCACAATCTGATTTATTAGAATTCATGGGCTGCTGTGATTTGTGCCAAAATATTTGGAGCATTCCTATAGGTACCTATTAATTAATGCTTACAACAAATTAATCTTATTTCGGGAAACAGTTGCAGTTTTCAATTGGATCAGGGGAACGAATTGAATATTGAATTGATATATGTTGAATATAAATTTGATAGCAAACCTAAGCATAAAAATTATTTATTTCAATTCGCAAAGATTTTCTCTGCTAGTTTGTATCAGCATTCGAATTAACATTTAAAAATTTCAACTTGAAAATTGTAACAATGTACCCCCTATAAATATTTTCATTATAAATATTTTCATAAATTGATGTATTCTTTTGTTGAATATTTTGCAATATTTAATTTTTATTCATTAAGTTTTTAATTGAAATACATGTGACTTTGGCAATCATTTATCGTTTGGCCTTTATATACTCCTTCAAGCTTCTTAATAAAATAAAATAACCCAGTTCCAAACATTGCTTTGTTTCAGTCTGTTTAAAATCTGTTTAAAACTGTAGTTACAAAATATTATTTCTGCAATATTAGAACAACATTTTGTAAGTTTTAACTCGTACTATATATGTATTAAGAAAATATCCTGAATTCTGCGGGCATTAATATTTAATAATAGTTTTATTAATATTACAAGCAACCTCTAAATGTATTTCCAAAATATATAACCTTAATATACCAATAGTTCAGACTAAAATTATGTGCTAGACCACATTTGAAACTCTGCAAAATTCCTGAAATTTACCTAACTCATCAAAAAAATTCTTGCAAATTGGCAGACAATGCTAAGATCACGTAATATACCTCGGAAAACATCTGTCGTTATGCAGGTAAAACTTAAAACCCAACCATATATCTATAAGAATTTTTAAGCTCTCATGTCAGGTAAATCTTGAGCCTTACTTAGCCATCTTTAAAAATGTCTAAGCTACCCAAGAAAACCCTCAGGAAAGTTACCTGCAAGAACATACAGGCACATGTAGGCTAGTTTCTCCCCTAAGCATTCTTACCTGTCTTTGCATATAAGCCTCCCGAATCAACCGCATCCTTATCAGTCAACGCCCAACAGTCATGGACCAAGCTACGAATTCCAAGAAGCTCCTCATGTTCCGCACTCCCAACGAGGAGGCACAACACAACCAGATTTTCATCTTCAACTCGCCGATTGACTACAAGGACCGGCAGCTGATTGTCTACCAGAAACCGGGAATGCTGGACGGAGGAGAGCCAGGACCAGGGCCGGGATACGGCTACTGTGTGGTGTACAAGCGGGATCACTACGTGATCAACAATCCCCCCAACTTCCAGAGTCCCACGAAGCGTAGCTTCCTCAACGAGTGCATCCGGCAGCTGTATTTGATGAACGGCATGTTTCACAAGATGTACTGGTGTAGCACCAGCGCCATGGCCCTGAGCACACCCACCGAGGTGTGGCACCAGGTCAATAGCTGCCTCCAGCCAGAGCGACTCACGGCCAAGACGGAGAGCCTGAAGCGCGTAAAGCGACAGCTGTTTCGCGAAGAACGCGGAGATCGAAAGAACCCAAGACCCCTGAAGGGTAAGGTGTGGGGCACCCAGGTCTTCTTCTTCAAGACGATGCGTGAGAAGCTGGGCAGGCGACATGTACGCCGGGGCTACCTCAAGATCGCCCGCCAAACGGCGCTGCAGGCGATGATCTGTGAGAATCTGCAACGCGAGATGATCTGCACGCCGGCGGTCTGCCGGACTGTGATCAGTGCCGCCGAGGGCATCTTCAATGTGAATGCCGGCGTCATTGGCGACATCTGCAACTACCACGACAATGCGGCGCGACACCAACCCGCCGTGGAGGGTCGCCTTACGGCTGGAGAGGTGCGCCTAAGGAACAATCAGGCTTGTCGGCTGACACAGCGGGCTAAGCGACTTGAGGCCATGTTCATACACGAGCAGGTCCGCAGGGCTGTCCAGAACCACCAGCTCATCCTGGAGGAGTCTGTGCGTTCGATCTACTACGCCAAGGAGCTCTTTCGGCTAATCGAGGATCACGAGGAATTTGTCTACACGGACAACAAGATTCTGGGCAAGAGTTGAAGGTGTGGTCCCTACACTAGGCCTAGCCATGGATCTTGTACTTCCATTTACTTTACAATTGTTACAAACAGACTATAATTAAAATAAATTGATTAAATATAAAAATATACAATTAAATAAGTCAATTCAGAATTCATAATCAAGAATATGAGTATAAGTAAATACATGTTGTATTAAAAACCCAAAAAGATACTTAATTTTTTAATTGATCATCATTTAAGTAAATTTATCATTTAAAACATTAAAAATGTATTACTATCAATTGATCATTAATTAAGTTACATTTTCCCCTTCGATTTTATTGCAATATTTTTCCTAAAAGCTGTTTCTTTGTTTCCCTTGAAACCATCAATAAAACTAACACTGCAAATGCCACTGCTACAAAATTAGTATTGAATATAATTTATATATTAAAAAACACTTGTTACAAAAATATTTTAATTACAGAATAAAAAATGAACATTTTCACAAATTCGTTGCTTGTATGATTTGGAATACTATACTGAAGTAGAAAATATATATTTAAAATATATATTCATATATTAAAATATACTTGTATGCATAAACAATGTAAAATATATAAGATGCAAGTTTGAAGGTAGCAGATCCCCTGGCTGATCCTTGGTGGTATCGATCCCTTGGGGCTACGTGGGTTGTTGCTGCTCTATCAGCTTGGAGTGCACGTCCATTAGGCTCTGCAAATATGTTATAATTTGTAGATTAGATTTATAATTGTATACTATGAATAGATAAATATATATGTATTTAAAAACTAGCTATCAGGATTATGTTGTGATAAAGTCTCTTAAAAGTATACTAGGAAATAAGTTCTGTAAGTTCACTGTATTAAATAAATATCTCACAAGGATATGGTATCTTAAAAGTAAGCAAAATATGGCTTGTAAGATCTTCAAGTCCTATCTGTGGATTACTAGTTACTATTTACTGGTAATCTTAGGCCGTAAACTTTTAATCTAATAGTGACTATATCTTATGCAAAAAATAAATAAAATAAGGGAACGAAATACCTTATAACATTCATTGAATGATTTTATAGTAATTATATAATTTCTTATATTAGTTTTAATTGCTTTGCTAATTTTATAGGCAAGGTAAATAAACAAATAAGTGCAGCTTTATTTTATTGTCTCTTAAAAATATTACAGTTTACATTTCTTTCTTTAAGTCTTGGTATACATTTTTGTAAGATCCATTTCAGGGGCCAGAGGCAGTCTTCTCTTTTCCAAATCCTATTTCTTTGGCACAATTTTTGAATGTTTTCAAGTCAGGATCAGTCTTATATTTATTAAATTATTTTTAATCATATATTTTAAGCTTTGAATCCTTAATATCATTAAAAAAAGCATAGAATTAGTAAAAAGTATTTGGTACTTCGGGTTAAATCTAAATGAATCAAAAGATACCTTACTCAAAAATCAGTTTATGTAGCCCTCCTGCTGGGCGCCTTCGTCTACATCCCTGAGGATGCCCTGTAAAATTGTGGCAGTGGCCAGTCAGCCAGTCAATATTATAATATATAATCTCGATCAACCTTTTGACCATTAACCTCTAACCTTGTAAGCCAGTATATTACATGCAAGTCCTTAAACCTAATCAACAACCGTATAAATGTTTGCAGAACTACAATATTGTGCCTTGGGGGTTATCAGACCAACACCTTGGAAGGCAAGCTACTCAAGCACCATCACTACTGCCCCAGTTTCCTCTACAAAATCGAGGCAATCGAGGGCGGGCATACCTTGAAGTACTTCACCGTCTTCACTCTCAGCTCCAGGGTGGCGTCCTCATCGCAGATCATCAGCGTGTTGGCATGTTGCTGGAAGGCACTCACTGTCCACATATGGTTCACACCCTCCTCAATGGCCTTGTACAGGGCGAACGCCTTGTGGGCTCCCGTGATGAGAATCATTACTTCCTTGGAGTCCATGACGGTGCCCACGCCCACGGTTAGCGCCTGCTTGGGCACCTTGCTCATATCGTTGTCAAAGAACCGGGCATTGGCCTCTAGTGTATCCTGCGCCAGGGTCTTAACGCGAGTCCTAGACACCAATGAGGATCCGGGCTCGTTGAAGGCAATGTGTCCGTCGGGTCCAATGCCGCCGATAAAGAGCTCCACGCCTCCTGCCTCCCGGATCTGATCCTCGAACTTATTGCACTCGGCCACCAGATCGTTGGCATTACCATCCAAAATATGCACGTTTTTGGGATCAATGTCGATGTGCTTGAAGAAGTTGTGCCACATGAAGTAGTGATAGCTCTCGTGGTGATCCCTGGGGAGGCCTATGGGGATAGAAGGGAATATATTAATAGCTTATTGATCTATAGGATTACATACAATGCATTCAGGGTAAAGGTTTTGGAATGGTATGCTAAGATTTGGGATATTCTTTATCAAATTTAAGCATTTAATTATGAAATTTAATTAAATATCAACTTTACCACCTTCCAAAATCGTTATTCTTCAGTTTCTCAAAGGATTTCTCTGGAACTCACCCACATATTCATCCATATTGAAGGTTTTTACATATTGAAAGGAGACCTTGCCCTGCTTGTGGAACTCAATTAGCTCTTTGTACATCCCCAGCGGAGTGGATCCCGTGGGCAGGCCCAAAACAAAGTATCTGAAACATAATAAAGTCTGATATAAGGTAATTCATAAAATATAATAAAATAAATCCATACTTGTCGGCACTTGGCTTGAAGTCATTGATCCGTTTCATCACATATTTGGCGGCCCATTTGCCCACCGAATCGCTCGTCTCCAATATCACCAACCTCATGTTTTAGCTGAAAGAATTTAAAAATTATTAATAATATAATAACAAAATTTTGTTTGGTTTCTTACAAAACGTTATTAATTAGGTTATCAATACTATTTATAAGTTGTGTGATTATATTACAAAAATAAACACGCACCAAAGTAAACACAAACGAGGGATAAAGATAATGCCTTTAGTAATCAAGCTTAACAAATGACATCGATTTCAATATTATTGTTATTACAAATATTAACCAATTATTTTCCACACATTTATCTCTTTGTTTACAGTGTATTTATATCCGAAATACCCATACAGAAGCAGAAAAACAACACTAACAGCTGTGAGCTATTTTCGAACTGGAAAACAAAGACCACCTTATCGCCACAGAGTATTGAGTCGCCCAGCGTGTGTGAAACACTGTCCAGGATTTAGATTAGATTTTGATATTTTGCTGGGATAAGACATTCTAGAAGCACACTTCTCATTCAACTTTTGTGTGTTCTTTTTATTATTGTTTGTTTGTGTGTATTTCTTTATTGTTGTACTCGAGCGATAAGCCACTCCTCGTACTCCCCAATTAATAACAATTAACCCATTTATGGCGTTGTCCCCAACGAAAAACACTCTCGTTCTCACTTGGCAACGCGATTTGTACTTGAATTCACGGCTGAAATTTGTTACTCACCTTCAGACAGCTGCTTATTTATTATTATTATTAATATGCGCTTATAATATTTGCAAGTGGCGGCAGTGTTTTTTCGCTCTGAGCTCCAAACTCAAACTGTTCAGCTGTTCCAAGTCGACTGGCAATTTATGCGGCTACGAATTCGCTATCTGCCAGCTGATAAAGAACATTTTCCGAACGCTCAAAATGCAGCAGCAAAACCTTGAGATACTTTTCGTTATCACTCGCGGGTCGGGGTTTTGCGGTCAGTGAACTATGATCTGGCATATATGAAAATATAAATAAATAAAGCTTGAATATTAAAATTCAATTAGCATATTGCATTCGTGACATCAACAATTTATAAAATAAGAACAATATAGATATTATTTCTATTACGTACGGTTTTTGGTATAAGATATATTGGTATATTTAGTGTTTTTTTAGGCTAGAGTTTCCACCTCACTTGAAAACACTCAAAAGTCAAAAGCCGGTTATTGCTCTCATTAGAGCTGGAAATAAAATCGATTAATAGTTGTTTTTTTAATTTTGTGCGATATATCGATATACATTTTCAGAGTCAAAGAACAATAAACATACAAATATTTGATAAATATATACAAGCTTAAAGCACTCTTTTTTTATGGAAACAACCATTTTTTCTGCTCTACTCACCACAGTCACTCTCTGCTATCGATAAATCACTCAAAGCGATGGAACTTTGAGCCGTTACAGCCTTGAGTGCGCGCACACACCCAAACCCACACATACACATTGGATTTAAAATCTAAAAATAACTCAACGCGGCGAAGGAAAACGCGAGAAATGACGAAAAGAAAAAGGGCCGAAAGTGAAATGAATACCCTGGAATGCCTGAATTATGAAGGGTATATTGGATAGAGAATAAGATATTTAAGGGAATGTAGAAAGGAGTTGCAATTCCACAATCCATAATCCACAACTCTTGTTATTTTTATTAAACATGGTTTTCTTTATTTTTTATTATTATCAAATAGCAATTACATACTTAAAAAGTAGTTTCGATTCGTTTACAAAATCGTCTCTCTTGTGTACAAAATAGTCAGTGTGGGCGCTTGATTTGTTTCTGGCCGGCGTAAAACGCGACCACGCCCACTCATAAAAATGCGATGGATCGCTGAGCGTTGTTTAGTTATTGTTGTACATTCTTTATGTTGTTGTTGTTGTTGTTGTTGTTGTTATTATTGTTGCTGTTGTAATGTAGAATGGCTGCAGGAAGCCCGAAACCGGTTAAAGCCGGGAGAAAGCGCGGTCAGTGTACCCTTTATGGCCAAGGCTAAAAAATATATATTGCTGGCTTCTTCTTGTCATTATGTTCTATATGTATAAATGTGTATTAGGTATTAATGTATATATTGTATTTTATGCTGATTGTACAAAAAATACTTAAATAAATAAGTGTTTTGTCTGTAGACGCTTCTGCCTCTGTTTTTGTTGTTGTTGTTCTGGATCTTATGTGTCTTCCTGTGTTGTTGGTTGGCTCTCGTTGTTTATGAAGTCATTGCCGTATTATTGTGCTTACAAAACTAATTTCTTATAGAAAGGCGTGTTGTTGTGCGCAAGTCCATCGAAAATATTGTTTGCTTTTGCAATATTTTCAAAGTTCTTAACGTCACTGAAAATACGTCCAAGTGAAAGAACAGAGGGGGGGCAAGTTGTAAAATCTATCTGGCATAGAGATGTGGGGGGTATGTATCTATTGCCATATAAAAATTACAAAAGCTTGCCTAATGAGATAAACATATAAAACGTGGAAAGAAATCGTGTCAGAGAAATACGAGTGTTATAAACTACAAGTTGTTTGGGGATAGGGTAACATTACAGAAGTGAAAGTTGACGAAACGGAAATTATCGCTTAGCTGCTTAGCTAGACAAATATTGTTTTTGATTAAATTACTGGCGGGCGGGCCATAAAAAATAACTTAGCTGATTACTACATATCTCTGCGTGTGTTTGTGGTGCTGTGTTTGTTTTTCCTTCTTTTCTTTTTTAGGTTTTGTTGGGTTGTCTGGGTTCAGAAATTACATAATGGCACACTTTTCGCCAGTCTGCCCTTCCGGATCGCCCTGCTGGTGATAGAGCTGCTCGTTGCCATCCACGGCACTGATGCTGCGCCGGCGACTCAGACGGGAGGTGGAGGTGTGCGTGGAACCCACCCTCTTGATGCGATCCAGATTAGCCACAGCCTCGCCATCGGAATTCAACAGGATTGTCCTAGTGTTGTCTGCCGAGATCCACTTCTGGGCCTTCATCACCAGGCTCGACGGTGGTTCGTGCGAGGCCTTGGTGTCGGCCGACCACACGGTCACCACGGCATTCGAATCGATCTTCACGGAGCGATGGAACTTGTAAGGTGGTCGACGGACCGCCCTCGTTGATTATACGCTGCAACTGCCAGCCGCCGATGGCCACCTCTTCGGCTCCCTTGTTGTACAGCTTCACGTACTTGCCCTCGGGATCGATCTCCTTGATCTCCACGTTGCCCTTGGCACTGGCCGAGACGTAAAAGTCGGAATAGCTGCGATCCTCGGCCTCTTCAACGCGCTTGCGCTTCACGGCACCGGAGGGAGTGCGGCGCGAGGGCGTGGCACGGGTGCTGCCGCGTAGCGACTGGCTGAAGGACTGCACGGTGGCAGTGTTTGCCGGAGTAATATTGAGGCGCGCCTCCTCGCCGACCAGCAGCTTGTCGTAGGCCGCGATTTCCAAATCCAGAGAGACCTTGAGAGAGGAAAATCAAATGAATCATGAGTATAAAATATTGAAACCCCTTTGAAGCCAACCCAAAACTCACCTTGATGTCCATGAGGTCCTGGTACTCCTGCAGTTGCAGCGCCATTTCGTCGCGCAGGCGAATGAGCTCCTTCTCGAGCAGGGCCACCTCTTGGCCATGGCGCTCGCGATCGTTGTCAAGCTGCTGCTCCAGTTCACGAATGCGGACATTGAGCAAGGCGTTGGTCTGCTCCAAGTCGTTGATCTTGGCATTGAGACCATCAATGCGGACACGGGTGCTGCGGAGCTCCTCAATGGACTTGTGCGTGGTGTTGTTGGTGCGGGCAGCGGCCTCCTGCATGCGACGGATCTTGTCCTCATACAGGGACTCAATGTCGTCACGATTGATGCGCATCTGTTCCTCGTACTGGGCGCGCAACTCCTGCAGCGACTGCTTCAGCTTGGCATCATACTCGGAGCTAAGGCGTCCATCGATCTCGCTATACTCGGTCTGGCGGATGCGACGCGACTCGTTGATCTCCTGCGTGTGGATCTGGTCCTTGAAGGACAGCTCTTCGCGCAGGCTCTGGATTGTGTTCTCCAGATCGACGCGCGACAGCGTCTCCTGCTCCAGGTTCTTGCGTGTGTCCTCAAATTGCTTGCGCAGCTTCTCCAGCTCACGGAGGGCATCATTGAGATCGTCGCTGGCCTTCTTTCGATCAGCGTTCGCCTGGGTGTATTTGTTGCCCAGCTCACTGGCACGCGACTCGTACATGCGGGCATTGCCTGGCGGGGAGTGAAAAAATCAATCAATTTAGTTATCCGGGCTATGGATTTAGGGGTTGATAGGATTTAGGGGAGGAGGGAAATCTATTTATTTAACGTTCCAGCTGCTCAAGACTTACCCTCGGCGGTGGTGCACTCCTTCGTCTTCTTTTCCAGCTTGGCCTTCAGCTCCTCGTTCTCCTCCCACAGACGCTTAATGTCGATCTCGGCGCGTGCCCGATCCCGGGCCGTGTCGTCCAGCAGGCGACGCGTCTCCTCCAGCTCGCCCTCGTAGATGTTCTTGATGTTGGTGGTCTCCCTGGTGACGGTGTCCCTGGTCGTCTGGACCTCGATGCTCAGCCGGGAGTTCTCCGTCTCCAAATTGCGCACGCGGTCAATGTAGGTGGCCAGGCGGTCGTTCAAATTCTGGAGCTCCACCTTCTCGGCGACGCGCGAGTGGCGCGTGGGGCTTAGTGGGCTGGAGGCCTGAGACGACGACGGCGGCGCCGGCTGGTGGTGGTGCTGCTGGGGACCGGCCGATGGCGCCCGCGGGGTGGAGGTGCTGCCGGGCTGCGGCGTGGCGGTTCCAGCACGTCGGGATTTGCTCGACATTTTCACGCTTTTGTGAGGTGAGTGGGGGGCAAAGAAATCAACAAATAACACGTGAGTGGAGGTGACCTCGATACAAATACAATATGTTATTTTTGCGCCACGAGCTGCTGCTAGCCGCTTTGATAAAATTCCAAACAGAAACAGAAAACGAAACCGAAATGGAAAAAGTGGAAACACACAAAACGCTCAAAAACAGAAGCAGCAGCGAAACGAGTTTATCACACGCACACACGTACGCCGCTTTCCACTCAAGAGACTGTACTAAAGCGGACGAAAAAAAGCGGTGGAGTGAGTGAGTTTGCGGCGTTTGTTTATGGGCGTGGGGCAAAAGGCGCGGCCCACCGACTAATACGAAGTTAAACTAACGCTTTAATCAATTACACTGCGAAGCCCGAGAATGGCTTCCGACAGGAGCCAGGAAATTTGACAATATGGCGGTTTTAATTCAATATTTGCGGCATTTTCCGCAGCGGCAGGCAGGGGGGCATTTCGACTTTGAGTGAAATTACTTGGCCGCTTTATCGCGGTCTAATGCGGTTGTTCGTAGGTCTTTTACACAAACCTTCACGGTTTACTAGAGGCAGATCCACTCACCTGTGTTTTGCAAACGAGCGAAGGAGCACAAATTGTAAAATTAAATAATTTGCTGCAAAAAACGCGGCAGACGCTGAATTGAAATCGTTTTCTAGCGATATTGATGGAACTGTCAAGATGAAAACATCGATAGTAATATCGATTGCCACATTCGTATTGTTAGTGTGACCAGCTGCTGTAGAGGAGAAAAATATTAGCTTTGTGCCCACAAGGTTAAAATGCATCGCCATTTTGAAAACATCGATCGGTCACTCTGGGAATTTTTTTGCTTTGTACGTCACGCTGGTGTACAAATTTTTGCTGAAATCGCGTTAAAAGTTTTATTTCAAAGCGACTAACGTGTGCAAAAGGTAAGTTTCACCGCTGACTACTTATTTCCGCTGAAAAAACCACTGTGCGAAATTCACATTTCGAGTTTTCTCGAAATACATGTAACCGGTGTGGTGAAGAAAAAACAAGATGGCGGAGGGTACGCCGGCACCGGCTCCCTCTTTTTCTGCACGCATTTTCTGTTTTACACATGTAACTGTAACTCGCATACTCACGCGTTCCCAATTCTTTCGCAGCATTTACACTTGTATTTACAGCCAGAGTCTCTAGGTAACCCACACAACAACAGCACAAGAATGGCCGACAACGACGATCTTCTCGACTACGAGGATGAGGAGCAGACCGAGACCACGGCGGTGGAGACACAGGAGGCGCCCAAGAAGGACGTCAAGGGTACCTATGTGTCCATTCACAGTTCCGGCTTCCGTGACTTCCTGCTCAAGCCGGAGATCCTCCGTGCTATTGTAGACTGCGGCTTCGAGCATCCCTCAGAGGGTGAGTACGGGATGGGAAATCATCGCAGGTACAGTCGCACTCAACTAACGAATGTGTCATTGCAGTTCAGCACGAATGCATTCCGCAGGCCGTTTTGGGCATGGATATCCTCTGCCAGGCCAAGTCCGGCATGGGCAAGACGGCTGTCTTTGTGCTGGCCACACTCCAGCAGCTGGAGCCGTCGGACAACAACACCTGCCACGTTCTGGTCATGTGCCACACCCGTGAGCTGGCCTTCCAGATCAGCAAGGAGTATGAGCGCTTCTCCAAGTACATGCCAACAGTTAAGGTAGGTCTAAGATTTGATAAGTCTTTAAAAACTGATGTTTAATAACCCTTAACTTTTATTTATGTTTACAGGTTGCCGTGTTCTTTGGTGGTCTTGCCATTCAAAAGGACGAGGAGACCCTCAAGAGTGGCACTCCGCACATTGTGGTGGGAACCCCCGGTCGTATTCTAGCATTGATCAGGAATAAAAAGCTGAATCTGAAGCATTTGAAGCACTTTGTTCTGGACGAATGCGACAAGATGTTGGAGCAGCTGGGTAGGTTTCCTTAGCGCCCCCTAAAACCCTTTGAAAATGAGTTCTAATTTTTCAAAAATCTTCAATTCCAGATATGCGTCGTGACGTTCAAGAGATTTTCCGTAGCACACCGCATGGAAAGCAAGTGATGATGTTCTCTGCCACGTTGAGCAAGGACATTCGTCCCGTTTGCAAAAAGTTCATGCAAGATGTAAATATCAACGTGTTTATAACCAAAATGCTCGTACTTCTCCACCTCGCATCCACCGCAATCGCGACAATTAGTCATTATTTCCAATGTGTCGATTTACTACCGACCTCAATTTCCATGTTATAAGCCAACCCACCATCTTGCAAATGGTTAATCGTGTAAACCAGCTTAAACGTCCCACAGCTCTGAGCGAGCTTAAACCGAAAATCGAAAACGCGTTAGCTGTTGACTGCCCGACACCATTTTCTAAATGGTTAAACGCGTAAAATACAAACCGTAGCGAAATTATAAACTACTTCCAAACCGCTGAGTCAATCAATTGAAATCAAAATGATTTAACGAAATGTTCCGGTACAAAAATCAGAAAAATAAATCAACGAAGAGCTGAAACAACAACGTCGCCGACCTGGCTGGCTGAGGCGCAAAGCGAATCCTCATCTGTATCCGCACACTTGTCGGAGCGTTTGTTGATCCTCCTCGATCCTCGAGAGCAGTTCAGAGACAGAGTCTGAGTCTAGTTGATGAGATGTGGTGGTAGCGTGGCCGTATGTAGAAACAAATCTAAACATATTGTTGTATGTGCCGAGGCGAGCCTAGTCTTAGTTGCAAGTCCTGTTTTCCCGCCCCCTTTTTAAAATGCGACCCCGTTCTATTTCCTCCGTTGTATCTATAGCCCATGGAGGTGTACGTGGACGATGAGGCCAAGCTGACGCTGCACGGACTGCAGCAGCACTATGTCAATCTGAAGGAGAATGAGAAGAACAAGAAGCTTTTCGAACTGCTCGATGTGCTCGAGTTCAATCAGGTAAGACTTCAGGCTTCCTTCCACGTGTAAGGTTTACCATTAATTATTCCCATTTTTCAGGTGGTCATCTTTGTCAAGTCTGTGCAGCGTTGCACGGCCTTGGCCCAGCTGCTGACAGAACAGAACTTCCCCGCCATTGGCATCCATCGCGGCATGAACCAGGAGGAGCGTTTGAACCGCTACCAGCAGTTCAAGGATTTCCAGAAGCGCATTTTGGTGGCCACCAATCTCTTTGGCCGCGGCATGGACATTGAGCGCGTGAACATTGTCTTCAACTATGATATGCCCGAGGACTCGGACACCTACTTGCATCGCGTGGCCCGTGCTGGACGTTTCGGCACCAAGGGACTGGCCATCACCTTTGTTTCGGACGAGAACGATGCCAAGATACTTAACGAAGTACAGGATCGATTCGATGTGAACATTAGCGAGCTGCCGGCTGAGATTGATCTCTCCACATACAGTGAGTTTTGTGTAGAGGTTTGTCAAGTGAATAACTTGTAATTTCCTTTATTTTTTGTGTACTTTTCAGTTGAGGGACGCTAGAGGAGAGCTCGGAGCTGCATGTTAGGAACCCGACAAGAATGCACTTCGAATAGATACAAAAACACCCAACAACAACAACAAATCTTTTATAAACAATCCTACTTTATTACTAAATAAAACCAACATTCAGACAATGTATTGCCGTACAAAAGTCACTGAAGAATTATTGTATGCAATTAATATGGGAAGTAATATTTATTTGTATTTATTAAGCTTTATATTTTACTCACCCCAAAACATTTACCCAATAAACCAGAAGGAATTCCCTTCTCTTAAACCCAAAAATTGATTTATTTTGCGAGAGTTTTCCCCTTTTGTTGATTTGGTAAACCGGAACTCCCTTCGAATAGTGTTTAGTGTGTCCGTTTCAGGACATGCGCAATGGCTGGGAGCTTCCGGCAGCTGCATTGTGAGACGGATAAAGGAGTTGGGGGGGTCGTCGTAGGGGTTGCCCCAAAAGAGGAGGTGGAAAAACAGGTGGAGAGGAGGCGAAGAAAAAAACAAATGTAAGAAAATGCACACGTGCGAAAATGCTGCTCAAAAAATATGTGAAAACGCGACGTAAGGTCAAGATCCTGCTCCTGTTTGCCATAATCGGTTTGCTGGTCATCACCATCATAGTCCTAGGCTCCACTGGACGCAATGCTGCCATCGAATTGCTGCTGGACGAGCGATTCATTGCCCGTGCCTACAGGCCCGGTGGGGGGGAACGGGAACAGACGCCGGAGAAGCCAGCAGTGGCGGCCGTGTCCCTGCTCCAGCCGCAACGAGACCGCGGCGGAGTGATTGTACCCGAGAAGTATGATGAGCAGAAGATCAAGGCGCGCATCATCCAGAGCAAAATGGATTTGATGAAGCAGCAGCAGCAGGGGGACCATGAGGCGGAACAAGCGGTTAGTAAAAACTTGGAAGCATAATAAATTTATAACCATTTTTATCATGAAATATCATCTCTCTTTGCAGTCGAGGACCACCTTGGATGTGGTGACCACAGCTGTGCACATTTTCTACACCGCCCCAGTGCCGTGGTACAAGTCCAAGAAGCCACCTCCGCCGCCAGCCGAGCACCCGAACGATATGCCCCTTACGACGCCGCGACCCGTCCGAATCCTCAACACGGCCTTCTATCCAGCTCTGGGTCTGTACAAGCCCAGTAACTCCCTGCTCTCGCAGCACTTTGAGAACATTCGGAGCTGTGGCGTGGGAGTGCTCATCCTGAGCTTCACAGGGCGGCGGCGGCAAGGCAACGGAGGCGGCACTCATAAATCAGATACTGGAACTGGCGCCGCAGCACAATCTCAGCGTTACCTTCGAACTGAGTGCGGCGGGCAACCAGAGTGTGGAGTATGTGCGTCAGCAGCTGCAGGAGATCGCCTCGTATGCCAGTCTGCCCGGCTTCTACAGGGTGTGGAGTCAGTCGAGAGGTGTCGCCCTCCCAGTGCTCTACGTGAGCAATGCCTACAAACTGAGTGATAGCCTGGGCAGGCTGCTGTGCCGAACGCCCTCGCTGGTGGAACCAGACGGATTGCGCAGGGTTCTGGATGCCTTCTTCATTGGACACATAAGGTAGGGCATCAATCCTGTGCTTTATTATTTATATTTATTATTATTATCAACTCTCTCTTAAGACTCAAGAGTCATGCGGATGTCCTGCGACGGTTGTGTTTCGATGGCTTCTACAGTAAACTGCCCAGCAATGGCGCTGTCTTTGCCAGCACCTGGAAGAACTGGTCTTATCTAAAGTCATTTGCTCTGTCCTATAAGATGCTATTCGTGCCGACTGTGGGTCCAGGATTTGCGGAGAGGAACAAGTTTCCGCGACACGGCGATATACAGCGGCATCGCAGCAATGGAAGGGTGAGTTGAGGCGGCATCTCTCTATTTCCTCTCTCGATGCTTAGGGTAAACTTCTATTTTGATAGTACTATGGAGTAGCTTGGCGAACGGCCATCCTGAATCATGTGGGCTTCATCAACATTGCTAGCTACAACAACTGGCCCGATGGCAGCCAAATCGAGGAGGTAATGCCCCGTGCCGGCTTTCTGGACTATAATCCTGGCTCACGAACCAAATATCTCGATCTCACGGCCCACTGGGTGGGTAACTTTCTAAAGACGCGCCAGGAGGCGGCGGCAGCGGCTGCACCGGCAGCATCATCGCCCCAGAACTGCTACGAGCTGCTCAACGGGACGATATGCTAGACGCTAGATGCTGGGCGCAACTTCCAAATACGGAGGAGATAATCCTAGTTACTTTAGAGAAGCAATAGCAACAATTGCAGGCCACACACAACCAACAATTACTTTCTACGGTTAACGAGAGTCTTCTGCTACACATATATATACACTACCTATATATTATATAGATACATATATATATATCGTTTTTTGATAGTGATATTTTATAAAAATTCCGAATAATTCGATAAATCCAAGGGAATGATTTTGATAATCATCATCGTAACGTCGGAATTTCTTTGCAGGAAATTCAGAAAAACAACATTTTCATATCCTGCAAAGAAACCCCCGACCGAAGAGCAAATGAAAGCAATTAAAATTGATATCAATTAAAGATGAGTAATTCTAGAGCCAGACATACTTTTTTTATTACTAAATCTATAAAACTATAATACTTAGCTTTCAATTATTGTAGGACATTTATAGAGAAGAACAATATATATCATAACTTAATGCCATGCCATATTATGTAGACACCAAAGGAGATGGAGATTATCGTATGTTATAACGGATATATAAACTAAAACTTGAACACTTGTTGAACGATTGGTACTTGAACAAATTTTAACTTTATTACCATGAATAATAAATGAACGAATAACTTATCTAAGCTTTAATAGTTTAGTGCCAAAAAAGAAGTTGTTTCATTAGTTGGGAAATATTTTCTTTATTTTTAAAATAATTATAGATTTTAAAGAAACAATTTTAAATACTTATTACACTAAGTAACCCAACACTGGACAACTCAATTGACAAACTGTCAGATTTGACAGACAGTCAGAAAGCTATTAAAACGAGCAGTACAAAAATTCATTTAATGATGTCTCAAACTCCCAAGAAAACCTCAGCCAAGGGCAAGGACCGCTTTCAATCTACAGCTAAAGGATGCAGCTGCAAGCGATCGGAATGCATCAAAAACTACTGCGACTGCTATCAGTCCTTGGTGGTTTGCACTCAGTTGTGTCGCTGCATCGGTGAGTTTAGAACCCAATTAACCAATTCAATCAGAAATACCATGCCTCCTCTGCTCTTAGGCTGCCGGAACACCGAGGAGAGAATGGCCATCGAGCCGCACACCTCGTCTAGGAGCTCCAATGCCTTAAAGAGGGATCGAGCGGCTGCCATGAATGTCAAGGCAGCGGCTGCCAAGGAGGGTTACTAATATTCCAAAGCCGCCGGTTTCCAACGGTTCCATGACGGTTATGGAACCAACAAGTATCATTCGCCTGGCTCCGGATGACTTTAATGTTTCACCCGATCAATTGATGCCTTTAGAAAGCCAAGGAAAAGGATGAGGTTCCCACTACTTCTAAGAAAGCCAAGGATATGCAGTCTCCTGAAGTAATGGAGCCACCGGATGATATAGAGCTAAGCGAACCCCACAATCTCTTTGATCCCATCATCAACGATGCACAGTTGGTGTGCTCCCTCATTCAGGCCTCTGAAGCTGAGCAGCTGGGAGTTGACCCCAACCAGGTGGGCCGGCTTATCATTACCGAGTTTACCAACTGCTTCATAGAGGTCTGCGAAAAAATCTTGAATAAGTAACTTGGCATTGTCATTTATGTCCTTTCATTTTGAAAAGATAAAGATATTTACAAGGATAAACTAAGAACTTAAACAAGCTTCTTAAATTTAAATTCGGAATTTTTGTCACGGGTGAAGAGTCTACCAATCGGGCGGCTGGAAGATCAGCTCCGTAACAAGCATATCGCAGCTCGTTGTCCTTTGTCGTGAACGCGTTGCTGCCGCTGCTGGTGTGGCTTTGTGCCGATCCAGAGGCATCTCATTATCACTGTCGTCGTCTTCCGCTTCAGTTTCCTCTTCGTCCTCATCCTCGTCGCTGTCTGTCAAGCGTCGGCGCTTCTTTTTGCCCTCTGTGGAACCTTTTCCAGAGCGATATTTCTGCCAAAAGTGTGCCGGCTGGGCAAAGTCAATGTAATGGGGAAATCTCATGGCCAGAGCGCGGCAAAAATTCTCAAAAGAATGTTTCAGTTCGTTGTTCATGTTAGATTTAAGGTTGCGATGGGTTTCTTCTACGTAGCGCAGGCAACGTTCCAATTGCTTGAGCTGCAAGGGGAAAGAAGGAATTGTAGAGAGACTTTCCTATCAAGCAAATTCTTATAACAACTCACTGGCTCCTCCGATGAGTCCGTCTTTTTTGCCCTGCCCCTGCCGGTGCCTTTACCCGTTGAAGTACTTGGTCCTGGGTTGGTTGGCGCCGCCTGCGGTACCTCCACAGGCCCCTCATCCTCGCCCCCCTCGTCGTTGTCGCCTTCGCCTCGAGTGCTCTTCTCTTTGCCCTTGCCTTTGGTGAGAAAACAAATGCGACGCATAATGAAGAGCATATCCTGGACAACTGCCATGGCGCCAGGAGTGTCGACAAAGGCTTCGTCCTTGGTTTTCTCTGGAAATTAGTAACTGTAAAATTAGTAAAGAATAAAAGTAAAAGAGTAAAAAACGAACACACCTGCCAAGAGCTTGAGTTGTCCAAAGTAAAGCAAGAGCGTGTTCTCCTCCACCGAGGACATGATGTGATTGTATAACAAGCGACGATTCTTCCTCATTTCCCCACCCATTAGCGGAGATTTGTAGGTGCTATCCGATCGCACTCCCCTCAAGCTCTCAAGCCCATTCAAATCGAAGGGGCACTCCTTGAGGCAGTGGTCAAACAACTGCTTCTGATACAATCGCCGGTAGCGAATGAAGAACGCATCCGCCTCGCGGGCCACCTCAGCGCTCTCGTCCACCAAAGATGCCAGCATGGATATGAGAATGGAGCCTTTTAGCTTGATATTTCCCGACAGAATGATGTCTTTGACGCAACGGAAGGTGCGCACTCGCGTCATGGCGAACTGGGAGTGCAGTTTGGACAAAATGCACTGAAAGTTGCGCTCCAAAAGCGATGGATGCTTCTTCCCCAGATCATTCAGCACCACCAGCGTGGTGTTGATTATCTGCGGCCTGTCGTTCTTCGTGAGGATGATGCGGTAGAGCTTCGATGCTCGGTTGGCCAGGCGACTGTTCCGCAGACTTAGGCGTCCGGCTATCACAATCATCCAGTTGGTCATGCGCTCGTTTTCCGTATCAAACTGCGATTCACTCAGCTTGGTGCACTCTTGCAGGTACTTGAACACGAAATCCACGATCCGATTGTCCGGACCAATGGGCAGCATCACAATTACCTCCGTGTAGGCGCCCAACAGACACTGCAGGCGTACATGCTCCTCCTGGAAGTTCTCCGCGCTCGTCTGTATGCCGGCCGTGAGATCATCCAGCAACTGGAGTTGCCAATCTGGCGCTTCGGCATCGAGGAGCGATGGAGCCTGGCTTACAGACAGGTGATCAATCTGATTGAGCAAATTCACCGCCGTCGAGATGAGAGACAGCCAAATGTTACCCGTGCTGAGGGCTGTTAACAGGCGCTGGAAAAAGTTGATTTAGCGCCGCCTTCGAGAAGTTTCCCAGACAGCAGATGATGAGCTGGAGGGCGAGCGACTGATTCGACTGCATGTTGTACGAGGAGAGACCGTTGAAGATGCCAATCAGGGCATCCATATTGTTGGTGATGCGGCTGGACAGAAGCAGTAGCAGTCCCCAGGCATCGGTGGCCATGGAAGTGGACAGATGCGAGATGACAATGTTCACCAGCTTCGGTCTAAGGAGTTGGATTTTATTTGGGATTTAATTACAATTCGATTACAATCCTTACGTCACAAAGGTCTCCCTCTCAAGCAGAACAGCGAATCGTTCTTGCAGGTAAGCTCTGGGCTGCGTCGCCAGAAGTGTACTGATTATGCGCCAGGGCATAAAGTGCTTCGCCTCATTCGAGTACTCCAGGGGTTGAATGTTCTTCAAGACGATACGATCGAAGCTCTAAAAAGAGTGGGAAGATTAGACCAAGTGGGGAGAGAGAAATAAACCGCCTACCTGCACAGCCAGCTTCTGCAAAGCCACATCCTCGTCGCTCATGAGGCACGCCCATATCCGGCAGTAAACGCAAATCAAGGCGAAGCAATTGGAAAAGGCCTCTAGCAGGGTTTCCACCATGTCCAGCGAAGCTTTTCGCACCGAAGACAGCCGATCTACGGCCAGCAGGGAGACTTCCTTCACGAAATTGGTGTTGTAGATGATCAGCGGGTTGATGAGCACCAATCTCTCGAGCAGAGCAATGCCAGCGGTTCGGGCCAGACCATTGTCCGCCGCCAGGAATCGCTGATACACCATCTGTGGCACATTCTTGACCTCCACTTCCAGTTCCTCGTGCCCCTCAAAACTGAAGGCGTATTGTACTATTCCCGGCTTCTCAAAACGCAACTCGTGTTCCTCGGCCGATGGCTCTGTCAGTGCCTCCACATTCGCATCCTCGAACTGGACAAATCGAATGCTTTCATCCAGAATTTTCGTGGTCATGGGAGAGCCCTGTTTGAGGGCCAAAACGAGCACCTGACACGCCTTCTTGCGCACCGTGAAAGTTCGGTCGTTAAGACAGCGTATCACCTCTATCAGGAGGGGCACTTCCCTGGGCACCTTGGACACATCGTGCCGGAAAATGCTCCACTGCACCTCGCTCTGCTGGAGCAGGATTCTTTCGAGTAAATCCAAGGCACGCGTTTGAATCCCCACAGCGTCGTCGGCCTTGACTGCCTCGAGGACATAATCCGTGCAGGATTTATTACACTTGGCGAAGAGAACTCGATCGTATTTGGCCGCATAGCCAATGGCAACCTTCTCGTCATTGGTCTTCCACTGCAATAAAAAGTTTTTGTGCGTTTCTAGATTGGATTCTGGTTGATCTTACCGCCTTGATGGGATTGGAGACCACACACTCGATGTAGAAATGCAGGATTCGGGTGAGGATTTCCGGATACTTCTCGATCAGCTGGATAAACCAATCTGAGATGTGTTCTCCGCTCTGCATGGGCCCTCCACGGCGTCCGGCACCAATGTTTTGGGGACTGTCTGTAAAGACGTGCATGGGAAAGGTCTGGCGCATGATGAGGTGAAGGGTCTCATAGACATCGCCATTATGCTCGTTGGCTATTTCGCCAAACAGCTCGAAGCACTTGGTATGCAAGGCGGGGGCACCTGAAGAGGGGATTAAAAAATGTATTAAATTATATTTGTAATTATTAAAATAATACAATGCAATAGAAATTTAATGCTCGGAAAATATAATCCTATATAATAAAAATATAATACAATATTGATAATAAATAATATTATAATTCAAATTTTATTCATAAAATATCAAAAATTTAAAAATACGTTACAAAAATTCAAGAAATCCGTGTGACCAGCTCTTAAAAAACTATGCAGTTGAACAACCCTGTCTTTGGCTCTCATCTGGTCACACTCGATCGTAGGGCAAGCGAAAATAATTAAATAATTGTGAAAACCAAACTAAAATTATTGCCAATTACAGTTAGCGCACATGTTGAGCTTTCTGAGGATTCAAGGCGCTGTGGCGTCGGCGGGACCGCTGCGCATTCTGGCCACGAAAACCGCCAGCAATGTGATAATAAACCGCTGCGAGTCCACCAAGTCGCCGGCTGCCGAACACTTTGATATAATCATTGGCGGCGGCGGACTTGTTGGCACCACTCTAGCCGCCGCCCTGGCCAAGAATGCCACTCTGGCGGACAAGCGGGTGCTCCTGCTGGAGGGAGCACCGGAATTCAAGGGATTTGATCCAAGTGGTCCCTACCAGAATCGCGTGTCCGCCATCAACAACAACTCCATCGAGCTGTTCAAGGCGATAGATGCCTGGTCGCACATCGAGGCCGCTCGCTACAAGCCCGTCAAGCAGATGCAGGTGTGGGAGTCCAACACGGAGGCGCTGATCCAGTTCCAGCACGACAACTTTGCCAGCGATGTGGCCTGCATCATTGAGAACGATCTGATCCTGGATGCGGTCTATGCGCGCGTCAAGGAGGCCGCTAATGTGGAGATCATGAATAAGGCGAGGATTCAAAGCGTACGCCTGCCCAAGGACAGCAATGCCGCCGTCTCCGAGCTTCAGCTGCAGGACGGGCGGAGCTTCTCCTGCGATCTACTCATCGGAGCGGATGGCGCCAATTCGGTGGTGCGAAAGGAGATGAATGTGGATGTGTTCTCGTTGAACTACGATAGAATGGGCCTGGTGGCCACCTTGGAGCTGGGCGAAGACGCCTGCGACAACTCGGTGGCCTGGCAGAGGTTTCTGCCCAACGGACCGGTGGCCTTGCTGCCCCTAACCGAGCGACTTAGCTCCCTGGTCTGGAGCACCACCAATGAGCAGGCCAAGAAGTTGCAGTCGCTGCCAGCTGCTGAATTCGTCGATGCCCTCAACGAAGCCTTCTGTCGGCAGTATCCACGCGTGGAGCTGGCCGACAAGGCTGTGCAGGCCCTGAACTCCCTCTTCGGCCACAATTCCAGCCAGCACCAAGTGCAGTATCCGCCGCGAGTTAGTGGCGTTCTAGACAAATCGCGTGCCACCTTCCCCCTTGGCTTCCTGCACGCCTCCTCCTACGTTTGCAGCGGAGCAGCTCTCGTGGGCGATGCCGCCCATCGAGTGCATCCGCTGGCTGGACAAGGCGTAAATCTGGGCTTCAGCGATGTCCGATATCTTGTGGAATCCCTGGCCGCTGGAGCATATGCCGGATTCAAGCTGGGCGACAAGCAGCATCTCATTAAATATGAGCGCAAGTGCCTGGCCAAGAATGTGCCCATCATGCTGGGCGTCCACGGTCTCCATACGCTTTACTCCACGCAATTCAGTCCGGTGGTTTTGCTCAGGAGTTTGGGACTGCAGCTGACGCAGAACCTGCCGCCCATCAAGAACATGTTCATGAGGGGAGCAATGGGTCAGTAGGAGGATCGGTTTTCGGAGACAATAAATGGGGAAATTAAAGCTTAAGTGTTTACAGTTTTGCAGAGGAATAAAGTGATTTTATATCGAGGGTTTAAAACCTACTTAATGGCTATGTCAATGGCATATTATTCTAGCTTTAGTCCTTAAGATAATGGGGCTCATAGGCTGTGCAACTTGGATGAATGGTTTTTGAAGAAGGAAGAGGTTCATTTAATTTCTTATTATAAAAACATTAACAACATAAATTTTGAAGATATTGTGTAGTATCGAGTTTGGAATATAGAAAAGGTAATTAATCGGATTTTCTATATCGAAAATATCCTTAAGTTTGATATATCAAAATTTTAAGTATCAAAATTTTTCAATCAAATAACAAAATGTAATTAACGCTTATAGTTTGACAATATCGAAAATGTAATTAATCGATTTTTCTATATCGAAAATATCCTTAAGTTTGATATATCGAAATTTTGGGCATCTAAAAATATCGAAAATACAAATAAAAAAATGTAATTAATGCCGATATTTTCTACAATCCCCTAATTCAAGGCCTGATTTGCAATTTAAAATAATTAACAGGAACTATGGATATTTTTAACACTGCTCAGATTCATTATTCATTCATTATAGCTTTGGATTTTGGAATTTAAAACATTGTTTGGGCAATATCGGAGCCTCTTTTTAAGAAGATTTTCCATACTGCGCCTTAGGAACCTTTTATAAAATAAAATCTTCAAACAACATTGCACAAAATATTTGCCCAGAAAACACTTAAACTTAAACTTAAAAATCTCATTTAACATTCGTCATTCGTTAAAATGTTTGGTGGATTTGGATTTTTGGATTGTTGGATTTAAGGCACATTTTGGTATTTGGCGAAATATTTGATACCTAATTTGGCATGGAATTTAGAGCTCCTGATGGCTCTTGGTCAGACTCTCGCCCAGCTTCGGTTGCTGCTGATCGACAATGTCTTCGTGCTCCTCCTCGCTCTGGGCGAAAACCTGCTCGCGATCGCTCTTCAGCCGAGCTTCGCCCTCCTCATCACTCTCAGCCGCCACATTGATTTGCTGCGAGTCTTCGGTGTCCGAAATGTAACCCGAATCTCCGGTATAGTGAATGGGATAGAGCAGCAGAGGAGCGGCACTGAGCGCCACGAGATTCCTTTTGGGAAAGGCTTCCTTCCAGGTTTCGTTGGGATGACGATTGAACATGAGGGGCAGGAACTCGTCGACGGGTATGAGCTTCTCCAGCGGCTTGGCTGCCAGCAGCTTGAGGGCACCCTCCAGGGACAGCACGTAGCCCAGTGTCCAGTAGGAGTAGCCGGCATGGACGAGGCTATCGGCATCTGTGACCCACGGTTCGCTCTCCTCCTTCAAGCGCTTGCGGCCAAAGTAAATGAGATCGTACTCTCCCACGCTTCTGGCCTGGTTTACCACCCGGACGGCATTGTGCCGGAAGTAGGGCTCAAAGCGTATATCATCCTCCAGAATGAGCACCTCTTTCAGTCCCTTCCGCACCATCGTCACCCAGATGCTGTAGTGGCTGAGGAAGCAGCCAATTTCGCCCATTGTCATGGCCCGATGGTGATAGGGATCCTCGTAGCCGGGCAGAAAGCCAACTCCCATCTCCTGCAGCCGCTCCTCGGTTAGTTCCTTGCCATCGACAGCTTCGAAGTACTCCGCCTCGATGCCCAGCTCCTCAAAGAGCAGCTCCATCTTCTCACGCCGCTCGGGACGTCGCTTCAGGTTGATCATGAAGATGCGATCCAATGAGAGCTTTGATTTTTCCGGCTTCTTTACCAGCTCCTTGAAGTAATCCAGTACCGGAGGCACTGCACCCAGATCGTTGACCATGCTGCTTCTGATATTCACCAGCTGATGGATATCATTATCCAATGTGTCGCCCGGCTCCAGAGGTTGCAGGATATAGCCAAAGTTGATGTCGTTGCAGATGTGCAGGGGAATCCCCGAACTATTGGCGGATATGGCAAAGACTATGATGTCATCTGCTGGTCCCTCGTAGAGCGGCGGCTCCTGCTGTCCCCTGCTCTGTTGCATTTCCAGTAACTTATGCCTGTCGAATGTGAGATTTCGGGCGCCCTTGTAGTTCATGTCCACCATAACAGCCGTGTGAACCATGGGCACTGGGAAGCTGCCCACTTTCTTGGCGTGATAGATCTCCTTGTACTCATCGGTGCGCTTGTAGTAGTACTCCTCCGTCATGCCGCACCAGAAATTCGAGTACAGGCTCTCCGAGAGCAGCATGGGCGCCACAATGGGTAAGCGGAGACGGGTGAGCGTTTGCAACGCTTCCTTGGAGGTGAGAAAGACATCGGCATCGAGGAAAAACACAAAGTCAGCCCAAATGTCGCGAGCATAACCGAATGCCTCCTCTTTCAGGGCGATCAAGTGCTTGAAACGCGATGCTGGCCATTCGTACGGTGAGCTCTCGTTGAAATAACTCTGCTCGTCCGGCTCCAGGGCGTAATTAACACCGTGATATAGCTCACCCGTGTGCTCCAGCCACTTTTGCAGCACCTCAATGCTGTTGTCGTTGCTGTGATCGCATCGCAACCTGAGATGTAGCGGAATTTAATGGGTAACTTCCGGCTTGAAGTGTGTTTTTTAACCTTACCAAAAGGCAATCCTGTGCTTCGGGTAATCCTGCTGCTCCAGATAGCTGAGGAACATGGGCAACGTGTGGGCCTTGTTGCGCACTAGTAGAACTATTAGTATGGTTGGGCGCTTCTTGATTATTCTCCTCTGTCCACTGCTCCACTGATCCCCAAATGCAAACAAAGGCGCTCGCCAGGAGCAGGCCTAAAATCACTTGTCGTCGGCTCATAGCGTCCACGTCATTTGGTTTTCAATACATGGCGGGTTGAAGGGGTCAAAACGTACTATCTGGGGCAGCGGAAGCGTCCGCCCTGCTCGCTAGATGCCGGAGAATCGGCGTTATCTATAAATAAATTCGGTTCTCCTTCCAGCTCCAGATGCTGAGTCCGAGCCTCTCAAACTGCATCAGCTGTTGTGGCTCTCAAACGTTGCGCGGCGTTTGGGAGTTATCGATTTATTTCGGTTTGAATGCGGCTATCGAAATATTAGTTCTAGAGGTTTCTGCAGATTGTTTTTTCTAATTTAGTTTGTTAAAATGATTAATGATTAATATGATATAAATATGTGAGAATATTAATATCCCTCAAAGGCTGTAGAAATATGTAATAACAAAACATTTATTGCTTCGAAAAATAATCTTCAAAGAAAAACTATTCCTACGCCGTGGCCGCATGCGGCTTCGCGTAGCTGGGGAAGTTCAGTTGCAGGCCCTCCTTGGCCTCGAAGAACGTGTAGGACAGGGTGATGGTATCGCAAAACTCCAGCGCCGGATCCGCAGTGATTTCCGGATCAATGTAGAAGAATACAGGCATATCGACCTCCTCGTGCGGATTGAGCTGTTGCTCCTCGAAGCAAAAGCATTGGATCTTGTTGAAATAGGCGCCTGCCTCGAAGGGAATCACGTTATAGGTGCTAATGCCGATTACGGGCTTGTCCGTGGGATTCCGGGCCGTATAAAAGGCCAGAGCTGTTTCTCCTGGTGCCACCTTAATCTCGTACTGTTGCGGTTTGAAGTTCCAGCGCATAGAGGAGCCAATGTCGGCGTTGAAACGAATTTTCAGCACTCGATCCTGCACCCTTTGCATGTGCTCCACCTTCTCGGCGTCGTGGCCCTGGGAGGTGGTACCGCCGTAGCTATATGCCTGGCAAAAGATGCTGTACAGTGGCACTGCCGCGTAGCTCAGTCCAACGATCAGCACGCCGCCGGCTGTTATGTAGTAGAGTGTGGATTTGGAGCGCAGTTTCCGGGCAGCTTCCTCGGGCGAATTCGTGGATTTCATGCGCCAAAATTGTGCCGACTTTTGTACGTTGCTTTGGTGCGGGATGGAGCTGCGGAACAGCTGCTGGCATGGCCCCCGAAGGGCAGAGAGGCTGCGCAGCATCGTCAGCTATTTATTTGATTTGTTTACGCGCTGATTTTTACAGATTTTCATTGATTTTGAACTTGTTTGTGTAATCTTGCAAAAAGACGTTCGGAGTGCTTCAGTGTGTACACACCAGGCTGCAACAGCTGTTCGGCAATAACTTAAAATCTATCGAGTGCCTGAAGATATTCGATTATCGAGACATTTCAAATTTAATTTTCTAGAATTAAAAAAAAATTATATGCAAAACGAGGAAACCTAGAATTTCTTAAATATCTAACCTGTTTGTCCCATTTATTCTATAATTAAGGAGAAAGTGGTACTCACAGGAATTCTGATAGCCATGCTTGAAGTTCATGTAGAGAATCTCCATGAGGCAGCGGATGATCTTGTCGCGCGGCTTGAGGTGCTCCTTGAAGTGGACATAGCGAAAGACCAGCTTCAGGTCATCGCAGATGGTCAGGAAAAACATCCAGATGGTATTGGCCCTAACACTCCGGTCGGCATTCTGTTCCAGCAGCTTAAAGATCTTCAAGACCTGCTCGATCACATCCTCGTCGAAGACGCCATAGCTCTTGGCCCCCGGAATGGTCAGTGTGAGCAGATAGGTGCTAACAGCATTCAGGGCCAGCTGCAGGTTAACGTGGGCGTTAAAGTCCTTCGGTGCCGCCTGCTGCACATGCTCGGGCGCAATGCCCATGCTGACCAGGGAGTAGATGTACGAGAGATACGCATTCGCAGGCGAGACACCGATAATATTTGCCCAATTGTCGTGGGTGTTGCTGTAGCTGGCCTGGCTCTCGTTCCGCATGGAGCGTATAACTCCCGCCAAATCGCGAAGTAACTGTAACTGTGCCTCCTGTTGGCGCAAATCTTGCTTGCACATTTTCAGCGCCCAGAACTTGTGCGCCCGCTGCTGCATCACCTCCTCTTCGGCTTCCTCGCCGTACAGCCACTCCTCCACGTCCACCCACTGCAGTTGCGGCACATAGTTCACTTTTAAATCACTAAAAATGCTATTTAACTCGGACATGTTTACATTTTCTGCATTTCTTTCCCCCTCCAACCCGCGCGACGCAAATGCGATAGCCGCCAATCAGCTGTGCTAAACAATCGATAAGGCGATATGTATATGGAAAAGAGCAGAAGAGGCGGTTGTTTTTCAAAATTGGTACAAAATCAGGGCTGATATATTAATGCATTTACTTGGCTTATTATTATGCAATTTAGTTGTTGTTTCGTGGTTACATACGCGCACTTAGTTTCTAATTTCGCTGACAGCTAGAAATCCAGCGAGGCCGCGGCATTGGAATTGCTGCTCAGGATGAGGCCGCCGGCACTGGCACTGCAGTTATCCGGCTTGGGCGACGACTCCTGCAGCTCCGGCGGCAGGTGGAACTTCTCAATGATGAACTTCTTGCGTCGCAACTTGAAGGCCAGATCCGTGGTGTCCGGCATGTGGACGGCCAGCGTGTTTAGCGCCGACATCTTGTGCAAATGAAGCAGTCCACTGTACTCCTTGAAGGCCGGATGCGTCTCCCGCTCGGAACCGGCGAAGGACTCCAGCTCGATGGCATAGTCTACCAGCTGACGGATCTTGGGCACCAGGCTGGCGTCGTACTTGGCAATCAGGTGCATGGGCATCGTGATTAGACACACCGAGTTGCAGTTCCGCACGCTGGCCATTAGCAGGGTGAGGAACTTGATCAGGTCCTCGCCAAAGTTATCATCGTACCAGAGGGGCGAGCCCAGCGAGGTCAGGCATACGCGGCACAGGTTCTTTTTGGTCCCGGCCACGAAGCTCTCGTCGCGGAGCAGCTGCTGGATGTCGTTCAGCAGGCCACCGTATCTCGGATTGTGGAAAACCTGCGGCGGCTCCTGCTGCTGGCTGCCGTCCGCCGCCTTTGTGCTGATGGTGGTGTTGGTAGCGACGCTGCTAGTGTTGTTATTGTTAATGTTGTTGTTATTATTGGCGCTGATGCCCTCCTCCTGGGTGGGGGCCTTCTCCTCGGTAGCGGCGCCGGTCTGATCTCCGGCTAGGGTGGGAATGGGTGGGGCATCCTCAGTGGGCTGCTGCTCCAGCGACGGGGAGCTGCTCTTGGAGAACTCCTCGGCAATGACAATGTCCGGCTCCTTGTGGCTATCGTCCCACATGGTGGTGTTGGCATAGTACAGCATCATTGAGTCCATCTGCTCCATCAGGTTGAAGTGGTGCCCGATCTTGGCAGTGGCATGCTCAGAGTTCACCAGCGGCAGATCGTTGTACCGCCAGGCAATCCGCAAACCATTTTCGCCGCCGCCGCTGTCCGCCTGCTCCTCGCGCTGCTCAACCTCCGTCTCCAGATCGGTCAGCGGACGCGGCAGGCGGCGCAGCATCTCCGCGGGGATGTCATCGAGACTGCCCAGAAAAATCTCCTGCTTGGAGAGCACGCCCTCGGCCAGAAAGTACTTGGCCAGGACCTTGGCGTGGGTCATGAAGCGGTCCTCCTCGATCAGGCAGATGGAACCCATGGGCAGACCGCCGCCAATGACGACGTCCAAGTAGGGATTGCCACTGGAAGTGATTACCTGCGCCGTGTGCGGGGAGGTGCGGGTGCCGCGGATTGGCTTCTGCACGGTGCGCTTGCGGAAACTGGTCATGTTGGTGGCCGTCGATGTCGGTGTCGCTCTTATGACTCTCGGCTCGTCTCCCTGAATTGGCTAACCTTATTTTCACGGCGCTTTTCCCTTCGCCGTCTCGGTGTTTTTCCTTTTTTTTCAGCAGAACGCGTAAACTTCTATTTTCGACACACACTCGGTATCGATACCGATACCCCGCGCTCACAGCTGTTTATTTGCAAACGTGGGGGAATTTATGCTGCAGATTTTTAGTGGAAAAAGCTTACTATCGGCTAGAACGGATCTAGCTATATTTTGGAATATTAAATTATTTAAAACCAATTTGTGCGCGCAAAGCTTACCTGATTAGAAATTAAAGCTTGTACAACAATAAAATATTTAAGCAATATTTACAAATATATTATAATAATAATATAATTATCTTACAAGATAGACAAATAATATGAAAACTAAACTAAAGGTTTCTGTATCCTTGCATATTTCCCAAAATAAAATATAATAAGATTATTTTATTTCTTCTCAATTCCTAATAACTTTTAATTTTGAAGCTAGTGGCGATAGTTGCGCACGATATACGATAATGGCAACACTGGCATCCGCCGTTATGGCACTCACGAAGGAGCTTTGCACATACCGATAACATAAACAGCTGTTTCGACTCCAGATTCCGTGGTTTGATGACATACTTCGAAAAATTAAGAAAAACAATTGGAAAACCGGAGCTAAAAACGCCTCACAATGGCCGAGGTGACCACGCCGCAGATGACGGAACAGTTGGACAACGAGGAGGTGAGGGAAATCCTGAAAAACACCACAGATCTGCGCCAGTATTCGCGGCAGATTGAAAAAGAATTCAAGGAGGTGGAGAACAAGTCCATTGAGGGTAAATGGAACACGAATCTTCCATATGTAAACATAAACTAACAGATATTTCCAAATCCAGACTATATAGCCGAGTCCCAGAATATAGCCAACCTGCACAATCAGATAAACGACTGCGACGATGTCTTGGAACGCATGGAGAATATGCTGATGAGCTTCCAGAGCGTTTTGAACAACATTAGCACGGAGATCACGCAGTTGCAGAGAAAATCCGTATCCATGTCCCTCCAACTGACCAACCGACAGTCGGTGAAGGCCCAGTTGTCGCAGTTTATTGAGGACATGGCCGTATCCGAGGAGATGATTAATATCATAATGGAAACACCAGTTACCGAGCGGGATTTCAGCAGCCAATTGAATGTGCTGAATCACAAGCTGTCGCTGGTGAAGGAGCTCAGCTTCAAGGAGTCCAAGTCCACCAGCGATGTGAGCGATGTGCTGCTGAAACTCCGACTGAAGGCCATGTCCAAGATTCGTACGTATCTGCTGGAGCAGATCTACAAGTTCCGCAAGCCAATGACCAACTACCAGATACCCCAGAATGCCATGCTCAAGCACAAGTTCTTCTTCGAGTTTATCCTGTCGAACGAGCGGCAAGTGGCCCAGGAAATATGCAGCGAATATATTGATACGATGAGCAAGATTTACTATAGTTACTTTAAGGTTTGTTGTAAACAATTTGATTTGATTTATTTCGGATTATAAGTAATTTTATTTCCAGAGTTACTCCACCCGCTTGACGAGTCTGAAATTCGAGGAATCCTGCACAAAAGATGATCTGATGGGCATCGAAGACAATGCCTCCAAGGGTTTATTTTCCAAGACGACAAGTCTAAAGCACAAGAGCACCATTTTCACCATTGGCAAGAGGGGAGATATACTTAACCAGCAGCTGGAGGCCCCCATCATAGTTCCCCATGCACAGCTCAAGAATAGAGTAAAGCCTTTGTTTTTAATATGAAATTCATTCTTAAATAATTTAATTAATTCCGCCTTTGCAGTACACCGTGGAAGCCCTGTTCCGTTCGGAGCAATACGCCCTCGTGGATAATGCCTGTCGGGAGTATCTCTTTGTCACCGAGTTCTTCATGGTCCGCGGCAGCCAAGCCTCAAGATTTGTTTAATCAAATCATGGGCAAAACTTTAACTCTAATGATTGTAAGTCACAAGGATTGATGATTGATGAGTTTGTAGTAAAATATTAAAGGTTTTTTTTATATTTAGAAAAATCTGGAGACCTCCATACACGACTGCTATGACACCATAGCCATGTTCCTGTGCATTCATCTCATATTCCGCTACCAATTAATGTGCCACAAGCGTTGCGTGCCCGCTTTGGATAAGTGAGTTCTTGGATTTTTGTGTTCTTTAATTTATTATATTACTTTTTCCTTTGTAAACAGATATTGGGATTCTCTGCAGTCAGTCATTTGGCCACGTTTAGAGCTGGTTTTCCGCCTAAATATTCAGAGCATACACGACTGTGATCCCACAAAGTTTAACAAGGAATTGGGGCCACACTATGTAAGTGGAAAATTACCTTAAAAAAAAGTTGTAGAATCATTAATGCATTGTCATATTCCTCTACCAGATAACCCGTCGCTATGCCGAGTTCAGTGCAGCAATTGTGGGCATCTCCGAGCACTTTCCCAATGAGCTGGTCAGTCGATTGCTGCTGGAACTCCAAAACGAAGTTGAATGCTTTATTCTCCGCATGGCAGCTATATTCCCCACGCGAAAGGATCAGCTCATCTATCTGATCAACAACTACGACCTGGTATTGGGCGTATTAATGGAGCACACCCGCGACAATTCCAAGGAGGCGGAGGCCTTTAGGGAGCAACTCAACGCCCGCAGTGCCGAATATGTGGAGGAAATATTGGCTCCACACTTTGGCGGTATTATTCAGTTTGTAAAGGAGTGCGAGCATTTCTTTGAGAAGGAACAGATGGACGAGCTGAGGAAACAGGAGCGAAGAAGCCTGGCCTTGGTGGCCAGCTTCTCGGCTAACTGGAAGAAATCTCTGGAGGAGCTGAACCGGGAGGTGCTCCTCTCGTTCCCCTCGCTGCTGACGGGCTCCCAACTGTTGCAACTGGCCCTGGCCAGTCTGGTGCAATACTACCATCGCTTCCACAAGCTCCTCACGCCCAATGCTCGCGCCCAGCTGACCAACATCCATGTGGTGATGGTGGAGATCAAGAAGTACAAGAGCAACTACTGAGGTACGATTTAATTATACGACGTGTTGTTTAGGCTTCTTTCTGATGTGTATTCCAACTTCGACTTGAATTGAGTTCCAAAATATAATTATGCATAAGTATAGACAGCAACTTAGTCCTCATCCTCGAACATCATCTCCACGAGATCCTGGTTGGAGCAACGCTCACCGTCCAGGCGCTGCGGCTGCTTCCAGCGGAGCAGAGTGGGCAAGAAGATCAGATGCGTGTTGGGATCCTTGCGGAAGGGACAGTTCAGATCCTTCCAGCTGCGTTACAAAAACACACAAGTGTTAATTTTTATGCCCAACAATGGTTAAATGATAAGAGGAGGACTCTTCAAGAGCATCGTAAAGCTTGCTCGGTCATTTATCGCACATTGTTTAATGTGTTTATCAGGAATGTTCTCGGGTGTGTGAACGAGCAGTCGAGTGGTTATTTCAACACAAACAGTTGCGGTGGAATTGCTAGTTCCATATAACCGGAATCCGGTTAGTAAGTTTACTAAATTAATCGTCATTCGAATGGAACAATTTTGTGGGAACTTCCACGCATTATAATTAGGGGAAATGACTGACTGCTTGCTCCACCGCAGCTGTGTCATATTAAGAATTCATAAATTACTCACTAGCTCCTCTCGCCCACATCCACATGCACGAAATGCGAGTTGCCGGGGGCCTTCTTGAGGGCGTCATGTATCACCGGCTCCGCTGCAACAATTCGATATGTAAAAATGCGTTCGTTATGTGTGAGTTTGTGGGGGGAAAACTGATAGCTTGGGGTTAACCGCATTGGGATCAGTGTAACTCTTACCCTTCACACAGTAGGGGCACCAGCTCTGGCCATTCTCATCCTTGCCGCCGCTGAAAAGTACGTGGACCGCCTCATTGCCGCTTTCTAGCTCCTCCATTTTCTTGGAGAACTCCTCGTACCCCTTGACGTTGTGTGTCACCACCATGATATTGCTGAGATTGGGACTAACCGCGTAGAAGCGTCTAAATAAGCGACCGACGAGCGCCGTGATTTATAAGTTTCTGTCTCTAAAACGAATTATCACCAAGTTTTTAGTTTTATCACCCGAGAGTGACGTTTCCAATTGAACTAGTTCCAAGCAGTGCTGTCAAATCTAAAAGCTTAAAGAGCTTTTGAAAAAACAAAGAAAACAATTGTGATGGTAGCTAATACAAAATCTAAGCTAGATAATAATGGCAAATTGCATATATTCAGCGATAAAAATGTTTAAAATACTTTTAGCAAAAGCTTGAAAAAGAGATAAAGCCCTAAAACCTGGACGAAAAAAATATTCTTTTGATATGGCAACTCTGTGTATAAGAAAAGACAGAAAATCGAAAATCGATAACTTTGTCAAAATTGGCGAACTTTTCAAATTTTGGCAAAGTTCGATAATTTCCATAATCGAAAAACTAGTCCAGCTCGGAAATTGCCTGGAATTTATCCCCTTCTTTTGGAAGAATCATGTTATTTTGTGGTACAGTAGAAAAACAACAGATTTAATATAAAATATGTACAATTTAATAGAACAGCGCTTAAAAGATTTTGAAATTCAGGATCACTTAATCAATATGCATAAATAAATAAAAGGGGCTTTAAGGTTGTTTTTTCGTGTGTATCTGCCGGATGTGCCGCTTAAGGTTACTATTGAGTGCAAAAGCCCTGGGGCAAATGGAACACTGGTAAGGCTTTTCTCCTGTGTGACTTCGAATGTGTACCTGAAGATTGTGAATGTTTGCAAACAATTTCTGGCAGTGGGAGCACTTGAAAGCTCGTTCTCCAGTGTGGATTCCCAGGTGTGTTTGAAGAGCGCCGTTTTGTGCAAAGGTTTTCTGACAGTGCGAGCACTGGAAAGGCCGTTCTCCTGTGTGGGTTCTTAGGTGTATTTTCAGAACGTGGCTTTGGGAAAAAGACTTCTCGCAAATTGAACACTTGTAGGGCCGTTCTCCTCTGTGGGCTCTTAGGTGTAGCAGAAGAGCGGCGTTTTGTGCAAAGGATTTCTGGCAGAGGGAGCACTTGAAAGGTCGTTCTCCAGTGTGGGTTCGAATGTGATTGTTTAGAGTTCCAATTTGTTGAAAGGACTGCCCGCAATGGAGGCACTTGTAGGGTCGTTCTCCTGTATGGGTACGAATGTGCTGCTTAAGGTTTACTATTCGTGAAAAAGATTTTCCGCAGTGGGAGCACTTGTAGGGCCGTTCTCCTGTGTGGACTCTGAGGTGTTGCTTATAGCCTTCGAGTCGTGCAAAAGACTTTTGACAATAGGAGCAAGTGTACGGCCGTTCTCCTGTATGGACTCGAATGTGTATCCGAAGATCTCCGAGTTGTGCAAAAGACTTTGGACAGTGGGGACATTTATAAGGCCGTTCTCCTGTGTGGAATCGAATGTGCCGCTGCAGATATGAATTCTTTGAAAAGGCCTTCTGGCAATGTGGACATTTGTGCGGTTTCCGAATATCTTTTGGGGGATGTACCGCCTTATCCTCGTGATCTATGGGATCATCTGCTTGACACGAATCATAGGACTCCTCCATTTTTATTTGGTTGTCCACCTGAATGTCACATTCCGAAATGTAAAGGGGATCTTCCTCGAAAGCGTCTTCTTCAATTGGCTCGTTTTTCACTTGACCATGGAACTCATCATTTTCTGATTCGATTTTTATAGTTTTCACTTCGCAATGAACCGCTTCAGTTCCTGTGTTCCCGGTTTTTGATTTTTCGCAGGTTTCTTCCTCCAGATGCTCATTTTCCTTCTTGATATCCATTTTAATCTGGCAGAACGCCCGGTGGCTCGTCTCGTAAAGTTGCTTTATCTCATACGCATTGCTCGCATCCTCCTTGCAAGGTGAACATCTAGTTTTGGGAAGCGCATCCGCTCTAGAAACGCGAAATCCAGTACATTGGGAAATCATTTCCGCAATGAAAAATTATATTTTCTAGGATGCCTGGCTTCCGATGCTTCCAAGCAAACTCGACATATTTCCCTGAAATTGCAGCATCAGAAGGATATTTTCTCAACAGGCTTTATAGTATTCCGTCTTACACTTTCATTTTATAGGGCTTTAGCTTGTTTGTAAGTTTTTGCTAACAAAACTCTCAATTTTGTTTAAAAACATTTGTTTATTTTGGTTTTCAGAGCGCTGTGTGCCAGCTTTTAAAACATAAAAAAATACCAAAAAAAACGAAATAAGAGGTGGCCTTATCGATTAAGGATAATCGCCCGATTCGTCTGATTGGAACTCTGTGGTAATCGTCCAATACAGCTGATCGGAACACTTTTTTCATAAAGTGCATTTATTTGTTTTCGGTAATTTAATTGGAGCTGAGCAATGTTGCGACTGACTTTATTGCGTAATTTGGTGTGGCAACGTCAGAAGCTGCTGTCCAACAACACGGCGCAACTGAAATGTGCCGCTTTGATGCACTGGAGTCCACAATTGTGGCAGGAGGAGTCGCGGGGTTTGTAGCTACTTACATTACTGTAAATAACAAACTACATAATTATGTATGCTTCTTTTTCAGGATCTCGTGGCGGCGGCGGGGCACTGCAGCAGTCTCAGGCCAATGCCCAGGTCTCCACGGATGTGCGTCCCATTGGCGAAAAGATCAAAGAGAACACAAAGACGGCCAGCTATACGGCCATTATTGTGGCGGGCTTGGGTGTCACCTGCGTGATGTTCTTTGCCATATTCCGGGAGCTCTTCTCCAGCGAGAGTCCCAATAATATATATGCCGATGCCTTGAGCCGCGTGGTCGAGGATCCCCGGGTGCAAGATGCTATCGGTGCGCCCATCAAGGGATTTGGCGAGACTTCGCGCCGCGGACGCCGGCAGCATGTAGCACACTCCAGCTACGAGCGGAATGGCAAGCCACACATGCGTATGCAGTTCTATGTGCAGGGACTGCGGAACAAGGCGACGGTTCAACTGGAGTCCAGGAGGGTAAGGATGCCTCTACTTATGTTCTTTTTTTGTTATAATATTGCCCCCTGCCTTAGGCTCGCTGTGGCAAACTGGAGTATCGATACTTATTCGTGCAATTAGATCACTATCCCCACACCACCATTATTCTGGAAGATAATCGCGCCTTTGATCCCGCCCCTGAGTCCGCTGCGCCCTCCTTTGGCAACCTGGCCCTCATGTCCAACAGCCAAGACAACAAATAAGGAAGGGGGACACCCTCCGTTGCGCAGCACTTAAATTTTCTGTACATTTGTTATATTTATTATTTGACTGACAATGAATTTGCATTGGGAATTGACAGCCGCCATTATCGTCATCTTCACTCGCCAATCGAGAAGTTGTCCATCTCCAGGATGGCACCCGATTCGTGTCAGTAGAGCTTCTTCCAGGGTATGATCTCCCAGGAGCGCAGGATGTGGCGACCGAAGAGAAAGTCCTTCAGCTTGTTCATGATGTAAAACGAGATGCCAAAGAAGGAGGCAAAGTACAGCCAGAACTGCCCGAGTCGCTCCCAAATGCTGAGATGATAGCGAGCGGGCACTTGCAGCACATCCAGTTCCAGTTCCACGACAAGACCTGGCTCCAAACGCGGTGGAGTAGGTCTGTAGTAGGTCTCCTGCACCGATAGTTGGAAATAAGCGGGATTGGCCTTCACCTGGGCCAGCAACGATTCCATTTTGTATTGTCCAATGTCGGCAGTGCTGCTGGCATTTGTGTCCAGATGCACCTGTCGAAACTGCGTCTTGATGTTGCGCCCCGGAAAGGGGCAAGTGAATTCTACGTACTGCTTCAGCTGCAGCTCGCCCTTCAGCTGGATGTGTCCGTTGTTGAGACGAGCGGCCAGCGGAATCTGTAGCTGGTGGGCTAGCACAGAGGGCGGCGATAGATCACACTTGTGCTGCAGCTGAGCCTCAAAAAACATCAGCAGATTGAAGCTAACCAGGCGCGTGGGCAAATCCTGTAGCTCCAGTTGGAAATGCGCCCGATCTGTCACCGTGTCATAGTCCACATCTTCGGTCCAATATCTGGTTGCACTGCAGCTGTTGGTATAGCCGCCCATTTGTGCATTCAAATCGCTGAAGCTGCTGCATGCCACCACCAGTTCCTGCTCGCCATCCTCCTCCGCCGTGCCCACGAATATGTACTGATAACTGAACTCCACATTGGGCTGCTCGTACAGGACCCTCGATTCCGAGATGCCCGAGTATGGACTCAGCAGGGATACCAGCAAGACGGGTATCATCACGGAAAGGGCTATAAAAGCCAGCACTATAAGCGAGGCAAAGGAGCACAGCGAGTTCTTGTACACGATCGCCGTGTTGGTCGTATGCAGCGGAATGAATCTCATTTTGGTTTTTGAAGCAAATTAATCCGGGTTTTCCTGCTCCTCGACACCTGTCAATTGAATGTTGTGAAAAAATTGGTGAGCTACGTTGCCCAGGCAACCTATCAAATCGGTAAGTTGGTAAAAAAATCTACTAAAAATATTTCGAAATAAAAAAAGCAACTAAAATTATTTCGAAATGAGAAAATTTTCACAAAATTAATTACCAAAAACACGAAAAAATCATATATTTTAAAGTTGAGTTCAAAATTATATTTAAATTTCGATACATTAAACGATATTATTGAAAAGATATTGAGTGCGATATTTTGGTCTTGTGATATATCGGTTTATATATCGACTTTGGGTATATTTTTTACCATCTCCATACACAATCTCTTCTAGAATTTGAATAATCTAGGCGACTAAATAATTTAAATAAATAACAAAACGTATGTTGTTTTTGTGCTGTTTTTATAGCTTATTCACTTTTATAGCTTGGCTCCGGTTGTTCATGTTCCTATAATTCCGACCGCTAGTGTAAAGAAGTGGGTGCAAAAATTGGATAAGTAAAATGTTTTTAAGCCCGGTTTGCGTCTTTGCTTTTCTTATTTGCACTGCTTGCATTTTTTCTTATTTTATTTTTATTTTATTTTTTCAGCGTTGGTTAAAGAAAAGAAAGAAAGAAAGAAAGAAAGAAAGAAAGAAAGAAAGAAAGTGAAATATATTTAAATATCGGTGAGTCCATATTTAAATTATTATTTATATTTTTTAAAATTTCAAGAAAAATTTCAAAATCTAAAAGAAGAAAATAGGTTTTTGGGGAGTTCCAAAATGTTTATTATTTTTTTAAATTATTGGAACCAATTCCATAAAATGTTTTACAATTATTTAGTTGGTGGTTTTGATTTTCTTAAAAATCCATAATGATTTTAATTCGTAATTATTGATTATTATTATATTGTATGTAAAACAGAAATGGGGTTTCCGCATTAAGTGAAGCCTAATTCGTCTTCTCCCTGTAGACAGAAGATGCTCCTCCAATTGCTTTATTAGCAACTCCCTGGGTCTTCCTTTTCGCGATTGAATAACCAATCCTCCCAGTCCCGGCCAATACACATCCGTTTCGGCTTTAAGCCGATATTGCAAAAGTATTGATTGCACATAATTATAGGATTTCGATTCGGGCCCACAAAGCTCTCGAGGTGAAAAGTGAGCCTTTTGAGGGCAGAAAAAATAAACTTGACCAACATTTGCTCATAATTAAGACCACGAACTGGTTTTGAGCCTACAAAAAGAAACCCTTTTGTGCGTACCGCGTAAAAATCGGAAGTTGCAGCTTTGCATTTAATGCGCTTATTTTAAAAAGTGTTGAAAGCGAGGCACTACAAAAAAAAAAAAAGAATAAACTTTAGGTACGTATATAATTTCACTGGGGAAAGATGAGATCGGCGAGAGAAAAGAAAGAAAGAAAATTATTAAACTTAATGAGGAAGTTAATGCAATGCCTGACACCATTTTAAAGAAAATTTTAAAGCGTTTACTTGGAATTTAACAAAGGTATTAAAGTTTTGAGGAGGAAGCTGTGAATAAAGCATATTTTTAAGAAAAATACTGTATTAAAAAGTCTCGTTTTTAAATTTGGGTGACATTTATTGGTTAGAAAAATTTGTTTTTTGGTATTTTAAAATTCATAAAATAATTAAAACCTTTCTCGAATCTGATGTCTACCGATCTCAAAGTAGGCTTTGCCTTTAATGTACATTCATTCATTACATACGGCTCCGTTAGCCTTGTAGTCAGTCAGTATCAATTTTCCTAGCGTTCGAACAGCACAGAAAATATTTCATAGTTTTCCAAATTTTTTGTCTACAAAATTTTTACCAAAAAAACGAAACAAATCAAAAATGTTACCCATTCTAGAAAGCTCACAGAACCCAGGTAATTTCCTTGAATAGGCGTTCGTTAAAATTCTTTCCGCTAATCAAAATTAAAACCTGAATTCAGCTTATCCTGAGGATATCAATGTTATTGAATACGTAGAGGAGGAACAACAGGAATCTGCTAGCCAGAATCCAAACCCGAGTTCAGCTTGTCCTGAGGATCCTGAGAATCTTGCGGATCTTGAAGATATGCCAATGAATACATGGAGGAGGAGACGTAGGAGTCTGGGGAGTCTGAGGGGCTTGGTGTAAACTCAATTGACCAGGATGTTGGTGCAAGTTGTGAGGTTTCGAATGCTGCAAGGGGGAAGGAAAGCTTCATGGAAATAGGAAGGGTTCAGCTATGAATCGCAAGAAGCCATCAAGATCGACAGTAATGAAACTAGCTGAAGAAACCCGAACTGACTGTATGCGTGTTCAGGTCACCGTTCAGCGTGCCATGGACATGGTAATAAGGCCATCGAACAGGGCATCGATCGTGTAGCACCCAGAGTTCTTTCCGGCTTTCGGCTGGCTTTGGCTTAAATTTTTGATTTTGCTATAATAATAATAATGAACTAAATAACTAAATGAACAAATAACTAGTTTTTATATTTAATAAGCTTCCTTGCGTAACAACTATTACATATTCGTAACAACTATCAATGAGCTCTCATAATAAAGACTTCTGCTTTTGTCATTTAACTGTCACCTTCGAAAGTTTCCCATTTAGTTTTTGTTTAACCGAAAAACTTGTACATTTGATTGGAATGTTTATTTTTTTTCCCCCGCGTGACATGTCAGGTTGCTGTTGTTGGGTAACAAAGTTTTTGTGATTGGTCTCTCTGACTTTTCTGGGCTGTCTTTCTGACATGTGTTTTGTGTGAATATTAAAAATGTGTGGTAAAAATGATGGCCTGGCATCATGATGCGGTGTCACAACTACCAAAAAATGATGAATAAATAAGAGTGAATCACAATTTGACAGTTATGTACATTCTTGAACTCGATCCTTGACAGCCGCACAGAGTTGGACTAAAATTAGTTTGGCAGCGGTGTCTTTAAGGCCAAGATAGCTGGCGGTTAAGGAGAGTGCTCCCGCATGAAAAAAATCAATAATTTTTCAGCATTTCTTCCTTTTTTTTCTCCACATTGCCACGCCATTTTACAGAAAAGGCCGGGGCAAGAGGAAAATAAAAAAGAAAAGTCTGTGTGTGTGTGTGTATGTAAAAAGCCAAGATGGCAGACGAGCAGACAGATAGTAGGTTGGGAGGTGTGGGCTACTTCGCAGTTGGAATTCAGCTCACGGCCCCAGGACAATGCCAGCTCTGTGCCCATATATCCTTTTTCAACGAAATTTCAGCTTTCACTCGTTTCGCGTACGTGACCGTGTTGCCACCAAGGAGCTGTTGAAGTGGCAAATTCGCACAGCGCCACCAACCTTTCACAGCGGACTGGGGAATGCCAGTCGGGGTTGGGGTTGGGGTTGGGTTTGCGTTTGGGGGTGGGCATGAGAATGGGCATGAGTTTGGGTGCTGCTTTTGGGGAGGTTGTAATGGCAGGATGGTAGCTCCACCCTGTCCCCGTGTGCGCCAGGTGTCGGGCGCTGGCAAAAAGTAGCAGTTTATTAGGCGCACCAAATTAACATAGGACTACTAATGACTCGGCCCAGGCAAAACTAACTAAAACCGAGTATAAAAGTTGGGAGGAAGGTGAGAAAGGACCTTATAACAGGATGGGAGGCTGCAATTTGGGAGGCCTCTGCTTGGGTTCACTGTTATTCTGGTAATTAAGTAGGCTTTAAGGTGATTAGAAATTGGGAAATAAATATAAATAATTTTTAAAAAGGATTTAAAAAAATATATTTTTAAATATTTATGCATTTACTAATAAGTCTGAGGATCTAAAATTAATTAACAGTAGTTCTGAAAAGTATGCAATAAATGCGTACTATAATATTAATATGAATATGGGCTGATCAGTGCACACTTTTGGGCATATTTGGATTTGATTTTTGAAGTCAGTTCTGGGACACCCTTTTTTATTTATTTTTATTTCGTTTTGTTTTTTTTACACATCAAAAAGATTTTTAATTTTGTAAACAGCAGAAGCTTTGCTATGTTAAATAAGAGGAAATACATATAAACGATATGCCAAAAAGAGGTCTATATAAATATTAAATACCTACAATTAATACAGTTAATACTAGTTATTACTATTTTCAAATACTAAATAAAATTAAATATTGTAGAAATTTAAATTCAGATTCAAGAAGCTCCCAAAATATTTAACAAATTAAAGGCTATACAAAATATACTCCTTACATTTTTTCTACATTTATTTCAAACTTGCAAATAATCACAATTATTTTATTATTATATTTTTAATAACTCCATTACTTTCAAGATTATTCCATTATTAGTCAGATATCCCAAAAAGGTCGAGCTAATTTATCCAACTCACTCAAGGGTGTTTTGTGTTCTCCGCTCAAAGCTGACGGCTTGAAAAATATTACAACGCCTGCGCGGATTTACATCCTTTTGGTTTGTTTCGCTTTTGTTGAGCTCAGCCCAATGCCGAGCCGGAAAAGTGCCACCCCTTCTACTGGATGCTGGAAATGAAAAGGGGAAATGCGAACGCTTTCCCTGATGCTTTGCCAGCTCCCCAAGGAAATCAAAGGGAAGCACACACAGCGAGCAAAGAGACCGTTGAAGTTGCTTTAATATTTATATGGAGTTCATGTCTCTATCTCTGGCAAATTCCCCTTACAACACTCAAGTGGAAATGTGTTACACACACACACACACACTCCATGCCGTGTGTGTGTCTCACTCAAGGATGTCGGGGAAAGAGGGAGCTTCCTTTTCGGTGAACTATATTTGACAATCAAGCCGCAAGCATATGTTACCCGATAATTTGCCGAAAGTTTTAATGAAAGACATGGGACTCATTTTTCCTACCACTCTGCGACTCTGACTGTGTGTATGTCCCTGAGTTAATGTCCTTTTTGTGTGAGTGCGTTTCGCCTCCTCCTTGCTGTGTCGCCATTTTGTCCCTGGCCGTGTAAGCCAGCATATTTTTTGATGAGCTCGAGAAAAGCCAATGTGCCGCCTCTGTGTGTGTGGCTGTGGCTGTGGCTGTGGCGTCTGTCCTCGACTTGGGCGGTATAATTTCCATTTTATAAATGACTTTTCCGGAACTCACTCACTCAGAGCCAGAGGCAACTGTAATCACGCCATATCTGTTGAAAGTTTACAACTTTTTGCCAACGTTTTTACGGAATACAAATTGTGTGGTGGGTAGGGGTTTCATCCTTTTATTATTAGTTCCTTTTATAGTTTGAAAGCTAGCAATTTCTAAAAAAATGTTTATTTTTTTGTCTAATTTGTAGCTTAAGGATATTAGAAAAGGGGTTAAAGATTACAAGTTTCTGTTATGTAAATTATTTATGTATATTTATATGAAAATGTCTTCAGCTTGGTTTTTGCAGGCATTTGCACCTAAAATTTTTAAAGTCTCGTATCGTTTTATGCATTAAAAATGTTTGTTTACCCAAATCTGTGTTCAAATCTCTCATTGGGAAATCTCTTTAGTTACCAATTTGTAAAATTCAGTAAAAATAAAAATGTTTATAAAATTTTATGAAAAAAGAGTCAATGCAAAAGCTGGAGAGTACACCCACAAAGGCGCCAATACATCCCGCTGGGCAGTGGAGCAGACAACTAAAAACTGGACAGGTTCGTGGTCCCTGGAACCTGCCAAACAATTCAGGGAGAGGAGTTGGCGTTGGAGGTGAGAGGACACTCTGTCATACAATTTTTCAGTTGTTGTTACTTCCTTCGCCGCTGTCGCCGTTTTTTGTTTTTCGCCTTTCTGCTGTTGGTAATAAGCGTAAAACTTTGACAGTTTGTTATCCGAATTTGTTTCGGTGGCTTGCAGTTTTCATTTTCCACTTTTTTTTCGCGTTTTTTTTTGTTTCTTGTTTATTTTTTAATTTTTTTTGTTGAGACTCAATGGTGTAGTATTTTTTCCCCCTAGCGAGCACCTGTTAAAGTTGCCAAAGTGACAGCAGCGGCAGCAGCGCCACTTTCTAAACGGCTCGCCCGGGAGCTGGCGCATGATAAGCGGTGTCCACGAACGATCTGCCAGTTATTGTCCCCACACTCGCATTATAAAAATCATACTATAGATTCAGAGAAATAAAAATTAAAATTATTTAAAGTATTATTAATAGTAGGGTATTTACATTTATTAAATATTACAATTTTAACAATTAAGTATTTTGTAATTCATTACATTTGTTGGTATTTTATCTTTGTATTTATTTTAATTCTTGTTGTTATTTTGTGGTACCTATTTTATTTCCTTACATTTAAATAATTTTTTTGTAGTGATTATTAAAAGTAATATTTTTGATTAATTTCTTTTTATTTATTAATATTGAAATTATTACTTGGTATAAATTATTCGAAGTTTTATTCTTTGGTAGTTATAAAATTTGTTGGTATTTAAATTATTTCAGGGAATTATTGGTATTTAATATCTATATATTAATTATATATATATTTTTTTATTTCTTAACATTTGTATTATTTTTTAATATTCATATTATTTTTTAGTGATTAGATAATTTATTCGTATTTAAGTGATTTATAAATTTTTAACTTTTTTGTTGGTATTTACATAATATTAAAAGACAGCACATTGCTTGTCATAAATTTTTGAAAAAAACATAAACACTAAATTACACAATTAAAAAAAAATTAACTGAATTTTTGATCTTTTCTAAAACGAATAGATTATTTTTCTAAGTGTACTGCCTGATCCCTCCATATTTTGGGGTGGCCCAAAGCAATTATCCAAAAGAGAACCATTTAAACAGATGCATGTAATTTTGCGGTTTTCCTCAAACCGTTTATATATATTTTTGTTTGTAAATTTTCGTGTTTTGTTCAATACTTTTCTCACCTTTTTTTCCAGCGGAAGTTATCTTTTGAGCGTTTTTAGTTAACCACTTTTCCACTTTTTTGTAAAGGGGCGTTTACCACATTTTTGGCTGCAATTATAAATTTGAACATTTTATTGATGGATAACTAATAAACGAATGGGAAAGAGAAATAAGTGTGGTTTGGGTTAAACAAAAAAGTAAAAAAATATAACCACAATTAGGGATCATTTATGTCAAAAGTATGAATTGAAAGTGGAATGCAATGAACACTTTTTTTCTGTAAAAAAAATTAGGCGTGGAAAGTGTTAAGCAATTTTATTTTGAATATTTTTACTGGAAATATATGTTAATAAATTTATTGTAGCTTAACTTTAAATTACATTTTCTTAAATTTAAATCAATTTTTTTATTGCCTTGCGGTGACATAAAGACAAAGGTAAATCCACCTTGGACTGCGTACAACGTTTATAATGGCCAAAAGAGTGCTTAAGGACGAAGGAGATTCATCTGTGATACGTGTTCCAGCTCTCTTAATCGCCTCGAAAACAACAACAGCACTGTGTGTGTCCCGTGTCCACTCTATATCCTTATGCTAGTCCCTGCGACATTCATAGTCTGACCAACGAACAGCAATTAAACCGGATTAAAAAGGCAGCAAACTGATTTATGAGCCAAGGAACTCAAATAACGACAATACGACCACTGAGCCCAGGGTGAGCAGTGCCTGCAAGTGGTTTCCGTATCCCGATCCGTATCCGGAGGCTGCTTTGGTGGTTTTTTTGGCTTCGGTCCTGCCTCAGTCGAAATTGAAATAATTGCGCAGCGAAGCAATTTAGAAGAATCACTTGCCATTTTCCAGAGTGCGTTCCAATGCTTTTCTCTCTTCTAATTGAAAAGGCCAAGGGTTTGTATGGGATTGGGAAACGATTTCTAGTTTACTGTGTAATTAAATTATTGCTATAAAATAATGTATAAATAAATAATTAAGGCAACCATAGTTAGATATAAAATGTATTATATTATAATCTATCAGAAATATTGTCTTCGGAGTGGAAAATTCTTTAAAGATAGCTTGAATATTTTCTATATTTTAAAAATACTATGTTTGTAAATTATTTTAAGTTAAAGTTTAATGTTTAATCTTTTATTCCACGGTATAAATATGGGTAAACTCATCGGAAAAGGACCGATTTGTCGATGGCCGATTAGGATGGCAAAAAGAAAACTCTGTCACTGCTGTTGCCGCTTTGCTGATGATGCTGCTGCTGTGGCTGGCTGGCTATTGTTGCTACTGCAATTTGGCGCATAGATCTGGCCAAGCGGAGTCGTTCATGTATTTGGAATTTATAACCGCATATAGTGCACATAAATCCAGTAGCGGCCAGCAGCACCAGCAGTTGCAACAACAAATCGAACTTTATGTGCTGCAATGCCAATGGCTAGAGGCACTCACAAAAAATAGGGGTCATGAAATTCAGATAATTTGGAACTTAAAGTGCAAAAAGTTAGGAAAAATAAATATCTAAAGCAAATAAATTAAAATGGTCTTGAGCCGGTTAAACAACAACTTAAAAAGAACAAGAAATGTCGCAAAAAACAACATCGAAATAAAATTAAGATTAAGTTTGACTTAAAATAAAATAAAAAGTAAACAAAAAATCTTTATAAATATTAATCCTATTTTAGTATTAGTTTTGTTAGCTAAGTTACTAAAATCTTTAATAAGTAAATCTATCTCTTGTATGTATATTTTCTATAATTTATTTTGGTTTTTATTAAAGAAGAAATTGAGGTTTATTTAAGTTCAAGTTTTATTAAGTTAAGTTTGTTAATTTGTTATTATTTATTTATGTATATTTTATGTTATCTAAAGCTTGGAACATTTTAAGATTATAAATTATAATAAATAATTGAATAATTACTTACTCTTTAAAGAAAAATAAATATATTTAGTAAACCAATTTTAAGACATTATTCTTAATAAATAAAACATTGTTTCTTAGGAATTTTATTAAGTCTAGTCTCTCATTTTTGGGTTCTCTATTTTTACAAAATATGCTGAGCTCACTGTTTTCTTTCAGTGTAGACCTCGTAACGCCCCCAAAAACCGTGGGGGCATTTCGGTGGGACTGTCGCCAAAGCTATTGCCACTGTTAGAAATTGCTGGCTGAGATTCGAATTGGAATTGGTTTTGGGGCGAGGATTGCTGTGTGTACAATGCTTATAATTGCTTGTTGCTGTTGCTGCAAGTCCTGCTGCTGCTGCTCCGGCTCCTGATCCCACTCCTGGACACCACGCATCTCTATCTGCGACACCAGGAGAGCCCAAAGCCTCCCACACTCACTCGCTGTTGTAAAATGTAAAATTCCAAATAAATGGCCACGATGTTGCCGCCGTGCTGTAGGTTGGTGTTGCTGCTGCGTCTGATGCTGCTGGTGCTGTTGCGTTGCTGCTGCTGCTGCTGCTGCTGCTGCCACTTAAGCGCCTCCACCATGTGTGTTATGGCCTAAAGTAAATCTTCATTAGATTTGCCAGAGTAACCAAAAGGCTGATGCTGTTGCTGCTGCAATGGCAACACGGCCATAAAAAGCAGCGCAACTGGACATGAGTATTTATGGCCACTTTTGTTGTCATTTTAATTGATTTCAATTTTTGTGCAGCAGCTCCAGCTGCAGAGATAAGGATGAGTTGCAAGTCCAAGTGAGAGCGATTGCCTCTTCGGTACATACATATATGAATGTATATTTTATTTATTGATTAGTTTATGCTGCTAATTTATGACCCGCAGCTAAAACCGTAAATATTAGGCAAAGAATATATAAGCTAACAGGGCTTTTATATTCTAATATATTATTAAATTTTATTGATTAATTAAACTTTATAAGGGGTTTTGACTGGGAAGATACTGAAGACTATTTAAGAGATGGGAATAAATTTTTGTTTGTTTAGAAACGGGATTTTATAGTGCGTTTTTACTGGGAAATTACTTAAAACTGTGAGAGAGGACCGGAGTAACTCTGTAGATCCTAGGGAATAAGAATTTCTATGTTTATGGTAGAAACAGGATAAAATATAATTATTTCCAGCTTTTATTAATTTATAAATAGTAATAATTAATTAATCTACAAAGTATACTTTCAGAACCTTTTATAATTTAACGAAATTTATTAGCGTTAAAAACAAATTAGGGGACTTTTCATTTTTCTTACAATGTTGCAGCTCAATAAAATATTCACATTGTTAGTGCCAACCTTCTCTCTGTCCCTATTATTTCACAAATATTCTTTACATTTCATTTAAATATAAAACCAATTCCTAAATTATCTCCAGACTTTCAACGTTCTAACCCTTGTCCATCTTGTGTTAATCAATTTCAACCCGTTTTCTGGGACAAAACTTTTCCCAAATTGAATTCAACTCACAAAACTCAAATTAAATGGAATGTGACTCGAGTGACCGACCAGAGTCCAGAGTTCAAACCGCTCCAAAGTAAATGACAACAGCTGGTGCCTGCTCTGGTGTCCTTAAAGTCCCTCCTCTGGTTTTCCCACCACTTTACTCCGCTCATTACCAATTGATGAAGCGCACACGATGAGGAGTAAAATAACAAGAAAAAAAGAGCAAACACGAACTGAAAACTGAAAACTTTATGAAATTTTGTGGTTGCTACCGTTTTCTGAAAAATGTCTGCGGTCTTTGCCTGGCTTTTTTGTTTTTTGTTGGTGGCCCCCCTCATAAAAAGCCCAACCGCATTGGGCCCGGCCAACCCCTAATTGTTGTGGCCAGTAAACTCAAGCATATACTATATATATAATGCAAAAAATCCCCCGTCGTCTTGTATATAACAGTAAACTTGTGAAAGAGCAATAAAGATGATTAAAATGTAATTATCCTTAATATTCTGATGAACCAGGAACGAAGCGCAAAAGAAACTTTCAGGCTGGTTAAATTTTAATTGATGAGCTCTCTCTGGGGTTGAACTTTTTCAACTTTTCCCTACAGGGTAGGTTTGTCTTTACCTTTTTTTGTTCTCCTATCTTTAGTTGAGTGCAAATTAATTTGTTTTGAAAATTTGCCAAAAACTTTCGCTGACCCTGGGAACCTTTTTTGTTGGTCTTGGGAAAATCTTGGAAAAATTGTTGCTTTGCCACTGATTAGCTTGTACTTTTATTTTCTGGGGCATAAAATTCGCACTTGTTACGGCAATTATTGATATTTGTCCTCCGGGGTTTTCCTCTGGGGATTTGTCATCATATCAGGGGAGTTTTCCTTCTTTTTTTTGGGGGTTGGAATTCGGTGAGCGTATTAATCACATATAGGCATAAAATTAATGTCCTGCGAGTGTGTGGCAAATTGATATGTACATCGGGATATCAATTGCATGTGGTTTGATTCTGGGGGTATGGGTGGGAAAATCTTTTTCACTTTTCTGACGGCAGGTTCAGGGGTTCTCCCCTCAACACATGTGTCGTAAATTATGTTGAGTCACCGGCAAGTGTATGCGATTTTGGGTTTTTTTAGGGATTGTTTAATACTTTTAAGCGATTTTTTTTATTAGAGAAAATTTCATTAAGATAAAAACAATTATGCTGGTAAATTAAATTAATGTTGATTAAAAAGAATTCAAGCTTTAAATATTTTAAAAGTTTTTTAGGTAAAAAGACCTTACCCAAAATTCTTTTAAAATAAAAAGTGACCTTACCTATATTTCTTCAATCCAAAAAACTTTACCTAAAATGTATAAAAAATTAAATAGAAACCATCAAAAATAAAATAATAAAACAACAAAAGACAAAACCCAACGGCAAACCAAATCAAAAATGACTAAATTAAATGCTCATTTTTGTCACGATTATTAAAAAGCAATCTTCAAAAGAAACCAGCCTGTGCGCTGTCATAACTGCTATCTTATCGATTATACAGCTTTTTATGTCCCCGAACGGAATCATAAAGCCCAATCAATGAATTTATAATATCCATCAGAAGTGTGGAAAACATTAAGAGCAGCTAGAAGAAAGGAATGAATAGTTATGGCCACAGAAATATGTGATAAAATATGCAGTCGGGCTTGGCAGAAAACATAAAGAAGAGAAAAGTTGAAAAAAATATATAAAAAAATGTACATTAAAGCGGAAAGTGTGAAGAAAAGTATCAAATGGCTGAAAAAAATGCGGACATTAAAAAGGCAAACTCCGAGCCACTTTGGCGGCCACTTGAAGTCGTCATGATGAGCTGTAAAAATATAAAAAACGCAACATGGATCCTTGTGCCGATCGAAATTAAAACGGCATTGTGTTCGAGTGATCAAAAAATATAAAGAGAAGAACAAATTCGAGTGGGGAATTTTCCACCCGCTGGGACAGAACCGCAGGATGTGGCCCCCATAAAGCAATGAAAGAAAATGCTCTCACAAAGCACACAGAGAAAATCTAACTGAAAGGTAATAATACGCGTTATGGGCATGATTCCTCATTAGCATTTATGGCGCCGCTTTTGAGTGGCAAACCAAAAATATATATTTACGATATTTTTGGGCTGTGAAGAAATGTTTGGGAAATCAATTGGAAAGGTCACAGGAGACCATAGAGCACTAAAGAAAGGGGGATCGAATTTAATAATTGAAGTCAGTAAAAAAATCGTTCTATTTGTTTTGTAGTATTTATTTTTTAATTGGAAAATGTATATGATGTATAAATGTATATTTCCTTTCTAAAGATAAAGAAATATTTATTGAATTTATTTATTTATTTAAAGCAAGTTACATTTGAGGAATCCTTCTCAAATTCTTTAGTTACAGCCAAGGTCCTTGAACTTCTACATATAATTTCGCACTAATTGATGGCCCCAACAAACACCATCACTTGCCACCTATAGGTACATATACCTTCTCCCTGAAACCCTCCAACTGAATGATGGTTGCGACGTGCTCACGGCAATTCCCGATCAATATGCATAATCGGCGTAATCAGTGCGTTAGTTCAGGTGGAAAAGGGGTTGGGATGGAAGACATAGGGACTTCAATGAGCCGATGAGGTGTGCTGCCGTTATAACGGTGTTATGTCGTTAATGTGCAATTGCCATGTTGGCAATACCAATTGCGTTCGCGCACACAGAAGCCGCCTCAAATTGAGGCTGTTAAATTGTTAATGGGGTAATTCCTTACCCAGAAGGTACAGTACGTGATGGCTAAGATGGTAAGAGGGGAGAGGGTGTGGGAAGTTTGTTTATTATATCCACACAAGAGTACTAAGTAGTTCTGCCATTACGAAAACTTACATATTGACGTTATATGACATATGTTTGGGTTTACAGGTTGCGTATTTCCTTAGGGGAATTTAAAGAACTTAAATAGAAACATTTATTTGAACATAAAACATATTTTAAATAGATTTTGTTTCTTTTTGTTATTGTATCACATTTTGTACTATTTTTTTTTAGAAAAATAAAGACACCCACTGTCTTGTTGTCTTTGTTACTGCTGGCGACGACATGTTGAAATTCGCGCGCCAATTTAGCACTTGTCATGCCCTTGGCACTTTTCATCTTTTTCTTATTATTGTTATTTATTTTGTATTTTTTTTTGTTTATTCTCCACAAAGTAAGAGAGAACTGCGATGCGCAGACGTATCATTTTCATTATAAATATAGCACTAGAGAGGGTTGCAATCGGTGTGGTGTGGCAGGAGGCGGGTAGATCCCAGGCATAAGCCACGAATTTATGACATTTTGATTTGCGTGAAATTTGCTTTTGGCACGCATGCGTCCTCCACAAACCACAGTCATGGTTGCACCTCATCAACACTGAGGGAAAATTAATATAAAAATAATAATAAAAGTTTTATAAATAAGAAAGAAGTGTAATAAACTTTATTCCCTGTCCAAGAAGGGTATTGAAGGGTAATTGAAGGAATAAAAGTGTTATATAATATTCATTAGTTAGTACCTCCTTAGATACCTCTTTATTTTTATAAAATATTTTGCTCTTAATAGAATACCCTTTGTTTCTCCCAGTGGCATTATCCACCTTTTTGTCACGTGCTGCTGTGGCTGCTCCCTCGTCGGCTGCTGTCGTCGTCGTTATCCTGTTCGTTCTGTGTCACATTAAATGCGCTTAAGGCGCTAAACAAACCCGGGTCCAGGTTCCAGGTTCCAAGCTTGAGGTTCTGCCATGGAACTGGACCTGGCCCACCTATGTGTGCGTGCGCTTGGCACATTTAGCGTCATCGTTGGAGGTGGCTCAGATTCTTCCTTCTTTTATATATATATATTTTTTTTTGTGCTTGCCAATTAAAGCGAAATATGCGCGCATGCGCAGCACATCCCGATCCCGATCCCGATCCTGGGTACCTAAACCAAACCCCATTCCCGATGCCATGACTCCATGGTGTGGCATGAAATGCTTGGGACAATACCCCCGTATATGCAGCACACCATTTTTTGACATTTTTATGAGCAGGCAGCGCATATATCAAGTTGGAGCAAACACTTGGAGCACAGAGCGACTCGCCAGCTCAGCTCAGGATTCGGTTTGCTTAAGTTTTTGAGCTGTGAAAATTCCTCATATCAAGTTTTTTTGTGAGCTTGTTGGTACTCTATATTGGAGGGGAGTTCTATGCATTCTCAGAGCTTTAAATGGTTTTTTGATTTTTATAAAGTTAAGCTTAGGGATGTTTTCCTAAAAAAAGTGTGTGGCGATAATGTCCAGACCAATATCATCGATATTAAATTTGAAAATGCTTCATACAAATGTCACTTCATTTTCCTTCTTATTGAAATATCCAAGGACATTTAATGTTGTATTATTATTATTATAATTAATTTATTAAGAAGAGTATTTAAAGTATTACCTTGGAAATTCCACACTCTCCTCCTTTTTTCTTCTTTTGTGCGGCGCCCACGTAGAGGTTAAGGAGGCGCGAGAGGCGCATTTTGGCCCGGGGGCGCCAGTTTAGTCCAGTTCGCGCCTGCGCAGACACACAATCACAAATAAAAGAAACAGAAAAAAATAAAATAAAATAAAAAAATAAATATCTGGAGGGAGGAGAAAACCCCAGACCGAACTCCCTGAATCTGCCTGCCAAGGGGACATATATCGTGCGAATATTATTTATATATGTTCCGACCACAAGGCACAAATGAAACGCAAATATTTATCACCATTTTTTGTTGTCGGGGAGAGAATATCTCTCGGGGGTCTGTGTAAGCCCCTCTCTTAACCAGGTCGAAACAAATTGAACTGTAGGTGGCTGCTGACCGCTTGGCCTCTGCTGTGTTGGCCCTTGTCATCTCCCGTTGTTATTTGCTCCATAAATTTCCTCACCGATTTTTACGCGCTTTTTTTCGCTTTACCCGATTTGTGCATTGCCTTAACTTCTTCGACGCTTTTTCCCGGGCCCTGAATTATTGAGTTTGGCTGCGATTTATGGCCCAGAGAATGTTGTGGCGGCTGCAATGCATGGCCATTGGTGGTCAAATGGTAGCAGGACCCTAACCCGGCTTTTCTGCAATTTATTTGTTGCTGGTTATGGTCATGTCAAAATATGTGTGATATGCAAAATAATGAGTTGTTGTGGCTTAAAGGGGCCACCCTCTCCCGCACTGTAAAGTTTATTATTTTCATTACCATTTTTTTCCGTGAGTTTGATAAAGTTTTTTTTGGCTTCATAAAGTAAATTTTATTAAAGTTTTTATTGTTTTTGTATTGTTTATTAGGGGTTTTCGTGTGTGTGGTTGTTTGAGGGCGACTGTATGTATTTTTGGGTAAAGTTATAGCTGTCGGTTCATCGATATACATATGTATTGGGTAAAATTTATTTTAAATTATTTTTGGTGGAAAAAATATATAAAAAGGATTGTTTTGTGGTGAAATAAAGGGTGCGACACTTTCATAAATATATTTTAATCAAAGCTTTTTAATTATGATTGTAATTTTCACTTGGGAAATTATTTTCATGTAGGGTTTTGCATGGACATTTTAAATTGAATTTCTATTGTTTAAAATTATTATATATTTATTCCTTTAAAAATCTCCAATCTATGTTTCTGATTCATAAAAAGTTTTTTATATTCTATGTAAAAAATAAAACATTGTATAACATTGATATTTTACCGTTGCGAATTAATTGATACTCAGTTAAATTTTTCGGACCAATATAATTGGTAGTAACCTTTCCTTTTGACTTACATTACCTCTTAGTATAAATCATTACAAATTTCTTATGAAAATCAAATTAAGAAATTTATAAAAATCTTTTAAAAATGTATTTAATGAATGATACAATGTAAGGTCTTCTCTTAGGTAGCAAATTTGACTCCAATTTATTGAGGCTAATTTACAAGAATTTCCCTCACTTCATTAGCTGCACACTCCCAATCCAAATTAAACGCTGACACACATTTTTCATGTTCCAAAAGTTAACCTCAATTGCCATATAACACCTTACCACACAACCCCGATTTATGAGCGTCCAGTTAAAAAAGTAACCCAAAAAAAGGAGAACACAAAAAAAAAAAGAAAACTAAGGCAGATTGCGTGCCTTGACACACGAGAGATACCAATCAACAGCATGAAAAATCCGAAGAAAACCAAAAATGTTTATTAAAAAATTACGATACCCGTATACATTCTGCTTGATGATGATCTGTCCAGCGATCCGATCCGATCCGATGCGGCGATCCGGATGCCTCAGAGAGTCAGTCTGGAGTGCACATTAAATTGTGATGCATCGATAAAATTTGCCTGCAGCAAGTTCCCAAAGCCATGCTACGAAAGTGTTAACTTCGAAATATCTCGCCGCTCTATAATTATGGATGGTTTTTCGGTATAATTGCAGCCGGTATAGCTTCGGGTTTCGGCATTTGGTACACTGGGTTGGGACCACAGTTTTTTTTTTTTTTATTTGGGATCCCTCGGTCCGGTCTGGTTTTGAGTGTTTCAATCACAGCCGCTGACGAACTGCTGCAGTGCCGCTGATGGCTCCGACTAAATAAAAAAAAAACATATAAAGGTAGAGAGAGGAGGAACCCTCCTCCTCCATAGGGTCTGGCCTGGCGATCTGTGCGTGTATCAGCCTCTCCTCGGTGTCTGGTGCACACGGCAGCCGCTTGAAGTAGCGCAAATTCATTTATCTAAAAAACAAGAAAAGAACACCGCTGCCGCCGCCGCCGACACGCCAACGGATTCTAAGGTGTTGGTCGTTGCTTTGGGCCATGAAAAAATAAAAAAATGGAAAGGAGAGCCCAGTAATTCCGGTAATTTACGAATATAACCAAAAACAAAACAGAATCTAAACACTGGGGAAAAATTTGTACCTCATTTTGGTTTATTTTGTAAAATGATTATTAACATTTTTGGAATTTAAGAACATTGTTATTAATATCACCTAGGGAAATTCGTTTCATGAGAGTATCTATTATATTCCCACATTATTTTAATACCATAGGTCTTCTCCATTTTTTTTCACAACAATTATCAACTGGTTCTGTCTCTACTTTGTGTACCTCGAATTTTTAAGCGGAAATTTAATGAAAATAATAAAATCCTGCCTTCGGATATGTGAATAAAATAAGTTATTACTTAGTTTACAAGGCAATCGTTTTGATTAGAATTGTTCCTATACCTAGCATGATATTTTCTCAGTGTACGCAAATAACTCCACACCGTTGTCGACGCTTATGAATCATAATCACAATTTCTTCTGGGCCCTGTGTGTGAGATGATGATCAATGATCTGAAAAGTGTTTCTTGGCCGTTTTTGGACAGTTTGGGGCAGCTTGGAGAATTGGAACTCCTTCAAGCTTATGACGCTGTTTCTGGCCGCCGGCTAAACGTGCGCTCGCTTTAATTTTCAATATGTCTGGACGATGCCCCGATACCTCCGATTCTCTCGATTCTGGGATGACGTTGCCACAAACTGGTGACTAGCGGCTGGCGGCTGGCGACTGGGTCAATGCTGATGGCCTTTCGTTTTTATGGCAGACACATAGGCACCTTTCGGGCAATTTATAAAATATATATATACAAAAAAACCAGGCCTGGTAGAACCCGAAAAAAATCGTGAGGTATTTCTCAGCGGATGTGCAGGATATGCGTGTCGCAGAATAATTTGAAGGCTTCCAAGGAATATTGGTGTGAAGGTACAGGAATTTAGCTGAATTTTTTTATTAGCTCAAGTTCAGGAATGTATGTTGACTTTTAAAATTCTTTTTTAGATTTTAAAGGTATTTAAATATATATTAGAGAGCCATATTTCTTAAGTTTTACTCAGGTGCTTTAAAATAATACGCTTTTTTAAATATCATTATTAAGGTAAAAAATATATCTCATCAAAGTAAGGCCGCACGTTTCATATTGCTCTTAAGAATTTAACAGAAATTATGCTTCTTGCAAGTATGATTTCATAATTTAAAAAGTGAAAATATCCCGCATATTGTAGGCTCTTTTTTTTGCGGCTTCTTTGGGCCTTGTGGAGCTACCAAGTTAATGGCAGCAGCTACATGCATTCCGGCAACCATTTACGCAATCATTAAGCACGAAGCTAATTTGTGTGCCACAGATTTTCAAAGAGATGTTGGCATGCTGCACGTGTTGGCTGGAGAGTCGAGAGACGAGACTCGAGGCTAGCGAAGACACTGACAGCGGCATAAACCCCTTGAATTATGCACAATTATCGGGGCAGGAAAGTAGGTGCGATCCTCAGGTGAGCAATAAAATAGGAAAAATAATTGAAACGTACTCGTAATTTTTGCCAGACTCCGATTGAACCATCTCCAACTCCATCTCCATCACCATCACCATCTTCATGTCCAGCGGCGTGTCACTAATTGGAACTGCCTGCTAACACTCACTCCTGACTGCTAATCAAAATTCCATAAATTCAGACACTTAACGCTGCATTTTTGGCCATGTCGAATGCATCGGCATCCGTGCTGGTAGTAGCATTTATCTAACAAATATCTCTCTCAGGTCTTAAGTCTTGAGAAGATGGTAAATATTGTGCGTGGCAAAATGCGCGTGAAATCGTAATTGTCGGCATTGAAAACTGTGTTGTGCAATTATCTTGATTAGTAACGTGTGTGTATTTGTGTGTGGAAAATGCTATTTTTCCTACTATACATGATAATGTGTTGAAATGGCGATTTAGTTGGACAATTGATTGCTTCATGCGATTCGTTTTGTGTGTGAAATGGGAATTAAAGGTCAAACGGTTTCTGCACTTGAAGAATGTGATGGGTTGACTTGAAGGAAATTCAGGGAATATTACAAATAGGCTTTGTTTTTTATTATAACAAATATGATTAATAAAAAAAAATAAATTACTAAGTCAATATTCTTAATTAATCTAATCATCCATTATAAAGACAAATTAAAAACACTATATATTAATACCCTCAAATCACACGATCTCCCTTTTAGTAACTAATATATATAAATTTTTTATAATATAATTCATTCATTTCCAATTCAAAATTACGTCTTTTTTCTTATTCCATCTCATTGTCATGATCTTTTAATCATAGTTTTCATTCGCATATCAAAAGTTCTTTGACAGATCACAGGTTTGAATGCTTTTGATGGCTTCACTGATGTGTTTGCAATCCAGTTTCAATCCAATTTCTATGCCAGACGACGGGGCCAGGTTTTTAGATTACTTAATTATAGATGTAGAACACACGACTAATTTATGTGCGTCTCAATCGGCAATCTTTCCGCATATCAAATGCCACAAAGAGACATGTGTTTAGCTCGGAAATGGCTTTAACAAAGGCAATAAATTTTGCCAGAGTTTTATCTGAAATTTATATTTTGCATATGCCAATCAACGCGTTTCAGAGATTGAGGAGAAAAAAAAAATAAATGTTTCAATTATTATTATTAAAAAATATAATTATAAAAAGCGACACTGTCAGTTGTCTTTAAATAAATTTAAAAACTATTTAAACAAAGCTGAAAAAAATACAGAAAGACTCTGCCAGCGACAGAGACAAAAAACAGACACAATATCCATAACTTTGCCACTTTACGAGCAATTAATTTATGCGTTGACAATTCTAATGACTCTTGATATATTCTCCCCATTCGCCGCGTGTTGGCTGATTCGGGTCTGGACTCCGAAACGATGCCAAACAAAGCGACAATCAAGCCGGGAATAATCATATAATATTAATAATCATAAAATGTATTGAAATGAGCGCTAACTAGTTGATTTGATTAAAGGCCGCCTGGGATGTGTGCTTAGGCACCTTACCGAGACCCGGTCCAAACCAATATCGTTCGTAATTTGATATTGTGTTAAAATATCGATGCCCGATCTCTCGCCTGTGTGGTGTCTCTGACGATCGTTGAGATAACACTTTGGATCTCCAGCCCCGGCAACTGGTTTTTCTTTAGATTTTATCAAGTCAATGAGATTTTGTTGAGAATTTTTATGATTACACTTATGACAAGTGTTTGGGAGGGTGTGTCATGGTGGGTTATTTTTTACTTAATTTAATTTTAAAGGGAAGTAAGATGCGACTTTGAAAGGCATTCATTTGAAGCAATAAAGGAATTTAAAATTGTTTTAAAAATATTTTTTCGTATGAAAAGGGTTTAAATTAATTTTTATATATATAGAAAATATAAAAAGAAAGAAAGGAAACATTTATTCTGATTTATATTGGCACTCTACTCATTTTATTTAAATAAATTGATCATAAAAATTGGTTATATGCTAAACAATTGTAAATTTAATGTTTGAAATAAATTTTTACGTACTAAAACTCTTAAAAATTAAACTCTAATTTTAGTATGCTATAATTTTAATAACTCACTTTTAAATAAATAAGTTTTTCCCAATTATAGTAAAATTTAAGAGTAACGAAAAGCACATAAATAAATCCTTTCTAAGTCAGTTTCAGTTTATGTTTATTAAAACAAACACAAAAATCTTTGATTTGACCCAGAAAACCTTTATACTTTTGTTGTTATAGACCAAGTCATTAAATAACAAAAACACCATTAAAATATACAAACAAACCCAATGATTTATGTTCTTTTTTATTTTTATTTGTGAATAAAATATAATTAAAATCTATTAGCACAAAGTCTTCTGCGAAAACGATTTCGCCTGCTGAAAAAAAACAAACTTTGTATGAATTTCGGTCAGGAATAAGAACGAGAATGAGAATGGCAATGGGATTTTTATGGTTTTAAAAGCGGTTTTAAAATCAATTTTCTGCGAACGCCACTTGGCACAGTTCTAAATCAAGCGAAGCGCCCCAGTTTGACATATGTGCAACATTGTGTCGCTGCACCAAGAGATACTCGGCTGTATTCCTCTTTTGTTTTAAGAATTTTTAAAAAAGTAAAAGGGGTGCAAAAAAAGAGGAAAAAATTATTTCATAGCCTGTCATAAATGTCGGCAACGGAGGAGCCCCGATATACATATGTATACTCGCATATACTTGTATCATCTGCCGCTTCCGTGGCAGTCGCAATTTCCAGCATCTTCATCTTCATTCTCTTCTGCGATGCCGATGCCGATGCCGCGTTATTATGATCTTTTAATAGCCCGCAATTTTCTCACCTCGCAAAGTGTGAATATTATGGTGTAATTGCATCAACGCATCAACTCCTACCAATTTCAGGCTGAGGGCTAAAAAGGCCGCGCCAATTGCCAAAACCTTTCCCTGTCCCTGCCTCCCCAACAGATACCACAAGATGTGCTCAGATCTCCAAGATCCCCAGCATCCCATGGCATCCCTTGCCATCCATATCCTCGTTTGAGGCGGACAGGACCAGAGCGATCCGCCGCCGCCGCCGGGCACGGCCCCATCATAACTTCTGTTGGGACCGCCAAATGTTATGGTCTTCGGGAGGTTGCACTGCACGAAAATATTTCAGAAAATTACGTAAGCTTTAAATTCTAAAGAGGCTTTTTTGGGGTGTACAAAAAATATATATCTTCAGCTTCTTATATTTTATTTGGAAGGTTTTATATTTATTTAGATAATTTTTATTTATATTTTATTTACGGTGATACATTTCTCTCACTTCACATACGGGTACGGGTCTGATCTGCTCATGTGGGGCGTTGATTGTGGTGCAACTCCTTCTTTTCTGAGGCATTCGCTGCCGCCATTTGGCCCGGGCTCTGTGGATTGCCGACAGGTTCATGTTACCTGATGCGGCTATGCCTTTCCTTCTCCTGCCGTTCCGCTGCCTTTTATGAAATTATGGCAATAGTGCGTAATTATTTTCTGTGCTCTTAATTTTTGCCAGGCTGTTTTTCGGTGCAAGTTAAGAGAGAGAGAGACCCCTTCGTTTATTGAAATTACTTGCTGCATTTATTACATTTTTTGTTGTGTGGTTGTAAGGTATATGACTCAGAAGTGACAGGGCCTTTGGTATTTTTACATGTGATATTTATAAATAAAAACAACAACAATAGTATTTGAATGAATTTCATTTATAAATAAATCCCTGAGCAATCTTCTGAGATATATTGAGATATATTGGTAAATAAAAGTACTCCTGGCACCTCATTAAATATAATATTTTTATTATTTAATATGTTTTCACATTCTTGAAATGTTTACTAAACATTCCTGATCACTCCCTCACATTATCTATTCTAGTTTTCAATGGCTTCTTCCACACTTAACAGGCCTGACCAGGCATAGGCTTAACGTCTATATCAAACCAATTAGAGTCGCATTTTTGTTGCAAGAGCACCTTGCTTTAATTTGCTTACAAGCTCTTGGCTCTTTTCTTAGTGCTGCCACTAGGGATGGTGTTGCTGTGTTGCATTAGGTTCACACCCAGCCACATTTTACTTTACACATTGCCCACAAATTGTCGCTGCAATGTAAAGGCATAAAAACTATAACATCCTAGCTGCTCATGTGGATGTTGCTCCCACTGATGTTGCTTCTACTGATGTTGCTTCTACTGTTGTTGCTTCTACTGATGTTGCTTCTACTGTTGTTGCTTGTGTTGCTTTTCCTGGGCTGTTGATACCAATTTGATGGCATAATTTCAGCATGCCCTGAGGCCATATAAATTTGTATGTTGCTGTCGTTGCCATCGCCCTGCTGCTCATGTTGCTGTTGCTGTTGTTCCTCCTCCTTCGGTGTTGATGCTACTCCTGCTCCTGCCACTGCTGCTGGACACTGGAAATAAATCCCGGGAATATAGTTCCATGAAATAAATCAGGGTTATCGATTGTATCTTTCAATCAATCCTCTGAATGAAAGATAATATCAAGAATTATGTTAAAGAATTTATTAATATTTTTGTTGTATTATTTTCTAGGGTTTTGAAATTATTTTTATAAAAAATTTGAATATTTTGTAGGCTTTTTTAAACATTTTCAAATATTTGTTCTTAGTGCCCTTGCTGTGTGTCGAAGTTGTGGCAACTTTAAATGCCAAACGGCGGCGGCTGCCTCGCATCCTGGCCGGGATTTCAATTTTATGCCCAAAAGGTACGTCAACATGGCCTGGCTGCTTGTCTTGCTTGCAGCATGCCGCATAATTGTTGCTCGCTCAGTTGCTGCCGATCAGTTCAGAGCCTCAGCTCTTGATCCCAAAGGTAGTCATAAGTCCTGGATATCCATTCCCGCTTTAAAGCTACCCTTTAATACAGGAAATAGGGCTGATTTTCCATAAAAAATTATATCTAAATGCTTTATTTTTAAAAAATAAACAGAAGTTTATTTCTATTTGGAATGCTCCAGAAATATTATTAGTATTTTGTTTTAGAAGCTCCTTAAAACATATCCAAATTCATAATTCTCTGTATTTAATTTTATAAATTTAAATGTATGAATTACTGGGTATTTTTCTTCGAATATTTAAAAGTAACTTCCTGGGTAATTACGCTTGGCTAGAGCTGAGATCGTCTGGACATCATCCGTTCGTTCGAGTTGGCTGGCCACGCTTGATGACCCCCGGAGGTGTTAAAAATTGGAAAATGCAAATGCATAAAAATAATTTATTTCGCTAGTTTGAACATCTAAGTTGGTGCCGCCATCAGAGCCCAGCAGCCTGTCGACGCTGGGGATTATACGGTGGGCCAGGATACAGTAGCTGACACAATTGTCATTTCGCGTGGCTGCAGATCAAAAACAGTTGTGATCATCAAAGTAATAACAAAACTATAACCGAAAAAGAAAAGTAAAATTAATTTATAATTCAATGTAGTTCTTATATAAATTTTAAAGATTTTAAATCTTTAAATTCAATAATAAATTTAATTAATTTAAGAAGAAAGGATCTTTTAAAATAAAAGGTTTTAAATTTTATGGGTTGTGAAATATTATATACTACTAGCTCTGAAGAGGAGGAAAAACCTCACAGTATTCGTGGTAGTTTTCTTATAATTTTTTAACATTTAATTTATGGTTATATGAGCTTAGGTTTTTTATTTTAATCTGAAGAAAGGGAAAAGGATCTTCCCAATCAAGATGAACTTAAATTTATTCGTATTTTTAAACGTGTACTATTTTTAAATAATTGTTATGTTTCGTTTAAATTTTTAAATATCTTATTATTGGCTAAACTAAATTATTTCTTATTCAATTTAAAGAGTTTAAGATAACCTCAACTAGCTAAAAGCCACAGCAGCTACATATGTCTTATATTTATTCTTTAGCTTAATTTATACTTAAGTATACAGTGTGCAAATTAATAAATAACCTAAATTGAATCCAATTTAATTTAAAAGAAAGTTATTATTATTCTGACCCCATCTGTATGTAGTACAATCGGTATTGGCCCCGGTGAAAATCGCTGTTAAGATTTATGCCACCTTGGCCAGGCGTTCGGCTACTGGTTTTGCCACATGCATTTTATTTCCATACCGCAAGGGTTTTAATTTCACACCAGACGCCGGGCCAGTTGGCAGTTTCCAGTTTTGTTTTTTTTCGGCCGCTTCCTCTCTGGCGGCTCCTCGTAGTTATGTTGTCTATTATTGGCTGTCAATATAAATGTCAGAAAGCGGCTCTTAATGGCCTTTTGCAAAAAGCCGGCTTTGGCGAACAAATTTAATTAAAAAATCGACTTTGCCGCCTTTGCTCTGGCTGCCTGCCTGCCTTCCCAAAGGAAGTGGAATTCAATTACGCGGTGATATCACTGGGATAGCATAAACTGCAGCATAAACAACCTTAAGGCTAATTAACTGCAATTTCAATTAGTTTTTCCTTGACAATATATCATCGCTGGTACTTGGTATACGTTTATGTATTTGTATCTATTGTGTATATACGCTATGTATCTGTATCTCTAGCTGGCACCCACATACTCGCGGGCGAGAGAGATAAACATAAACGCTTTGGTCGATCGTAAAAAACGTACTAAAGTTGTTGGTAATTTGTAAAAGAGCGCGTCGAAAAGTTTTGCGGCACGAAAATGGTAGCCAAAAAATGTTGTGTTATGTGGTGCCGCCATTTTGTTTGTGGGTGGATCGCCTCCCAAAACACACACATACGCACACACACGGAAATGGGGAAGCATTTGTCGAAAATGTATTTGTTTTTGGGTATATAAAGGGTTAGGGTGGGACCACTTTTGATTAAAAAGTTCTTTGTTTTGTACAGGAATATACAAATATTTATTGAGTTTTTCATTGAATAAAATAATTTAAATTTCAAAATATGTATTGAATTGAAAGAATTTTCCTTGATTAAATATACTGGTATAAAAACTTTAGGGGAATTGTATTCCAATAACATACATATATCAATTCAATGCCAAAAGTATTTTACTCTTTAATTATTTAATTAAATAATAATTTAGTTATTTATTTAACAAGTACTTAAGGGGTTATAAACCTTTTAATTTTTTTAGAACAGTAGAAACACAAGTATAAGTCTTAACGTTATTTGGTCAATTAACAATCTCATTTAAAATGATTAATAAATTATGAAATTATAATGTTTATAAAATCCTCAAAAAAATGTTCTTGAGTTACCCTTGTCCTCCAGTCAATTTATATAAATATGTTCATCCCGTTTACTCTTATTTCGGGTGCGGAAAGGGTTTTGATAAACTTTTTACACATTATATGGCTAACATTGTCCCGTTGTTGCTCCCAGCATTAACCCCTTTCTCCCGGCTCGTTTTCCGCGCAGTGGGTGTAAAAAAGTGGAAAGCAGACTTAATGGCACCACTTGCGCTTAAAATTTATTTTATGATGCGCATGCTAAGCCACAGTTGAATTTTAAAATACATCCAAGGACTGGCTTATCCTTAAGGGAGCCGCCGCCGAGCTGGAGAACCCTAAAGCCCGAGAGGAAAAACTCTTTCGGAAAAAGTTTCGCGCTCCTTTTTCGGTTTTTGGGGTAGGGAGCTGACTAGGGGGGATTTTTCCGGGTGGTGTGGAAAATGGCATGTTAGCATGTGCCTTGGCTGTCAAGAACGCTGCGGGGCTTAACGAAAGGATTTATGTATCAACGCTTTAAAATTTCGCCCAGATAACGCGCGTTTAATTGGCTTGGGGAGCGTGTGTGTGTGCGCGCAAAACTTATCCTGGCAGTTCCTTTTGCTCTGTTTTTCTCAACCCATTCTTTTCCCCGCATTTCCCTGGGGCTCATATGATTTCCACATTTTTTCCTGCTACCCCGAACCCTCGCATATGTATTCGCTTGTGCTAACTGCGTTCAAATCTTTTTTAAAACTGCGTGTCGCCGCTTATCTGAGTTTTAGAAAATTGAGTGTTGGTCGCCGGAGTTAAATAGGGTTGAGTTGTAGGAGTTTTTCAAGGGAGAAATATATTTGTTAGACAGTTAAAAGATTTATTTATTATTAACCTTAAACTTTAAATAATAAAAGGTTAAGTTATAGCATTTCCTTATAATATTTTTCCGGCTTTAAACATTCTCTAATCTTACGCTTGAGCTGCAACCGTTACGGTCTTTATTTATTTCTTATATTACGACTTTTGCTCCTCAATTATGAAATCCAAATCGGAAACAAAGAAAACCCCTCATCATTGTTCAAGGAAAATTCCCATCCATTTTAAGGTGACTACCATTCAATGTGAAATGCCTCAGCGACCTTGAGGGGCAACTTAACACATAATACAGAGCAAACCTGAGTTGATGAAAAAGTTCTTGGACAAATAAAAATTAGTCTTTCGCCATAATCAAGTCATAATATTGTGATAACTATTGTCTGCCATAAGCAGCTTAGTCGAGACCATTGCTGAGGTTTCATAAAAAAAGTCTCCATCCTAATCAGCTTACGTTTTTTAAGTTTTTTGACAATATAAAGTGTTAATTTGCTTAAAGAAATCAAATCGTATGCAAACTAAGCTTGAAATACGTTGCGCAAAAAGTGATCGAATCTGTAAAATCAATGCGGCAACGTTGACATAATTTTCAAACATGAAAACACACTTTAAGCAGCGATAAAATGCAATAAATTAGAATTTAATTAAACTAAAAGCCGAAACGTTAATTTGACTCTCGGCCCAACTGGGGAATTCTTTCAGCCTTTCATAAGCGGGCAGTAAAAATGTCAAAATATTGTGCTCGGCCCAGCGTCAGAGAAGCTGTCAGGCTGTCAAGCATATTCAAAACTCACCTCTCATTGTCATTGTCATTCAGAGAGAGATTCCCCCCTGCTCTAATCTTGCTCAAGACGTGCGCACTGCAAGAAAAAGGGGATGGAAAATGTTAATAATTAGGTTTGAATGGTCAAATAACTAGGCTATTAAAAGGTATTTATTTCTTCCTTTGGGCTATTACAATTACAATATATTTTGTAGATATTTATTAAATAATTTTATTGTATTTATTTGTATCTTAAATATTGTTATTTTTTATTATTTTTTAAGGGCGAAAGTGGGCTTCATTTAATATAAAAATAAACTTAATAGCCCTGACAATATAATATTGATTTCATTAAACTCGGTACTCGGACAAACGGACCTCTAGTCGCCTGGGGAGGGGTAAAATTGAGCTTCTGCCTTTTACATATACTTTGGGTTTAGTTACAAAAATATTTATAAATAAATTTAATTATAAAAGAGAAACATTTAATCTATTTAATGCTATTAAAACATTAAATTCTTTATATCCTTGTATACATTTATTTTTAAATATTTTTGGAAGCTAGACCTTTTCTCCAAGTGCAACACACTCGTGTGAGACCCGGGGCCCAGGTGGGTCCCCGGTCCATTGTTGTGCCTCGCTTCTAACGCCTCACTAAACAACACGAGCTTATGTCCGTAAACCTAATGAACGGATTAACTATCCCCCGCGGGCTCCGCGCTCCATCGGAACCATCTCCGCCGATATTTCATGGTTGGTGCTTTGTGTGAAAGATCTTACATCGGATCAACGCCGGGGCCGTGTGTGGCAAGGTGATAAACTTTGATATTTTAATGATATTTTCAACAAAACGCTGCTCGTTGCACATAAAAAACATCGTCGTTTTTTTTTCATCTCCTACTCTCTTTTCATGGGTTAACTCTCTCGCCTGGTGTGGCATTGTCGAAGAATTGTAACTGTTTGGCTTAAATCGGGTTCGCTTTATAGCCCTCCAGAGTATCGGTTGGTATTTCTTCCTTTGCCTTGTGGCATTAAACTCATTTTACAGGTGCCTAGTGATTTATGAGCTGTAAAAAATCTCAATTTTCGAAGTTGTTACTGATATTTGGCATCTTGTGGGATCAGAGATAGTGATTGCATATATTGCAGGACCTTACATTGTAAGGAGAAGTGTCAGTTCGATTAAGTGGGTTGATGGATTGCAGAATGGATTGATGATAATTAAAAATTAAGAACTGAAGTTCTTAAGATTTTAATAAAAAAATTGAAATTTCTTATCCAAAAAATCACTATGCAATTTATAAGAATGATTACCAAACTTTCAAAAGAAAACTTCTCATACTTGAAAGATGACAACTAAAGAAATCTCTTTAAAACTCTTCTTTTTTTTTACCAAATTTAATGCCTTGTAAATTCCTAAAAAACAATTCGATTTTCAACATTTAACGCTCGTTTAGCAGTTAAACTCATTGACCATTTGAAAGCTGCCATTCCTTTGTTTAATATGTGGTATTTATGTAAATTTTTTGAAAGAATTTTAAACGTTTTATGGGACTTTTGGGAAACACAATAGCCCAGTTCCCCTATCGATCATCTCGGGTATCATCTAGCCACCTCCTTTCTCTGATTTGAACGCGCTCCCAAAAGCAATTTTAATATGTTTTCCAATTCCGTGTAACACGAAACGCTTGCCGTTTTTTTCTGCTTTGAATATCTTTTACAGTAAGAGACTGTCGAGAGTTTTTCTCTTCAGTTTTTTATGGCAATATAAACGCGACGATTAAAACGTAAAAATCAACATTTAAAATCATGTTCGGTTTAATTTCGAATCGAATTAATGCGGAGCTCGAGAGCTTGGCCAAGTAAACTGGCTGGGCAGCGGAGCGTCTAAGCCGGAGAGCTATCCGCGGCCATGTCAGACATATCAACTTAGCCAAGTTAGTCAACCGGCGTTGGTCATTCCGCTCAGCATTCAGCGGCTAATAAAATGCCTGAGTTATCCCGCATGAAAGGAAAGGAAATATCACGAGATGCACCATGCACCGGACTCGCGGACGGTCGTCTCATGGCACATCATTAAAATCAACGTTTACATACGGCAAACATCAATGCAGACAAACAACACAAAACTTTTTTTAAACTGCAGATAAAAATCAGCAAAGCGGCGCAAACACACTGCGAAACAAATGTGCAAAAATATTGTATAATTTACATTTAAACGAAAGCGCGAAACACGAACACGTTAGCAAAGGAAGGTGCTTCTGCTTCTGCTCCAGCTGCCAGCCAAGATTGCCTACTTCCTGAGCCTGAGCTGCTCCGGAGCTCATTTACAATTCCAATTATGCACAACATTTTCTAATTACACGACGATCCACGCTCCTCACCGCTGCGACGTCGGCGAGGAATGCCGCGGATGCAGCGGACGGATGCACTGAAAGAAATCGGAATACATCATTTTGGAAATCAAGAAAAAAATAAACCTGGCTTTTTGAAAAATTTGGAATTTAAAAATTAAGCAATATGGAAAGTTTGTGTGTTTTGTAAAATGCAGTATAAGATTAGCATCTTTTGAGTGTTTTTTTTTATATTTCCTAATAATTCCCAACTGGTTTAAGCATAAAATAAGTTTTCAGTAGTATTGCAAGTTTTGATACTTTAAAATTCAAGCTTTTCTATTTATTAAGAATAACTAAAACATAAATATTATTTTCAAAAAATAAGTTATACTGTTTAACAATGTAAACTGTATGGACTAAAGAATTAGTTTAATAAGCTTTTTATGCATCTAGTGGCCCAAAATAGTTAGTTAGCTATAATAAAATAATTGAAAATAATTCCTCTTAAATCATATATTAAATTTTCTTCAGTGTATGTGATAGCGTTCACATATATCAGCGACGTCGTCGCGCTGATTTCATTTGACTACCAAAGGCGTGGGCCGTGAGTGTGTCTGAGTGTGGAAATGTGTGGATATGCCCGCTGGTCATCATCACCTGGCACCACCCCATCCCCTTCCCCGTCATCATTGCCCCCTCTCAGCACCGGAATGTACTCCTTAATTATCGTATGGTTTTAATGTGCAGCTAATTGTGTTGCAATCATATTGCCGTACACTGAGCAAGTATTTTAATTGCCCTGCACTTAAATTCAATCATTTTCCTCGCGCTCGTTTTCGTATCTTTTTTCACATATTTTTTGTTGCTGTTGTTTCTGCTGCATTTTCATTTCAATTTCACATTTTGCGGCCTGCATATTTTTTTTGCTGTTTAATTTCTTCTCTGCATTACACATACGCCGTGTGTGCAGCATAGAGCACTGTATTGTAGTATGTGGTGCATGCAGCATATATATTTTTTTTCAACAGCTGTTAAATTAGTTCAACACTTCAGTTGACGGCATGTTCCATTGGCATGACATTCAACTGACAGTTGGTAATCTCTGGCATGTTGGCAATTTCAGACAGAAACGCCAAACGGACAAACGGACAAACGGACAGGCGGACGACCAACTGACAGACAAGCAAAATGTGAACGAGATGATATGTATGGGCAAAGGCAGCGGGAAATTCGCACACTGGCAAAAAATAAAAAAAAACATTGGAATAATTGTAATTAATTGTTCATTTTTGTTGCATAATTAATGTGACGTGGCTTTGGAATAGAGAGATTATGCAGTGGATTAAGGGAGGGTTGTGGGCACTGCGAGAAAAATTGGAGACTACAGAAAAAAATGTTTAAGTACATTAAGCCACAGGTTTAGAATTACTTTATACTTTATATGTGTACTTACTATATCTGTAAGTAATGTAACAAATGTTTATAATGGCTAAACCTTGGAATTTAATTTGCACTGAATCTGAAACGATATTTATTTTAATACTTTTAATTTGTAACTTATTTTTCTTTATTTAATACAATACAAAAGTTACTTAAGACCCTAAAAATCTATAAAACAACATTCAATTTGTTATTTAAGACAATACTTTTCTTTGTTAGCTACAAAAATATTTAAATTTATGTTTATATTTCTTATTGTAACTTAAAAATGTATTTAAGTTTTTCCTATTTCCCCATTTTTAGTGGAATATTTGTTCCTTAACTAGTTTTCTCGCAGTGCCATTCACTTGCATGCCTCAAGTTCAAGTTGAGTTGCATGCACTGTTGCTGCAAATAAAATTGTTGCACTTAAGCAGTTACAACATCAGCCGGCAACCTGCAACCGGTAATGTCAGACAAACTATTCCAAAGGGATTTGAGCAAGGGTCTCGAGAGATCTCACTATACACCTCCTGAGTGCCCGAGGGCGGCTTGTAAATATTCACGTTGATGTTTTTATTATGATTAACATAAAGGGTGTGGCCGATATAGAGTCAGAGCAAACTCTGCTATCTGCGGATTATCGAGACATTTAGCCAGGCACAATTATTGCACGGCAAAGGTATTTGAGGTTCCCGATTTCTCAATTTCTCAATACTTTGATTTAAGGCGGGCGTGGGTGGAATTATTCTCCATCTCTCTCTTCGTCTTCAAACTTCTATAAAGAAGCATTTTTCACTGCCCCATCGATGACGCTATTCCGCTGAGGCAGACGTTGCGACGACGCCTTGGCGTACAGTGAAAACCACCTGCTGGGCGATGGACACAGGACCCAATAATCAGTTAAATGGCCGCGAACGGCAACGGGAGACGGACAGCATTTGGCCACAATGAACACGCCATAAAGCAAAAGTCAAACAAAAAATTAATAAAAGCGAACACGGACCCCAAAAAGACTGCGACTCTCCGTCTGGGTTCTGAGTTTGCCGAGTTTCTGAGACTCCGAGACCTGCAGTTGGCCTTTTTGCATGTCGAACGATCGATCAAAATATAAACGAGGGTATGCAAATGTTAGGGGTCTCGCCAACGAGATGCACTGAGAGAAAAGTTGGATTTGAAATCAGTGAAATAACTAAAAAGGTTAATTTTAAAGAAATGTATAAGAAATTTATGTTGAAAAAGTTGCAAATAAAAATGTGCGCCTTAAACTAGGCTACAAAATATTATTAAGAACAAATAACCTTTTTATCCCTATAATTCCCAACTGGTTCGAACAAAAAATACAAATAATACATATTCAATTTTGTCTTGAATATATTTCTAAAATCCAAAGTATCTATAATTTTTATATTTTCTATATATATTTTCCCCTTGTGTATCTCCATCTTCTCGCATCGATGAGGTTCAGTTGCAAAGCAGCTTATACGCACATCCTTTCGAAATGCTTCTATAAAAACGGAGAAACAGCCACAAATACCTTCTTGGGCATTAAAAGCGCATATAAAACTGTCAAATTGTTTTGTGCCACACGAAAATTATGAGCCTTCATTAGCGTTCAGCTTGTATGCAGTTTGTTAAGTGAAATTGAAAACAGAACTCGGTACCTGGGGACCCGGACTGGCTATCCTCTGGAATTCTTCTGGCCTTAACACTCGACATTTTTTGGGCCTGCTGTGTTGGGCATATATTTTTTGGGGTCTAACGCATGTGTTGACAGCTTATTAATGTCTGGCCATAAATCGGAATGAAGGTAACAAGGCCAGGATTTCGATTTCGATTTTGAATTCGCAACATTGTAGCTGGAGAGGGGTTAGGTCAAAAGTTTAAAGGGTTTTGGAAATAAATTTAATGTAAGCAGGGGAAATTTAGGGTTTATTATTTGTTGGGTTTTGTTAGGAAGAGTTGGAAGGAGTTTATGAATTTTATACTGACCTCTAGAGGAATTTTCCTTGAGTTCGGCTGTACATTTTCAAGTAGAACTTGCTCACATCAAAACTCTTTCAAAATCCAGCTCTTTGGGTGGTCCGTTAAAACAAAATGCACAATTTATTTACAGAAAAATTGCAATACAACATCGACTCCCCCCGTTGGCAGAAACTCTCATCGCATCGCAAAACTGGCCACGAGAGCCGTAATGCTGTCAGATCTGACAGTTATAATTGCCCCATCATAATGCTGCGTCATGTCTATGACAATTTAATTGTGGCTAGGAAAGCGCGCAATTACATGTCGAGGCAGGAAAAAAAAACTATAAGTAAAAACAAAATTAAAATAGAGGAAAAAACGGGGCAAATTGAGAATTTGCAATTGAAAGCAAAAATTTGCATTCACTGGCAGCCGTTGCACTGCCTTACTTGCACCCAATTAAAATTGTTCACACGTTCGCATAATTAATACTCAAATAGAGCACTTGTCAACTCAGAAGGCAGGGCATTGTCTGGTTCCTGCATCAAAGTGCAAATTTGCCACAAAGTCAGCTTCTGCGAAGGTCTCCCTTCTTCTCCTTGCCGGCTAATTATGATTTTTTGTAACGAAAATAGACAGGCGTTTGACAAGGAATGGGCGGCCGCGGCCCCAGATAATATTTACGCATATGACAAATAAATATGTTGCAAGGAATTTTTTAAATAAAAAGGAAAAAAAGAAAAATCCGAGGATGAGAAAGGAAAAACAGACCGTTTGGCCGCCTTGCCTTTGAGTGACAGACAAAGTGTTGCTTGCCATTGGGCAGGCAAAAACTGTCATCTGTCAATTTGACAGTTTAACTAGGTAATTAGTATGTGTGTGCATCGAGTGTGTGTGTGGTGTGTATGGGCTGTGTGTGTGTTTGAGAGAGTGTGTGCGGCGACTAGAAGCGCGCCTGTCACTGAGCAATGAAGTGAGCCACTTGAGTCTGCCACTGATTCTTGGAGGCCCCACCAGGTGCACTCAGAGAAATTGAGGTCTAACTCATAAGTTGGGAAATGAGCCGTAAAATAGGTATAATTTTTCTAAATTTCCATTTCATGCTTAATTTATTTAACATAATGGATTAATTGGGAGTTCTAAAGACCTTTGCATGTTATTTTAATTAATTTAACTCAATTCATGCTTCTTAAATCAAATTATTGTCTAAAATATAGACTCATAATCTCCTAATGAAAATAGTTCATAAATTATTTTGGTTCTGTAAAATAACTACAAGTCCAAATTATAACAAAGATAACAAAGACCCCCAGCATATTTCCAGTGCATTTTCCGGCTGACTGGCGGGACAGCCCAGTGTTTGTGGCCTCAGCCTTAGCCTCAGTCTTCGCCGCTGCGAAATGTCTCTCTTCCGCTTGTAATTCATCATTTGACATGCGGCTGACTGCACTCGGCGCTGAGCTGTGTAAAGTGATCTGTGTCTGCAATCTGCGATCTCCGGGATCTCTGGGAGCTCTCCAAGATCTCTGCGATGATCTGCATTCGCGCCGCGCACTTCCTGCTGCAACTTGCTACTGCAACTTGGTGCTGCAACGCTCGGCAATTACTGCAGTTTTAAGTGCTTGACTGCCAACTTCATTGCGGCGCATCGTCATCGTCGCGTTTGTCATTCGCATTGAAATGGAACCAAACAGACGAGTTCGCAAATAAATCATCTTGCCCATCCTGCATCCTCTGTTCTACTTTGCTTTACGGCCACTTTTCCTTTGCGTTTACATAGCTTTTCCCCCTTTTCCCCCCATTTTTCCCCCTTTGTTGTTTTGTTCTTATTTATTTGTCTTTTAGGAGGGCTTGGAGTGTTGTCTGCAATGTGGCGGAAAATTATGTTGTATGTTGTATATGTTGCATATTCTGTGGGCTGCTGATCGGTGGGCAGACACTTGCGAATGATGACTCTATGGATGCTGGCGGGTTAAGTGTTTTCAGTTTCAAGTTATTGATATTATTTTAAAGAAATTAGTTTATATATATTTTAAACAATTACTGGAAATTATATAATAATTGCAAAGATCTGGCTTTCTCTGTAGACCATTCTCAGTCCCCTTTGATAGGCATTAATCTTCCTGGCAAGCTGCTCAAACTGGAGCGGAATGAATGGGCAATTCGTTTAACAGCTAATTAGCCAAGTGGCTAATATGGCTAGAAACGGGTAAGGATCTACCCAGATCCCACCAATATATATACATATATATCCCCGAGTGCAGACCCGTTTTGAGACTTAATGAACTGTCTTTAACGATCATTTTGTATGCATGCAGCAGCAGCGGCAACTGCGGCAGCAGGCACATCATTATTAAAATCACCGGTAATCAAGTTCAAACGTCAAAAAGACAAAGGAAAACTAAGAAGAAAAACAAAAGCAAACTAGCATGAAACTAGAACAGGCTGTATGGCGATCAAAACAACATCGAAACCGATTTAAAATCGATTAACCTGTTTCTCGGTGGCACTTCATAAGCCCGAAAAACGTGTGCGGCAGCAGCAGGGGCGTAACTAAAGGGGGGTTTTGGGGGTAAATAATTAAAAAAAAAATTTGGAAATTGAAAGTAATAAATACCCTGTTTTATTGCTTTACATTATAACTTATAAAAGCTATAAAAAAAATGTTTGATCACTTTAACACATTTTTAAAAACATGTTAAATACTTATCTATTATTTGGGCACTATTTTCAATTCGAAAATAGTCTCTTAAATAACAGAGGTATTGTTTTTTAATATATCTTTTGTGAATAATTCTGTATTTCTTTGAGTTTAGTAATATTAACTTTTTACTGCCACATAATAAATTCAAGAAAAGCTCAAATAATAAATAGTTCAAATAGTTCAAACTAATTTTGTATGTTTTTATGTTTTATGTTTACTTATAAAGTATTGTTTTCCCAAGAACCCCCTGAAAATATTTCCCCTAACCACCACTGCTCAAGACCAACACCAAGAGCAGGAACATCACAGCAGCAACATCAGCAGCAGCAGCAGCAGCAACAGGTTGATTTACGGCAAATTCTCACATGTCAGACAGAGGCGCGAGTTAAATGCGGCTGCAGCCAAAAGGAAAAAAAAACTTCAGAAAAAACTTAAGAAAAAAACTCCAGAAAAAAAAAAAACGAAGAACACAGAAATGTTGCCGCTGTGGATGCCGCCGCCTCTTTTATGCCGACAGAACGTTCAACATCGAACACGCCCACCAGCAATCGAGAGAAGGTAAAGGGTAGCAGCAACAACACCAGCAACATGAGGCACGAACAACATCCACCGGCAAGGTGAGAATTTGTTTGATTAGAATTTCGGGTCGAACAAGATAAGGTGCATTTTTCAGATTGACTTTCGGGTAGGTAAAGGATCTCGCCTTCGTATGTGTGTAGTATGTACCTACAGCAGACAAATTCCTAATGATTGTTGAGATAATATCGAATGAGAGGTTTGGCATTGGGAAAAATGAACTTCTGGTTGATTTATTAATGGGTTTTTTTTTGTATATAATATGTGGGAGTTTAAGGTTTATTATTTAAATAAGTGGTCAAGTTAATAAGATAGTTGAAGGTTGTATTAGATTATGGATTAGTGATCAGAGATATATATTAAATTTGAATTAATGAAAACTTGACATTTATAAAGATATATATTTTATTATTATTATTATATATTGTTATATTACAAATTAAGTTATATTATAATTAATTGTACTCAATTTCAGACTGAAAAAATATCTGAATATACATAAATTTGCTGACCCACTTTCCCCATTTTCTGCCTATTCCCTTGGCACGTGGAAAGCCTTTGTTTTCTCTTTTGTTTTCCCTTTACTTTTTGTAAAAACTCACACTTACCCTTATAAATTCCCTTATCCCCCGTGCCGGCTAATCTCAATTTCACGCCCAATACTTTAAAAGTGAAACTTTAATTTATTTAGCGTAACAATTTTATAAATTGCTCTCATTGCGCAGGCACCCGGGGGTTGGCCATATCTCTGGAAGAGGAGGGTTCCAGAAAGCCATGCCGAGCAAGGGTTGTTAATCCGGCTGCCTGCCTGCCCGCGACGAGTGCCAAGTTGTGATATTTCGCACATTTTAACCCCTTGTTTCCCTCCTTTTTAGAGGGTCCTTGTAAAAAGGGGGCGGTAAACTTTTCCTCCACGGAGAAGGAGAAGGTTGACTTAATCAGCGGCGAAGCGGAGCATCCTTTTTGTTTTGGTCCAAGTTGACAGTTGATTTTCGTTGTTATCTATGGTCTCATTAACGGGGTAAATCGCCATACATGCTTCAATGACTCTTGACTTTGTTGGTTGTTAAAATCAGTCAAGTTTGAAATCAGTTTCAGTTTCAGTTTTGTTTGGGTTTCAGTTTCTGTTTTAGTAGGGCAAAAAACCCACAGACCGAGAACAGGGTCACGAATAAAATAGGGAAATAGCTTTAACTTAGTTAGACTTTAAATAGTTGTACTACATTTTTACTCAAGTTTGTAAGGAATTTTTAATTCAAAAAATATTTTAAAGTGGCTTTGGAATGAATTTTTGAATAAGTAAAAATTCGTAGTTTTAAGAATTATTAAGAATGTGTCCAAAATTTTTGAAATCACCTCAAAAGGCGTCGTGCATTAAATAGGGAAATATCTTTAACTCATCTTGACTTTAAAGATTTTTTTTTAAATATCCTGCTTATTTTTAAACTTGGTTGTAGGCAAAATTTTATAAAGAAAATATTTTGCAATTGCTTTAAATTGTATTTTAAAATGACCAAATATATGTACATAGAGTTTTGAATTTCTTGCAAACATACCAAAAAATATTTTAAATTTTACATTAACATACTTACAGAAATGCAAACAGAAAATAAGTTTGTTTTCATTTCATTAAGTCCCCTTTGATAATATCATCCATTTTCAGGGGTCCAATGAACTCGGACATCTCTCCAACAGACGACATATGTCCCGGCAGTTTTGCGAAAATTTCAATAATTTAGTTTTAATGTGTCTTTTGTGCCCGGTGTCTCTGCCACTCTCTGTGTGTGTGTTTGTGTGCAAATAATGCAATAAATCGACGACACGCAAATGGCTCATTAGCAGTAGAGAGGGGATCGGAGTGGAGTGGAGTGGAGAAAACCCCTAACGTTGTGTGGCAATTAATAAACTTTACAGCTCATTATTAAGCATTATTGTCTTTCAACATAGGCCATGTATGTTGGCCATCCTGGCCAAGTTCGAGTGCGAATTCGAGTCCCGAGCTGGCTGCCGGTTGGTTGGTAATTGCCGCACAAGCAGCGCCTCATATTAGTCGCAGTCATAACTCATTCCGGGGGCCATCTTCGCATCAATTAAAAGAGTAACATGTCCGCTATCAGGTCTCCATCTGTGATGATGAGTAAATTGCATGCACCTCGATAACGCTTCAGTTGTCAATGCAATCGTGTAGATATATAGAGATATGTGGGATATATGTTTGTATAACCCGTTCTATATCTATAAAGCTGCTTGTGAGACTGACAAGGGCCACATCTGGGGAGTGTGTGCGAACTGGCGGCGGCTTTCATCACTCTCAGAGGGTTTTCCTTGCGGGTTTTTACTAGGTTCTAACATGCAACAGCCAAGTCAGGGTATCAAAAATAAAAGAAAAATTATGTAGAAATAATTTAATCCAAGAGAAAAATTTTACCAGCAGAAGAATGAAAAACTATTAAAAGATAAATAGTTCTCCCAACTCTTGGCTTTAATTTCCTAGCTCAAACATTACCCGAAACAGTCTATGCAAATTACCCATTCTCATTTAAATTTTAAACAATACCCAAAATATATTTAGACATATGTTAGCCATTGTCTTGATGCTCTTTTCGTGTATGTTAACACTTTGTAATTTTGTGATTTTCCGGTGCGGAATCAGTGAGCTGGAATCTTGTCAAGTGAAAGGTTCACGGAACCGAGTGGGTCATAAATCAATCCACCGGCTCTGGCACTGCCATTCTTGTATAAATTTAAATTGAGTGACAAAACAGGGCGAGCTAACTTGTTTTGCGATTAAATGATGTGTAAAATTGAACCGTTAAACATGTCCGTAGGGAAAGAGAATTAGGGTGTGTGTTCTAGCCTTCTGCCTTCTATTATTTTTCTTACATCACCGAGAGAGAGAGACAGCTTCCCGACTCCTGATGTATGCAAATTGCTTTGAGACTCCTGCTCGCCTGATAAAATATTTGCCATGTCCATCTGCTGTCATATTAAAACTTAACAAATACCCCAAACGAAGCCAATGCTTTTGACACATTTGGTAATTGTCCATCCAATGCCTGGGCTGAGAAGAAGAGGCTATAGCCACAGCCGAGTTGATTTGCTAATTGCTGAATATGTCTCCAGATAATCAATGTTTAAAATTTGACACCGACGCACATGGAACGGAATGAGTACAAGTGCGAGCACAAGTCCAAGACCAAGTCGGAGATGGAACTGTTTTACCCAAAATTGACACGACAATTACACCGGTGTGCCAAAGAGGCCAACCGGGGGGAGGACAGCTCTACAATGCTGCCATAGACTGAGAGAAAAATTAGGGAATTTAATTAAATAAGGAAATAAAATATTTTAAAGGAATTTTGGAAATAGCTAAGAAATTGCAAAGGCTGCCATTACATAGGTGCAAAAAATCAAAATGCTTCTTAATCTTAATCGATCCATCGGAAAAATATGTTATAATCGAAAAAAGATGCACCTTCAATTTAAAAACCTTTTACCTATATTCCGATCTTCGATATAATCAATATTTTAATCTTAAATGTGATATTTTTCGATATTTAAATTTCGCTTTATTGTTTCCTTATTTTAAACCCTCCTTTATTTCCCCCGTGTAAGCTTTATGCCCTTTTTGGTCAGCTGCCGGCTCATTTGCTGACCACAGCGTGTCGTGTGCTAACAAGCCAGGTTGTCTCCTGTTCCTGATCCTTTGACTGGGCCTGTCCATTACCATTTAGCCCCGCATGTCCTCCTGCGGATGTGTTACTTTTGGGCTGTCTTGAGCAGTTATTGTTATTACAAGTGACGTGTCGCAGAGGAGTTGAACCCTTTTCCGTCCCGTCACTCATTGTTTGCGGTCAGGACAGGAAGGAATGCCTTCGCTAAGCTTTTGCGGTTGCCTTCAAGTTCTGCATTTTTTTTACAGCTCATAATTAAAAGCACATTAATTAGGGACAGAGCGTTGCCAACTTGTTTTGGTGTTCAAAGTGCCTTTGTAGTATTATTTTGCATTCGCGGTGTCGATAGAGGAGCGTTGATGTGTCAACCAAGTCGGCAAACAGCAAAATGTCACCTCCTTTGATCTTTTCATATGGCTGCAGCAATGTGGGGGAAATAATATAGGAAAAATAAAGTGTAGAATAAAATGCAGCCAGTAGAATATGGGTTGGGCTAAGGGAACTTTTAAGGTAGCTACAGGAGAGGAAAAAATGTTTTTCTTCTTAAAGAATCATCATTTTTCAATGAAAACTACTTTGCTTTTAGGTTTACATAGATTATACATTTTTTTATATTATCTTTTTTAAGAGGATTTCAGCTGTCCCCCAAACCGAATCCTCTGAATGCCCTATCCCTCTAAGAGGAACCCACAAAACGCACTGACTAATGCGCGACGATTAGAAGCTGAGCCAAATATATGGCGGCATATAGTGGATATATGTTGGATCAAGTCTCTATACAGCTCTCTATAGCACTCAAGTCGAGCCATCCACCCACCCACACACTGAGAAGCGGCGGCAAAATCTCTTTGCAAAATGTCGCCGACGACATTTTATTTCGCCAGATTTTCTCGACTAATTTTTCATTTTCTTGCCCGCAAATGCGAGTACAATCCAAGGGAGGAAAATGTATAAAAAAAGAGGAAAAGAGCAAAGTTATATATATATTTAAACCGAAGACTTGTGTGCAGTTGGCAGCACAGGGCACAATTAATCACGGCCAATGGGGAGAGGGGAAGAGCGGTGAATGTGACAAAAATTTCGCCTGATTTTGTCTTAATTAACGCCAAACGCTTCAATAGCGATAAAATATATACGCCAGCCGAAAGGACCGACTCCAATTAATGCCACAGCCTGTAGCCTGAGGTCCCATCAGTCAGCGCTCCTGTGAGTTCTGAGTTTTTATTTTGGCTTCAAGAGATTCACGCATCATTCGCACATTTGGTGGCAGACAGAGGAAAAAAGGAGGCAAAGAAGACCAGACCCGCCAGAGTCTTTAATTGGACCACACAGCGTTTGAGGTGGAGGAGAGTATTATACATTTATTTTTTAATTTTTTAGAAATCTCTCTTCTTTTATGAAATCTCCCTTTCTTAAAACATTTGTCTTATTTTGCGCTGACAACTCTGGAAGCTGCTTAAGTTTCCCAGCTCGGTGTAGGTGTCTCTCATCTGGCGCATCTTTGGAGGTCTTATATGTCATTGAACCACCGAATGGCAAGTGGTGTTCGGTGTTCACCTTCAGTGGCTGCTACTGCACTCGGTTGTCACTTCGGTATAAAGTGGTGGTTATAAATTGCACAGAAAAGATTGTTTGACAGTTGCCTCGATTAGCATAAGAATTAGCATAAGACAAAGTGTAATTTAAATGCTAAAATACTATGTATTTGCTGCTATTGATACACATGATAAGCTTGGGCGAAAGCCATGCTGCACAGAAAGAATAGATAGCAGATACTTATGGAGTTCTGTAACAATCGATATATTTTCAAATAAGCTACTTCTGCTGGCAATAAAAATTACATTTAAACAAAGAGGACCCTTTAAAATTTATTTATTGAAATGTTCCTTAACTATTTCCACCTTAAATCCCAGTGTAAGAAAGAGATACTGAGCTCACAACTCGTTGCCTGTCAAAATTCATAAGCAAACACACTTGTCACCTTCGACTTCTAGTCCTATCGCCATGCATAACTCACCTTTTGAGTGGTATTAATGAAGCTGTCAGTCAGTCGGCAAAGTCAGCCAATAATCGCTGGATGCTGGCCAAGTGAAAGGCGACTTTCTAGGCATCCAGCAAACCCATCCAACAAAAAATCCTCCAACATTCTGACTCATCTATGACGTGATTCACGGTCCCTAATACAATTATAAAAAAAAAAGAATAACAGAAGAGAATTTCATAAGCGAGGCATTCAACGATCGATCATCCCCACCGAAGCACGTCATAATTCGCTAGAAAAGTAGGAGAATAATACAAAAATCCAACTCGAATCATGTCCAACTGTCGCTTGGCTTGAATTGTGGCGGACAATAGCCGCATTAGACTCGACTCCCACAGATCGTGACTGCACATTGTTTATAAGGTGTGAAAATATTTAAGACTTTACATGAAAACGTTTGCCTACAAAACTGTTGATCGTTGAAAATTATGATTGATGACTGAACGAACGATTGCAACAATTGAATCCGAGAGACGGACAACAACTTGTCGTCCTTTCATATGGACTTTACCTCGATAGTTCCCTCATCTCGGTCTTACCAATGCGAGTTATCATAAAATAATTGCCTCAAGTTTATGGCTCATATATAGATTTATGATTTTGTTTTCGGTGTCCAATCGATCAGCGTTTGTCAGCCGGCTCTTTTCGGTGTTGTGGCCCATGTGGGTGGCTTTGCTGCCATTGTGTCTGCGTGTGGGTTAGCCCCGGTCTAAAAGTATCAGGTTTTTATAGCCACCAAAAGATCGAGCTTAGAAGGGGAGATAGTCGTAAAGTTTAAACAAAAGAATACAAAAAAAATCGCACCTGTAAATCATTGGGAAAAGATATTTTAAATCATGTTACAGCAATGGAGAATTTTTGAATTTTTTATTGAGTCTTAACATTTATGCTGTATATTTTTGTAAAGTCTGAAACCTTGAATTTTGATTTAAATTAATATAAGACTTTTTATAAAAATGTCTAGAACTACTAATAATAAAAGATTATTTTTTACAAGACTTTTCTAATTATAAAGTATAAAAAAGTAAATTTTTCTTACACTTTATCTCACTTACCAGTCTTCTGTTCGTGTCTCAGTTTCCCTTTCTAGTTTTCAGCATCGATTCTCATAGCTGTATTTATAATTCGTTTTTTATTTTGTTATTTTTTGTTTCTATTAGAGACACACCTTTCACTTGTCTCTGGCCTACGCACAAAATATTTTTGGCTTGTAGATTTTGTTTGTTGATTGCCGAAATCTTAAAAGACTTGTCAGTCAACACAGTTGACAAGGTTTCCGAACTGCTAATTAAGAGTTATGATCGAAGAAACGTGCATAAATTGTGTTGTCGATCGGTAGCCCATATCCCCACGAATATATATCGGTAGATATATATGCAAAGATAACAATGCCCGGGACTTTGGGCAACGCCTTGGCCCCCGAAGAGTGGCTCCAACTTGTCAAAAGCTAAACAGAGTTCCAAGTCCGACTTGGGCCGCGCAGTTTTTGCGCTTGAATTGTGCGGCTTTTAGCACCCCAGAGCAAAAATGAACACGTTACAACCACACTTGGCTTACTTCGCATGCAGATGTACAAGTAACCACAGGTGGGGTCAAGATTATAGGGAAAAATAGTAACATGACTTGGTAGAAAAATAAACATAAAATGCATTGCTACCATTCCTTATAAGAAGCATTTTTGAAAATATATTTTGTAGTCATAGCATTTTTTTAAATGTATATTTTGTAGTTAATTTTGTAGTCAGAGCCTTTTTTTTTAAATATATTTTGTAGTTCTAACATTTTTTTTTAAATGTATTTTGAAGTTCATGAATTTTTTTAAAATATATTTTTTAGTCATAAACTATTCCAAAAAGTGTGTTAGGATTTTTTTTTAATACAACATATTTAATTATGTTTATTTAATATTTAATTTATGTTTTTAGGGAAGTGATGGAGATTTATAAAGCTATTGAACTCTTAATGCAATTAATTTTAAGAATTTTCCTTGAACATTACCTAGTTTTTTGTGGTAAGCTGTTTATGCATCTCCTGACATGGCACTCGGCTTTTATCGAGCAGCACAAATTGAGTTTATTGCGCCGCCGCCTTATTGCTGGCAAATTACAGGTCGGCGCTTTTAACTTTGTGGCAGGATACACTGCAACTGAAACGGGAATTGCAGAAACAAAAGGCTCAAAGGGGTTGCTAATGAGCTGGGTCAAAGAATTGTGCAATAAAGTTTATATGGAACTGTTTAATACATATAAAAAATATATATAATATCAAGAAACCCCTGGAGAAATAATAAAATGGTTCAAGGATATATGAACAATAAAATAATAAATTAAGTGCTTGAAATTATAAGAGCTTATACATTTTATTTAAAGATAAAACCGAAGAACTTATATAGTTTATTAAGGTTTAATGCATTCATTTAATATTTAGTTATATCTTATGGAACTTCCTTTATGATTCATTTTCGGCAGCAAATGGAGTTAGCTTATTTTTGCCTTAGCCGCACTCACTCTCTCTCCTAACTCTGAGAAATGCTCTTAATTTTTTCTCACCTCGTTGCATTATTTAACGCAAATTAAAATAATTTGCGGTTCCGTTTCAGCGCCCCAACAAAAAGGCAGGAAAAACAGAAAAGAAATATCAGAAAAACACAGCAATCCATCTCTTGCGCGTGGAACAGGTTCGGATCGGACGAGTGTACCGAGTGTTCAAGTGCGACAGTCCAACAAATTCAAGTGCAGCACGCATATGCAGAGCGGAGAGAGAGAAAATGTGAAAAAATATTGCAATTTACATTTGCTGCAATTATGAAAATGAATTGGAAACTTGAGGCAGCAGCGGCAACGGCCAAAGCCACTGCAACTGCAGCAGCAGCGGCAAAAGAAGTTGCAGAAGTTGCAGTGCGGCAGCAACATCAATGTCGGTTGGCCACCTTATAAATTGAAAGTAAATGCGGGTTTATTCAATTTTTTGAATGCACTTTCTTTACAGTGAAGAATAATAATAGTAATGAGGAATTTTCTAAGGTTAATGACTATATTTTAATTCATGAAATTTAGGAAATAACCTTTATAAATGTATGATTTTTAGATGGATAAGAATCTAAGTTAAACCTGTTGAAAAAATTTCGGCATTAAGGAAAACCATTTAAATGTTGTTGGTTGTAGTTTTATTATATTTTTTAGTGCAGTAACTCATTTTATAAGTTATATTTAAATTAGTAACATTAAGTAACAAGTCTTTAGTAATATATCACATTATATTTCCACACTTAAAGGTGCAAAATAAATAAGTTCTAAATTATTCCTATTTTTAAATCTTGTTTCCAATTTGCTTTATGTTAATATAATTCCAAGATAAAGCTTATCTAATCTCTTAATAACCATGTATCACTAATCTGTTCTAGTTATTCTAGTTTTATAAATACCTTGAAATGTCAGGGTGCCTTTAAGGCTTGAGTAAAATTTTAAGTGATTAACGTTTGAATGAGTGGCGACAGGTGATTAATAATACTTGATAATGCATAAAAAATACAGTTTATAGGCACATGTCCATAATAACTATGGGAATTATAATATAATTAATTTCAGCCTACAAGCCCTTTGCAAAATGAATTATTTTCCATACCAACTAGTATATTCTTTGTTCTTGAAACTTACTTTCATACAAAGGCACTTCCCCAAATCCGATTCATTTATTTAGCTCTTCCTCATTTAAAAGGGTATCTTCCATTTCGTTTTTAACACCTTGTAAATTTTCTTATTACATTTTATACACTTTTTCCTTCTTTCTCGCTGTCTCTTTGTTTGCCGTTTGCTGCTTCCGCACTTATTATGACAGGTGACAACACTTGAGGCGCGCCGAGGAGGAAATGAATGTGTCGTTGCTGTGTGCGCGCTCCTCTCCACCCTTTAATGCTATATAGTATAGGTACAATATGAGCTCGGATGCCGATGCCCTGGACTCCGCCTGGCTTAACACTAGGGGTGTATTATCCACTAAGTTGTTTTTAAAAGCAAGACAAGCCATAATTTCTTTCTTACTGCCAACTGGCGGCGAGGCAAGACTTGTTAACTGCTTTTGGCATGCAAATGAGACATTAGTCAACGGCAGTCATACGAACATACCCTATATCGGGGCTATATATAGCGCACAAACCCAAACCCAAACCCCTTTCATCCACAGGGGGCCCCATAAACAAATAAACACATTTTAACCCCTTTTTTTTGGGGGTTCAGCTGCTCCTGCGCTTAACCCGTTCCCACCTGCCAACGCACATGGCTTAGACAAAGGCATTAACAAATTTACTCCTATTCCGTTAATAGTTTGGCGCCCTGGCTGGCACCCAGAAATATATATTTCTCTATTTTATGTTGTGTTCATGTTTTACGACACAAAAGACCTGGAATTACTTGCACCTTTGATGTCGGGGTCCTTTATTTGTTTGCCTCCCCAGGCCGCCCTGCGAATTGCATGTCAGTCAATCCAGGGTAATGCCTAATAGACTGCATTGTTGATAAGAAACTACCATATAACACAAATCAACACTTGGAAAAGTGTTTTGCCCCCCTTTGGCTGCCCATTTTCATTCTGCCGCGCTGACAGAAAATCAATTGCAGCCTGTAGTAGCTGGAAAATCCATCCAACATATTTTCCTGTTGACAGCAATTTAATATTATCGCAAAGTTATTTTCTGCACGGACCTCAAGGAGCACATTCCCTACGAGCATGCAAGGGACTGGAAGGGTTAGGAGTGCGTGTGCTGAGGTTTTAGGTTTGGGGCGAAAGTCGATATGAGGAGGAAGTGGGGTAAAGGTTTTAATATTTTAAGAAAAAGAGAGAGTTTAAAAATAATTTATAAACAAATATTGATTAAATTAATCCAAAACTTATGAAACTATAAAATAAGTGTTTATTATTTCTATTAGAAAATATAAAACTAAACACAGAAACATGGAAAATATCACATTCTGATTAGTGGTTTAAAGCACTTAAAAGTCCCTGAGATCCAAGAAGTTTAACGCTTAATTTTTCTTCTGATAGTTTTCTCATTTTTTAGTCTTTTTTTTATTTTATTCTTGTTGCAACATGCTCCCCTTCCCTTAGCTCTCCCTCTCGGTTAGAATCTTTACTGTCTTGTGACTCATAAACCGCGACACGCATTCAATCATCCCGAAACTCACACCAATGCCTTGGAATCACTGTTCGCAAACAAGATTTCACTTATCATAAAACAAGATGGCGCCACGTGTGGTCCTGCGGACGCGAGCATCGGTGAGTGGCTTTAAATCAAAAAAATGTAAACAAGTGCAAAAATATCAATAAAGAATGCGGGGGTGGAGGTAGGGAATGGAATGGAGCACGAGTGGGACTCGGGAGGGACTCAGCATGTTGTACATTTAATTTTCAACTTTTGACATATTTATGATAACTTGGGTCATTTACGTGCAACCTTTGTCTGGTCGAGGAGAACCAGAAGAAACGATTGTGAGAGGCAGAGGCAGAGGATGCCAGGTGGAACAAGTCCCAAACGCGCATGCGTGGCGCAGGCACTGGGGGAAAAGGTGTGGAAGATACCTTGGAAATATGTGGAATTTAGGGGATTATTAAAAGTATATTTTTTGGGGGAACAAACCCCCAGGAAATATGCTTTAGAAATACAGCAAAAATAAATTTAAAAATAAAATGCTGAGAGCCCTGGCAAAATCCAAAACATATTTCCTTCCAACTAATAATTTCATTAAATATTCCCACTGCTTCATAATTTATAATTTCTTCCAGTGCTCCCACTTCTGGGGAACAAAAACCGAAGAAAAAGGGCATTCCTTGGCAGACATTCAGTCAGCCTGCCGGCAGGACATCGTTTAATTGCGAACAAGTTTTTTAACACGATGTCGGACAACCTCCGGGTCTTGTTTGCATAAGAATCAAGTTGCGGCGGCCAGCTGAACTCGCATATTGTGGACTTCGCCCCGATTATCCTTTATCCCCTCAGGCATAGGGTATACCATAGGGATCCGTCGTACTGCCCTCCGATAATGAGTCTTAACCATTCGTTTTATTGATCGCAGCTGCCCTTGGGGCTGTGGAATATATATCTCACGTGAAGATATACAGACAATTGCGAGCGGCGATCTCGCGGCGGTGATAACGCGCTGAAAGCCACACCGAAAATTAATTAATTTATGAGTCCGTCATCCGGCCGAATGCTGAATGCCGAATGCGTTGAATGCTGAGAAATGCCGCGCTGATGAGCATAAAATTGCCACGGCAAATGTGCATTGCTAACCCACATTTCGCATGTGGCATGGACACCATAAATTCCCCAGCAAATGTTCATGCTAATGAGCGACACGCTAACTGGGCCAGCTCAACAATTGCCGGGAAACCGGAGCCAGAACATAGCCAAGCAACCGGCCGACCGGCCATTCCAGGATATATTCATAGGCCCTGGGTCTATGTCTACTCATGCACTGGGGGAATCATTTTATTTACAGAGAAATAGAAGAACAAATTCAAGACTGATCCTAGTTTTCATTTTGTTTAGTAGTCAAACATATATTTATTTATATTTATAAAGAGAAATAAGAAAGACATTAAAACTTAATACTATAAATGTACCTACTAGTTTAAGTTATATTTTAAGTTCATATTTATATATTTATTATATGTTAGTTATTATTAATACGTTTAAAAATATTTTTTGTTGTTTGAAAACTCATAAATATGATTAATTATCATTTTAAATAACAAACAATTTTATTTGAAAGTGTAAATATAATTTCTTTATAAAAAAGCTTCTATTTGAAGCAAGAAAAATATTAAACTCAAGTGTAACTCCTGAGTATGCCTGTGACTATGGCTATGACGCCGACTGTGACTCCATGGCTTAGTAAATGAAGCTTGAGCAGGCCATGTCCTTGCCTGGCATAACTCATAATTTTTCATTTTCCGCTTGCTTTTCCCGCTCGTTTCTTTGGGAGTTTGGGCCCACACACGACTGAGTGCACAGGGAAAAATTAGGTACTGAATGGGATTGTCATAAAATCTAGTTTAAATTAATTTAATTAATTTTTATACACCCCAAAGTCCGCTAAAAGCCAAGCATTCTTTGGAAAAATGTATTTTTGAAAGTTCAAGGACCAACAGTTTGTCTTGAACATGATTTTGTGATTTCTGTTTTGAGACTGAAATTTACAAAAATTTACCTTTCTTTTTTAATTTAGCTTATTAAATATTAATCGTAATTTTTCTTGCAACAATAATTATCAACAATTATTTAAAATAAATGTTTATTGTGTGTCACTTCTTCGCCACAGCGTCTGCGGCTTAATTTACACTTTTGTGCCTGGGCGCGTGTTTATCGCGGCCACAAAATCTCTTTTGGAAACTTGCACACACCTTCGGCAGGATGAAGGGTAAAGGGATGGCTGATATGTGTATATATTGTAGGAGTGGGTGCTATGTGTGGCTATATGGCTGCATTCTTTTTTTTGTTTTGTTTTTTATAAGCTGCCAACATGCGAAAATGGGCTTTAGCAGTTGTTATGAGTGTTAACACTCATGGCTATGCCTTTGGAGCCACGGACTGGTAACCGGTAACCGGTAACTGCCAACCGGGGAGTCTCGTATATTTTAGGAAATGCCACTGAAATTGTAAAGAGAAAATTAGGTTTAAGGACTAGGAATTTAGGGAGAGTTTATTTGTTAGTTTTTAAATAGTTTAAAAGAAGGAATATGTCAGAGCTAGTTTAAGATCTTTCTTTAAGTACCTATAAATGCATTATTCTATTTCATAAATATTTCTAAAATACTACTAGGTATCTTCCATTCGTTTGTCTAGTCCTGGCACCCTCTTATATAGTATATTTTTTCTGGTGATATAAAATTCTTTACAACCGCCCCTTCCTTCTCCCATTTCGCGGCGTGCCCATGCCTGGGCATTTGTAATTTGCTGTAAATGTTGTAAAATGCCTGGCGTGTAATTTAATTAATAACAAAAAGAACAAAAAAAATATACCCAACAGCAGTGAAACACGAAAGAAAAGCTACTGCCGGGTGGCAAAAAAACGAGCAGTGAAAGTTATGCAGTTATTAGTACGTTATAAAAATAGTTTTCAAATGGCTTTGAAGGACCAGAGGTCCCTTTTCTTTTTACGATTATATCCAAGCCTTTTGGCGTGGTGGCTTTAATTAGCGTGTTGAGCCTTTGGATTTGATTGTGGGTAAAAGGTGACACGGAATTATGAAAAATGTCAACTGGCCTCGCTTTGAGGTAATATTTTTAAGTAATTCAGTGGCAGGAAGGGGTGTGTTCGCAAATGCAGGTTGCATATAATTATTCAAGGAGTTAGTTTTGGTTTTTAAATTCTGTCGCCTTTAAGGTAGCTTATTTTTTACTATATTTATATTTTGCCTTAACCTAACAAGCCAACCCGCTGTGACAAAAAAAAATTATACAAAAAAGAAGCAAGGTTTTATGAATGAACTGAAATTCGTTTCGATTTGAAGAGAGAGAGGAGCCACCACACACGTTATTCATAATCGCTGCTAACAAATGTTGATAAATGAACAAATTATTAACCGAATACGGTGTGTTTTTTCGGAGGTCTCCACGGGTCGCTTGATTTAAATAAATTGTGCCATTTATCATGCAGCTGAAGCATACAAAGCCGGACAATATAATGTTGAAATCATTGGTTAGCCATTTGAGTGCTGGAACTTTTTCATATGCAAATGGATCGAGAGACCACCCGAAGTACAAAGTCTATGGGAATACATGTGTATATATAGGAATATATGGGAATACCTTCTAAGCCTCGTGGAGAGTGCATTATTAGCCGGGGCTCTCGCTTATCGATTACAACTAATCGTGATTAAGTGCATTCCATTTGAGATGCAGCCCGAGTTGCACACTCATGCTCTCGTGGCCAAAAAGGTGGAAAAAAGAGTGCTGGAGGAAGGCAGAGAGGAGCAAGACAAATTAATCGACGCGATCAATTCCGCGACTCTCCGCCGATGCTGCTGCTGCTGCTGATTTCGATCTTCGACACTTTTGTGACCAGTATATATATTCCCCGATGAGTGCCGCCGCCTCCTGCCCCCGGGTATCCCAATCCCAGTCCCAGTCCCAGTCCCATCCTATCCCGTAGCCCATGTATCCCCGTATTTCGCCCAGTCACGGGCGCTGGCTCAGCATTTCTGGCGGTGTTAAATAGCTTGTTTGTTGAGCAGCTCAGCTCCCCACACACTCGCCAGATATATACGGATACGCCCGAGTGTCTAACACTGGAGATTACACTTCAAAAAAAGTTAGTATTAAAGATTGATTTTTAGTAGGAGAAATACCTATGAGGAAACTTTACTTTAGAGTGTAAATTGAAAAGAAATTTACTAGTTTTCACTAGGTTTTTTGTGTGGAATCATAGCATTCTTTTTATATTATTATATTGGATAGAAATAAAATAAAAAATATTTATAAATATCTAAAAATATATATATAATTTCTCACAGTGCCCGCACGGGATTAGCCCTCTCGAATAACTCACGACGATCGCTGTTGAGATTGTCAGTCAGTCAGGCCCTCTCAGTGGGTTTTATTAGCACTCGACATTGTTGGGCTTTTTGAAGTGTGTTCTTGCTTGTTTGCGCTGATGTTGCAACAATGACGCGACACAAATGCCGCGTATTGGGTATAGAAATCGTTTATGGACACATTTTCCCCACAGTCATGCCTCCGCGAAGTCAGGCACGCGTCAAAGTTGATCCGGGGTCTTGCATTTGATCTCCAACGCATTTCTGGGTCAGACAACCAATACTTGAATACGCTGAAGGTTCCGAAATAATTTATATATAAGTCGATCGAGACTTACTGACGCGGCCAAAAAAATAAATAAATATTAAAAAAAACAGCCTGCGCTTCCGTTTCATATTGAGGTAATTCCAGGAATTGAGTCAAACATTTTCACACACTCTCTTATATCACCAGTAATGGCCATGAATCGAGGCGAGGCTATATGTTGAAAATATACCCGCGTGCAGCCAAAACTGCAGCGACTGCAATTCTCCGCAACGGAAGAGAGTCTCACTTGACACAAAGTATAAAAAACAGAACCGAAAAAAATATAAACCTACATGTAACAACAACAGAAAAACTGTTGAGGAGAGGAGACAAAAAACCTGGTAAAAATTATTATGAAAAATTGCGCGCGCACGAGAAAATTATTTGCCCGAAAAATGGTTATACAAAAAAAAAAAAAAAAAAAACAATAAAAAACTGGAAAAACTTGTTGCCAATATATAAGTATCTTGCCCAGAAAGAGATGGCAAAATATACGCTGCATTATGTTCGCGAATCGCGATATAACTGGCACTAGTGGTAGTAGCCGCTTTTCTAGGCGACCAACCAAGACTGGTTGTTCGCTTGGCCGACAAACTTGCGTGGGCTTTATTGGCAGTTTCGCGGTAGTGTGGAAAATATTTGCCTGAAAATTGTACAAATTAAATTAACGACATGGCGGCTTTTTGATATATAGTATGTGTGTCGGGTTGGTTTTATTTTGAAGTGGAAATCCTACTACTCTTCAGATAGTTGCAGAGACTTTGGTTCGGCATAGTCGACGGGTTACAAATAAATATGAATTGTAAGTGTTTTGGCCAGAAATTAAGTGTTTAACGATTGTGTCACTTTTAAAATAAATTTTGAGTAATTGTATTTACAAAATTATGACTTTTTGTAGATTTTCTTTGAAGACAGAACATTTTTAAAGGCTCATTACAAAATCTTTTGAACTAAAATTAACTAAGTGTAATCGTAAATTGCTTGGAATATTAAAAATATATAAGAACAGAGAACAAAATATTTATGAATAAATATTAAACTTATATTAATTTATAAAATTTTTACTACTATACAAAAAAAATCTTAAAGTTGATCTATGTTTTTCTACTTCTTAGTTCATATTTTTCAACTGTATTTTAAGTTTTCTTCTTCAAAAATTACATACCTATGTATTTTTTCAAGGCTACTTTTCTTGAGTTACCTTTCATTTTCACCCTAGCAACATTGTATGTATTTTTAGTATCCTTAATTGAACCCAGGATACCTTGCCTTCGCTGAGTGCTAGGTGCTGCCGCCTTTTCCCTTTTTTTTTTGCTAAAAAACTCCGTTCACATGGCTTGGTGAGCGGCTTGTTGTGGGGTCGATCATACACACACTCACACTCGGATTCACACTCACACCCATGGCACTCGCAGCGGGTGACAAGCGTTCCATAATTTAGACGGCTGTTCATCAGCGGACCACGCAGCCAGCCACAAATCCATCAACAGTGGCGCCTGCATTCGAGTCTGGCTTTTGGCTTTGGGCCTGAATTGGTGATCACAGAGAGAAAATAAGAGTATTGATATAATATTTTAAACCTTTAAGTTTTATTTTAAATATATAAATGCATTAAGAAGCATTTATTCAATTATAAATATTTTCTTAATAATTATAACTTCATTAAATCTTACTAAAATAAAATGAGACCTAAAATAACAAGTGGCATTATGTTCTTCTTCTTCTTTTCCTTTGCAAGTCTAGCCTATTTATTGGTAATTTTAAAATACATAATACCCCACATCTGACTTTATTTATATTCCTCTATTAATGTTAAGCAATATTTTCCTTTGAAAGTCTGTACTATTTATTTATTAGTTATTCTAAAGTAAATATTTTAAAATACTTTGGGATATGGTTTTTTTTCTCCCCGTGCAGTTGCATCACTTGTCTCTCGATTTCTGTGCCAGAAATTAATGCATGTAATTAATAACTTGGCCTGGCAATTGTGTCTGGTTCGTGGAAGCCGGCCAGTTCCTGCCACCAGGTTGTTTCTTCTATTTTCCATTTACTGGCTCTTGTGTGTATTTTTTTTTGGTGGGCTTGCCCTACACCCCGGTGTTAATGGGTGTGTGTATATGTATTTCTGAGCTGTCCACAGAACTGGGCCTTGTGACCATTAATCACAGCATCTTACAAGTGCGATCAAGAACTGGGTGAGGGAACTGATGGACTTGATCCGAGAGGGTTTCGGTTTAAGGGCGTTGCGAGACTGATATCAGGTAGCACTTGATTGGATTTAACCTTGTTCGTGATCCTTTTGATTGAAAGATGTGTTGTGTGAATGATGGAAACACGTGTAACTTGATTTCTGTATAAAACGGGGAGAGAGATTTGTGAGGGATTCTGGGAAAATTTAAGTAAATTAATTCGAAAGGTGATTGGGATTAAAATAAAATTTTGTATGACAGATTTAACTCTCCAAAATAAAAACAAATTTAAGAAATAAAAAACTCACATTTCCCCTGACTATTTTCCAACCTAAATCACCTTGAAATATTTGTATATCCTCCCAGCAAAGTCCTCCATAAACCCCCAAAGGATATGTGCTTGTCCCTGACATCTCCCACAGTTAGATGTGAGTATTCCAAGGACTCTCTGTCGCTCCTAGCTCCAGGCTAAACTGCGCACGTCCGGCAGTGCGGCCTTGAGATCCCTGTAGATCCTTGGAAACTTTCCCAGCAAAGGACAAAAACTTGTCACCAGCTCCTGTCGCGTGTCCCTCAACTGAAGCAGCACGACGACGACTACTTAAACAGTCTCCCTAAAATCGCAAAACAAAACACTGACTCGACACAATGCCTCAATATCCATGAGTATATCGGGAGACAATGTGGAATCAATAAAATTTTACAATCGCTGACGACGACACCCGCCGCGGATATACATATCCTTCGATTTTCGCTAAAGGACCACGCGTATACCATTATTAATTTTTGTAAATGCGCGTGTCAAATGTCAAACACTAAAAATCAAGGTGAGCGAGGTGTAGTTATTGCCCTTGCCTCTTGCCATTACTCGTTTGCATCTCCAAGGACACTCTAGGCCATAAAGTCATTTAGGCCCAATCAATGCCTATATTGTTATGCTCTAAATGCCTATAATGAAGTGCCACACGCAGTTAATGGTCCTGAGTTTTGGTTAGTAGCCTTGACGAGCCAAGGCAAGGTCACAGGTCACATATATGTAGGTACCAAAAATCGCAGCTATCCTAATTACTTGATTTACTTACATACTGATGCGAAATTGAGCTGTGCCCCTACTATGCTAATGTTTTCATTATGCCGAAGTACTTCCGTTCTAGTTTTAGCTTCCCCTTTCATCAGACATTTAACATGATGAGGAGTTGCTGCCTTTTCATGTGGTTTTTCAGCAGGTTTAATGAGGAAAGGGTAGAAAATGGATAAATGTATTTTGAAACACTTTTAAAAAAATTATTTTTTGTTTCGAGATTATAATATTATTCTATTCTTTTAGAAGGCAAAAGCATCATTTTGTTTATACAGGTTTTATTTTCTTTTTATCATAAAAACTATTAAAACATGAATATGTTTTATATTTAGTAAAATATAGACACTATTTAATTTTAGATTTTAGTTTAAAACTATTTTCTCTCTTTAAAGTATATCCCCGTTTAGAGTATTCCCCATTCGCTGATCATCTCCTGAAATTAAACTGCCCTTTATTATGGTGTTTACTTTGTCGCCTGCCGCCTTAAATTTCATTTTACTATTGTTTGTGCTCAATAAAAAAAAGGGCAGCCACTATTTAGCTTCGTTTCAGTTTGTTTATTTTCGGTTTCGATTCGCAGCAGAAAAAAAGTGTACATCATGTGGTCATTAGCTTTGATGTTGTGCCGAAGGGAGCCTAGTCCTCCCTCCCTCACTCTCATCACGACAATTACGCATATTATTTGCACAAATTACGCATGGCAAATTATTTGTACATACATATTTTATTATTGGACTTTCTCGTTATGCGTGGGCACGCAATTCATGGATCCGTGATTTCGAGGCGGAGCCCAGGCGGCGCTCTCTAACAAATTGTTAACAACTTGATTATGCGTCTAATGGCGAAATTGCAGGAGCGGAAATACAAGGCGGTATATATATATGTATATATATGATATATAGTCGTAGTAATCGTAGGTATATAGACCACGACCACCCCCAATTTGATATTTTTACAGCCTTTGGCATAACCATAACTTGACCATAATTGCGCCTTTTCCTGTTCGTATGAGCAATTCTGCTGCTGCCACATCAGAGGCGACAGTTTCGCTCCATCAAAGACCCCAAAAACCCAGGACAAAAAAAAAATAATAAGAAGAAAATGTGACGACGACCACATGAAAGCGGCCAGAAACATAAACATCTACTTAATGATTTCCCCGACTGTTGTAGTTGTATCTTCTTGTGTCTTCTCCATTCATAATTCAGTGGGAGGCACACAATTTCATTGTTGTTTACATAGTAAATTTATACTTTTTTACAACATGTTTCCATTATTTTAGTAGTGAGTAAACATAGCCACATGTGGCACATTTCTGTGCGGTTGCAATTGTGAACTTCAAAGTCTCGGAACGTGCAGACTGCTTGGCAACAGCCAGGGAAAATATTATGGATGGGTTAGGCGAGCTACCCAACTCTATAACCATATCCTGCACTTGAAATTATATATCTCTTTTCCGTAGGTTCTTGAGGAAAATATCAATTACAGTTGAATGAAATTTTGGAAAATAATGGAAACCTTATTAATAGTATATATTTTTGTATCTTTCCCTTTATGCCTTTACAAAATGTTATACATATTCTTTAAAAAATATTAAAGTTTAGAAATACGAGCTTAAAGTAATGATACCCCTAACTTTCAGTTAAAAATTCTGTATAAACTTTCTTAAATAAATTCCCTATTAAAAATATTTGCACACAAACCTTTAGAAACACTTACAAAATCCACACCTTTCCCCCCAAAATCAATTACAATTTCCCACAATTTTCCTTCATGTGCATTTCCCCCGAAAAACAGATCACATAACAAAATTAGCAATTACATATCGACACCCAGAATAAGAGAAAAGACTCGACTCTGCTGTTCCCACGCACACGTCGCGGGGACATACGATATATACACATATTGGGAAATATGTTTGGCCGTAAAAATGACAAGTGCCGAACTCGGAGGAACATCAAAGCCTCGTGAGTCGTGTGGCACGTACACACATGTGGCAGTAATAATGAGACAAGTGCAACATACTTGCAAAATGTCATTTGGTGTCAATAATTTCAATGGGACCAGGCACCAGCACCCACCAAAAAAAAAAATGTATATATATATGTGTACACATATATTCCCATCAAAAACTGTCGTTGGTGGTTGGACATTTTCCCAGTGAGGATAAAATTGGCAAATGACAGAAAATTCGGCTAACGATGCGGACACATCTATATACTATATGGGAAATGTGGGTAATATTCCAGGGGTTGTACTTTAGAGCTGTGTAATTTCTCAACCTTTTTGTTCAATTTCTTGTTTACTTGGCATTTGCCGCTCTTGGGGGCGTAGTCGTGACCAAAACCTTGAGTGAAAAGTTAATAAAGAGCTGACCAAGTTCAAGACTGCATTTTTTGTAAAGAGTATCTCTGGCCCTGCCCTTCTGCCTGTGCTTAAAGATATTATTATTATTATTAAGACATTATTAACACAGATATTTATGCGACACCATCTCTTTCTTTAGCTGGTTTTTTTGCATACACATAAATCATTCAAGTCGCCGGTTTATTTTTTATTAACGATTTTTGCATAATTTATACTAATCAAAAATGAAAGAGAAAACAATTAAAATGAAGATTCGTGTCGAGCCCGCAGATTTTTTTATTACAACTTCTCCTTAACTTTAACTTGTTGGGATTTTATTTTTACCTTTCGCCGAGCTGCTAATGAAGTGAATTTCTGTTTGCTTAGTTTTATGTCATTTGGAGAGGGGCGAGGTGGTCAGTGTTCAATCCAGCCAGAAGTTAATTTGATTTTTTATTTGCTGTTGTGTGTTTCATTTGCATGCTACATGGCCAGAACACGTTTTCTGATTTTACAAATTCATTTCGTTTCGTTTCGTTTCGTTGCTTTGAAGGTATCGCATAACGTTCACATACAACTCATATCTTATGCTTATCTGCACTCAATGGCAACGTTTCATCAAAATGTCAGCGTATATCATAGAAATCAATAAATTTCAACTTGCCAATGCACAGGTAAAAAAATATGTATATAGATACATATATACGTCTATAAATATATACAAATTGTTTATCAAAATTTATTGTGTTGGCATTTTGCATAAAGTTGCGAGGGGAGTTGTTTTTAACTCATATTTTATAACATCCTAGGGTAGATATTTAAACCAGGGAATCTTAAATTGTATTAATGGATTTTATTTTTAGCTTTAAGGGTATCTTTTAAAGGAAAAAACTAATTTCTTATACTTAACACTTAATATATATGTGCGAAAAACTAGAAGAGAAGAAGAGAAGTAGTAAGAAAAACCCTTGGATATACCTACTAAGCTAGTCTTTGGAGAATTTGTGAGTTTTTAATAAATCACAAATGCGGTCAATGAAAGCAGAAGTATACATTAAATTTAGTTTCCCTTCTCCCTTTGAAATTAAATTAAAATACAAATTTAATTCATAGAAAATACACTTCCATCTGCAACTGCCACAACCCCACACATGTTTAGTTTTTCCTACCCAACCATAAAGTCACACATTAAGCTCGCAAGATTTAACAGAATTTGCTCATTTCGCACTAATTTGCAACTAATGCCAGGGGTTTCTGGGTCTCTGACCGACCGCAAGACAAAGGCCAGTCTGGACGAGGCAATTGAGTCTGAAATGTTAAGCCTTTTAATCAATTGCCAAAAATACAAAAAGATACCCCAGACGCACACAAAACACAACACACATGTATTCCCCAAAGAGGAGAGATTTTAGCCCGCAAAAATGTTCATTTCGAGCGGCATTAAGTTCTCATTGAGGGGACAGGCGAGGTTTAGTTTTGGTTTTGCCTTCCTCGGGAACCCAAAAATGCTTAAATCCAGCAGGGAAAACTCCCCAATTATAATATAAAAATCAATTTTCCTTGGCAATTACTGTTATGTGGGGGCGTTACAAACAATTTGACCACCGAAAATGTGGTATACATATATATTTTCCCCAACTTTGTTTGGGATTTTGTTTTTCGTTGCATGTGTAAAATGTATTTGAATATTTGATGACTTTGACAAGTTTGATGCGTTGGGACAGTGACAAGCTGATAGACAAAGGTTCTCATTCTCATTCTCATTCCCTTCGAAGATATGACATGAAAATTGTTAATGATATATGAGTTTCGTTCTACGATTTTCCCAACTTCTACATATATCCATCTAATTGATTTCGCTGTGTGTCCAGTCCAGCAAGTTACTCAGTCAGCGCAGCCTGACAGTTGGACAGTTTTGTAGGCCCTCTCACCCTCACGGCCATCGGGTTGTGTGTGTTTATAAAGTCATTACCGGGAGGAGGTAGCTGGAATTAGTGGATGGAGTTCAAAGTGCTTTGGGTTCTGTTCCAACCTGCACATCATCATCATCATAGACAATCAGCGACACCCAGTGACTCTCAGTGACACTCAGCTACTCTCAGCGCTTTTTGTTTCACACTTGTTTTGTGAACAGGGGACATTCTGTTTAAAGAACTTAGCAATTATTATTAAAATAAAATAAAATAATATAAAATATATTTATACATAATATTTCTAAAACATCTACCATATTTTACGTATAATAAATTATAAGTTTCAGCATTAAAATATTTAAGATAAACTACACGTTTATAATTTTAGTTTTAGGGCACGAACCTTTTCTTTCAATGTCGATATCAATCCATAACAAATTAGAGGTATTTTTCTTACTATAATAAAGAATACTTCATAATATTTTATATAAATAGGTAAGATATTTTATATATGATATTGAAAAGAATTTCATTGTCGATATTATTTTATGGAACATTTTTAATGAATATTTAAATATCTAGCAAATTAAATAGATTTATTTTATATTTTCTTTACCTTTTCCTAACTATAATACCTTATACAACAACCGATACCGTTTCACCCTGTAAAATCCACACTGTAATAATTTCCTCTATTGATTTTTATGCAATTTCATTTAATGACAAAACGGTGGCAAACAAAAAATGTTAATTTCTACAAATTTTCACCGTGGCGCCAAGCCAAGGTGACAAGGGATTTGGTTGCACCTCTCCATGTCACGGCTGTCGTCCATAAACGCACACACCGCACCGACACACACACACACACTCTGGCACACGTGCCGCGGCACTGAGGCGCACGTGCCCCGCCCACTCGGCCGCCCATCTACCGTTAGAGACATTTTGCCCGATCATGTTTGGGTTAATGAGTGGGGCGTGGCAGGGCGGCCCGTTGATTGCCGGTTCAACTTGCAACGTCTCGGCAGCGAGCGTGTGGCAAGCTTTTTGAAAAGTCATTCTGAGGAATTTAGTTTCTTGGATTAAACTGAAAAAAATATTAATAAATTTAAACTCCTTAAGGAAAGAATTTTAAGGAACTGAATTTGTAGATGATATAAAAGTATCTTTGATAAATCATTCTTATAAAATAAATTTAAATATATAAGGAAAGGATTTAAAGACACGGAGTTCGAAGAGGATATAAAAGTATATTTTTTATATATTTAAAACTTTTTAGTATATATGTTACGCCATTAATTTATTCATTTAATTAAGCTCAAAGCTTCAATTACTCCTAAATAAGTACCAGAAGAACCCCATTTAGTTTCATTTAGGGAACTCAAAACCATAATTCACTTGAAAATTATGTTAAATTTTTCTGGTCTCATTTTCAAATCGATTTCCCTTCTCGGGCATAAATCAATTCGGTGCCCGGGCCGGGCCGGGCCAGCCCACCCACGCCCCTCCAATTAAGTGGCTCAAATATTTACAAACGCCCCTTCGGCAGCCAGAATTTAAATATTTTGTCACTGTTTGTTGGACAGGCGACATTTAACCTTAGCCCACAACAAGTCTGCTCCTCGTCAGACTGCCGACTTCCCCATTCAAATATATGTAGAGAGATCCACAGCTGCGTCAGCATCATTTACATTCAAATTAAAACGAAAACGAAGAGGAAAAACGCCAAAAAGGAAATTTATGCCAAAGGGAGCAGTGGCAAGACCCCAGAGATCCCAGAGGCAAATGATGAGTTTGTTACCAGGGCGGGGCTCTCTGTTTGTTTTGACACTTGTACTACATGGATCTGTGGCAGCGGTCTATAAATTAACCCCGACATTTGACATATGTATATAGTATAGTTCAGTGGTGGCTCCTGTAAAGATCACCGCCTGGCGATAGCCTAATGTTTGTGTTTGTTTTTGTGATTAGTTTGTAATTAACTCAAAAGGCACAGATCGTTCATCAGAGATATGTATATCCGCAGCAGGTACAATTTTTTTGGCAATTGGTAAAAGGTGCCAGATAGACAAATGCCGATAGCACCTTTTTCAATGAGTTCACCATATAATTAGAGGAAGTATATGGTTATATATTTTCTCCCCCTACCAGATGTTTATCCTCCGAAGTTAATTTCTTTATAATTAGGCAAAGAGCTAGGGCCCGGAACCGTCTCTCCCTCAGCATATAGTTATCAAAAATGTTTGACCAATCATTTCTGATTAGTTCGGGCCCTCAATCAAAACTGGGGAAAGCATAGAATGAAGCATGGAAATTTCCCAATTTTCATACGCTTATCCACACCAGAAAACTGAGAACCAAAAACCAGGCCCAATCATCCATCAAGACTCCACTTAAAACTCCCAAAACTCCGCCGCTGCTGCTGCTGCTGCTGGCGTGTCAATCGAATTTTCTGAACAGCTCAGAGAGTGAGAGAAAATGAATTTCACTTTGAGTGACCATGAAAATGCATTCGTTAAACACTGTATCTGAAGCTGTATCTGTAGTTGTATCTGTATCTGTATCCGTATCTGCTTCGTGTGTAAATGTATCTGATTCTCCCCTAGCTCCTTCTCTCAGGACTTTCAATTTGTTCTGCCGGCAAGGCGACACTTGCACCCAAGGAATTACGCCTATGTGGCACAGGATATGTGTCTGTTGCGTGAAGGATTGTTGGCTGAGAAATTGAAACAGGATTTCTGGCTACTTTGCATAGCTGTGAAGCGGCCTTATAATGCGTAATTTATGGGGAGTATTTCATTTCCATTTTTTATTGAACAAAAGTAGCGGGTAATTTGAGTCAAAAGGAAACTTGAGATGAAGGGGAAATTGTTTAAAATACATGAAGGCACGAACTGCTCTGTATTAATATATGACAGCTATAAAGAAACACAAAAGGAAAATCCCACATTAAAGTCAAATAACATTTAATATAAATCAAAGACTTGAAGTCTAATTTTTTATGAAAATCCCAATAATAAATTCGGATGAAATTTTTGGTTCACATATTTTTATTTATTTTTGATTGATTTTTATTTTGTTTGTGTTGTTTTTGTATTTTTTTGTTCTTGTTTGTTTAATAATTTTCCTTGACTTCTTTTTTCGTGTTTTTCACTTGTTTTAGATTTTTCACATTGAATACAGATTATGGTTTTGCTCTCCTTTAATTTATGCTAAATAATTCGTCTCGCTTTCGCCGGATAAATAGAACTAACTGAAGCGTCTATGAATTTATTGTTAATACTATGAATATATCATTAGATGTAATAGCATAACTAACGGTTAATGTTTACACTATATAGCTATATATAGTTTACAAATCGTGCTGAGTTTTTTTGTATTTTTTCATATATATATATATTTTTTTTGCTTATTTTCTTTTAGCTTTTGAGTGAATTTTGTTCTAACTTTACACTGAGATGAGTTTTCGAACAACATTTTGAAACATTTGTACAATAAATTAAACTAAATTAAGCAAAGAATTCTCTAGGGGGAAAAATGTGAGAAAAAAACTGTACAGCTTAAAAATAATTTAAAATTTTTACAACAAATAGAGAAGAGTTTTTCTTTGTTTTAAGTTTTCATTTTTATAACCAACAAATAATTTACAACATTTAAACGAAGTTTTTATCTTTCTTGTAGTTTACTGCAAACACTGAGGCAAAAAGCGGTGAAATATCTATGGAATTTAGGTGAATTTATGGAATTTGTTTCTTAAATTTTATTTATAAAAAGTTTGTTTGAAGTAGTTTTGGATTTTTAATAAAAAAATCTAGCAATGTTATTCCTGTGAAATTTTTAAAATACAAAACTTCTGGGTTTTTTAAAATTATATTAACCGTTTAAAACATATTGTTTAAATAACTTTTAAAAACAAAACATTTTTTGTTGCACTTTTTTAAATATATTTTTTAGGGATTTTTGTTTGCATCTTTCTGTTCTAAGCACCACTTTTTACCTCAGTGTCTTGAGTTGATTTTTTTAATACTGCTCTTGGCAAGAAATTGAGGGCTTTTGGGGGGGCGGTCACCACCTAGTGGGCGGGGCTGCGCGAGGGCGTCACCGCCGGCGGTGAACCGGCAGCCGAGGAGGGCGGCCCCTGACCCCCAGGGAGCTGATAGGGACTGAACCTTTGATACTGACGCGGTCGCATATCCGGCGACGGTGATCCCGACGAGGTGGACGACGGCGTCGACGCGGTGGGCGGTGGAGGGGGTGTCCTGTTGGCGGCCATCGCTGCAGCCGCTGCGGCCGCTTGCGCCTGCGCCTGAGCTTGGGCGGCGGCTTGAGCGGCGGCTGCCTGCTGATTGGCGCTGGCCAAAAACCCGGCCGTCAGCTGAGGCCACTGCTGCTGGAACATGTGAAAGGCGCCCAGGCCGGGAGGCGGAGGCGGAGGACCCGCCGCTGCCGCTGCCGCCTGATACATCTGCGGCATCATCAACTGGGCATAGGGGGAGTTGCCACCGAACATTTGCAGATGCTGGCGGGCCTTCTCGAACAGTGCCATGGAGGCGGGATCACCCTGCTGGGCGGCAAACTGCTGCATCAGCGGATCGGGGAACAGCCGCAGGGGGGAACGGAGCTGCTGCTCCAACAGCAGAGCCTCCATGGGATCCCTGTCGAAGTCCGTTAGCCGCGAGGAGTCACGGAAACCCTTGGCAAACGGATTCGAGTCGATCTTCAGCTTGGTGATTAGCTGATTCTGATACGCGGTGACCGCGGTAAACACCGTCTCCGGAAAGACATACGTTTTGTGATCCAAATCCTGGAGCTCCTTGGGATTCGAGGGAATGCTCTGGCCATGGCTCAAGCGGACCAAATGAATGCGGGGCTGATAGCGATGCATCGAGTTCAAAACGATCTGGAAAAAGGTTGAGAAAAAGGAAGAGGATATCATTGTAGTATTTCTGTGTGAATCTTTTTGGGTATCTTGAGATTAAAGTTGAGTGAGGAAAATGATTGATTTTGGCTTAATAAATATTTATAAATTACTTTTAGATTTGTTTTAAATTTTTGTTCACTATTTTCTGTTTAAAATGCAACCTTTAGCTACCTCACCAACTTCTTTCCTTCATATTTATGCCTTCGAATCGCAAAATTATCAATCATTTAGCACTCGCCGCTAATCGCTACCTCAGCATCTCCCAGTACGTCTGGGTGTATCTCAGATAACCGTGTATCTTGGCGTTCTCGCAACTCACCTGTCCATTCTTATCCATTTCGTTATTAGTCAGCTTCACCTTCTCGAAGGAGATAACTTGTTTGCGCAGCGCCTCGCAGCTGAAGGGACTGTCGGGATGGGCGTAGAGGCGGGCTGGTGGGGCGGGATCGGCCTTGCCGGCCACCAGCCAAGCGGACCGATGGTAGGCATAACGATACCGCTTCGAATCCATGGGTATAATGTCCAGGAGGACGGCATACCGATCGGCGGGCTGAATTTGACGCAGCGGCCCGGAGAAACTCACGCGCACAGTGGGGAACATGCGTCTGAAAAGGAAGGTAAAAGGGCATTTTATTAGATATTTTTCTTCTCTTTGAAATTCAGGTTCTTTGGGGCATTTGCCACACACAGCTAGTTAAGCATGGAATTTATTAACCAAGGAGGGGAGAGAATTTTTCCTAGATTTATTCTTTATTTCCCTTTTGCTTTGACAAGTTTAGATAATGAAAAAACAAGAGGTAAACTAGCTCCCTAAATAGTTTCTATACTTTATAATTAATCTTTAAATTGTTGATAGAATTATTTGAAGGCTTTATCCATCATCCATATTATTACAGGATTAAGGAAAGACTTAAAAACATACAAAAACATCTCTAAGATACTCCTACCTATCCCCACTCATTCATTTTTAGTCTTCCGCCACACACAGCTAGTTAAATCTGAAATTTATAACCCCAGCTGAGGGCAGGTTTTTCCTTTAGCTGTTCCCATAATTTCCTGAATATTTTTTTCCCCCCATTTCCCTTTTGCTTTGACAAGTGCATACAATGAAAACAAAAGCAAAACTCTTTCTACCTTAAACAAAAAACGAACGAACGAAACTATCTCGCCTGTGTATCCTGTGGTTTAATGTCCCTCCAAAGCCGGTGACATAACCCCGGACTAACAAAAAAGGGCGAGGAATTTCGTTACGGGGACCGCCCTGATGGCTGCCCAACTGTCTGCGACTCTGAGGTGTGATTTTTACAATATCATTAAGGTGTGCGTTGTACACCTCCTATGCGTGTGTGTGGTCAGAGGTGTATGGAAGCACAAGGTGTGGACAACCCGTGGTGATTGGGATTGAACTTGTTCCCATTCCCATACCCGCTGACAACAGCAACGCCCATAACTCTGATTTTCCTCAACATTTCTACGACATTTTTGGTGCAGAAAATTCAGCGGCAGCACAAGCAGGTATATAGGAAAAATCGGAGAAGACCCCACAAGCGGTCTTTGAGATGGCATGAAATTATTGTTGACATTGCAAACCATTTGGTGTGTTGCCAATTTATGCTGTAGCCAAAGAATGTCGTTTGTAAAAAGGAAATTTTTAATGGTCTAAACATCCCATAGAGTTGACATTTCGAAATAAAAGGAATTTGCAAGAAAAGTGATGAGCAAATAATATTGTGGGAAGTCTAAGGAAGTGTTTAGGAAGATTGATAGAGAAAGGAAATGTCTTTAGTGCATTCTGAATGCTGGAAAATATATTTATATGTACATTTTTCTAATATAAATTTGGGTTCAATGAGGCTTGATATGATTTATATAATTTAAGAGTTGCTTGAAACATTTCCCCCACCTAAGCTCTCCCACGTTGTTCCATTCGTTTAAACTAATGCCTGTTTGCACTGACTGACTGATGGTTGGATAGTTACTTGGGTTACTTCGTTGCTTTCTTGCTTAGATAATTTCAATTTGAAAATCTCTTTCGGATGCTTACCTGCCCGTTTTGGTGATGATCATCTCGGTGCCCAGCTCGTGAAAGCGATCCCACAGCTCTTTGGTCTCCAGGTGGCATTGCACTGGCTTCAGTTCATCGCAATTGCAGGAGCCAACAATTTTGGGTGCCTTTTGCACTGGTTCCGGTGTTAGACGCTCCTCACTGTCCTCTGTTCCCGGGGATTGTGGGGGTGTGGAGCACCGGCCTTGGCTGCTGGTGGAGCTGGTGTTTAGTTGGGATTCCGAGGGTACAGCAGCTGCTGTCAGAGTCACGGCGCCGGCGCTGTTGCGACTCTTGTGTGTCACATTATTGTTGTTGTTGTTGTTACTGTGATTGTTGTTGTTATTGTGGTGACTGTGACTGTGACTGTGATGGTGATGCTGATGATGGTTCAAACGGCGAGCCTTGGCTGGCGGCTCTTCGGCATCACTGCAGTCAACCACATCCACATCCACCTCATCCTCCACCGAAATGGGACCTTAAATGACAAAGAAAGCAAAGCGAAAATTGAAAATTAAATTGGGAATTGTAGGGGTTTAGTATTGAAGAGGAAAAGTAGCTGGCTAAAGAAACAGGAAACTGTTATAAAGAGAGCTTTAAAAATGAATGAAGGCTGAATTAAATCGTGAATAATAAGTATCTCAGACTTATAGAACCATCTAAGGCAAAGAAAACCATTTTAAATTTACGAAAAATAAATTCCTGTTTACATTTTAACTATAATTTAAGGCATTATATTATATATAAAGTGTACACTTTAGTTTGCCTTTTCAACATTTCAAAAGCACATTTAAAATTCTTTAAATCCACATTTTTCCCTCATTTTTCACTATATTTTCTTTGCTTGCTCTCCACAAACTCTACAACATTTTCTTGAATTTTTTTAAGCCACTTTTTCTCTGTAATTTGGTCAAAAACTGAGGCCGCTGGTGACAACATTGCACTGAGGTTGAGCTCCCTTCGCGGCAGACAGCGTGGAGTCGTCTCATATTCTTGAAGTTTCCGCTTCGCTTCGCGTTACAATGAGACAATGAGACGGCCGCTCGCGCTTAATTGGCAAACTGAACACAAATTGGCAATTAAACAAACCGAAACTCTAGCTGCGATTGCTCTTTTCGCATTGCATAAACGCTTGGACAGAGAGATAATGTACTGCCTTTCAAGGTGTAAGCTTGATGAATAATTTTTGTATTTGTGGCTTAGCCCTAGGCGAAATTTCAAGCCCTCTTCTCGATTTCAAGCGAACTGAAAGACCAACTGATTAGCTGAACCAATAAGCCCGAATTTGCGCTGAGCCCAGACGATGGTAGGTGTTAAAATGCAAACTAAGCAAGCGGAAAACGGAAAACGACCAAAAAATCACGAAAGTAAACAAAAAAAAAGATATATATAAATACAGACACTCGAAAGATATACAAAATAAATACATTTAATAAGCTGCGTTTTTTGATAAAAGATCGTTAAATTGTTGTTTCTTTCCCTGACTCTGTTTTGATTGCGGCCGTCGCTAATTTTCTGCGCCTCGTAAAATTAATAAAATGAAGCACCACATTGTTGAAAATTAATTAACATAATTAGCTGCTTTTGTTTGGAGCAGTCGTCCCCCCGACGGAAATGTGAATTCCATGCGATTAGATGCTGTGCACAATTTGCATATTATCGGCCATAAATGAGCCCAAGTGTGTCTCAGATACAGCTTGTATCTTTGTGTGTATGTATATAATTATCGACTGCGATCTTTGGCTTGGCTTGGCTTAATTGCGGATGCCGTCGGCTGCTAGCAAATTGTTGCAAGTGTCGACGCTTTTTTTCTGTATTTACTTCGTGGTAGAAACAAGTTATCTCTGACCAACGCCTGGCCTGCTAATTGTCAATGGCAATTAAATCGATTTCTGCGCACCCAAAGCGACAATATTTATTTATTTAATAGTTTTGTTGTGCAATCAATTAGCAATTGTCATTCAGCGGGCTTAAATGCGGATTGAGAGTGTGGGTTTTCTATATTTAAAGGCCGGGAAACTCACGAAAAGGGTTATTAATTATTAATTTGTGAATATATAACTCTAAGTTAAATGAGAAATTAAATGTTCAAGGAAGTTACTAAGACTTGCATTTGTATCTTAATGACTTTTGATTGCTTGAAAGGTATTTGAAACCATTTCTAAGTTGTTTTTCTTGGTCAAAATGTAGTAAAAAATAGGGATAGTTAGTATAACTATCATTTATTGGTTTTAAAACTTGAACTTGCAAAAAAAACTTCCCTAAATAAATATTTTCTAAAGATACTACTTTCAACTGCATTTATATTTAAAGATTTAATATTAACCTATTAATTACCTATTACTAAAAATTTCTGAAATTCAAATTGTAAAGAATCCGTTATTAAACGATTTGTTAAGTTAATTTAAGTGCCTTTCAGATTTTAAATGATTTAATTTATAATTATAATTCAGCAAAGATATAACTCAACTGTTTTCTAGGTTCTATGGTTTAAAAACCGAAAATTCCCATTTGAACTACGATTTTAAAAGTATTTCCTAACCTTACATTTGTTAAAAGGTTATTCCATAAAATACAATTTTGCACAAAACCCTGATCGTTTTTCCCACTCTTTTCCTATTTAATAATAATTGCCACAAATTGTATCTGCAACTTACTTGCACTGCGAATGGAGGACTCCCTGCTGGAGGCATCTTCGCGGGCCATTATGGCCGCTATGGAGAAATCCGTTGCAGAGCCGGCGGCACTTTTGCTGCCCGTCGTCGTTGTTGTGGTTTGTGCCGTGGCAGCGGCCACGGGGGCAGCGGGGGCGCCATTGCACAGATACGGATGCGAACCGACCAACATTTTGGCAGCGGTTTTCTCGGGTTCCTTTTCGCTTAGGATATTTTCCTTTAATTTATTTGGTTTTTCTTCTTTTTTTTTTTGTATTGTCAACAACACACTTGGCACTCAGGAAAAGAGCTGCATTTTCACTATTTAAACACTTGTGTATCTCAATCTTGGTATCTAAATATCGTTTTGGGAGGCTGGGTATCTCACAGATATGTGTATCTTTGTATCTTGGTATCTGTGTGTGGCGCACGCGAACTGAACTGAGCGCGGAGGGAGAGAGCGTGTGTGTGCACAACGGTTGGCAGGCGACGGCTAACTGAATTGTGTCAGGAACGTGTTGCCGCTGAGAAGCCCAAAAAGACGGCGGACGGCAGAAGGCAGGCAAAACTCGGGAAACCAGTTTTCCCTCATGCCCTCAGTGCAAGCGGGACAACACTCTTGCTGGACGTGTATCTGTATCTGAAGCTGCCTTGCGGCGGCGAGTGCAAGCAGGACCGCTGTATTCCGGGGCCGTACTGTGTCGAGTGGAAAGTCATCGGAGTGAGCGCTCTCTCGATTTCCAATTGGAAATGCAGCGGGGGAGTGTGCGCGCAACAGAGACAGAGCTTGTCAGCGCGTCATAACTCATTTACAATTAAAAATGTCGGCGCTTCGCCGGCTCTCTCGCTCTCTCTCTCTCTCTCTGTCGCACATCATCCGCCAGCCTGCTCTCGCCCTGTATCTGCTCGCCCGCTCTGGCGCATTTATGAAGTGCCAACGTTTCGCTTGCGGTTTTTCTTCATTTCTTTTACACTCCGAGTTGTATTTTTTTATTCGTTTTCTTTACAGACAACTTTTCGCCGTTGTCGTCGCATTCCATTTCCTGTTATCTCCTCTCTGTCTCGCTGCCCTGGCCTCCTCGCCTTTCCTTTTCTCTGAGTGTGTTTCACTTGGTTTCCAACACGTTCCAACGAGGTTGTTGGTGTTGAGTGAGTTTATTTTTGAGTATGTTTTTGTTGTTGGCTTGATTTTGGTTGGTTTTTTTTTGTGCAGTTGCATCCTGGCGTTTTTCCTCTTCTTTTTTCTTAGCATTTTCCCATTTATTTATTTGCAAGGACATGGACCTTGAGTCAAGGTTACCCCGCTGCAATCTCATGCGTGTAGAATTTATTACAGTTTTGAGTTGTTTAGAGCTTATTTTAATTTTAAATGCGTTAAATTATGCATTTATTGTTTTATTTTCTTTATCTTAATATTTATTAGAAGAAATATTTTACTAGTAACATTTTATAGAAGTACTTGATGATGTCTCTAAATTCGTTAATGTTTAAAAGTTTAAATTAAATAATGGCATACATTTTTCAAGCGACTTTATAATAACATCATATTTTAATTAAATTTTCTTTAAACAACTCAATAATTTGTATGTATTTACAAACAAATTGAAATAAAATTAAGCAAATGAACTACTATATTTCATATTTAGTTAAATGTATATTCATATTTCTTTTTTATATTTATATTTATTAAAGTATATTCATATTTTTTCGAAAAATATATTCATGAACCCATATAAACAACTCAAAAGCCAACCAACCCTTTACCCTTTTCCCTACCTTGACTATATTTTTTAGCTCTTTGTAAACTAACCATCAGTTATGGCGACCAACCACCGAATAATTTAAACTCCCTTTAGGGGAACCATTAAAAAACAAATAACAGGGAACGGGATCGTTTCTCTATATTGCAACGCCCCATCAATACAATCATATTGCCATAATTACGCATATTTCAAAATTACCATATTGTGACAAGGCTCTCCTCCCCGGAACATTTACAGATGTCAACAGATCGGTGGATTTCCCAGGCCCAAGTCAAGACCTTTGTCAGTGCCAATTAACCTGAAACGCCAAAGTTGAGTTGCTAATAAAAAGCAAAGACAGCTAAGGAAATGCCTTTGGAAAATCGCACCAACTGTCAGACAGTTCGTCAAATTCATTACGCCAATTTAAAGGAAAGAATCCGTCGAGGTCCTTACTAACTAATCCCGCTTATCCTGTGTCTCGATGTGTGATTTCAGTAATTTGAGACTTTTCTTTGTACAAAGTGGGCATGTCACTGTGACACTTTCACCCGGGGAAATGCGTCTTGTGTGTTCCTCCCCATGTGTGTATGTTTTTTTAGGTGGCAGTCGCGTATGTCACCAAAATGTCAAAAGGCCAGCGGAGGAAACACACAAGTTGGGAAAACAAAAGGGAAAGCCGGCCACTTGGCACTTGTAAAAATAAACAATTTTGCTTGTTAATTAGTGCGGCTAACTGTCCCCGTTTGACTTTCTCCTTGTTGAGCTGACGGAGAAGTACTTGAGAGAAGTACTTGGCCCTTGGCTTTGTCGGCAAAATTACAATATATATTTGGGGTTTTTCCATATTTTTTTCCTTTCTTTGTTGCTGTCCTGTTGCGATCTTTAACGATCTCTTTGGGTAATCGAACACTTTCACTTTGATTTTGGCCGCAAGGAGACTTCGGTCAAAAAGTACATATTTCGGGTTTATTATAGAAAGGAAAGCAAAGTTCTTGAATTTTTAGGTATTTTTCTATATTTTGTATAAGGATTTTGTTTATAAAAATATATTTTTTTAGCTTTAAATTAGGCATATTTTTAGGCATAAATATTACTTTTTTATATTGTTCTTAAATTATTAAATGTAGGAAGAAAACATTAATATGAACCAAAAATGTACTTAGCTATAAATTATATCTATATAATTTTATTTTTTTTTATTTAACAAGTCTGGATTTTTTAAAATTATTTATTATATACATTTTTATTTCTTATATAGCTTCATTTTAAATATATAACACATCAAGATATATAATTACAATTTTTGTAGTGCCAAGATTAATGATGACTAATAAGAGATATCTTATGTTTTGAGCTGTATTGAATTTCCATTTTCTCGGTGGAACTGTTTCATTTTTCACTTTGCTCACTTGAGTTTCCCTTCGTCTGCGGCATTTCCGCTTCTTAAGTTCACTTGGCGGGGCTTCGGCTTTAAAGGGTTCTCTATCAAGAGGGTTTCAAGTGGGAGGCACGTGTTCATATTATATGTTTTTATTCTTATTTCGCTTTTTTTTTTTATACTCAATTTCATTTTAATTTTTTGGGGTGAAAGACGAGGAAGCAGCGGTGAGTTTCCGCTTGGCACTTGCTTCAATTTTCCAATCTGCTCGATAAGCACTAAAAGCGGAAGCAAGCCAAGCACTAAAGAGTTTCTATTTATAAAGCGGAATTAAGGCAACATGTGTTGTGTGCATGCAAGAAATTCTATACCTTTAGCTTATCTATATTGCAAAACAAAAAATAATGATTAATCTTTTAAGCATTTTAAAGTCTTAAATTGTAAATATTAGTATAGAAAGTAAGGTCTTTAAGTTGCTCAAATCACATTAGGTATTTCCCGCTTTTCGGTGCCGCTTTGTCTGGCCAGGACATTTGCCAATCATCTTTCCCTCATGTCCTGTGGCCAGGCTCCTTTGTTGCCTTGGCCTGCCCGCAAATATTTACCAAATATTTTCCATTATTTTTCAGTTGTACGCCCACAAAAATAAAAAAGAAGAATATTTCTGGGCGGCGGCAACCGGTTTTTGTATATATTTTTCCTGGCTGTTTTGTTCTGGAATTTATTAATGAAACTCATTGGGTTGGGTTTTGCTTTGCTGGGCTTTGCCCTGGGGACTTGGCTTGGTTTTTTTTGTTTCTCTCCTTGTTTTGGGTGCATCTTCAAAAACCCAGAGCCGACGCTTTGATAAATGCCCGCCTTGGCTACCGGGCTCAGATATTTTTCCCCTGCTTTTCCTCTTGGCCCGGTAGCAATTCCGCTAAAAGTTGGGCTCTCATTTTCGTGTAATTTGTTTACTTGAATACAAAATACAAAAAAAGGAAACAGAAACCACAGAGAGTTGGTGTGGAAAAAAGGGAGTTTGGGACCACAAGGAATTGTTGCAAATTTTCTGGGAATTCCTTTTTGCATTTGCCATAAATCTTTGCTCGTTCTCGCTTTCAAATGGGTTGTTGTAGGTTTTGTTGGATTGTTTACACTGGAAAATAGAGGAAAGCCTTGAAAAGCTGATTAATTTTGGGTATAAATAATTAGATCAAATATATATACAAATATTTTAATGTTCTTCAGAATTTTAAGCAACGAACATTTTTTTTTTAATATTAAGCAAGTTTAAAAGGCCTTCAAAAATTCTAGACCTCATTTAATGTTAAATTTTTATTTTATTAGTTTTTTATTTAAAATTTCTATCATTTTAGTAGTTGATTTTCTCCCTGTGCATCTGTGTGCTGTGTAACAATTGTCACACCTTTCGGCGGCCACTCAGCAGCCTTCCCCTTCTCCTTCCCGCTTATCCTTGGCCACAGCCTCCGTGTGTGTACTATATACCATATATCCATATATATACATACATATATGTGTGTAATTTGACTCATTAACAATCCGAATCCGAGCCTCAATCTCTGGCCCTTCGTCTCTGTGGAGTTTCTGAAGGGTTTTCTGCTGTCTATGCCACATAAATCACAACTTAAACGATGCGTAATTTTGTTAAATAACTTGAAGCACCCTTTGTCCACCCCTCTTGTCCTTTTGTTTTATTTATTTGTTTTCCCCCTTTATTTTTTTTTTTTTGGGTTAGTGCTCAAAAAAAATTTATGTCATTGTCGGGCAACGCCTGGTTCTCAGTTTTTGTTGGCCGTTTTTTATTTTGTATTTTTGTTCATTTTCCTCACTGCAATTGGAGCTTAATCTTCACTAACCGCCCTCGGCCACGCCCATTTTGTGCACCTTAACACCAAATTTACATAGCCAGCTGGCAGCGGCTCTTGCCTCAAAGTCCTTCGCTTTTTATGGTCCAATTACAGATGCCGATTTCACATTGCGAATCCCCAGCAAGCAGCTGCGAAATATATGGAGGTTTGGGGATTGGAGCAAGCTCCAAGATGTCGGAGATTAAACAAAAAGAGTTTATATAATTGAAGCAGGCGAAAGGAGATCACTTAAAACTGGTCATTATTGCCCAATCCCTCAGGGAGAGAAAACTGCGAAGTAATAATGAAATTTCATGCATTTTATCGGGTATTTAAGAGCAGAAAGATGTTGAAATTGACTGCAAAGTTGTATACAAAACAAGGTTCGGTAATTTTTAAGTTAAACAATTAAATTCTCAATATGTATAAAAGAACAAAAAGGTGACTATAATATTTATTTACTGTTTAATTGTTGTTTAGAAGTCACAGAAAAAAGCATCGATAATTACCTAAATAAATGTCTGACGTATTCTATGTTTTCTTAACCTTTTCTTTATATTACATTACTTTATGTTTATTATATATTAAAATGTTTTTTAATTTCTTCAAATATTCTTCTTATCCATAATTTACCTATGCTAAGCGGCTCTTTTTTACTGAAATTTCCTTCGAATTTCTGCCACTTCCTGGGGGCATCATCAAAGACGCACCGACCTTTGACAGATCGTCCACCAGTGCGGTTGCCTACTCTCCAGGACCTCAGTCTCTAAGGTGTCAATTACAACAGGTCCCATATCCTTTTTGCCATTTGAACTCGGCCGCCGAGGAGCGTTTAAGTTGTTTGCCGAAGTCGAGATAAGCCGCTAAAGGCGCAACACCCACCTCAGTGAGGGGTGCAATTATCCTTTTCGTCCTCATGTAGGTAAATTCATTTTTTTTTTGTACACAGGTGCACAGCCGCCTAATCCAGGCGAAAAAGTGTGAAAGTAGGAAGTCCTAAACACAGCCAGAGATGCCTTTTGTGGACTTGCCGCAATCTCACTTTCATTCATTGCACAACATAATTGAGGGCGGCGTCTAATTGCAGGTCCTGGAGGAAAATGGGCGGTAGTCCTGGCATTTATATAGATTATATAGATTGACTTCTTAGCGCCTGGAACACGTGCAGCAGCGTTTGATTAATGGAAGCCCGTGTTTGGGGAGTTTTGTCTTCAACAAAATGGTGGTTTTCGAGGATCATAAAAAAAAAATAGGAAAACGGGGCAGCCTGCAGAAGGTTGCACATGTCCTTTTGTCATAAATTTTACCCAAGGCAAGAGGGAAGAACAAACAAACCAAATGTCCTTTATAGTTTTTTTTTCCTGTGACAAACAAGGCACAAGTCAAGTCAAGCTGAACCGTTTGCTCTAAATTGAATTCAAATTGTGAGGGAAAGGGGAAGGAACTCTCAAAGATGCTGATGCATCTGCCCAGAAAAAGATCAGGCTCCGGGGTCCTGGGTCCTTTTGGTCCTTCTTGTTCGCGGTGTCTCGGCAATAGATCATTTTCCACGCTCTGCGTGTGCGTCCCTCTCTGTGAGCATTATATTGAAATTTGTTGTGTTGTGCCAACAGAATATTAAAAAATTTCATATTTGATTTGCATTTTGAGCGAGAGACAGTATCCTTTCAAAATGTTTCCATCCATTGTTCGTTCGACTTGTGATGCGGTTTTAATGAGCACTCCATAGATTCGCCCAGGGTGTGCTATCGGTGCCACATCAATCATAATTAGGCCGCTTGTGTGTGTGGTTTTCTGGATGCTGTACCATTTTTTTGGGTTGTGCCCAAGACGGTGGCCATTCTTTGCCTTGTGACAGATTTGGGATTGATATGGAAGAGTTATATATCTATAATATTTTTGGGAGCTTGAGACATAAATCTAGGTGATAATTCCACAGATTATTTGGTATTTAAAGTCCTTTACTTTAAATTGTATTTCTTTATTAGGTTCTTCTTTTTAAGCTGAAACCTTAACTATATAGTATCCTGTGTTACCCTTGGCATCATTTAAGTCCTTCTTATAAACACTCCCCTCACTCGCAGGTTTGCCTTCATTCAAATGAAGTCAATGCGTTAATCTTTTGGCCTCATGTGAGGTCTTTTGCAACGCCCCTAAATGTTTTTGGTGCACGTCTAGGGTTTCCTCTTCTTTGGCTTGTTCCTCCTTCTATACCCTTTTTGATGATGCAAAAAGGATATGTGTAGTGCCCTCCTTTCGTTGGTGTTCTTTGGTAGGTGTTGCTAATGAAGCGTTGTGTGCGGTCTCACGAAATTTGAGAGGCGTCAACAGGCGCTAAATCCGCTTAAATGGTGGAGGTTGAAAAGGAATTGCTTGGGGTTTTTGAACACTGTAAAAATTAACCACTTTGTACAAGAGAAAATTGTAATTAAACATATATAATTTTAATGGTAAATAGCTTAGATTATTAAAACAAGATTTGAAGGTATTCTTGAGCATTTTATTTCGCTTTTAAGGAGTTCTTTTCTTTTCCCAACTTTCCCTCAGTGTTGTGTTTATATAAATACCTTTTTTTTTGAGAGCTTGCGTGCCAGGACAGTAGCCTCGAAATGGCTTCGTTGCATTTAGCTTCGTTTTCGAAGGATAATGAATTCGTATTGCGTTCGATTCATTTTGCCAGCTGACTCTCGTTGGTTGCTGGAGCCGGGCTGACTTTGACCTTATGTCGTCATTGCACGCAGCTCAATTGAAACGTTTAATTGCATCAATGAGAACGCAGGACGAAGGACTCGTGTCATTAGCGTAATTAGATCTTTCAGCTCAGCTCAGTCCGTTCGGTTACAGTTACAGGCCTGGCGTGTCCTCCTGCAATGTCTGCTTCTGTCTTTCTCCTGTTGGTTTTTGTGTGCTCTCTCTTTTTTTTTCTTGTACTAATTTTGATGCCCTGGAACGTGGTACGTGCGCAATTTGTTTACCATCAGCATAATTGGCCTGTCCCGTTTCCCCAGGGCCCACTTCAGACTTCTTTTTAAGCGCTTTTTTATTTCATCGGGCAAAAGTCTTCGGGGCCGCAGGGCAATTAGTTGAAATGATTAAGCTGAACTCTCTTTGGTAATTACATTAGTCGACGCAGAGGACTGACTGCCTTTCGATAAATTAACCGCCGCGCACTCACTCAAATTGGTTCGACCATCTATCATTGGGATAATAATAACAATAATAAATAGAAATAGTAAACGAAGACCACCGAAAATTCGATCAACTAACAGCTGCGGTGCTTCAATTGTGACACTTTTCGAAACACAAAACAAAAGCGGAAATGTTTCCAATTGCGACCTTATTCAAATATTTTGAATCCTTGTTAGCCGGTTTGTTTGTGGCCATGTCAATCACAGGGTGATCGATCTGGGTCGGGTTCGGGTGTGCTCTGTATGTCCATGTGCCCCTAGATTTGCCACCCAGAAATCTAGAAATCCAGAATTACAGAGATGATTGATCACACATTTGCCCAAGCGAGACACTTTTCCCTTTGGCAGTCTGCTTGGATTTTGCAAGAGAGAACTGATGATCATTGAGAGAGAGGAGATAATGGGAAATATAATGAATTTCTACTCCTAAGGCTGAACTTGAATTTATATTTAATTTATTTAATTATTAAATATATTCCCTATTCTTAAGTTATCTTACATAAATATTGAATGTTGAGTCTACAACCTCTATTATTTTATTATAATAAATTCGTAAGATGGTCATTGAGGAGAGAGAGCAGATGCTGGGTTTATTAATAATTTTCTATACCTGACACTTGCAATTTCAATTCATATTATAAGTTAATAAATTAAATATTTATAAATATATTTATTTTTCTTCAAATACAATACAATATAACCTAAATATTCTCTGTTTTTAAAGCCTCAAACTTCTTTCATTTTGATTATAATAAATTCCTAAGCTAAGCTCAAGCCAATTAGCAAACTCTTACCAACACAAAAAACATGTGAAATTCATATCAAATTTCCTCTAATCTTTACGATGCTTTCGATTTTGATCTACACAGCTCGCTGTGTTTTTTACAGCATTTCCCATTTGTAAAAGGCCACCTTATAGCGATTGTTCGACATTTTAGTGCCCGCTAAATGTAATAACTTAGCTCCCTTGCCTTTCTCGCGCGGCACTCCCCGGTGGAAATGCCCCTTTTTAGTTGTTTTTCTTTTTTGTGTATTTTGTTGTATTTTCCTGTATTTGTTGTTTGTTTCTTGTTTGTTTTATTGTTAAGCCCACTCGCTGACTAAACGTTTACAACTCCCCAAGCGCCTTGGGATAATTTGACACTTGACTGCCGCCGCCGCTCGCTCCATCACCGACTTTGGTGTATATTTTGCTTGTTCTCGACTTTATGACTTACAACTCTTAAAAAACCACAGCAGCAGCTCCCCCGCACACCACAATAAATGTAAATCCCACACAGGAAAACTAATTAAAAAGACCTTTTCTGGGGCGACAATAAAATTTATGAAAATTAACATAAAAATTTGTGTGTGTGCGATTAACTCGAAGCGTCGTCGTCGTCATCGCACGCACATAGAAACAGCCTTTTTGGCCATATGGAAAATCACATAATAAACAAACGGAACCAGAGCAATAAAAGCAAATATGGCGACACACGTGTTGCAAAGGGGAAAAGCGGCCCAAGATGATGATGATGATGAGGGGCGGCGATGGGGCTTGCTTATCATTCGTCTGGGCTCGGGGCGAGTGTGTGGGGTGCATGGGAGGGTGCGGGTATATAGGAGTGTGTATATATGATCAGGACAATTTCAACTTTGGCGACAACAAGTCACGACAACAGCAGCCACATCAACGGACGAGCAGGAGCAGCACGAGCGGCAGCAGCAACATCAACAAAAGTTAAGCTCTGCGGCGCAACCAAAGCGATTAGGCTGATTGGTGGCAGAGTCAGAGTGTGTGTGTGTCTGAGTACTGGAAAAAATCAGGGATTCTTTGATACAAATTTATAATGATGGAAGTATTTTTATATTTTTTTTTTTGTATTTCTTTAGGGGCTATAAAATTACAATAAATTCAATATAAAATAAGGCAATAAGAAAGGAAATTTATTTTACCTAAATATCTTCTTAAATGTATCCCTAAAAAAGGTGGCTATATCATTAATTTAAGACACATTTATGCTTTTTAATAAATAAATTAGATGAAATTAAAATCCCTCAAAGTATTTTGGTGTGCTTTTATATATTAAGAGAGCTTTGGTTGAATTTTTAAAAGTATTACATGAATAAATATATGATTTAACGTATTTACTAAATGAATAGTATAATAATAACAATTTCATTTAATATTTTAAAACAAACTACATCTCTGTTTTCAGTGCATTTTGGTGAACCCAATTCAAGGGAGCTACACGGCCACAGATACTTTCGAATAAGGATGAGACCCGGGGTGAGTGACTTAGTTTAGTGCGCCAGTTGGCGCTTTCCACTTTCGGAGGTGTATATAAAAAATACACCCGGAATCTCACACGCTCGCATTATGAGTAATGTGCACCTTATGCCGCCGCCAAGTCGAATGTGATTAGGGCAGAATCCCTCCCTTTTTCCCCTCTTTTTTGGTTTATTAACCCCTTGTAACCGCTGTGGCTTGGGCTGAGATGCTGCTGCTCAAAATATTATGATGGCATCATTTACACGCCGCTTTTCCGATTACAGTTGATCTCTGATCTGTTCCGAGGGTTGTTAGTTTTATGGCTATTTACTTCTATTTATTTTTTTTAAAGAACTTTTATGGTTTAATTTGATTTTGGGCTTAACTATTTTCGTGGAAACCTACTTCCCACAAATTTCGTTGTCATTAACCCCTATGACAAACCGACTTGGCTGGAAGCTCATCAAAATTAATTTTATGGCCAGGCAGAAACTTTCCACAGGCCACCCTCATTAGGTTCATTCCTAAACGCAAAACTTTTGGTTAATTAAACGCAAATTGTTGTGGCGGCAAATTGCGAAAAAATGGCGAAACTTTGTCGCCAAGCCATTAAAAGCCTTTTGTCACAAAAGTTTATTGTCTCACAGTACAAGATAGCTGGAAAAGGAAAATATAAAAACAAAAACGGGTTAATTACACAAAGCAAAAAAATAGACATGACAAAATAGGGAAAAGAGAGCACAAATGACATTTGCTGCTTTTTGGCTTTTATGTCAGAGCCATAAAAGTGTGTTTCGACTAAGAAAGAGAAGTTGGGAATGGACTTGACAGAAAGAGCATGGAATTTAGGTCTTTGGGGGTAAGAAACTTGGGATACTCTTCCATTATTTATGGTAACTCTGAGATTCAAAAGTTCTGAATAGTTTTACTTCCACTTTTGGGGATTCATTATTTTTTAAAGCTTATAAATTCTTATTTCTTGTCTTTAACGAATAAATCAATAAACTTAGAGTCATTCTGTTTTTAGGACTCACAAAGACCTACCTGTTTCACTAATTGTTATGCTACTGATCGGAAGTATTTCTATATATCCTAAGCCACATTTATTTCTACCTTTACTTCCCCACAAACCCCTGGTAAAAAACACCTTACTCGAGCCAAAAAAAGGGTATAAAAACAAATATGGCGTCGCCAGAGCTTGCAGCTTTCTTGGGGTTGCCCACTTGAATGGCCAAGTATGTGTTGACACTGGCATGTAGTTGTTGTAAGTAACGAGGAAAGTCTTAGGGGCTGGGCTGCGGGGGGGAAATGGCGGCGGAAAAGGAGGGGTTTTTGGGGGACCAGAAACAGCAGCAAAAAAAAGGGCCAGTGTCCTGCGACGCTCTGCGCAAATTTGCCACTTCAACAGCTCCTTGCGGATGCCGTAAGCACTCTTGTGAACGAGCTCTGGAGCATTTTCATTTATTTTCCTCACATTTTCCCAGCGTCTTCTGTCTCTTTCTTTCCGTATTTTTCTCTTCCTCTCTCTCTCTCTGGTTGTGCCCTTGTCCTTTTCTCGCCCCTGGGGAATTTATGCTCCTGCATTTTTCTCTCCTTTTCCGCTTCGATTTTTTGGCAAGTTGGAAAGTTGTGAAACGATGCTCACAGAATTTTAAGCAGCAGCTTTTCCAGCTTTTCCTTCTGCTCTCATTTCTTGGTTAGAGACTTTTCCTCGTTTTCCTCTTTCTCTGTGTGTGTGTGTGTGTTTTTGTCAATATTGTTACTGAGCAGCGGAAAATGTGCTGTGAATTTTAAATTGGTTTTCCTTGCCTGGCGCTGAGTTGCTTACATAATCAGCAAGAAGTTTTTCCTGTTCCTGGAGATTGTTATATTATTTTATCTATCAGGAAAATCTACCAGAGAAAGTCTAGTCTGGATAGGTTGGATATTAATTTTGAAGAAAAGGGAAAAAGCTGGAAAAGAAAATGTATTTAAATAATTTTAGAAGTTGTGAAGACAATATATTTCTTATATCCAAGATTTCTTTTATCAAAAATAAGTCTTCTATGAAATCTTTCATAAAAAAAGTCTTAATTTCTCTGAATTAAATCTCAAAAAATAATTTATATCATTATGTTTAAGCAATTAAAAATTGTTTTGTTATAATATTGCAATAAATTCACGGCTTACCTCATTTTAACCTTACATTGCAACAATTACCCTGCCTTTCCCAAGCCCAAAAAAACTTCCAAAAACTGTTCATTACACTTAACAAAATGGTAGAAACCCCCACTCCTCCTCCCTCATATTGGCCACCCAACCACCGTGACCAACGAAAAACAATTAAGCCGAAAAAAATGTGAGACAGACAAGTATAAACAGTAGACATGCATAGAGACCCACCGACACTTATGCTTATCTGCATAATTTATGGTTTAAATCAGACGCTGCTGCCGCCACCATTTGTTGGGAATTGCACCACGTGGTTCCACCAAAAAAATAATAACAATGCTAATAGGCGCCACCCAACAGAAAAACACAACAAAAAAATTGTAAAACAATTAAAATGTAATAAGTCCGAGGGGTCAGCTCTCAAAGTCAATGGGCGGCACTTGCCCTCACCATTTTTTCCTTTACATTTTCCCTTCGGGGAGAGGGTGAAAATAGAGTAATTAATAATGGTTGGAAATTTCGTAGGCATACCTGGGTAACGCCTCTATTAGGCAAACCAAAAAATGATAAACAGTTTTTCTTGACCAACCCGGGAAATGAAGAAATAACCGTCAAGGATGTTGGCTTAAGGTTAATGCACATCCCCCGCTAAGCTTTTGATTGACACTTGACACCGTGACTTGCTGGCGTTTTGCTTTTTCTAGAGATGAAAATGTGTTGATAGTGGCGGAAAAATAAAATATAATAACACAAACATTTTCAGGCTTTGCTGGCTAAGTAGGTTGTTTACTGTACAATTTAATGAGTGCGTGCGGCTTAAAAGTACAGTTTTGGGGGAATTATGCGGTTTACGGGAGCAAAAAGATGGGTTAAATCTTTTAGAAAGTCCAGGGAATAATATATGTATCTTAGATCTAAGATACAAGAGTAGTTCAGGTACAAAGTAGAATATGTAATTGTTCTTTGAGATAGTCTCATAGAATTAATAAGTAAATAAGAAATATGGGTTTATTTTATTTTTATATATACTAAATATTATTGAAATCTATATATTATTAAAATATAAATATTATTTAGCGCCAACATTTGTTTTTTATAATTTAATTTTTAGAATTCGCACTTTACTTCTTTAGAAACAAAACAAACTTTAGTATATGGTATGTATATTACCTGCCTTATTTTATTTCCCTTTAAAAAAAAAAAAAAAAAACCTTTTATCCTATAATATATATCCCTTTAAAATACATCCAAACCTTTTCCTTTCCCTTACTAATTCCTTCCCCTATTAATTCCGTTTATCATCTCAGTGACCGGAAGCGACCATAAAAATTGTAAGGATTCTCGGCGAAACCCCAAGCGTTGAATGCACGTGGCAAGTCCTGAAACCCATATAAAGTTATGCCCCTCTATATATAGTACATCCCCTCCCACACACACACACAAACACAAACACATATGGAAGGCGATATTAAGGCCAGGATTCCAGAGAGAGAGAAAGGGAAAACAAGAAGAATCCAAAGGAAAAGAGGGACAAGGAGCCACAACCCAGACAAGCCCAAAGCGTCAAGTTGTGAAGCTGTGTGCAAAAAATCATTAACACGCACACACACACACAAACACACCGAGTCCTTGCCGTCCTTGTTCCTCGTTTTCGGTGGGCGTGGGTGGTTGGCTGGGTGTCCTTTTGTGCGAGACTTGCTTAAATTACTTGGGTTTTTACATGCGGCAGTGAGGCACATTAACACTGTAATGTGCAAAAAGTGTTCTTCTGTCTGTGTGCCAGTCTGTGTGTGGGGGTGTGTGTGTCTGTGTGGGAGTGGAGTGGTTGAGGGATTGAGGGGGGGTTAAGCAACATGGCGTCCCTGTAGTTGTAGTTGTGGTCCGAGTGGAGCTCATTGCCATGCATAAAAGAAGCCTCTAATAAAAAGTTTATGCGTGTTAATATTAAAAAATTTTAAATATTTTTACTATGATCTTTTTTTAATTAAAAAATAATTTTTAACACTATTTTTTGCTATAATATTTAAAAATATAACAGGTTAACTAATACCAATACAAATACAAGATGAATATATACAGCAATACACATTTTTTTCCAGAAAAAACAAAACATTAATCAGTTGCAACTTTCTAGTTGGGAATTCTAACGTCAGCATAAGCGTTGTTATATTATTTATTTATTTATTTATTTCTTATATATATGTCAAGGTTATTTGTTTTATTATAATTTTATTTATTAATATTATTATTTGCTATTAAAAAGGAATAATAATTCAATAATAATAGATAGAAGAGACTTTTGTAATTTTGTTCTTCCCCAAAACCATCTAGGCTTTTAATCTTGTCTTAGTATTTTCCCCAATTTTCACCGCATAAACCACAACAGAAAGCCAAGGATCCCTTGGTGGGCGTCAGATACTTTTAGTTAAGATTAATTGTTATATATTAACATGGCGTCGAGTTACGAAGTCTGCGAAAACGAGCTATTTACAAGCTAAACGAAAGTTGACTTTGCCCAAACGACCACGAGAAGCGAAACGAGCTGAGTGGAAGCTGATGCTTCCACTGATGTTGATGTAAATGTTGTCCCTGGAAAATGGCAGTGAAAGTGTGCAGAGAGTGGGTGCTTTTCCTGCTGCTTCACTTTAATAAAGAGCAAAATATTTAAGGCTCCTAGCTGGCCTGTTTATGGCACATCTTCTCTCAGAGTACGTGTGTGCTGTGTGTGCGTTCGTTCTAGATTTATGTTTGCCCATTTTCATGTTTTATCATCAGCTGCGACTGCGTTTTGCGACTGCGGCATTGGAATTATTCATGCCATTCGCCATGTTACTCATACGCCGCGTATGAAAAGGGTTCCAAAATGGCTGCCATTTTGGCCTATTGCGTTTGAATTATGGGCCAAAAGGGTCCGCTCTGTCTGCCTTTGGGCCCCGCACTTTTGCGGTTTTTGCGTACTGCGGCCTCCTGGTTTTTATCTGGGAAAAATGGTGTTGGCCTTGCTTTTCCCAGAATGGAGCGGTAAATGTAGTTTAGAATGTGGTGCGAAAAGGGAAATTCTTTTTTTTTAAGATTTACAAAAGGGGAGAAAATGTAGGGAATGCTGGTGTATTTATGTCTTCTGGATTTTGTTTAGTAAATATGGTTCAAGGAGCTAAAATCAATATATAGCTAAGTTTCTGTAAGAAAAATGTGTACATCTTTCATCTATAAGTACAGTCTTTATATTTTTAAGCTTATTAAATACTATACATTTATATAAGATAAATTGTTTTAATCAACTTTTATAAATTTTTCTAAGTATTTTCTTTAGCATTTCCCCCTCGTTAACGTTTAACTTAAATTTCCTCCAACAACCCCTCTATTTTTATATCTCTTTCCATAAGAATTGATGGTTGCCAGTGACATCTTGGCATATGTTTTGAAGCCCAGAGCTTCCTGCCACTCCCCTTTTTACGAGCTCTAAGCTCTCTCCCCTCCGACATTTTCGGCAACTGTCGCATTCGGAACCACAAACAAATTTGTCTACGACTTTGGTCCAAAACAACATATTGACAGTCGTAACGGGAAGTCAATAAGGAAATAAGGAAACTCCCACCCCAAGCCCCTCGCGATATCGATATCCTCTCGCCGCCCACACTCAACGCTCTGTCACTTTGGGCGCAAATTTCGCCATTTCCACCCTCGCTAATGTGCAAATAAAAATGTTAAAAGGGTCCTGTAGCACTCAATTACACGCCCTGGTGACCATTTCCCCAACTCAACCCCCCGCCTCACGGGTTTTCCGCTGTGCGTGACTTCTGTGTGTGTGTATGTGTGTGGCAAGGATCCTTGCTGTGTAGAGAAAACATTATGGCGCGCGAACGGAAGTTGCCATCTTGTTGATGGCAGTTAAAGATAAGCGAAAGCGAACTCACACACAAAAAAAAAGTATAATGTAACAAAACCCAAAGCAGGACTCGGGTTTTTTTATGTGTCATGCCCTGCTTTTTAGGAGGGGTACATGGACTAACAATAGCTCAAAGAGTCCCTTATGTAAATATAAATAATATAAAATAGAAAATGAAAAATTCTACTACAACATAGCTAAAGAAAATAGTAAAGAGATTAGTAAATAATTTAAAAATCCATTCTCCTTGTTTCTGAATATGTAAAAACAATATTAATTGATGACTTTAATTTCTAATTCATGTTAAATATTATTTAAATTTTATTTTTATATTTAATTAATATTTTATTTCTCTCCAGCGTATCTACAACTCGTTGTCTTCAAGTTCTACAATTTTTGACTGCCTTCTATCTGCTTTTATAATTTTTCTCTGTTAGATTTTCATGCTTTTCCGCGCTGTTCGCTGCTTGGCTGCTTTTTATTGCCTGCATTTTATGTTATTTGTTTCTATTTTTTGTTGCCTTCCCTCCTAGGTCCTTTGTCCTGGTGCCTGCGACCGCCATGTTGGCAGTTATCTCTGCTTCAATTCCGGTTTCCTGTCCCCCCATCCCCACCATCGTAATCCTCCTTCTGTCTTTGGCATTTAAGTTTTATGGCTGTTTGCTTTGTTATTTCGCTGAATTTTTTCCACTTTGACGGTCGGAGGGGCTCTCCTAATTTGCAATTTTGTATGGAGACATGGACGACGACGCCTTAAAGCGGTTTTGTCATGTCATTTGGTAATTGGGTGGCAGCGGTTGGCACTTTATATATTTCGCCGCCAGTTGGCAGCGCTCTTTGCTTTTGCTTTTTTGGTCACACATGGTCACACTGGCCGTCGTCAGTGTGGGAGTGGCAAGGGAACCTCTTGCCACTCATCGGATTCGTTTTATTTGCCTGTCTGCTTAATTCGTGTCCCCCTTATTTGGGCAAATTAAGTGCCCCATAAAGTCCACATTTTTACAGCTCATAAAGCAGCCCACAAGTCGAACTTCAACGCGGCCGCAAAACGTTCGATCGGTTGTATAAATAAAAATATCCGTTTAAAAACAATAAATTATAATTAAATTATAACTTAAGCGTATGCTAATTTTAGGGGCAAAAAAAATACTTTCCAGCTCCCCTGTGGAGTTTGTCGTCGCATTCTCGCGATTCCTTTGGCGGCCCTTTGTGCGAAATCAGAAAATTAAACTCGTGCCCATAAAACTGACACATAAAATTTCAAAATTAAAATTGGCAAAATAAAATTTAACGAACTTTTAAAATTATCAGACAATTGCAGCAGGTTTCTTATCGGGTTAATAAAGTGTGAGATGGATTTAAGGTTGGGGTGTTTATTTTAACGTTATAAGTATATGGATTTTAGTTTCTTTTAATTTAATACTTTTAATTAAATACTTTTAAAATAATTTTAATAATTTTCCCTCCTATCACTAATCCATAATAGTATTTTTTTCTTATCTAATCCCATATAATTTATTCTTGAATTGCAATTTTACCACCCATAATTTCACTCTTTAACCCCAGACAAAAGCAAACAAAGATCTCAATTATGTTAATAAGTTTCACGCCCTTCCGCGAGATTTGGCAAGAGGCAAATCCTCACTGCACATCCCTTAATTCACCCCCCTAAAAAAAAGCAGACACTGACAGAGTCAGCATCCTTTCACCTTTCACCCCAGAAAAGCGGAAAATTTCACCAGCCACAAGGCAAACTCCATTCAACACCAATTAGGGATGATCATCGGAGCACGGAGCACGGAGCATACAAGGAGGGTGGCAGGTGGATGGATGACGGAGTTGAGTTGTCGTCGGTCCACCCCATTGGGGTGCCATTTGTTATTGAGTTCCGGACAGGAAAAAATACGAAAAAGAAACAAGTTGACTTCACTCCCCGAGTGTCATAAATACATCCCACAGCATAGACAAACAATCAACAATTTATGCGTCTGCGGGGAGAGGATGAGTGGGCCACTTGAGGTGGTGGCGGCGGGGGGTGGTCTCGAGGGTTGGATGGTTACAAGGCTGGGGGTGGTTTTTGGGTGGATTCCCTGCTAAATTGCTCAACAACGGGGGCGCATGTTAAACATGAATTATGAATTGTTATTGAGATTGATGTCGGTTTGCTGCTGTTGCTGCACTTGGAAATATTCTTATTAAGCAGAAAAAATTTAGAAAAGAAAATTTTGTCTTAATGGGAAGGTATTTTTTTAAGAAAATATATTTCAAAAAAATAATATTGCATATTTTTAGAGGCCTAAATGAGTGTTTCCTAGAAAATGCGAGAATGTGCTTATGAAGTATATTTTTATATCCATGTAAGCTCTGTTTAGGAACATTTTAAGGATATTTTATATAATTTAAATATTTTTCATGCTCTGACCTCCAATAATATTATTTGTCAACATTTTAATTTACAGTTTAAAAATAAAATAAATACTTAGTAGACACTTTAAGTATAATTTAGGTTATAATAAAAATTGACTTCGACTTTTCTTCAAGTGCCCTCCTATACAGTCATGATGGAGGGTTAGAAGCTCTCTCCTTCTGCTTCAAAACCAGCTTGGCTTTGTTTTGTGTGCGGTAATTTCATTGAAATCATGTTGAGTAATTGGTCCTGCTGCTGTTGCTGAATTTTCGGGGGGTGTCTCTGTATAAATAACTCCGGGGGGTGACTCCAGTCTGCAGCCAAAACCACCCACCATATAGCAGCAAGCCAAGCTCGAAGGATTAGGCCACCGCTTTATGCGGTTTGTATTTATTGCCCGTTTTGCCGTCACTTGTCCCCCGTAATTGTAATTGTGTTTGTATTTGTGTGCTACACATGTAACGCGTATCTGATAGATACGCCGGGGGTGGCAGTGCCCTGGCCTCTCTGCCAGTGGTTGGTTGTTTGCTAATTTGGGCATAATTTGTGCCTGTTTATTTACTTTGGCCACTTGGAATTAATTTTCTACAAATTGTGACAGCTATGCCAGCGATGAAGTTATTTTTTGTCCTTATAGGTTTACATATGTTAACATTGGTAATAGAGGAAAATAGGGAAAGGGGAGTATTAGGAAGTTGATTGGTTGATTTTTTTGGGGGATATTTTGGATAAGAATTGAATAAGGTTTTCTTTCTTTGATTTTTTTATTAAAATCTCACTTTCTTATACCTACTTTTCACATTTTAGATATTTCTTAAACATACACCCTTTTCCCTATTTGAGTTATCCCCACACACTTAGAAAACGTTCGTGTTGAAAAATGTGATGTTTAATTTCGCACATTAAAATCAAGAAATTATCAGACACATAAACCCATAAACCGCACACCGAATGCTTCGATTTCCTCCTCCCCGAGAAGAGGGGAGAATCAAGAGTCCAGACTGCGACTGCAGTGAGTAAGATTAAAATCTTCTCAGAATTGTTGTGTGGACAAAGCCAAGAGGCAGAGCCAGCAAAATGCTGCAACTTGGTGGCAGACAGGGTCCAAGTCAAAAGGAGTCAAATCGATATTGGAACTGAGAGACGGAGGCCAGACAGCCAACGACACTGGTTAAAATAAGGCACAGAAAAAAATATTTTAGAAAAAAGAAAATACAGAAATTCAAGCAATAAATATTCTATGAAATCAAAACATTTTTATGAAACATAAAGAAAATACTAGATCATTTCTCAATCACTCAGAAAATGTTTGTTTTGAGATACAAATTGTTCATATTTAATTTTTCTTGAATACTGTATACGTTTTTTATAAATACCTATTTAAAATAATTTTTGGTCTGTTTAGAAAACAAAACTAAGATAAATAAACGGGTTGTACAATAAAATAATATAAATAAATGACTATAAAATTGCTTAAGAAGTAACATAGGCATTTTGAAATATAATAATTCCCATAAATTTATATTTAATTTTTTTTATTTATTAAAATTTAAATTCCTTTTATTTTCCCTCAGTGCACTCAGCTCCACCGGAGACATTGGCATGTAAACAAATCGATTTGTTTCATTGATGACATTCTTGGCGAGATCTTTGCAAAATGTCATAAAGTTTATGACTTAAGTCTTTTGTTTGCCTCTGACTCTTGGCGGGGGGAAGGACAGGGGAACCCGGCTCGGTGTCTGCTGGAGATCCGCATCTGAGCCTGAAAATATCATTATTAAAACAGATCGAAGTGGAACCGAATCGACGGCAACCGGTTTGCCATTAAGTCGGGCAGGCTACCTAAACCTCCTCAACCTCCTGCTCCTCCTGCTGGCCTTCAGAACTGTCCCCAACCAGCCGCCCGTTTGGCATTCACACCTTCAAAAGTGTCATGCGTTTGGCATTTAGCAGGCATTCGCAACACTCACCTTTCGGGCTCTCGGACTGAGACTCAGACTGGGCACTGGGACTCGGACTGGGACTGAGACTCAGACTCGGACTTGGACTCAAACTCGCAGTCGCAGACGGACTCCGAGTCGTAGTATTTTTTGCGCATCCACAAATTTAACGATTAAGACGTGTTAAATTGTTAACAAGCCACTTGCAGTTATTGCCAATAAGCTGCAAATTTACGAGGCTTCACTGGGACTCCGGTGACTGTGAGTGTGACTCGGTGACTTTCTGGGTTTGGTTGGGTTACTTTTTTCCCCCTGTCTCTATTTTGCATATAAAAGATGCTTCCAGCTGCATTTGTCTACTGACTATTGGCTGGAGATTGCGATCTTAGCCGTCTCATTCTTTTTTTTTCTTCGCTGGAGGTTGAGGCATTTGAAAAGCGTGACAAGATCTGTGGGGTTGCCTTGTTTGTCAAGGGATTTTATGGTTAAATTCAAAGGAAGGGGAGATTATAACCCCATAAGGTAGACAATTTTAATATCACCATAAAGCAACTTATGGCACTTTTTTACTCAGAAGATAGATAGAAGAAAATTCCTTTCCTCTCAAATATAAATAATTTTCAATCACAAAATCACTCTAAAATCTGGTTAATTTCTCTCTTAACCACGACTTGTCTCCAATTTCCAGAGCTCAACCATTTATCGCTGAATATTTATTCCTAAGACTGCTCAATTTTGAACGAATATGGCTAGACAAAAAGCTATAGCCCCCGCTTATCCAGAGCTCAGTCCGTTTCAGGTGACAAAAACGCTGAAATCCCATCAATATTCAAGTAAATCCCCAAACTAAACCCGCTCATAGATCAGTCTTAGTTACATGCTTATTGCAGTTTAAACAGACACCGATATAGACATAACACTGCCGTTGAATGCCCACATCCAGATACATAAATTAGGGCAGTTCCATCTATGGATGTGTATAGAATTGATATCCAGCTAAGATGATATCCAGCTAAGATATCCATCAGTGCTTGGCCCGATTTTGTTATTTTTTTTAGGGGCGTAACTTGCATATAAACGGTGCTAATAACACATTTAAACTGGTCAACAAATTACCGTTTCCCCACATTCGATATTTTTTTTATATTTCGATATACGTTTAAATGTCTTTTCAACAAATTTTCATGCAAATGAGGTAGACATAAATGGTAAATCTCTTGGTTACTACGCAGAGTGGTGCTGAGTTGGGGGATTTCTAGATGAATTTGGTTTTTTTAGAGGGTTTTCTGGAACGGGCTTGGGGTTTTTGGTTGATTATTTAGAGAAGTAATTTTATTTGTTGCTTGTTTTTAATTTAAATACTTAAAAGAGATAGGAAGGAATACCTTACATATTTCTAAACTGAAGTACTTTACTTTTATATTATTTTAGAGATTTGCTTCAAACAATTTCATTTTATGTTCTGTGTTAGAAAATTGCCTATATTTTCGTTACTCTACAGATTATAGTTTTAGCTTATTTTGTCTAGATTTATCTAAAGTTTTTGTGACTTTTTTTTAGCCAATAGTTGACAGCACTATCCTCTCTCCCCTCAGAGCTTTATTCTTTTTTTTTGGGGACCCGGAACAGATGACCAGCATCTGGCTTAGACAATGCGACGACGGCGGTCCAACTCGGGCGGTCTCATTTGTCGCGGCCAGTTTCCAACTTTTCACGAAAACTTTTCGGCCATAAAAAGTGTCAGCTGAAACTGCTGAAAAGAAATTTTATGGTACCAAGCCCGGGCCCCGAGACAGGGGAAGTTGTATGCCATTGTCCGGATATTGATTTCCAAAAGGTGTGACGACCTCTTTTGTGTGTGTGCCCCAAAAGATACGATAACGCTGGGGGCGATTTATGAATGAGAGATCCAAACGCGGATACTTTATAGACACCGAGTCTGGACCCGGACTGACTGGGTGTTGTTGTGAGTCATCCCAGGGTCCAAAACGATTTGTTTTCCCGCTGCGCGTTTGTCTGTGAAAGTGTAATATTGTGACACTTTTGATTGTGTGCCCCGCCCTGACTCTCATTAGAATCAGAATGGAAATGCTAATACTGGCTTTGAGCCACGCTTAGCATCCGTAAATGGTTCTATTGGGGAATATTGCTGCATTGCTTTCCAATTAGCAGAGCAAAGCCAAAATTTATGTTGCATTTATTACATAATTTGTCCAATTTTATGTCTCCCGAGGCTCAAGTGCGAGAGTTTTACGAGCCACGAGTTTCCTTGTCTTGTCTCCTAGCCAAGGTTTTTCCAATTTCAGTGCCGGATTAACAGGGATTTTCCTTGCTGAATGCTGAATGCTGGAACTGGAGCTGCTGCTGGAGCTGCTTCATTCCAATGCCATTCGCCTTCGTTTTGTGTGACGACATTTTTCAATTAAGAAAGGATCAGAAGGCGCTTAGTAAGGCAGTTTGCCTCGAGAGCTCTTCCTTAGCACAAGCTGGCTTTTAATTAATTACTCACTCTGGCGTCCTTACTCGTCCTGCTCGTCGAACTTTTTGGCAGCTGCAACTTAAAGTAGCTGCCAGGAGAAGTTTGAAAAGGGTTTGCAGCAGCCTCCCTATTGATTATTATTTTATTTTATGCCTAGTGCCATGCATGTTTTTGCGTAATTTCCCTGCCTGTTAATATCAATATATTATCTAAGAGTAACAGTACACCGGCTGCGACTAATCAAGGCATCTTGAACTGTGTATTTAGCAGCGCTTAGCAGTTAGAACTAGCTGCCTGACTAGGCTAAACACACTAATTACTGAAATGGCCAATTACGGCGAGCAATTTCCGAGTCTCTCTCTCATCTAACATCGCAAATCAGTAAGTTTTTTTGCTGTATTATTTTTTTTTGTTCAATTATCTAATTAACTTGTTAACAGTTTCTCAATAGCGTATACTCGATATATGCATATAATAATTGCCTCGCTCTGGTGTGTGCACCTCATAAACAATTAGCGACATTGGCGACTAATTCGAAGCCACGATTTCGTATGTCGTCGCATATTAAATTAATTACACATCCAGAGAGATTAATAAAATGTGAATATTAAATATGAATACGAATAGCTAAGGTGAATGGCAAGGCTTGAATGCTTAAATTAACGTACTTAGGGGCCGCGTAATAATTAAGAAATTTACAAACGATTTATCAAGTTAATTAAACGTTGGCAGCCGTTGGGTTTCATTATAGAAACGAAACGAAACGAAGCAGTGATAGATGGCCAATGATCGAAATCATTTCACACGATCACATGATTGAGCGGACATCGGTGTTATGGCCGCAAATAAATAAAGAAATAACGAAATAACGAAACTTTCTGCCGATTGTGATTGCGGCTGTTGCTAATTTGCCAACTACTTTGGCGAAAGCTGTTCGACTTTGAATCCCTACTGGAATATACATATATTTATGTGCTATTGCCAAAGTGAGAGTAGCCGCTGAGCCTGAGCCTGAGAAGACAATGAACTCTCGGCGGGAAATTGAAATGAAAATGGCATACTGCCAGCGATTGGAGCAGCAGATGCCTGTAATTAAGTAAATGTGGAAATTATATGTTAAAAACGCGAATAAAAAACGGCTGCTAGAGCGATTGATCTATGATTGAGTGCATAGAAATTGTTCGTGAGAGTGTGCGGGTTGAGTAAGCAGGCTAAAAAATTATGAAATTGGGTTTCATTTTACAGAAAAAATTTATGTAGGAGATTGATAGTTAAAAATTGGGTTGTAAACTTATTATTAACTATTTTATAAACGATAAAATCTAATAAAGAGCTAGTTTTTTCTCAAATATCATATGTTTAGATTGTTTAAAAGCTTAGCTTGTCATTCGTTTAATGTTTTGTCATGGTATAAAAATACATTTTCAAGACAATAATGAGCTCGAGGTATTATAGAGAACTATTATTAATTTTATCCGGTTTGACGAATAATATTAAATGTTTTTAAACAAAAAAAAGTAGCTTGTTTATTTATTTGAACACTGTATGCTTAATTATAAACTAAGCTACAGGATACGTCTTTATCCAAATACATGTTTTAGCCTTTTTAAATTCTTGATTATTTTTAGAACATTTTTTATTCTAAGTAAGCTTTGCCAGATAATCAATAATGTAAATATTCCAATAAGTAGCTCGTGAGTAAGTTTATTAAATTATCTGTAATATATCCCAATCTTTGCTTTATTTTCCTGATTTTTTTTTGCCCGACTTCCTGATAATTCTTTAGCTTACAGCACATGGCTTCCCACTCAGGTTCTTTCTGCAGCCATAATCATCATCATTACAGACGCCAAATGCTTTTAGTCATCTGTTTTTCCCTCCAAGTTGCCTCTTATTTTTCCTAAGGAAACCGAAAACCAAAAATCAAAAACCAAAAACTCAAAAAAACCAAACCGATAAGCAAAATTAAGCGCATTTTTGAGATACTCGCGTACTTGGTGGCCCCATTGAAAGCTTATCGAGAGGAGCAGCTGAAACTAAATGCCGGCGATAAAACTAATGAAAATGCGTTTTCTAATTGCACATTAGGCAAAGTGAAACGATTTTCCCTGTAAGTGGAAATCCAGGGGCAAGAAATCAAAATCAGAAATACAAAAATGGAAAAACCATCCGGTGGCAAGAGATCTCAAGTGCAGCTTCTGTTTATAGGGCGCACGTGTGTTGCCTGTCTTTTTGTTTTCAATTCAATTTTTCTCCTTTTTTTATTGTGGGTGTGCTCTGTGTATTGTGTGTTGTTGTGGACTTTTTGATGTATCGTGCTGGGCTTGGATTTCGCTTTTTTGTGCCGTGTTTTACGCACCAATGCCCCCGCCATTAATTTTAATTTGTGCGTCAAACGTAAACGCAAAACGCCTTCGTCTCGTGTTTATTTAGCGGCTGGTCAGTGCGAGCCAAAAAGAGATGGCTGCAACGAAAATAAAAGAGAGAGATAGATGGGGAGATGGGTAAAAAAAACAATTGCACACAATCATTTTCAATTTAATGTCATTATGTGCAATTTGTCAACAATGTCCACAAAGCAGTCAGTCAGCCATGTGTCCGTGATTTGCCTACTAGACAGGGGTGGGGTTGAAGGGGATTTTAGAGGGGATCTAAGCTGTTTTGGTTGGGGTTTTGAATATTATACAATTTATTTGAATAAGATATATTAGTTGTTATGTAATCAATAATGTGTTTCCGCCATTTATAATATTTATTTTTAAGGTAGATTCTATTAATATATTTATTTTCCACATATATAAAAATATATATATTTTTTTAAGACCCCCCTACACCCGGAAAAATACCGCGAAAACCGAGACGCCGTTCTCCTTCAGAAATTGGTATGCTTAAATATGGAACGTTTGTACCATTTGTGTCTTAATATGATACCGATTGGTCTTAATTGTCAAAAATTAAAAAAATATTTTGAAATATTTTTAAAATTTTTGTATTTTTTATACATTTAGAACAAATCCCCACACCAAAAAAAAAAAGAAAAAATAGCCGTGATAAATTTATTTAATTTAATAATATGTTAATATGATGTTATTGTACATACTAATGTATGTTGAGTGTTTATTGTTTGCTGATAAAATATGACAATCTAATACAATGTATTTAATTTAAAAATTTTAATTTTATTAAAAAGATTAAAAAAAAAAAAAAAAAAAAAATAAAAAAAAGAGGTGAATTTAGCAACCGGAATTTTGGTTGCCTTTGACTATAGTTCGGCACCGAATAGCGTGTGGTTGGTGCTGTCGGTTGTTAAACTCTGAGGGGTTGTGTGTGTATAAAATATTGTAGTATGGTTTTATAAATTTAATGAATTTACTACATTAACATAATATGATAAGTAAGTTTGATAAAAATTAAAAATTTTTTTTTTTGTATAAATGAAACCAAAATGTTGGCTGACCGTTTGTTCTTAAACTTAGACTGTTTGTTCTTAAATAAATGTCTTAAAATAAGACTTATTTTTAAATGTAGAAAAAAAAAGGTGTTGAAGAAGAAATTGGTTTTAGAAAAAAAAATTTTTTCTTTTTGTATTTTTAAAACTCTCAAAAATGGATAGGGTACGCCCCTGACTTCATGCAAATGACCAGAGACACCATTCTCCGCATCTCCCAATCGAAATCCCTCCCATTTCTATTGAAATACACCATTTGGGGGACTATTGTTTGCTTATTTATGCTGCTACTCTTTCTATCCAACGAATTCGTGACGAAAAGTGATTGAAAGTAAACAATAAAAGCGACACTCGCCTGTCACTTTCCACTTCCCATTTCCACATCCACAACAACCACCTCCAAATCCTCCATCTAAAACGGGGAATTTCTTTTGGGGGGCACTTGACTCTCTGGCTAACAATTTCTACTTACTTTGCCAGGCAAATTGGCCAATTGCGATTGGTAACAGCCGCGGCCGACATGCCGAACAATTTAATTCAATTAAATATTTTTTCGTTGACTGCCTGTCGTTTGTTATTTAGCGACAGTTGTTGCTGCCTCCGCCTCCACCTCCGCGGCAATTGTTTTATGTGAAATTTGTCACACTGTCATGTGCGTTATATAACCAGACAGGGACTGGGTGAGAGGGGGTAGCGAGGAGGTCAGGGAAGTCGCCAGGTGGACAATGGACAATTTGCGCCACTTGAATTATTCAAAATTTCAATGCAAAATCGCGAGAAAATTAGCCCTGCCATCGGACGAAACAGGCGACTGACTTTGGCAAGTCTTTAAAAATTCATTGCCGATTTTCCATGCCAGTTTTTTCCAGGGAAAACTAAGCAGGGAAACCAAGCAGCTGCTGGTCTGAGTCTCGCAGTAAATTGGATTTTCGGGGAAGACAAATCTAAAAGTAGTTCTTGGGAAACCAACTAAAAGCAAGTAATTTTGGATTGGCAAATGTGGGGGAAAACTATAAAATTATAGTATATAGAAAGCCTGCGAAAATTCTCAGGAATATGTATAAATTATATTCGCTAGTTCTATAACCTATAACCTGTAACCCCTCTAAACACACACTTAACAGTGACTTAACTAAGCTCATTAGGCAACTTCCGCTGTTCTCTGTTGACCCCTTGAGCCCGCATACCAAAAATCAAACATTATTATTCTTGTTCCACCCGATTTAAATCCCCAGAAAAAGATTCCAGATGATCAAGCCCATATCTAAGGCACACACAGACCCCTTGACTTCCATATAAAATCACCTGTGGTGTCAATATTTCAACACTGCCAGCGGTGTTGAAGCTCTCTGTCTCCGATGTGGATTTTTTGTAAATATATTTTGTTTTGGGAATTTCTCTTTTTTGTGTGGAACAGATTTGTGATTTATTGATTGAATTGAATTAATCAACAAACTTATGAGTCAATATATTGTTTAAACAAAGCCAGACACAAAGGAGAATAAAACGAATGCAAATTAATCATATGCCCAGATCATGATCGAAGATCGGAGAAGTCTGCTGCTGCTGTTTCTCCTCTCTTTTTCTCTTTTTTTCTTCTCGGTTTTTTTCTTGATTTTTTCTCGTATTCTCCGCTGCTGACGAACTAACTGACAGTTGTTTGACATGCCCCAGAGTCAGTTTCATTCGAAAAAAGAGGGGGCCAGAAACAATTAACTGAAACAAGTTGTAATTTTTTATGGAAATGCGAAAAACAACGACAAGACAAATAAGAATAATATCAAATCGAGTCGAGTCGAGGCAAGTGGGTGCAGCATATGGCCCGTAATTAAAAGGTTAACTTGATGTAACTATTACCTGGGAAAGGCACTCGAAGAAAATATATGTATAAATGAAAATTGAAGAGTTCTAATGGTAATTTAAATGCTTAAAATATTTATTATTCATTTTTTTTTTTTTTTTTAAATAATTTAAATAATTTTGGGCCTCTTTAAGATATAGTTTCTAGGAAATGTTCAATTAAAGAAATTAAACCTTGATACCAAGTACATAATATATAATTTTATGACTGTATATGATATAGTTTTCAAGAAATGTTCCATTAAAAATATTAAAACTAAGAAAGAAATACATTTTCTTCAAATTCTCTTATAGATTTCTCTAATACAAACTTACTTTCTCTTTGGAAGCTTTAAAACATCAGTAAAATATCTTTCTAAGTGTCTCTAAATATTCCCTCAAAAACTACGATCGAACTGCAACAGTTTCTGCTATTTTTCTGCTCCATATCCGAAGACCCCTCTACCCTTTCCCTCCCCAGAGCATTCTGTCCGCTGTCATCTTTGACATTTGTACATTGTAAATGTTGACACTTTACCACACACCACGACAAGGCATCGGGGAATGATCTTGTTACGGTTACATGAATGATCACCACAAATTGGCATGAGGAAGCCAGAAAATTGTCGCCTCGACTAGCTTTCCTCGGGGAGTTTTCCATTGACACCTCGCAGGCTGTCGCAGCAAGTTTTTCCCCAAGACCGATGAGGTGGAAGGCCCGCTGCTTTTATTTTTGTGTGTATTTTTAGGTGCGATCGTGAATGACTTACCGTCTGAATGAGTGAATGATGAGCAAATTTATCGCGGCATTGTGTCAAACTGTTTTTGGTTTTCAGTTCGCTTTGGCGGTGTGTGTGGGCCTCAGACTTGAGATGGGGAAAATGAGATTTTTGTAGGAATATATGTATAAGTTGTACATACATATGTGTAGTTCCTCCAGCTTGTTCTGCTTTGTCTGACAAGCGTTTAATTATTTTGGCTTGATTGCGACTTTGTCTGTATATAAGGAAGCCGATTCATTCATGTTACTTGAAGTTGGAATGTTTTGTGTTGCAGTGTCATATCAGTGACACAAAAGCAGCTACTCTGAGAGTGAAAAGGTGTGCCAGTATTTTTTGAGGAAAAGATGAGCGATTTAAACTCTAATTTAGACAGAATAAATTTCTAAATATTATTTTTAGAGACTTCAAAATAAATTTGAATAAAAAGCAGCTGAATTCAGAATTTAAGTCCTATCTTTATTGACTTCTATTCAATATTTTTCTTAATTTCGAAGCCTAATGTTCGTATTTTTTACTCAATCATTTTTCTCACGTTCCCAGCTCGATTGGTTAGCCGTCATCTCTCTGCTTTTCAGGGGCTGCTCCTTCAAAGTTTAGCCGCCAACGCCCCCAAAACTTATGGACCCTGCCCTGCCCCATGATTGATGGGCATCTTGCGTACAAATTAACACTGGAATTACTCCTCATGCACTGCAGGCCAAGTTCGGCAAAGTTCCAAGCCTTTTACGGCTCCACCCTAAAAACAAAATAAAATATTTCAAAAAAATAAGAAAAAATTCCTTTAAAAAAAAACGGAAGATGCTTTTAAAATAAAGCCGACTTTCAATTAGTTAAAAACCCCAAAAGACAAAAGGCCGACATAGTCAAGAGTTAATGAGACGACGACTGAGTCTACCCCAAGGTGCAATCGTGACTGTGTTTGAGTCTCTGGATGAGTCATGAGTCTTTCAGGCAGCATGTTAATTATGAATATGCAACTAAATCATTACATTTTAAGCCAATGTCAAAGGCGCAGCTGGATATTCTGATTAATTGCCGTTCGTTTTTCCCTCGTTTTCCTAGCTCTTGTGGCTCTGGCTCTCTCTTATTAATTACTATACCGATCCTGATCCTGATCGTGATCCCTTTCCTGGCCACAGATCGCGAGAATATCTCCGGGAGACGCGTGCTCAAGGCGTGAATACCATCGTCAACAAGCTAGCACCTCTCGCTCTGAATTATTGCTGAAATATTTGCTGATTTATTGGCAGCAGCCTCCACTGGGGCTTGTTGCACTTGGCACGCCATATGCGTGTTTTTTAAGGGACACTTGGGGAGCGAAACTGTAGATCACTGGGAGAAAAAATTACCCAGAAACAAATAATATAGAAAAATATGGGAATCTGAGATAAATTGTTGCTTAAGTATTATTTTTATATATTTTTATATGTAGGTAAATCAGGATCTCAAGAGAGATAAAATGACCAATAAGATACATAACGCCAAATGATTTTTAAACTATGAGCAAAGCAGACTGCGTAACGCATTTTTGTTTAAAGTCTTTGATTTAACCTTCTGAGAGTTACAATTCCTTTGCTTCTCCTTTTTTAAATACATAAAAAATGCAGTCCTAACCATATCTACTTTTATTAAATTTAATTAATATTTATTACCAAGCAAAACTTAACTCTAATTATCTCAATTTAGTATCTAGTATAAGCCTTTTTTCCACCAGTGCCTTGTGCAACCTTGTTGCAATTAGTTTTTGCATCACCACCCAGCGAGTAACCGTGGCGTATCGTCTTACCTCTTGGGCCAACCTTGAACTGGGCTCACATCTGAAGGCCCTAAATCTGGCTCAGAGAGGTAACTACTCTTTTTTCAGTCCACTTTTTCCCCTCTTTGGCCATTGAGCCGGATGACGCGACTTGGCAGCTTGGCAACTGCAACTGCAAGTCGGTTCAGTTCGGGCAAACTTCCGTGTAATTAAGTGGCGTTCACAATGCGCTCCACCACCCATTGTGTGCTGGATTCCAGACAGAGAGACCTGAAAGGGAGACGGGCTCTGGGTAGAGATCCTCCTCTCAGGCTCCCCTTCTCGGGACCCCACACACAAATTCTTTGTGAAGGCCCAGACAAGCGAATGCACATGATTTCAACGAGGAGCCGTCGTCGGAGAACTGGATTTGGGCGCCAGTTAGGCCACAATGGGTGAAGAAGGCCTCTAACAAGGCTGAAAAAGAAGTTAAAGGTAGTCTAGAGGATGGGTATTTATGGTATGGAAAGTATTTAAAGCTTTGCGAAGATAGCAAATAGAAATTCAAGTGAAAATATTGAACATTTTTAAGGTTCATGCTCATAAAAAATATTTCTTGGGAATTTCTAAAGAATTCTAATTCTCTGTATATTCAAACATTTAGGAAAAAGAAGTCCATTAATTGAAGTTTACCAACCTGAAAAGCTTTAAAAAATCTGTAAACTCTGTAATATAACTTTTACATTTTTAAACAATTTTTAAACACTTAATATTTAGGTTTTTCTGTTAAAAGAGTTCTTTAAATTTATTATTACTAATCTTAAGAGGCTCTTAAAAATCTCTCAACCCTCTCTTAGAGTACCCAAAAGATTTCTCAGCAATAGAGACCAAGATAGATGGCCAAGGAATCCAACCTCATGACATAGTCATTCAACCGGAGTCTCTGGAAATATGATAAATGGGGCGCTAACTCCCTGGCTCTCGGCTTCGCTCCTTCTCTCCTCTCATCCAAAAATCTAGTTGCCATTCTATTGCCAAAGTCAGGCTCCACTTGAAGCTTCTTCTTCTGCTTCTTCTGGGGGCCTGTAATTTGAGGCCATTTTGGTGCCTGGCCACGAAATAAAGTTGTCAGCTGCTCCTTTGCACAAAATGCAAATGATGGCAGACAGAGAGCTCTCACAGTCACAGTCTGCTGTTAATTTTTGGTACGTGTCTTGCAAATTAGACTATCGTGCTCCATCTCCTCGGGCCTGCTGAAAACTTCCTAGAGTTTCAATGCCATTTAATCGAAACTTTGAATGCCAACCGGTTGCCACACACAGCAACTAAACCAGAAGCGGGAAAGGAACAAGTTTCGATCGTATCCAGGCTGGATCTGGGTTTATCTATTTAGAAAAAATATGGTAGAGGTGTCCAAAGTGGGGCAAATAAAAATCTATTAATATAGATTTTCACTTGACATAGAGGGAACAACTTTATACAAAAGATTATAGAGAAATCAAACCAATTTCGTGTTTTATGAAAATTAATATCGAAAAATATGGTTTGGGGTTTCTGGTTTTAAGAAAATTAATAAGAAAGTTTTATATATTACAAAAATTACGAAAAATATGACCAGAAACTAAACTATTTTTTATTTTAATTAATCCTTAAAACGCCTAACTACCTTTTGATATTACACCCAAAAAACAAACCCTTGGTCATGTCATATGGACAGCTCATTAACGCCAAAGCCAAATGCCATAGACAGTTCAACTTCTGAACCCTTTGACACAACAGAAGTGCCTGTGTACTTGGCACTTTTATGGATATAGCTTCTATCGATTGCCAGCTATAAAATCGATCATTAGCGCTCTTAATTTGCAGCGACGAAGAGTGCGGCGCGTTGATGGCAACGCTTCAACAGTTTCTGTTTTTATGCACCGAGAAAAATGATTATTAAAAAAAATAAACTTAATTAATGCAAAATATTAAATATAATATTAAGACCGAATTTTTCCTCCTTAATATAAGCAAAATCAAGTTAAATTTATAAAGGAAAACTTTATTAAAATGTTCTAAAGAATGAAATATATAAAAGCTTTTTAAAGAATAATTTAGTGGCACATTTTACCACAACAAACCTAATTTTTTTTTAATACTTAATAACCTTGTAATTAATTTTCTGTGTATTAATACCAGTTCAATTTCCACTGAACAGCGGAAAAAGGGTGCAACGGTCATAAAAATTAAAAGCAAATTACGAACAACTGCACAGCAGTTAACTCGACGATATTAGCACAGTTCGCGGCGGGTCGATAATGCTATGGATCGATCGATTGACTGAATGACACCGAACCTGGCGCTGACCAAGCGCGACCTTTTGTCACTTCATAGATGGACAGGGGTAGAGGATTTCAAGGGGGTGGGGTTCTATTGAGAGAATGGCGAGGTGATGGACGCACCTTAGACGCTGACGCCGACTTCCGTTTGGCATTGAAGCGCAACCGTTTCAATTTCATCGAAAGAGTTAAACAAGTAGGAAGAACAAAAGGGGGGAGAGATTGAGACTAGGTAATACCCATTAAAATTAGATTTATATTTTTATATTTTATAATCCAATACCCTTCAGCAACAATTTATCTATAGGCACTCTAGACAAATTAAATAAATACTTTTATTTTTCTTCTCTTGATGGTTTAATAGAGGATATTTATTTATATTTTTCTATAAATATTAAGTGGAGGTTTAAGGCTTTTATAAAGGTTATTTTTCTATTTGTTTTTCATTAGAATCAGCCTTATATATCCTTCTAGAAATACCCTGTATTCTGTGAAAGAGTTACACACGATGGCAACAATTTGAGTGCCTAATGACGCAGAGTAATGAAGTCGCCGCCGCGCCCCCAAAATGAAGAGTCTGTCTCGGAAACCCCGACTAAACAGCATTGAGAGAAAAATATGACTTCAATTGGGCAATAAACTTTACCAGAAAAGTCAAAAGATATTCTGGCAAAAGTAACTATAAAAATGTTTAATTTTAAGATTTGATTTCCTTTTTCAAGTACGATTTTCTTCAATGCTTCTATACACATATTCCACATATTTTATTAGGTTTATCTCTTACTGAAAGAGCTTATTATTTATTTGTAATTATATTTCTATTCCCCCGAATTTTTCTCAGTGCCCCCAACCGGACTTAACCCAACCCAACCCCTTGTTTTTCGCGCTTGATGTGCCGTTGATTTGCTGCCTTCGGCCCGGTAGTCGCCGAGTCTGGTGCTAAAAATCGTCACAGCTGCGCAACATTTCGAATTGAATGACTTAATGTGCTGCATTGTGTCATCAATATCCGCTCGGATCGATGGGGTTATATACACTCGATTCTGTGTTCTCGTCCCAGGGTCAACTGTCCGTGACAAAAGTGTGAATTTCGCCGGGCTTGAACGCCCACTTGAGGCCCATAAAAAGTCTGTATCTCTCTCTCTGTCTCCTTCGTCGCTATATCTTCTCCAACGGATTAATCCTTCCAAGCGAGTGACATTTGACAGTCAGTCAGTGTCAAGTCATCAATATGTACTTAGGCCATTCCATCACCTCGATAAGGCGAAGAGAGCACAAACCTCTTGCCTCGCCTTCTTGGCCTTCTTTGCTCTTTGTTCCCTTTGGGGTAATCCTTATGTAAATCTGTCAAATTAGTTGCGATTAGTTCAAAGTGAAAAGTAGTTGCCAGCTCTTTGAGCCAGCAGCTCTCACACACGAGCCGACATCAGCGGGCTGAGCGGATTTTCCCGTCCGCTCGACTTGTTGATGGAAAACTCTTTGATTTTTGGCCTCCACTTGGGAGGGAGAGAATGATTTTAATGGGGTTAAGCTGGTGTGGGAGTTCATGAAGGTGGGTTAACGAAGGGAGTTTGAACTGGGGACGTAGAGGAAGGGTTAAGGAGGAGAATCTGAGTTGGGAAAGGGTATTCTTGAAGTGTTTATATGGCCATACCCTGACAGTTTTAGTCAGAAATTTTTAAGCAGGGAAAAACTAATTTTCGACCCTTCAAATCATATATATTCTTAGTTAGTCAACGTAGTTACCATGAAATAGTATACAATTCCCACGGCGAGCTAAAAACCGTGTCGCAATTGTCACAGCCAATAAAATTCAATTTTCATTTAAATTAATTTACAAATTCCCACGTAGGCGTTTGTATATAAATATAATAAACCTCCAGGAGTCCTACCCCAAAAGCCTGCCCAACTTTCAAGCTAATGCCAAACAAATTGCCAGCAAATCGAATTGCTTAAAAATCGAGTGATAAAAAATAAGGGAATCACGCGACTTGCCGTCTGCCGCAACTAACTATTTCAATTTGCGGGATGGGAAAAAAAGCCAGGCAGGCAGGGGGAGAGAGCCATAACCTAACCAATTGGCAACACCAAAAGCGACCCTCGCACAAAAGTCCTCGTAACGAAATGCACGGAAATACAAACAGACACAAGGACGACAGGCTCATCATCAGTGGGAGTGGAAATATATATCGCGATATCCATAATGACACTTTCCGCCGCTGCGCAACTGTGACAAAATTAATTTTCAACTTGACTGCATCCGGACAGGACGAGGATTTGGGCCTGGGATTGGGAATGGGAATGGCATTGGTATCCTGTCTGCAGCCTCGCCCGCCGTCTGTTGACGATAATGAGACCATAGATAACGCAATTTTATGTTCCACCCGAATTTCACAAATAGTTGCGCGAATTTTACCCAGTCTACGACGGTTTAAGCACTGAGAAAAAATATTTGAATAATATTTTCTATGATTTTATAATCAAAACTAATTTATTCTTCATTGTAGTCACTCTTTAACCCAGTGAAATTTGTACCTTTTATGTTCTAAAGTTTATAATATGTTTTACTAGCTTATTATATGACCTTCAGAATATTTCAACAAATATTTATATAATTTTTGATCCTAAGACATATATTTTGTAATATATAAATTAAATATACAATTATATTTAAATAAATGCCAAATTAAATTATTTAGCTCTCATGAAATCAAAGGAAAAAATACCTTTTTCTCCTAGTGCACATGTGTCCAAATCCGTGTCCCTGGTTTTCTGGGTTTCCCTATGCCTGGAGTCCGGGTGCAAAGCACTCACAAGTCAACAACCACGGCCACTTCCACCCCTTTTCCGCCCCTGAACCCGGAGTCGCAACTGTAATGGACTCTCGGCCCTAGGGCCAACGCCACCGCACTGACAAACTGTTCCGCTAAATAAATCACGATTCATGATTATCGCCATGAAATCGAAATTTTCTGCTTTATTTTTCATGCCTCGGAACAAGTTATCTAATATGCTTTTAAACGGAAAAGGGGGAATTTTGGTAAGGGAAAGCGCAGTGGCTTAAACGAATAGCTGAATTATTGATTTAGGTTGCGAGTTGCGAGTTAGTTCAGTGAGGGAATTGGAAAAGGGAATTAGCTTTAAGAGATAATAAAATAAATTAATAAATAAGTATTGTACCTAAATATATAAATTTAAACCTAAACAAGCAATTTAAATAAAGACTACATTTTAAAATGTTGTTTGTGTGTGAAGAGGATTGCTCTGAAACTGTCACTGGAAAAGAGTGTCTGACCTACAAATTTCTTTCTGAAAATAATATGTTCCCAAGAATATTTCCTCTATAATTCAGTGACCTTTTTAACTAAAAAATAATTGGTAAATACAAGTAATAACAAGGCATTGTATGTTTTTTTTAATAATAAAATATTCTTAAGGTTCAAGAACTCGGCTAATTTTGCTATACTGTTTTCATGAACTCCAATTAACTTTTGCCTTTGGAGACAGTTAATGTCAAGGCTGATTTGAGTGCAGTCAAGTCGGGGTTTACCATAACAACAGAGAATCTGAATCAGAATCTGAATCAGAATCAGTGACAAATCCTGAGAAAGTCACTCGGCCAAACAATGCAACTCATCATCATAGCAGGGCGATGTGTGTGATGTGATCATCCCCCAAGGAGGAAAGCAACCCTCAACAAAAAAAAATATATATACAATAAAACCAAAGGCAACCGCAAACACAAGCCCGTACTGATGTCCTGTCATATTTGCTCATTTAACGGGCTGACACATCAATGTCACATCAAACGGCCAACCAAAAGAGAGCCTCCGGCTGACAGCTAATCCAATGGCAATTATAATGCCGTAACGGCCGATCCTTACTCCGATTCCAGATGCAGAAGAGGCTGCTCTACTGGTGCGAAGGAAACCCTCAATTCCCTCTAATTGAAGCTAAGCAGAACCAGCACATTTCCCTTTGTTTTTCAATGCGCGGAAAGTGTCAAAACTGACATGACAAGGCGAACGAATCAAAAATAAGGGAAATCACAAGCGCAATAATCAGCAGAGCGCTTTTTGTAGGGGCGTGATTTTCGTGTGGTTTTTCCTGCGGGGAGAGAAGGCATCATTTTCGGACACTTGACATGCATATGAAAATTCTGACACGTCAACGCGAGAATAGGGCTTTCCCTGGCTAGTAATTGGAAACGTTACTAATTCCAGGGATGGTTTTGGGGATTCCCCCTTAAAAAAAATAGAACTGATTGACACATTTGACTAAAGTGGCGATTATACGAGTGTGTGTCTCGGTAATTTCCATTTCCATATCACTCATTGTGACAGCCATCGCTTCTTCGTATATCAATTGACAATTGCCGGTGTCTTTTGAGGGGATTTTCCTTATTACCATATCAAAGGAAACGAAAAACTCGGGGAAAAGTGTCATTACACACGGGGGCCAGATGGGTGGTCGGTTGGTGGCAGAAATGGGGTCACCAATTAGAGGAAAACCTCAGTAAATCAATCACCTCGAAGTGGTTAAGACACTGGGGAAAAATATATACAAAATTCCGAAATATATCTGAATTTATATATTTATTTATCTGAATTTTAGAACAGGCTTGTATATAACTGAAAGAGTTTGGAGTACAAACGATAGCAATGTTTTGCTAATGAGTTTATTGAGAAGAAAAACCAAACAGACTGTAAAAACCACATGGTCCATTTGTCACCTAATTAGAATATTTTAAACTGAAAGTACTTATAATACTTGTTGCAGGATATTAAATAAATAAATCATAACCTTAAATAATAAAATATCTTTAACTATTTTAAATTGTCAACTTCTCCTTATAAAGACTTTTAAGTCTTTTTTCTATTGGTATTTTCCCTTCTACCAACCTTCGTTAGCCTCATTCCTTCCTCGTTGCTCTTCCAACTTCTGGCTAAGAAATAAATATAAAAAAATCCCGTCTGGCTGTCGCTACAAATGCCAGTCCAATTTGTTACAATGCGTTACACTCATCCGACTGATGTCTGACTTTGTTTGGCTCCAACTTGCTACGCATTCCAGGAGCTGCACAAGGTATCTCCACCATGTTGGTGGCAGCTTCGTTTCGCTCTGCGGATCGGATTGGATCGGATTGGATAGCCGGGGAGGATCAGTTTATTTTTGTTGTTTTTTTTTTATGTAGAAGGAAGGAGGGGATACGGACAGAAATCCATTCATCAGTGGCAAATTTGTTGGTGGTATGAATCCATCATGTTGCCAGTGAAAGATCGTTTGTCGCTGATCATCAGCTTAAAAATCGCGCAAATGACGAGCGTAAGACACGAGATGTGGTACCCATGACGGTGGCTCTGGTGGCTCAGCGGTTACCAACTTAAGCTGACAACAACATCCCAGTGCCAGCCGTCAGGGAGGAGGAGCAGCGGGAGAAAGCATCCGCAGATCAGTCTGTCGTTTTAACTGGTTTCAGCTCGCAGTCGGAGTGTGCGTAAGCTAATGAGAAGTATGGATGTAGTTGCTCTACATGGGTCTGGGGTTTATTTTTGGAGCATAGAAGTAATATATAAAATTATAAACAAATAACTCAAATATAATTTAGTTAAATTTGCTTCATTTTATATGAAATATTTATCTATAAAAATATTTGTACTATATTTAACTTCTTTCTTTTTGTAGCTCATTTAGAAAACCACTCTAGTTGAACACTTTTTTCGCTTAAGAGCGTGGCTGCTGCTTTTTTGGGGGCAGCAGCTACCACATATAGGAATTCCCCCCAACTGTGCCAGCACACAAATGATGTTGATTTTTATCAAAACTTATTGAGAAAAAGTAATTTTTTAAGCTTTACATTGGGCAAAGGCAGAGCAGAGCAGGCCTATAGGCCAGACTGCCTTTTTGCGAGTTGAGTGCTTGGAATACACATCAAGAAATGTTTAAAAAAATATTTAAAAATTTATTTCAATTGGTATACAAATGTAATCAAAGAAGTAACTCAATTTAAATATAGGTATAACAAGCCTTTTTTGTCTTTTCTTTTAATTTTTTAATATATTTAAGACTCTTCGAAGCCTAAAAATATTTCTTCTAGTGTGCCACTGCTTGTGAATTTGAAAAATCAGCAAAAATCGGGCTGCTATAAATACTCGTACCACATAAAGCCTACCTGCTGGCACCAGGCAAGAGCTCCTGTCCATCAATATTTCAGCTTCAGTTTCTGTTTTATTTGCTGGCACACACAGGCATACAGATGTGTGGTCCTGCCACTGCAGGAATAAATTTCCATTAACGAGTTCAATTGATTTAAATTGCCACTGACCGCATACCTTATTGTTAGCCATATTTCAAGCGACAAATTCTCTGCGTTACTCTGTAGAATTTATTGTTTGTTTTGAGCTCAAGTCTCCACTAACGAACTTCTAATAGTTGCAGCAGATTAATCTTGGACCTGAAACCTGGGCCGCCGATGAATCAAAATGAAAACATAAAAGCGATTTAAAATCGATTAACCCGATTTGCCGACATGCAACAGGTTCGGCCCTCAATTTGGCTCTTATTATCGAAAAAGCGCGGCTTAAAACAAAGGCGGCTGCAAATTGCCGGCAATGTCGGGGATCGGAGGAGATTCCAGATCCCAGATCCCCGGGGAATCTTTGGTTGTTGGGTCCACTCTGAAGACAGAACATTCAGCAAGGCAAACGCCTACCGCAGAGTTCTCTCTTCGAGGTTTCTTTTTTTTTTGTATCCCAACCGGGAAAGAGGTGAGAAAATTGTTGATTAGCTTCTATGGAGGCAAAAGTTGGCCCATTCAGTCCCGTTTTCGTGGAGATCTTGATGAAGATCAACATGCCAGCGTTGAGGGCGTGGTTGCGTATGACTTTGATATCTGTCGGCATTTTTGGCTTTAACTTTTGGACAGCAACTTTGCCACAAAATAAAACATGCAACCAATAAGGGAATATTATAAGAAAGTGTATATTATTAAGAGAAATCGTGGGGAATAAGGAAATACTCTTTTAAATAATATTTCTCAAGCTTAAGATAAGATTTAAATTGAATTTCAGTGACAAAACACATCGAATAATCATTGCGTCTTAAATGGATCCTAAGTTTCAATAGGGAAACATGTTTTTAAGCTGTTGAAGTTACTGAAAGGCTTTGTATTAAATTTAAAGTGGTAGCAACCTCTCATTCCTTCAACGCAGTTTTTTCCTTAGTGCGATTTCCACTTGGATTTGAGTAGATTCCCCTATATCCCCACTAAACGTCCTGTAATCACGCCATATTCTAGTTGTTACAACCATTTGCATATACTCAATATGCCCTCGACCCATCCCCATGGATAATTACGGACTGCGGGCTGCCGCCGATTCCGCACCGACTCCTCGTTCCCGGAGAGCCCACTATCACTTACTACACTCAACGCCCCGCCAACTGATCCGAAGGTGAATCGGAGGCATCAGCATCGGTGTTGGAATCGGGATCGGGCCCTGGAATCGGCCGCCAGATAGCCACGGACGATGGCTAATAATAAATTCGAGCGCGTGCAAGCGCATGCCACCTTGGTTCCTCCCCGGTCCCTTGACGGCACCTTGCAACCGGTGCGGTTTGCCACCAACTCGCGATGGGGGCACAGGGGGCAGAGCCTCCGCCTTTGGTGTCAGCCGCTCTATAATTATCTCAAACTGAAATTAACCGTCGAAAGAGTCGGGAAGAGATTATGCGCTGCGCATCGAGATTGAGAAGCGAGCAAGTGGGCAAGTGCACAGGAAAAAAATATAATAAAACTTAAATCCGGTTAATTATGTTATATAGCTTTAGTTTTACTTTTTATGATACTCTTTTTTATGGTACTGATAGTTGTAAATTTGAATATTTCCGGATTCTGTTTCGGTTTGTAAATTGGTAGGGTGAGGAGTTTTAGAAAAAATGTGGGTGGTTATTAAAAGTGATGAAAATTAAGTTTTAAAACTTAGAGATCTTTAAAGAAATGCTATTAATTTTTTTTTATAACAAAAAATATCTATATAAAATTCTCTTAAATTCTTAGCACTCTTATAGAGTTTAAACAATTTTTTTCAGTGCCTTTGAGGGACAGAAATGTTAACCGCATCGCACGCTAACAGTGCCTCTGCATGCTAGACGCGTTTTGCGATTCCGATGGATTGGAGGAGAATCTCTGATCGGGGGAAGAGTGTGGAGTAGGGTGAGGGGACAGGCCTGAGATGAGACATTCTCTCACCTCGCCGCCGCGATGCTTGTGCTAATTTATTGCGCGTTAATATCGACAGGAAGAGAAAGAGAGAGACAAGATCCATGGAGTGGACCAGTTCCCCGGCAACACATCCACATCCCCATGCCCGATTCCGTTCGCTCTAATTGAAATGCTCCGACTCGATTCCGGACTCCATAGTATCTATCTATCTTATCGCCAGCGTCACACTTACTCTACACATGTTACACCAACGGATACACCACCAGGTGCCCTCCTCCGGGGTCTCATTAGCGGAATTACAAGTCATTACCCGCCCGAACTGACCGGGCAGGCAGGCAGCTCGCTCTTGGACTCGGCAATTATAAGTAAATTAACTTTTTGGCCCAAGTATGAAGATTAGAATCTAGGCTACCGCCACCCGAACTCGATGTATGATTGATGGATTGTCCATATCAATGACAACTCATCTGCAGGGAGGAGGAAGTAGGAGAACCAGGCTAATGAAGTCATAGAAAAGAAGCCAATGGGACATCGGTTTGTTATAATTAAGAAAGAAGGTATGGAGATTCGGCAAGAAAATGATTAGTTAATAAGGGTTTACTAAATATATTTTAAAATATAAAAGAATATAGTATTTAGGAAGAATAGTAAGTGGTTTTGGAATAGAATATTAGATTGATTTCAATATTTTATTAACAGTAAGATAAATTTATCGGACTTTTTTGAATTTTAATTGCGAAGATATATTTATTAAACCCTTAGAAATTAGTACTATACCTTTGTTAGAAAATCTCAAAAATTACGTATACGTTTAGAAAGCCTTTAAAGACTTGCCTTGCTAATAAAAAGGACTACTTTCCTCCCTTAACTGTAACATAAAATAAACATAAACTAGTACTTAAGTTCAAGAAACTACAAAAACTAGGTAAAAGTATCTAAAACCCCCATTTAACCCTCCTGAAACCACTTCTCCTCACTAAAGACAACCACTTCACACCAACTCAGACAGTGACCAGCAACTAGAAATCAGAAGATGCACTTAGTTTAATTGGATATTCGGGGGCAATTTCAATTAGTCCAACAATTTGGCACGCATTTAATTGCACCGAAATCCTGAGCAAATCCTTGACAGGCTGGCACCCACCAGACCAACGCCCAAATTGCAATAAAATGTATTAAAAACGAGTGCGAGGCTTTGGGCCAGACAATAAAATCTCCCCCCTTTTCGCCCAGCTCATTTAACATTTTACCATAAAAATGTTGAAAAACAATGGCGGCGCTTCGAAGAGACACCTCCCCTTAGTTTATATCTCTCCGGGCCAACATTCTCACTCTCCTCCTGGCCACATTAGACAGCCACGTGTCTGGGTCATTATGCTGAAAGTTACACGAACGCGGCGTCGGCGTTGACGTTTACTTGTACTTTTTTCTCGGTGTTTTTCGGAGACCCACTTCGAGGCGAGGCGAGGCAAGGCGGGAGGAAAGTGTCTACGCAATAGACGGGGAAGTGTCCGAACCCAAAGCCCCACCCACCAAAAAGACAAAAGCAAAGCCAAGCCAATTAGCACTGGGAGAAATGGGGAGAAAGTAATTTAAATTTGTTATTTAAATTGGAAATTGTTTGGACTCTATGTGGATTTTTATAGAGCACAAAACTAATTAGTTGTTATTAGTTATTTTATATTTTAATATTTTAGATGCCCAAACTATTTATCTAAATATTTTATATATTTATTTAAAGGTTCAAAGGAGGATTGGACACCAAATTTAAATGTAAAGAAACCTTATAGGAAAAGCTATCATCAAAAGTAAAATATTTTTCAAGAGTTATAAATATTATAAAATATTTTAGACTTTCTACAAATATTTCTCATTCATGAAATATAATTCTATGAAATATATATTAATATTAGAAGTTTAAGGAATACAAAATACCTATAATTACCTATAAAGAGCATACAATATTAAATATATTTTTTAATACATTTATAACCCTTCTAAAAGAAACCCATTTGATAATCCCCTTGACCCACTTTTTCCTCTCAGTGTAAACTCCGGCTTGCGGCACAATTTGTAGCTGTCAGTGGGACAGGCAGACGGACAGCCACCAGGACGGACATGACACGTGTGTGCGTGTGTAAGTGAGTGGGCGGGTGTCAGTGGCTTAGTTATAACTAAGATATTGCCACCAAACACCCGTCGCTCCATTGGCGATTATCGCACGATGTCCGGAACTTCACTGGGTTTTAAAAATTAGAAACGGATTTGGCATTGCGCATAATGCGGCTTAGCCGGGCAACGCCCCTTCGCTCCCCTCTGGGTATATTTGGTAGATCCGTCGGAAACAACATAATTGTTAATTTTAATGGCCTATGAAAAGCGGGGATTGTTTTGGGATTACCACAGATGAGCGAGCGTCGGTCAGGTTGAATGTCTGTCTCAAAAGGGGATCTCTGATGCGGAGGGGTGTGTATTACGAGTGTTGCGAGTGTTACGAGTCGAATGTCAAACCTAGAGGAAGTGTGCATTGTGTAAGTGAAATTATATAGCCCAAACAGGAAGCCCTATTTATAGGCATTACGAGATTAGATTGTTTTTCGATTTAATTAATATCAAAAGAAGATTGTTTGTAATTCGAATAGCTCAAGGGTTTCAAGTAGAAACTTTGTTAGAATAAATTAATTAGTAAATAATATCTTTTTTGCTTTAATAAATTAACAAAACATTATTATCATTTAATAATTCAATTAAACCTACGCAAACAAAGACTTTTATAAAAGACTCTTTAATGTTTACATTTAAAAGTGTTACTAAAATTGTCTTACTGACTTTTTAAACGTCTAAATAGTGTTCTGTATTTTTTAAACTCCAAATTTTAGACTTCCAATTTATATTTTGTAAAGATATTTCCCTAGAATCCCCTTACCAAGTTCATTGCCACCTCATTTCCCCTGAATTTTGTTACGCGAAACCCAAAGCTAAAGCTCTCCGCCTTTCCGGGCTGCCACTGCCTCTCTCTGTCAATGTCAGAAGATTTCCGTATAAATAATTCCCAACTAACGAACCGAGGCTCCCTAAGCATATATCATCGACTCGTATTACGCTGACACTTTCGTGTGAGGTCCTCGCCCAGGAGTCGCACATTTTCGGAGCCCTGAAAATGTTACTGCGGCGGCACATGTGTCACTAACATGTCAATTAGATGCCCCAAAAAAAAAACCGAAACTTGGGGCTCTGAGGAGGAGATTTTTTCGAAACCGAATTCAAACACGTGGCTGCCGCTGGGGTAGCCAGAAGGTGGGAAAGCGGCGACTCTGTAGATTCAAGGAAAACGTTGAAGTGTGAACAATTTGTGGCCAGGATCTGGCACTCTCAGTTAATTAAGGGAGCAGAAAAAACGCACACACATGGCCCACCCAATGGGGAATGTTTTGATTTCTCTCTCGTTCTGTCTGACTGTCCCTCTCCTCGTAATTATTTAAAATTAATGACAATACAAAAATGTGACGTCCTGTGCTCCCCGATGTGGCGCCATTTAAGCGCCCCGCTCCGTTGGCATAATTTATTAATTGTCAACTAAATTTGACATTTCCAATGTGTTGGCAATCACAAGGGGGACGCGGAAGGCATTCAATTTGAATATGTTTCGGTTTCTGTGTTGGCTCTTCGGTGGCCTGTCGAAGTGTGAGAATTATACGGTGCACACAGGCTGCCTTTTCTGCTTTCTGCTGGAATGTCATAAATTTCGACGCGCTCATTAGCGTTGGCGGTCCAGAGTCGGTTATTTATACTTTCCAATAAGGATATGGCAGCTTTATAATATAAGTGGGTTTGGATTAAAGTTAGAATAAGTTTATGGGCCTGTAAACTATGTATTATTAGCAGGAAATTGTAGTTTAATGAAATGAAAATGAAATGTTGTTTGAAATGCTGCTGAAAAAAATCATACTTATGAGGTACCTTAGAATAATAATTTGTACTGGCTCATAGACAATAGAATTGTAATTTAAAAAGTATAAAAAATATATTTAACATTATTAAACAGTCAATATTTTATTTTAGAACATCCCACACCACCTTGGCACCCTGTATGCCACCTGCTCTCGCTTAATACTGCATGGCTTTTCCATGTTCGCTGGCCATTTCAGAGCCGCCACCTGTGTGGCCCAGAGATTTGACAATTTTGTACAAAACTCAGGGCAACATTTTCCAGAACTCGTGCGCAAAACGAGCCACAAAAACAAACAAAAAAAAAATAGAAGGGGGGAAAATATAAGCAGCCGAACATTTTCATAATAATTTAATGGTCGTGTTTGAAATCCGATATCGCCATATGGATGGTGTATACAGTATATGTTGGCTGTGCTGTTGCCTGTCACTTTTCACATTGCCTGCGAGAGGCATAAATAATAATTTATTTGGTTAGTGGCCATAAATGTTTCATTTGACAATTTCTCATCTAATTTTGCACTAACTGGGCGACATTAATCAAACGCGATTTGTGTGAGTCGAAAAGTATTTATAGACATCGAGGAGAGTTCATCATTCTGACATGTGTTTTCCTCTCAAAGAACAGGTGAATATTGCCCTGAAAAATGCACATAAATTTCCCTCAGCGTTCATTTATCAATTTGTCTCTCCATTGAGAGCGGCAGCACTCGCTTTTTGAACAAATATTTATGTAATTAATTAAAGTCGTCTGTTAACTATTGTAATTTAATGCCTACCGTCGGCTTCTCCAGTTCAAAACAACACGCGCCCTATAAAATTCGATCTGTAACCGCTTTAGCTGGAAAACCGCATGACGTCCTCTGGAAAGGAAAAAACGACGTCGGAACAGGTGCCTTTTGGCCAACACGAGCGGCGGGAAAATGCAGCACCAGAGTTGAAAAGTCATCTCGGGGCTAGTTTAATTGATTATTTTTGGGGCTTGGGTTGGGTTTTATTCGTGGAATTTTTAGCAATAGAAGGGGAGTCAAGGAAAAACATTAATGTGATAAGGTAATTAATTTGTTTGTGGTTTTATGAGGTGACTTAGGAGGACATTTTTATAATTAGGTAGTTTAATAGTATTTACAGGATAAAACATTATTACCACCATTTTCAATTTTAGAAAAAGCCGCAGACAATTATTAATTATTATTTAACTTGAAAGATAAATGTTCTATTAACATATGATTTTTATTCAATTTGTATTTCACTATTTTAAAACTTTTTTTGCTTACAATTTCCCCTCTCTTGGCCACTGTTCAGACCACACAGCATACACACAGCTCGAGTGAATAAATTGTTGGCATTTCGATCGAATCAATTGGTTTGTCATTGCATCAGGCCCCTCTGTCGTCGCAACATCTACTTGCAACTGCAACAATGGCAACTGCAACTGCACAAGGTGCGTGTAAATTTAGAACCAGCGACATGAGCCACCCAAGTGGCCAAAAGTGTCAATTCGTGAAAATTTCACAAATTCCGATCGATGTGAATAATCAGAATTGGCGGCGACAACGCCAACAACCACTAAGGAAAAGACGCTTTGATGTGCTAACTAAAAAAAAGTCTTACCAAAAATAAGAGAAGAAAAAAACAACTGAAACGGAAAATAAAAGAGAAACAACGTTGTTGAGTGACAAACAAATGCAAGTGAAAGGAGAGGGGAAAGCAAGGGGAGTAGTTTTCCCTCTGGGGTTAAATCCAAAGGGTGGCAGGCAGGAGCAGTGGAGGATTCAGAGGGGGCTGCAGCAGTTGTGCAAAAATCTTGCTCTTTTTAATCGGTTTTTGCTCGGCTTTTGTCTCGTGCGACTTTTAATTAAGTATATTGCCTGCAGCACCGGCAAAAGCAACAACAGCTAAAACTACAGCAAGAGTAAGGCAGCAACATCTGCTGCTTCTTTTTGGGCCAAAAACTAATTTCTTCGTGCACACAGAGAACATTTATACATATTGTACATATCTGAGTAAAATATTTTTAGTATATAATATGTTATTTAGGTAAATGATTAGCAATTATTTTTAATATTTTAAAAAACAAAATTCAGGGTTTTATGGCTTTATATTATTTAATACTACATAATTCGTATTAATAATTGCAGAAAAAATTATTTTAAATGAAAATTGGGTAGGGAATTAGAAAGTCCTTTTTATTTACCTTAAACTTTTTAAGATAAAATAATTACTGTCTAAAGGTCTAAAATTTCTTTCAATAATTATAAATAAAAATTAATTTAAACAAATTTGTTCATAAAAAACTAAGTACAAAAAACATCTACATAATCCCTAAAGAACTATATTTTGCAAATAGAATCTTAAGGAAAATCGAACCTTTAAAGGTATCACTAATTTCTATCGATAAATTTAATGCTAATTTGTTTCTTTGATTTTAATTCCTAGCTGAGAAGGAATCCTCATTTTTTCCAGTGTAATCACACTCACAATTACACACCACACACACACACGCCACACACACACACACTCAATCCCAGCTCCTTGTGGCTCATTTATTTGAGTGCTGCAATTGTTAACAAGCTACGGACAAGTTGCAACTTGTCTGCTTTCCTGCTGCTGCTGCAACTACCATCTTGTTTCGGCCACCCTCTCTTTCAACGCCCACCCCCCAGACCCTATCTTCCGCCTGAGAGGTTCTTGCCCTCTCTTTCACTCTCCCCTACGTTGGAGTGCGTGCGCCGCAGTTAGAGAGCTTTCAACATTCTGCTGCCATTTTCGCCAAGCAACGCCCTCAATCATCCGCTTTCTAGCACTCAAAAATTTGCACTCAGTTTCCCCTCTCACTGGAAGTGCTCGCCTGCTCTCTTTCTTTGGCTCTCTCTCCCTGTCTCTCTTTCTGTCTCACGCACACACACAAAGACACCTCGACCTCCCCCCGCCAAAATGGCCGCCAGCAAGTTTTGCACTCACTCAAAAAAACCCGTCACCGTCTGGGGCTTTTCTCCATTCCTGCGCTCTCTTTGCTCCTTCGCTTTCATTTCGCATTCGTCGTAGTGGCTGTTCGCATGGAAATTCCTTCCTCAATTTTCCTACGGTTTTTATTTGGAAATTCTAAGTTAAATTTAAGTGTGTAAAAATAGGTTAAATAAGGAAAAGAGTGTTTGCTTCATGGAAAGCGAGAATGTGAATTCATACATCCATTAGTTTCTTAATAATATATTGTATCTTATTTTTGAAAAAGGTGTAAACTTCTTAAAGATTTTAAATGTTTTAGAACTAGAAACTGTAAATTACAGATAACTTTATTAAATTTATAAGATAAACCCAAAATAATATTACCAAAAGTGAATAATTCAAATATCTACATATTTTTTAAAACTATCTATAAATATTGTTCACTTTGATCTGCTTGTCGCATATTTCGCACCTGATTAATATTAAATTTTATTTGGCCTTTTCGCTCGCTGATTATTTTGATTATTATTTTCCATGCTTCGTCGCACATAATTCACAGGCCATAAAAAATGTGTAAAGGCGACGAAAAACGCGAAGGCCACTAAAGAAAAAAATATCTAGGAAAATTTATGATGAAAAATAAAGTTTTTTTATTTTTACCTTTCGGCCATTAAAATCACTTCGAGGCCCATTGGAGCGTGTGCGAGTGATAAAGAAAAGAATTATGATAGAAAAATATAAGAAAATTTAGTCGTAGAGTTAAAGCAGGGTTTTCATCAAGATTTATTTATACAAAGAAAAAGATATTAAGAATTTGACAATATATTTTTGTTCTCAGATATTATTTGTATAAAATTAAAATAATATTAAAATAAATGCAAATTTATAATGGGTTTTATTCGTTTAAAATAAAATATATTAAAAAATTATTAAAAGAAAGAATAAAATAACGTAATTATCAAGAAACGATATAATATTTTTTAGAATACAAATATTACTACAGCATTACAGGGGCTCTATGCTTTATAAATAAAAAATATAAAAATACGTCCAATAAATATATTTTTTTATGTTACAAAAAAAATAAGCAAAAATGTATTTAAAAATTTATAATGTGTTCTATCGATATAAACAATATAAACTCTTTATATTCATGCAGTTTATACAGTTTTCTTAAGCAGCCATCTCATATTTCTCAGATACACGTAATTCGCAGACGCTTTCCGATTTCATAGAACTGCGGAAAATGGTTTGGCGCTGCGTTGACATCTTATTACAGCCAATAACGGAATAAGCCTGGCAATTAAGTCGGCTGCAGCTGGCGCCGCCTCCACAGAACCCCAAGTTGGAGAGGCAGCAGATGCCTGGATATATCCGCAAGATACATTTCATTCTGGGCGGTCGCATGTGCAAATGTGCCATTCAAGCTGGGTGTGTGTGTGTTTCTCTGTTGGTTTGTAATTAGTGGCAAGTTTTTGTCTCCCCACTTGGATTTTGGCCTGTGCGCCGCCTGGCATCCAGATATGCCAGCAAAAGATGAGCTACAAATTTCTCAAATGTCAACACCACACGCTCATATCTGACAGATACTTTCGCCGCTTGAGAGTCTGTGTGTGTACTGTTCTGCTGGTGTTTTTGCATCTGGCTCCAAATGAAATGTACATTTTTCATAGCCTCATTGCATTTGTTAATGCAGACTTGTCATTTATTAATAGTCAAAAGTTGCTGACGATGCTCCTGCTTTCTGATATTGATGAAGACTTCAGTAGATCAATCAGCAGGCAGTTCATTTGCTGGCAACAGTTAGCCCATATACTATATATATGTATATAGTATTTTCCCCGATTATCTTGAGGATCTTTTCTTGGGCACTTCATTAGCCGGTTGACAGCTGCTAATGAACCTTTCAAAAGCACAACCTCCTTTTGCGGCAAGTTCATTGAACGATTCAGCAGCAAAGGGCGGCAGCTTGCACGAAATTGCGAAACTAATTTACAATGGCATTACTTTCCTCTAAATGGGTTAGGGATTTTCGAGTTGAGGCTTAATTGTTACCCTTTGGGGGATAATTTTAATGATATCTAAGAGTTGTTATGTATTTTAAAATTATTCTAGGGGTTATTTGATGGGTTTATTGGGTTCAATTTTGATTTCTAGTCATTTATCAGTATTTAAAATCGTATTTACAAATCTTTTTCATATGGAATGTAAAGTTGTCGATTTTGTAAGACTGAAACTGTATACTTTTTAAGGCTTTAGCTAATTATTAAGTACATAGTTGGGAAGTAACACAATAATTGACTTTATAATGTATTCATAAAAAGATTGTTAACATCTTTTTAATTTGATGTAAGGATTTTATTTCCATATTTTTCCGTCAATATCCATACTCCTTCCCAGTCATAATCCTTGGGTATAGCTATTTCTTAGCCCTGGCAGGAGCAACTTAAATTGCAGCGATAAGCTTTAAACTGCGAGCACTTCCGGAACAATGCCCGGACGGACACGGACACGGGCACGGACGACGCCTTGGATATAAATATATATCCCATACAAAGTATATAGCACATGTAGTTAGTGTGTCCAGCCTGGAAAGTGTTGGCAAGGATATGCTTAAACATGCAAATTTTCAATATGCAGACAAAGACAGACACAAGCATAACATGCATGCCTGCCTGCCTGCCTGCTTGCCCAGAATCGCAGGATTGCTGGAATCCAGGATTGCTGGTGGAAGGAGCCCCTACTGGGAGGTGGAAATGCAATTGGGGCCATCATCCCAGACACCCCACCATCCTGAAATCAACCCCCTTGCGCCATGGCATTCGATGAAATTGCCCGATTGTGTTGAAGTGTGATGTAGGCTTCGCTTGTTGTTGGCCCGGCCAAGGGGCCTTTGGCACATTTCTGTGTCGTGAAATTAATTTCTCCACACTCTCCGGCTCTCTTGTTAAAAACTGCACTCGGCCGGGGCACTTTATTTAATACACAAAAGTGTGTGTAGGCACTCAAATTACCATAATTAAACAGGCCTCGCCTGCGGCCCAATAATGCCGGCTAGTTTGCACAGCACTTTGGTGGCTTTCTAAAGTTCATTTTTGGATTTTAAGAAGTACTTAGGTTAGTCAGTAATTATAATATATTGTGTTTGGGTTTTTTTTGTGACTCAAATTATGACTAAATGGGGTTAATTAGTACCCTTAAAAACGGCTTAAAAAGTTGTAAATGTGATTAACACAGACTAAGGTTTTAAGTAGAAAATTCCTTGAAATTTATATATTTTCTTTTGGATAAAGTAGTATCTTTATAGATATTTCAAAACCTTCTACATCTAAGATTCTGAATTTCTCTTTTGCCTGAAATTATCGTCCCATAACAATCATTTATCATCTCATAACACACACGCCACACTGTGGTTTTTACCCTTCAGAAATGAAAAGCCACAAAAAGTTGCCAAATCATGGAGCTAAATGTACACTCGTATCTTCATTTGACATGCTGACGTTTATAGCGTTCTTTTTCTTCTTTTTTTTTGTTCCATGTTTGCTCTTTGATAAATTGAATAAATTTTATGGTATAATTAACTCATGTTCATGGCTAATGTGGCCAGGCCTTGTCCTCTACGTTAAATGGGTAGTTGTCATTGCATCAAAACGCCTAAGTGGATCACGATATTTTAGTCATGAACAAGAGAGTTAATTGCTGTTTTTAAATCTATATGTAATATATTTCAGAAGAAATCGTAGATCAGAAGCTACTCGAAATAAATCCCTAACAGAAGCCACAATTTATCTTAAAAAGAAACCGCTGCACAAAAAATAATTTAGATAAAGGTCAACATAATTTTTGATAAGGCAACCACAGGAATTTATATGCTCGCACCTAACTGCAAATTGTGTGTAATGAGCTAAGCGGGGTTCACCTTTACCTTTTGCCTTTTTTTGGTGTGTTTTATCCAGTGTGTTTCCCTTGACTTTCACCCTCGCCCTGAGTAGCACCTTTCATGTTGTCTAAGCCCGAAGAAGACATAAATTTGTTAGCGCCTGCCGACGCCTGGTCAAGATCCCAGGACTCATCCTTGTTTTTTGGGGGTGTTTTTTTTTTTTTGGAAGTATTATTTGTAGCTCCTGTCCCGTGCCCCGAGAAGAAATACACAAAAAAATTAGTCAGGCCGCCGCCTGCCAGATCGGTCGCTTGAGATAAGTCTCCTTCATATTTATGTTGGAAATTAGGCAAATTTTTAGTGGCGAGATAATTTGTGTACGACTTTGTCGCAGTGAGTGAGAAAATTTAAGGTATCTCATAGCCTTTTCTGTGTTTACAATGGGAATACACATTTTTTAACGCTTTGCCAAGGAAGATAACACAATTTTTATGGCTGGAATATATTACAGAAACGAAAGGCGATTGATTTTTCTAATTTATTTCACAAGAGTCCTTTCCCTAATACCAAACACCAAAAACCGCAATCAAAATAACTCTACTATTATTTCTTCTGCCCTGTAATTAACCTATCGAACTGCCAAGGCCTGTGTTACCAATACAAAACCTCATTAAACTTGTAATTATTGTTCGAAATATTTATTTTTCATAACAATATGACACTTTCTCACAGTTTTCCTAAACGCCCAGCCACCTGGTATGTGAACTCCCTTAATTAAGACATTTGGAAAGTGGCCGAAAGAAGAAATTAACTTGGCTCGTTGGCTCAAAAACGATTTTTTAATTGTAAGCTTCAGAGTGTATAATTATTGGTTAGTTATCGGTTAGGTAAAAAGGCCTCAGCTGTCTGGGCTTATGTAAGTCATATTTAAATACACGAGTCAAGCTCTGCTTCTGACCCTCTTTGAATATTTGAACGTATGCCTATGGGCTACGAAATTAAGTTATTAAATATTGTAGCCATGGGATTGGTCTATGTTTGTGTGTGGTTCCTACTATATATGTATCACCTATGGGTGATTAGCGCCGATTGACAGACTGAATTTGGGAGTGGGAAATGTCTAAAAAAGGCTTAAAGAAGCTAATGATGTTTTTGTATTTATTTATTATTAATTAAGGAGACTGAATTTGAGCTCAGTTTAATTTAAAACTAAGGTATATATTTATTTATATTAGTTTAGTTAGGAAAACACCTAAGTTTATTGCATAAGTTAAACCAGAGACATTGAACTTTACTTAAAATTTCAATTTCAAAAATGGATTCAATAAGCTCATTAGCTTTTTATTTATTTATTTTTATAAATTTAAGAGGCTGAATTAAAGCTCTATTTAATTAATATCTCAAATAAATATTTATTCAGAATTCTTTAGTTAGGGAATCGCTGAACTCTTAGTGAATAATTTATTCAGAAAATAGTTCCCTATTTAAATTCCACTCAAATTCCCATTCACAACATTACCTTTATCTTGGTGACATGTGAAACCCTGTTTTTTCCTGTATTAATAAACAACACTTTATAATGTTAATGGCCGTGTAAGAGCGGGGCAACTGAAATTAATAACAAACGTCCATGGAGCAGACATACATCTTTAGAAATTGATGACGCATGTCGCGTGCAACTGCTGCAGCATGCAACCCTTTCGACTGCAGCGGCAGCGGCAGCAACTAAAACATGGACTAGTAATTAATTAGACGTTCGTAAAGAGCACAAAATTCTATAAATTATATTTCATTGCCCTCCGCTCAAATGTCAGTGTGGCCATGCGCGACTGCGCATCACGTGCTGCTGCTGCTGCTGCTGCTACTACTACTGCAGGTTGCAACTTGCAACAAGCCCTGACTTTATTAATCGTTGGCCATATTTTTTTTTTCGAAAAAACATTTATTGTCCAACGCCATTGCATGTTGGCAGATTGCTTCGCAAAAAAGACCAAAAACACTAGTTTTAATAAAGTACAAACAAATAAATTGCACGCTCTGTGTTATAAATTGTTTATTCAGTTTCGCTCCTTCTCTCTTTTTTATCTTTCATTTATTTAATTTTTTGCACATGATTTAAATAAGTGTTTATAGTAATTGTTTTTTGTTTTTTTGCGGGGGAGTGTCTAAGGGGGATTTAATTCAGCGTGGAATTCTCACAATAATTTGCAGTTTTAGGAACACACATTGGGGGTCTAAAGACAACAAAAATAAACATTAATATCTCAAGTAGGGAAAGAGTTTTCGGGGGATATTTTGCATATTATTGCCTAGGCCTAATTAAATTAACTAATACTGTTATAATGCTACGAGAAATTACAATACAGTGAAACCGGTGGATACGGTTTTCTATCCTTAGCATCACATGCAACATTGAATGTGTATCTTTGGATGTTATTTACAAGGGAAAATGGATATTGGTTTTATATATTTGTATTTCTTCCAACAACATTGCACATACATTTCGCTTGATATTCCCAGGTTGATTCTTGAATCTCTTGAATTTTAATTTAAAATTTAACACAGTAAATATATCTTCAAAATTTAAAACAAAATACATGTTTAGAAGCTTCGCAAATTGCTTAAAATTCTTTTCTAATTGTCCGAAATTCAAGGACCTCGTTTTCATATCCTTGGGGTGGGGTTCCATAGGGGTTTACTATTATTTTTTGGGTGGTTTAGTTATTATTTATTCCTTTCCTAAGGACTCTCCGCCCTATTAGAGGCTGGCGGCGAGGCCTGTTGCTGCGGCACCTGGTACGGACTGAAACGCTGGGGATAGTGTCCCAACTGGGGCCTGATCCTCAGGTCCGGTGAGGCCGATCCACACGACGATGTGGGCGTGGCTGGTGCCGGCGGCGCCACTGCCGCCGGTGGGGGCGGTGGTGTCCTATTGGCCTGACCCGCCGCCGCCAAGGCCAAGGCCGCCTGTTGATTGGCACTGGCCAAGAAGCCGGCCGTCAACTGTGGCCACTGTTGCTGCCACATGCCCAGCTGAAAGGCGCTGAGGTGCGGTGCGGGCGGTGGTGGCGGTGGCGCCGCCGATCGCTGATACAAATGCGGCAGCAACATCTCCGTGTAGGGTGATCGGCCAAACATTTGCAAGTGCTGGCGGGCCTTCTCCAGGAGTGCCAAGGAGGCGGCATCCGCCTCTTGGGGCGTCAGCTGGGCCATCAGGGGATCGGGGAAAAAGCGCAGGGGAGCCGCCCGCATGTGCTGGTCGAAAAAGAACGCATCCATGGGATCTCTGGAATAACCAAAGGGGAATAGATAAAGTTAGTGGGAACTGAGGCACTTTTAAGTGGCTTTTTAAGAAGCAGCAGGAAGACTTAAATTAAATGTTAAATAAATAAATAACAAATTTACTTAAACTAATTTTAAAAATTGTAAATATATTGCTTGTATATTGTTTATAGATATTTAATAAATATAAATTAAGAAATACATTCTAAAGATACAAAATGTACTTCAAAAAAATTTTAAAATGTTTTATATTTTGCTTGGATATGGCTTATAGATATTTAATTAATTAAAATTAAAAAAGACCTCCTTAAAATTATTGCTGCAACATTATCTTATTCCGGCAACATGTTGCCTGCCCCACACCGCCTGCAACATGTTGCTATTACTCCCGACAGGATCCTGCCTTAGGCTTTATTTTTTCAGCTTTTTTTGAGGGCTGCTGCTGCCGCTGCCGCTGCCCTTTTTTCGACAGCAACTTCAAAGTATTGCAGCGACTATTAAGACAGCAAATGCTCTGCCGCCAGCAGCAGCAACACGAGCAACATGAGCAACATAAGCAACATAGCAGCAGCAGCAGCAGCAGCCGCAGCCGCAGCCGCAGCCGCAGCCGCAGCAGCAGCGCCCCAAAGAGCCATGTTGCTGTTGTAGCCGGCACGGCGGCGGCTTAAGTGGCGTAAATTACAGATCGGCGCTTTTAACTTTGATGCCGATTCGTACATGAAATGAAAACACGAAAATAATGAGTGAATGTGTGGCTCTCTTGTTGCTGTTGCTGTTCCTGTTGTTTAGTGTCGGCAATTGGCAGTTACTTTCAACGTAATTATGTTATTGCCCCGACTGAAGTGGCGGCAGCCAACAAGTTGCTCATCGGGTTCTGGCCAAACTCCAACTCCAGCTCGAACCCTGAAGTTCTTCAACTTTTTCCGGGCTTAATTGAGTGGCAATAGCTGGCAGAGAGATCGAATGTGGATCATAAGGTGGGTAATTATGCCCTAGCAGGATATTATCTAACTGAATAAATCGTATTTTAATACATTTGCGATAGTTGGAGGTAGATAAATAAGTTTACTATGATTGTATATCAAAGTATATCAAGGGAGATCTCAGCAGCATCTCCCATATATATCCACATAACCCCCTTTGATCCCCTCAATCAGCACTCCTGCACGTTGTCCGCTAATTGAAGTTTGCTGCCAGGAATGGCATCGGCATCGGCATCCAACCGACACTTTCACACATTTTCGCTAATCAGCGCTGTGCCCCTCGATTCTGGCTACCGAATTCCATTTACGGTTCAAGCAGAGGCACCATAAATTAGGTCATAAATCAGACATGACCCCATAAACAGTGGAAACGGGAGCAACTAGCCCGGCCAAGAGAGAGAGATATCTGGAGGGGAGCCAGCCAACTTACCTATCAAAGTCGGTGAGACGCGACGAATCGCGAAATCCCTTCGCAAACGGATTCGAATCGATTTTCAGTTTCGTAATCAATTGATTCTGATAGGCCGTCACGGCCGTGAACACGGTCTCCGGGAAAACGAAGGTTTTATGGTCCATATCCTGCAGCTCCTTGGGGTTGCCGGGTATGCTCTGGCCATGGCTCAGCCGGACCAAGTGGATCCGGGGCTGGTAGCGATGCATTGAGTTCAGCACGACCTGCAAGTATTTGAAAGTAGAGAGGGGAATAAGGAAAACTTCAAGTGGAAATTCAGTGGAAATTCTGTGGCAATACCCAGAATGCGAATCGTTTGTTGTGGGCCCGGCCTTATAAAAAATGTACGCCCATAAAAAAGTAGTCGACGGTTGTTTTGACTGTCCTCGCATCCATATATATCCATCCACATCCTTTATGGCAGTGATAAAAAAATACGGTTCAGGATCTCTGAGCAAGGCCTTGCCGCTTTGCCACCAAATTGCCAACAATTTTCATTCATTTTTGTGCGAGACGAGTCCCAATGCCATTTGCATATGTGCATTCCTTTGGCTGAACCCGTTTGAACCCACTGAATCCTTCGTCCTGCGCCAAGTGCAAGACAATGCCGACGGTTTATGTGTTTGTCTCTCGACCTAAATTATTCATAACCGACTGGCAGAGAAGGCTCAGAAAAACGTAGATGTTTGGCTCGAAAATAAGGCTTTGAATTGGAGCAGTTTTGGATTTGATTTTTCATGTAGGATTATTTTTGTAGATCCTTAAGGTTAAGGTTTCTTAGTTTTTGAAGTCTCCAAATAAATTATAAATATTTGAGGAACCAGCTTAAACTTTACTTCCTTTAAAAACCCCTCTCTCCTAAATGTCTCTCCATCGATTTTTCTACTGTAACCATTATTTTCCCCCTCTTCTGTGAAAATGTGAAGCTCGGACTCACCTGTCCGCTCTTGTCCATCTCGTTGTTTGTCAACTTCACCTTCTCAAAGGACACGACCTGTTTGCGCAACGCCTCCGGACTGATGGGGCTATCCGGATGGGCATAGATGCGGGCGGGTGGCGGCGGATCCGCTTTTCCGGCCACCAGCCACGAGCTGCGATGGTAGGCATAGCGGTAACGTCGTGAGTCCAGTGGCACAATGTCCAGCAGGACGGCATACCGGTCCGGCGGTTGAATCTGCCTCAAAGGACCCGAAAAACTCACGCGAACGGTGGGAAACATGCGTCTGAAATTAGAGAGAAATGAAGATATTTTAAAGGGATTATATTTTTTAAATTTAAAATAAATATAAATTAAATATTTTATTAAAATTATATTTTAAAATATATATGAAATATAGATTGAATATTCTATAAAGAATATGTATCATTTCAAACAGGTTTTTTGTGGAAGGTCTATTTGAAACCCCCTTTAAATAGTGTACTTAAATGCTACTAAGAATTGTCCTTAGTTTGTAAAAAACAATTTATTTTGAAATAAACCCTATTTCGAGGTCTCATTACGTATACTTTTGTATATACATACAAAAGTGTGTCGAATAATTTACTAAAACTCATACAAAAACATAGGAACATGAACTATTTGGAACTATTTTTCTTTTTATTGCCCGCCATTGTGTTGCGGTGGCAAAAAAACAAGAAAATAAAGAAGGTGGTGAGGTGGTGTTACCTAGCAGAGTATGTAAATAAGACGCATATTTAATTTTATGACTTTTAGCACGTTTTTGACACATTTCCGCAAGCAATGTCGTCGTCCTGAACGCAGGACATTTACTCCGCGGGCGGTCTAAGGGGTGTGCCTCCCGCCTCCTTCCATTCCATTCCCTCCCATAAAAAAATACAGAAACCTCCCTCCCTGTTTTGTGGTCGCAGGTAAAGTGTAAATGACGCTAATGACCCAGCCCCAGTTTTGTGTCATTTGTCTTAAGCGAAGGCCTACTGTATCTCAGGGTTTTTGTGTTGGGTTAATTATAATTGATTTGCTTTCAGTTGGTTTTGGAAAATAAATGAAGCAATGTTTGTTTAAGCAAATGAAATTATTAAGGCAGAACTTTTACCTTTTATTAGTGGTTAATGCAGAGTATATTTAGATTTATATTTTGTGGAATAAGAAATCTTGAGAACGTATAGAATTAAATAAAATAAAAGTAGGCTTTGCATCACCCAGCAAGTGGTGCAAACCCAAATCTCCGATACCAGTCAATCCCTTTCAACAACTGGTAACAAAACTTTCAAAATTTTCTAAAAGATCTTAACATCTACTTCCACTTTTATAAGATCTTAAGATAGTCCTGTCTGTAGTGTAAATTGTGTTTGGTATATAACTCTAAAACATATCTCCTAAATCTTCAGTATGAAGTTATCTGAACATCTAGTGAAGAGCAAGGGCAGAGTATCAGACATCCGGACTATAAAGCAAATCAATATATGGGGCTGTCAGATAACCGATATAAGCCTGTTCCTTCAGATACCGCTTATAGAGGTACTGGTTCTGGGGAATAACCAGATCAGCTCGCTGCATCCCCTAAAGAACTGCCTTAGCCTAAGGCAGCTGTATCTGAGCAAGAACCTCATAGAGAGTTTCGACGAACTCAAGTATCTGAAGGAAGCCAGATCGCTGATCTTTCTCTCCCTGAGAGACAACCCCTGTGCGGTAGCTGCCGGCGACAGCTACCGGGTCGCTGTGCTAAGCATATTGCCGCAGCTCATCAAGTTAGACGATGAGGAGTTTACCCCAAAAGAGCGGCAGGGACTGTCTCCAGATCGGAGAGTTCAGGACACCGATCAGGCACATTATAAAAGTCATGAGAATAATCAGAGAAATTGGATTAATCGTTACCATCTGGATTATCAAGGAGTGGCTGAGCAGGAGCATCAGACCTCTGCTAGCATATCGCCTTCTTCCCCAGCCAGAGTACCTCCATTGAATCTCCTGGAACATAATTACGATGGCAGCAACAGTGGCCCCAGTGGCAGCCTCTCAGCCAGAGACAAGGCCATTGCCTCGGCCTCGGCATGTGTTAATGCAGTCACCGAGCGTCGGGAGCAGGAGCTGAGAGATACAATTTCCAAATATTATCCAGATGCCTCGGATCAAGAACATAGAGATAGGAATGCGTCCCTATTAATGGCGGCCCTGGCCCTGGCCAAACAGATGGATGGAACCACTCTAGAGGTGTTTTGCCGGGCCATTCAAGACGAAGTGTTGCGGCTGCCCTAGAAACTACTACTTTTCTACGAACAACAATGTAAACAGTATTTCATATTTTAAAAAACGTTTCTAAACTCAAAATTGTATAGATTTTGATAGAAATCTGACTCAAAATTCGAACACCAATTGTACGAAAAATTCGAATCAAAATTGTAAATAATCTGATAAAACAAAAACCCAGGCAAAATTGAAAATGTAATATCCCAGGACCCTGTGTGGCTAGCACGCAAATACATTTTGTAGCCACCCAAGCAAGTTTAATTGAAGATTTACTTTCTAGTTCCATTTGCACCTTTCTAACCCACTCGGGGTACGAGTCTTGTTTGTTCGAGTTATGTTTACAGCCCATTATGGTTCTGAGGGGGTGTCACCATGATTTTTTTGGCCAACATCTGAGCCCTGACTGTTATGGCCGAGTTATGCTATTTATCGCAGTCAGTCACAGTTGCAGTCACAGACCGAAAACGAATCCACATGTAATTGTAATTGTAATTGTAACTTGTGCTCTCAGCATTTTAAGCTGCACTTTCAGAGTTGCATGCCGCAATTAGCACCATTGTAGCGGGCATTTAACGTGTTCCGCTTATCTCGATATCAGCACGGATAACTGACTAGCTCACCGCGGTCTAAAAATATATATCTGCACTCTGCAGTAGCTGCACTCGAGCCTGGCAGACCGCCTTGACTTGGGTACCAAACGGAAGCCGACTAACCGGAAGCTACCATTTTGTTTTTAACCCGCGAAATGTAACGAAAAGGCAGTTCAAGGAGTTGTAAATGGGATGGTAGAGAGGGCAATGCCCTCAAAAAAATATATAGGCTAAATGGTGAAGAAAATACTAAGAAAATAATTCAAGTATTAAAGAACTAAGCCTAAATATACATAGATTTACAAAAATGATGAAATAATAAGAATAAATAATAAATGGAAGTAATATAGAGCTACGCCTACTTCGTTTTCGATTATTTTCCTGTGTTCTGAGTTAAATGAGACTCCTTTTCCTTCTGTATTAGAAATGTTTATCCCTTTTTTTTTGGGGTTATATAGCGATCTGTTAATGCGACTCATAAATGTGTGAAAGTCCGGCTAACAGCCACGCCCCGTTTTCATGGGCCACATCTAATGCAGCAGCCCCCGCACTTTATTTTATGTATTTTTTTTTTGCCACATAGGCGGAAATGTCGTAAATCATATTCCAGCATTTACATACATTTTATGAGACCGAGAGAGCAGCCCGAGGGCAGCCAAGGCGAGAGCCACTCCCCAGCACCGCTGCCCGGTTCTATTTTATTTTTTTCTTTTTTGGTTTTGCGTGGAGCTTAGTTTGCCCCGCGGGTCGAGCTTCTAAGTGTGGATTTTATGTATTTGTTTATGGGAAAATTAGGGAAATGGCTTTTACTCAGTTTCCTTTTGGACGCGGACGCCAGAGCTTAGGTGCCAAAGGTTACAATTATGAAGTTTACACACCATTTGCCAGGGCCCTGGTCGCAGCCGTGGCCAGAATATATATATGAATACTTCTCGGGGTTGGCTGCTTTCAATTAGGAATATGTTGGCATATACGGCCAATTCATTATCAACACCTTTGTTACAGCAAATTAAGCCGCAAGGTCTAAATTAATAAAATGCAAATTAGTAGCGACGACGACGAGCAAGAAAACAAAGCGAAACTAAAAAGCAACCCCAAAAAATATATATAACTTTGATCTTATCGCCGGCTGACAACACTCCCCCAGTTTTGGCTATCTTTTATTAGTTGATTAATTCATAATTCAGGCCCTGTGCAGTGCACCTTTCCTGCCTTTCAGAGGGGAGATTAACTTGTTCCGATGACCGTTTCCAGCTGATAAATGATCCCTGACTTGGCCCAGATCAGCTGCCCCGAAAGACTCGCTCTCTTCATTAATAAAGTTGTGGAAAATCGAGCAGAGAGAGAGGGAAATATTATTTACAAGGGGTTGCACCGTGGAAATTGCAATTGCCATGCATCCTTCGGAGCCAGGCTACTGTCCTGTCGAATGTCCTGCCGCGGCTAGGAATCCGTGGTCCTAATATGCGTGAAGAGTTTGTCGCAAAATATTGACAAACTCCGGGTATTCTGCCGGAGAGTCAAACAATTAGCCCGCCCTTTCAGCCTGCTGGCTGACTTTTCCGGCCCTTTGTTTTTATCTCTTTGAATGTGTCTCGAGGAAAATGCCAACCTCAAAACCGCTGACAGCGTGACAAAATCGCAAACCACGTGATATTTTATTTCAACAACCGCACCACAAAGGCCAGAATCGCTCTAACCTGAGACCACGTAACAGGTAAAAAGAATATCTCTAGGTCTCGGTTTTGTCTTTTCGTTTTGCTTTGGCTGTAAATCATCCTAAGAAGTCGTCACTTTTTGCCAAGAAAAGTGTGTGTGTGTGTTGGCAATTCGAGGCGGCTTTTGTCCGCTTTTCACGGTTTCGTTCTGATGAGAGCCACGCATGCGCATTTGCATGTGGAGGCAACATTTTCACAGTGCAGCGGAAAAAGGGGAAAACTTATGGGTTTATTATGGGAAGAGCACAGTTTTGGGTGGGGGAAGTACCTACAGAACACCTAAGCCACCTTTCATTGAGGTTAAGATGTTGAAAGAGAGTTTATCTTAAAAAAACGTATTACAAAAATAGAAAATAAATTAAATTCAAGTCTTGAAATGGAAGTAAAATCAAGGAAATTGTATTATTTTAGTATAAGAAAACTCTCCTAAAACTCTTAACATTTTAGTTTATAACTTAAAACCTAATAAATTCATATATTTATTAATTATGTTAGTAATCCACGAAGTCTTACTATAAAAGTAGAAATTAGGTGCAAGTCTTGAAATAAAACTAGTTCTAAGAAAACTCTTAAAAAGCCTTTTAAAATTTATTTTAAAACTAAAAACCTAATAAATTTATATTATTTTCTTCCTTTTGCTTATTTAATTTAATTTCCCAAACCTTTATCAAACATTTCGTTAATAAATATCCCTCCAAGACCCCAAATCCCCCTGACAAAATGCACCAAGACATGCCATTCGATCGACTTCAGTCACATATTTTTGCAATTTAAAAAGTATCGTTAACATAAAAATTACGAAAAAAAAATTGCAAACAAAGAACAGAGTCCCGCATGGCCACACCCCTTTGGTGTGGACGCCCCTATTTTTTCGTGGACATGTTTAGCTAGCAAACGACGTGCTGACATAGATGGATATCGCGCCAGGGAATGGGGATTATACCTCCAATGCCGCTGTATTTTTAACCTTTCCTCTTTTTTTGCAATTGAGTTGCATGCGTTCGTCAAACCCGCACAAATGTAAATAAGTGTCGGCCGCTCATCGGTATCCTTTCACTAATTACAGGGCAAAAACTCAGAAAAAAACAAAAACAGAAACGTAAAAACACGAACAGAAGCGAAATGGTTCCAAAAGCCAAAGGACATGCAAATGCGTTGTTAGCGCGACAATCGGCAGCTATTACATTGCAATTTATACTTTGTGTGGATTTCTTGGGGGATGCCAGGCAGGGAGGTCCCTCGCTCGGAAAGGAGTAAATTTGTTAATGTGTCGTAAATGCGCACAGCGGGCAGGCGGGGGTAGTGTGGGTGGTATGAAAGGGAGGCAGTTAGATATTCTTCCGTTTTGGGGCCAACTGTTGACGGCCAGCGAAAGGGTTTAGGGCAACACTAAAGCCAAACAAACAAAAGTTGCCAGACAAAAAAAGGAGAGGTAAAATACAGAGGCAAAAACATAAAAAATATGAACACATTAGGGGGGCCGTGATAGTCGACTAAGTGATACCCTTTTCAATAGAAATGCAATAACTTCTGGCAGAGTTAGAATCTAAAATATATAACTAGCTTAATTTTATATTGTTTACCTTATTTTACAGTATTTAAATTAAAAATAAAAGGAAATAAAGGTTTCTATTGAGAATAGAATATTAAGCATTAGAGATCTCTAAAGGACACGTTTTAGTAATTATTTTGAAGTATTTAAAAGAAATACATGAATCAAAATTAAAAAACCAATGCAACATAAAGGTTTTTATTAAATATAAAATAATTACAATTTTCTTAGCCACAAATATATTTTCGAAATATATTTGAAACTCTTTACTTCAATAACAACCAGTTTCCTTTAATTCATTTTCAAAGAACTTAGTTTAAATAATTTAGAACCTCTCAAAATAATATTTAATATTTTATTTCTCTACCAAAAGTCGATCACTTTCCAGGACTCCAAAACAACAAACCAAAAAAGCTTCAAAAATAAACAAAACCAGTGAGAAGGGAGGAGAGAGACACCTGATCCTAACTACCACCTAGCGACTAATGCGCATTTCGCATGTTAAGGGAGAAAGAGTGAAGGGGAAAGCAAAAAAAGGCAAAATATGAAAAACAAAAGTACAGAAAGCGAAAAGTTCTCTCTCTTTTAGCCAACCCCCCACAAAACTTTTATTCATTCGGAACCCCCCTTTATTGCCCGCCCGAGAATCCTATTGAAAATATATCGTCAAGCAATAATTTCTTCAACTTTTGTTGAGTTGCGAATGAAAAGTCGTTTAACCCGGTATTTCGTGTTCACGTTTTTAGGGTCTTTTTCGAGTCAAAAACAGCTGACGAAACGAGGTGTTTTTTCTTTATTTTTTTTCTGCTTTTCTGCTAATCGAAAATCGACGGCAAATTATTTCGATGCCTTGTCAATCAAACAACAAAGAAATAAATATACTGCTGGGATGTAAATGAGGAGAACTAACCGAAAAGTTGTTGATATTTTCCAGTTAAGAGCCAAAGGGGGGGCGTTAATGGGGGCGTGGCCGGTAGTCGATGGGTGAAAGGCGCATTAAAGTTTTATATTGATTGTTATGCCGTTGGAGGACTATTCATGGGCTCGATTGGTGGCCGATAGCCAGGGGGAGGCGTCATTATGATTATGACCCGAACTGCCCCATGCCACTCCCCTAAATCGTTTTTTGTTATTTATTTTTGTTGTTTTGGGTTCCCCGGGGGGCCAAGAGGCCTTTGGCAAATTGAATTCCAACGAAAGTTTAATGAAATAAAATGCACAAAGTGCATTGCCCGGGGATTTGGCAAACACAAATGTGATCGATTATTGGAAAATATCTCAAATTGCTGGGGTAATAATGATTAAGAGAGGTTGTTGGAGTTGGAAAGTTGTCTAGCTCCCTCCTAGAGACTAAGTTTTACTCTTTAAAAAGAATATTTGTTTGAAGGAATAATTATTTCCTGCCTTAAAGAACTTTAGTTGCTTAATAAGATACCTTTTCTAGAGTTTATAATGTTTTGTAATGCAACTTATCATTAATTTATCATGTATTACACTGAAACGTATCATTATGATACATTATAAATTATAGAAAAGGTGTATCATTAAGCAACTAAAGTTCCTTAAGTCCACTTTACATGTCTCTTACAATTAAAAGGCCTAACACAAAGTAATTCTTTCCTAGTTAAGTTAAGTACTCATGGATGCACCAGGGCATACAAAATATAATTTTCTACTTTATCCACATTTTCTTGTTATAGTTTTTTAACCCACTCACTTAGTGGTAAGTTTTTGTAATTGATGTCTTTATGTTTTTTTGTTCTGTTTTGCCTCTTTGGTTCAACTCACCTGCCCGATTTGGTAATGATCATTTCAGTGCCCAATTCATGGAACTTATCCCACAGCTCCTTGGTCTCCAGGTGGCACTGAACGGGCGTGAGATCGTCGCAGTTGCACGAGCCCACTATCTTGGGCGTGGGCTGCTGTGGGCGTGGCCATTAAGGAAGAAAAAAAAAGAGGGAGGAGAGAATTAAGAGGAGATTTTAGTAGAAAAAAAGCTCAAGGAGGTAGGCGATACTTTGAAAGCACAGAAAGAAATAAAAATAATATCAAATAATAACAAATAATATCTAAAATAATATCAAAGTTTATAAATAGATTTCTTATGAGTTATGAAAAAATATCCCAATATATTATTTTAATTTTTTTAACCACTCCCTTTAAGTACACCAATTTCCCCAAGTGTCTGAGTTACCTGCGCTGGCGATTCCTCTGGCGACAGGCGTTCGTTTTCCTCGGGACTCTGCGAGGGCGGTGGCGGCGAGGGCGTGGCAGCGCCTCCAACTGCGGCAGCTGAACGCCCTCGATGTCCGCTTGATTTGTTATTGTTGCTGCCGCTGCTCGAGTTGCTGTTGCTGTTGTTGGAGTTGCTGATGTTGCCATTGTTGCTGCTGCTGTGATGATTGTGATGTTGGCGTTGTTGCTTGTTTGTTGTTGCCTGGTGATGTGTCTGCTGCCTTTGTTGCTGCTGCTGCTGCTGTTGTTGCTGTGCAACACGCAACGCCTGACGCGCTTGCTGCTGCGCCTGCAATGCTGCCGCAGCTGCTGCGGCCGCCGCTGCTGTTGCAGTTGCTGCTGCCGCTGCCGCCGGCGTTTCCGAGTCACTGCAGTCAACCACATCAACGTCAACATCCACATCATCGTCCGCATCCTGGCCGGAGTATCGCTCCACAGATGCGGGACCTGCACGGGGAGAAACAATTGGGGAGAATGAAATATTAGAAATGAATAGAAATTATAAGAAAAAAATCTTCCCCAAGACTAAAATATACATTAATATTTATTTAACGTTTGTCTTAACTTTAATAACAACCATATTTTAAAAGAATTAGTTTAATTTAAGTCTATAAAAGCCTAGTGTAGTGTTATATCCTCTTAATTTGCATAGCAGTTAAGGTAATGAGTGCTGACAACTATTAGTAAATTAATTTAAATGCAAATAGTTGAGGTAAACACTACTCATTATTAGCTTTAATTATAATAACTAATTCCTAACTAAACACGAGGTTACCTTAAACAAGCTCAGCAAATAGTTAAAGTAAATAATAAACCCTTTGCTTAACCCTATAATTTCTAATATTACTGAACTTATATAACTTAAACTTATATATATTTTTTAATAGAAAAAGTTGGAGAACCCCGGTTTCCCAATTACACAATTAATCTCTCAGTGTTTTTAGATAGATCAGGCAGAGAGAGAGACATCACAGTGTGTCCAGTTAATATGTGGGAGTTGCCGCTGGCTGCCTGCAACATGTTGCATGTTGCCGCTGATGAGTCGTTAGAGCCAAAGTCACAGAGAGAACAACGCGAATCCAGTTCACGACCAGATGCATTTTACAGATAATGCCACAAAATTCAATTATTTGCACAAAATGCAATTTCATATGTTAATTTCTCGAGCGTGAGTGTGTGCCAAATGAATGCATCTGCTTGCGCTTCTGTCTCTACCCAATTATGGCATCTAAATAGTTTTGCAGTCACGTATATATATCTGAATATATATGTATGTATATGCTATATATATACATATCTGGCTCGCTGTCATGTACTGAATTCCCACCCCGCCGCGTGAATTCAAATAGGCTTTGATTATTTTATTGCCGCGCATTTGCCGCAATTATCAAGTCATCAACGTTGCATTGTCATCAATATATAATTTATATACAGCAGGTAAAATGGCGAAAAAAAGCCATACGGAAAATATAGAAATATAATGCAGCTGCGGCATAAAATGAGTATGAGTATTAAGCAATCGATTAATTGCGTCAGCAACTAGGAAATATATAGAGATGGGGCTTTCCTCAGGGAAAACCATAGGTAGTGTCTTAACTTTTATTTAACCCAGTTTTTGTATTAGTCATGGTCAAGGAATATTGTTTGGAAAAATAAAAAGCAGTTCAAATTTTTCAATGTTTTTTTTTTTAATAAATTAATCTACTTCAAGTTTTGCTTGTCAAGTCATAAATAAATAAGATAAGAAATTAATTTGTGGGATTTTGTTTTTGATTAATAATAGAATAATGTGTCAAGATCATTTAAGAATAATTGGTTTTGCATTCATTCCTTGATAATTATTTACTTAATTAAGGCATTGTAAAATAACATTATGGTATAAATAAACGTGTTTTGAAATTTCTAATTAATCTTATTTTATAATCAAGTAAATAATTATCAAGCCATTCATATAGCAATCAATTTTAGGTTTTGCTTTTATAAATGATCAAATGTCGCATTTTAAAAATTATTTCAATTACGATATAAAGCCATAAGTTAAAAATAAATAAATGGTAAATAAATATTTTTTTAAGCAGAGCAGTATAATATTGAATGAAAGAAGAAAAATTAAAAAACTCGTATGTGTAACTTTTCATTGAATATTATTAATAACAAATAAATAAGGCTTTATATTGAGGAATCTCTTTCAAAATAATCTATGTATGTTATCTTTAAAAAATATATGTTTTAGAAGCTCTATTTAAGTACACAATAATTTAAATATTATAAGCTTTATTTAAGATAAACAATTTTCAGAAGCTTTTCTTAAGTTTGAACTATTATACCATTTAGAAGCTCTATTTAAGTCCCAATTTTAGTCAAATTTAGAAGCTCTTTTTAGTTTTAGAAACTCTGTAAAATATAAAGTTCCCTATAAATAACCCCTGACTTAATAATAAATAAAATAATGAGTTCATCTATAAATAATCTCTCACTTAATACAAGCAACTTTTCTGATTATTTCCTGGACATTTCCATAACCAGAAATCAGCCTAAAAACCTCATAAGAAAGAGGTGAAATATCTATGCCAATTTCCATTTGTTTATATTGAGTTTAGTTATGTTCCGATTCTTTTGGGGATTTTGGGGGATGTTGGGAATTACTTTACTCACTCAGACTCCGCTCCGATGGTTCCCGGCTGCTCGGGGCGTTTCCGCCGCGCGCCATAATCGCGGCAATTGAGAAATCCGTGGCGAAGGAAATGTTGTGCTGGTGCTGCGCCTGATGATGATGATTATGATTGTCCAGCGGATGATGATTATGATGGTGGTGGTGGTTCTGGTGGCTCTGATGATGCTGATGATGATGATGAGAGCTGCCGCCGTTGGCTATACTCGCAATTTGTTGCTGCAACTTCGACTTGAAGTTCTGCGACGGCGACGAGGGCTGCGTTTGCTGCTGGGGTTTCGTGTTTGCCGGCTGATTGCTTAAAAGCATTTTGCGGCCGATAGTTGTCAGTATATCTTCCCTTTTTGCCGGATTTTTATGAAGACTTTTTTCGTAATTTTTTCAGATATATTTTCGCTAATTTTGGGTTTGTTCTCCTTGTGTTTTCCTTATATTCATAGCATTTCAGGGTGTGGATTTAGCTGTTTGGAAGTTGATTTTAAAATGCTTTATAATTTGAGGAACAGGATTTATGTTAATTTTAGATATTTTATTATTTGTAGGCCTTGTATCTTTCCATTTTTGATATCAAATCGTTCATTTTGATATTTTTAATATTCTTCATAGAAAACTTTTGGAAATTTTGGTAAATTTTGTTTAAATGAAACATATTTAAATATATTTAAGTCCAAACACCAAATATTATTCAGAGCCTTTTCATATCATTTTTGTAAGGCTTAATATTTAAATATTGTAATATATTTATATTACTCTATAATATTTAAATTTCCTTTTCAGTTTCCTTTATTTTCATGATAAATTTAAATATTTTGATTGCATAGAAAATATGTTTAAATAATATTGAATAAACACAAAAATGTTGTTTGTAAATAAACACTTTTATTGGTTTGTAATCAACCTTAATTTTTGTTCATTTAGAATTTGTATGAATATATTTTTAAGATTGTAAAAGATTCGTTAGAAATTATAATTAAAAAGTTTATATTTTTTAAACATTTTAAAATTTGTTTTTTAACATTTGTTAACCTTTTGATTTAATTTGATGTAATAAACCACATTTGCTTTGCTATATTCTTTGTTTCGGAACACACGACTTTTCGAGTTTTAACGTCCGTACTTTTATCTTCGTATTTCGCCGTATTTTTCCGTATTTTCTCGCCGGGATTTATGAATAAGGGAAGAAGAGAGATAGAAATGCCGGAGCGCCGTCGCTGCTTCACAGTCACGCAGCTGACCATTGAATGAATCCCAATTCGCTTTTCGCCATGTAAAACGCCAAAAGCGCCAAAGCCAAAGCCAAAACCGAAAACGAAAAAAACACACACAAACAGACGAAAACAAAAAGGCAAAAACGCAACGCAAAAATCAACAACAAAAGCAACAACTACAGCGAAGCTTACGGCGACGCTAGCAGCGACGCTAGCAGCGACGTTGGCTGCGGCTGCGACGTTGACTGACCCCCAAAACACAGAAACAACAACAGCTGATGTGGCTTACGTTATGACGTAGTAAAGGGTTTTTCAAAACGTAACGTAACTTATAATTTACGTATTTACTAATTTTTCCAAACACCTTTTCATTCAAACAAAAATTAAAAATACCTTACGTCACATCCCCCTTTACGTCACGTAATCCAACCGCACGTTAAACCGCAGAAGGGAAAAAAAACAACAAGAAAAACGAGACATTTTTCAATTATGACAATTTGAGCGATATGAGTGTGCGAGCGAGATGGTCATACAAACTCGAACGCATTCCCATGCAGCCGGCAGCGACGTCGACGTCAGCAGCGATGCCCCGCATATAACTCATTTTCATTTCCCATTCCCAATTCCCTTTCCAATTTCCAATTCGAACACATTCCCATGCACTCAAACCGGCGAGCCAGCGAGCAAGTCATAAGCTCTGCACGAGTGCAAGCGAGATGAAACCAGTGTCGACGCTTGAGTGGAGAGCGGCATTTGAGTGCCTTGGCTATCTCTTTCGCACGCGGAAGTGAAAGAGATCGGGAGCGAAAGAGATGGCGCAGAGAAGTTCATAAATTCGTCATTTTGTTTTCTGCTGTTGACAGTTCTTTGGGTATTTTGTTGCTTTTGTTGTTGCCATGGTGAGTGGCCCAAAAGTGTGGGTATGTGTGTGTGGAGTGTTTTTGTTTGTTGAATGTTGCCTGCATTTCGTCGACAATTTACTGTTCTTTTCAACTGCGTCCCATTTCCATTTCGTTTCGCTAACTCACCACACTCGAGTTGAGTGGGTTTTTTGAATGTGAGTGAGATATTTGAGTTGGTGCAAGTGAGGTTTTACGATTGAAATTAATAATTGTGTTTAATAATATTTAAAATGCATACATATATAAAATTAACAATCTTAATTTATAAAAATAAATATTATAAATATTAATCTAAAAAATCTATTTAATATATGTACTTGTACACGCAATTTTCTTTTTAATGTTCTTATGTTTAAATTAATTAAACATATTTATTTTATTTAAATTAATCGCTTTTTTTACTTTTAATTAATTAATCTATTTTAAATATTTAATTCGTTTGAATATCTTGTAGAAATACTTAAATTCATTCACTGAGGCATTAACAAATTAAAATCCCTTCAAACATTTCCCTTAAATTTAAATTATTTTCTTCTTGAAATATGAACATACTATATATTCAATATTTCGATCCCAGAACCAGACATCCTTTCACATCCCCCGCACATCCTGCGACTGGCAGCGACTTATCTGAGAAAGTGTCTCGTGCGCTCGCAGTCCTCCAATTGAAAAATCATAATTGAATATCTGGGTTCCTGTCACTCCTCCGTACACACACCTCCTTCAAACCCCCCCTCCATCTCCCCACCCTCGTATCGTATGTAAATGTTTTTAATTTAAATGTTTGCCCAAAAGAACCAAACAAAAGATGGTCGGAGGAGGGGAAAAAAAATGCGACGATGGCGTGTGAACGCAGCAGAAAATTATATAGAGACCACGGGAAAAAAGAGGGGCAGGCGATGGTCGAGGTGGTGGTGGTGCCACCATCTTGTTTCCCTCCGTCACAGGCTTTTTTTCACAATTCGTCAGCTGCGCCCTGCGTCCTCTCAGGATGATGTCCTTTTGTCCGGGCACCGGGAAAAAATAATCGAATTAATTCGAGAAAGAAAGAGAAATCGTTTTTAACATTATTAATTTGTAAAATTGTTTTCTTACACAAAAATGGTGAGCTAATTTTTTGAATTTAATTTCAAACGTTTTTAAAAAATTGGAGATTGCATTTTTTTCGAAAAACGAATAGATAAATATTTTCTTTAGATGTTAAAATTATTAAAGTAAACTTGTTACAAAAATTACAATAATAATTTTATTAATTACATATATTTTATAGTCAAAATATGTTTCAAATATATTTACATATTTGTTTCTTTAATTGTTGAGATAGTAAAAAACTTTAAGCTTATTTCTTTGGCATACATTTCATGCTTAATTTATTAAAATATGTTTCAAGTTAATGTATTTATCTCTAATATTATTATAAGACAGCAAAATCAAAACATATATAGATTTGTTACCATTTAAAAAATATTAAACATAAAATAAAGAAGCAATGGTAGACACAAAATGTCAATTTAGATCCCCTTCTTAGATACTTGATTTCTTTGGATACATTTTTATAAAAATCTTCCAGCTCTGTTATTTAAATTATAAAAAAAATTAACAGGTATTCAGCTCTTAGTATTAAAATGCATTTAAAAACCAGGACTTGTATTTTTTTTTATTTTCCACACCATTTTGTCTGAGTGTCTGCGTTGTTTTTGTGGCTGCGGTTTCATTTGCATGCGATTCGTGGTTGCCAGCCGATGTGGCGCACAATTGAGCCACTAATGGTGATGTTGATGGTGGCCAGATCGGTGGAGGGAGTAGCTCACAGCTCTCAGAGCTAGGAAAACCCGGAAAGGAGCGGGGTTCCGGGAGGAACTCAGACGGTGCTGGGCCCGGCCCTTTGCTCGCTTTGTTTGCTTTGTCGCGGCTCGGTGACAATTTTTCAATGATTTGTTTCCTGCCCTGAAATCTCATTTGCATATGCCACCATATTTTTTCAACTTTCCTGTTTTTTTTTTTGTTTGTGGCTCCTGCGCTCCTTGTTTTTCTATTTATTTTCCTGGGTGGAGTGAAAAATTGCAATCGCTTTGTTTTTGGGTTGGTTTCTCTCGGTTCTTGGACAATTTGAATTTGATTTAATGAAATTAAGAGGGCGTGTTCTCTAAATAGTCGTTTCTATAAATAGTTGTAGGCGATTTATTGTGGAAATTTTCTAGGTAATTAAGTTGATAGAAGGAGGGATTTTGAAATAAATAGGAAATGTTTAGAGATTTTTCTATGTCGGAAAAAATTAATTTGGTAATTTAGAAAAGCGTATTCTTTGTATCACATGTAAAAATAAGGTATTAAAAAATAAAATAAAGAGATGATGAATTAGGATGTGTTATACTTAGGTTTATACTTGTTTACAAAAAATATATGCAGAAATATTGATTTAAAAAAGCCCTTAAGATATGCCTAAGTAGACTCTTTTTTGGAAACATGTATTTGGCAATACCCTTCTGATAAAATAAAAACGTTCAAAGTAAATTCTAAAATCTACTAAAAATCCCTCAATATTAAACAAAAAATATACAACAAATCCGCTTTACTTCTTGCTCTTATTTAATCCAACCACAACAAGAGCTTCCCCTAAATTGTACCTTGAGTTATTTGCATAATTTACCTGCATGACGCATTCCTAGACAGAAAATCAAAACAAGGCACTTCAAGCTTATTTATGAACAACACCGGAAAAATGTAGAAACAAAGATCTATGACTGAACCAATTCCGGCAAAGAAATCCAAATTCGGAGAGGGGGTAAAAGCCAATCAAGTAAATATCTGCAGGAACAGCTTTCCTATATAACCGAAATTTTTGTTTACGCTTTGACGGGATTACGGCAAAGTCACTGAATGTATCCTGTATATCCTGTGTCCCCGTTGGCCATTAGTTTTTATTTTTGGGCAAATTTCACTATTTTCCTTTGCGTTTGCTCCTTTTGCCTGCGACTACTACCTACGTGCACTAAATGGCCAATAAGCGAGGGGAAAAAATTGCGGAAACTAAGCCAGGGAAGCCGTGTCAGGACATGGCCATCTAAATGCACATGGCGGTGGCCATATTGTGCCAAAGGATATATCAATTTTATTGCCGCCCGAAATCGAAACAACATGTGTGTTCGCTTCGAGATTTTTTTCCTGTCTTCATCCTCTTATTGTTGCATACAAATTGCGTAGCGAATGGTTTTGTTTTTCTGTGCAGCCTTAATCCTTTGAACGGAAAAAATAATAATTGCAAACAATTGGGTTTTACGGCCATCCTTGAGCTGGCGAAGTGCGAGCGGAGCGTGTCACCTGAAGACGCAGGTGCAGCTGCGATTCGATACAAAAGCCAAGGACACCGGCAATTATCCTTGGGCGAGGGAGTCACAGCATAGGAATCGGATTCGGAATCGGAATCATTGGAATCACCAGCAGGCAGAGGAGCAGAGCAAATCAATTATGCCGCCAGCAACAAGGAGATCTCTGCCTAATTTGATTTCATTACCGCGCCCACAACTGCAAAGAATTGTGCACTTGGAAAATATTTGTAAAATATAAAAACATTTAAGAAATATTGAAAATTAAAGGGAATAATATAAAGAGATATGTAGGGAGTAAAAATAAATATTTAAGGATGTATTATAAAAGATTGAATAGTGTTTACTTACAGGTTTTTAGAAAGTCTTTGCTTTGATCAATATTAGTATTTTTGTGCTCTTAAAAAATTATTTATAATCATTTAAATATTATAATTTCATGTATTATAATTTAATTATTATACTTATTTAATTTTCCATAGTTATTTATTTCCTTTAGTTATTTATCTTAAAAAGCACTCCCTTTCCCTTGCTGTGTACCCAAAGCAAATCCTTTCTGCCCATCGCCAGGGCGGAGCTGTGCCCGAGCTTAATGCGAAAATTAATCGAATCGGGATCGAAGCGCGGCTCGCAGGCTCCGGCAACGCCTACCAGCTGCAACACACAGCAACTTGCAACTAGCAACCAGCAACTTGCAACAGTCTCAGCAGCGGCAGCAGCAGCAGCAACATTCCCAAGCTGTTCCAACTACCGAAAGCGTTGAAAACACTTTGTCGGCTCACAGATGCGTTGATAATATGGTAAAATTGCCAATGATGCACGCCCACTGTTGCCATGTTGCCATATTGCCATGCCGCGATGCTGAGATGCAGATACAAATATCTGAGATACGTAGATATGCAGATGCATTTGTTTTTGGCCGCACGAATGTTTCCTGCCACATGGTAATTGCCACATCAAATGCACTAGCTCCAAACCGATCCTATACTCCCGATTCAGGCCGGGAGATTAACGATCGTTGGCGTAAAACCACATCCTGGCCGAGGGAATCTCTAAAGTCCCCCAAACCCCGGCCAGGCGGAGAAGATCAAATGTTGGTGGCGGCAATTGAAATTATTATTAACACGCGTTCCGTTTGCTGTCAAAATTTATGAGCTCAACTTGCTGCAATTGTTGCTGCTGCTGCTGTTGTCGATGATGAACGTGGCGAGAGTTAATTGGTGCACTGAGGGAAATTTAGAGACAATTTACAGCAAATAAAAATCTAGGAAAATTGTTTTATATTTAACTAAAAATATAACAAAAGAATGAGCTCTTTTTGTTGAGCCTTAGAATTTGTTTTTCCATGACTTTTTATGTTTATTAATTAATGAATGTCGTACAGCTTGTAAAAGTAACATATTTCTTCTTTTAAATTAAGTTTTGAAATGTTAGAATATTTTTTCTAGTAAATCTTAGATAAATTCTTCATTTTCCCAGTCTCTAAAATGCTAAATAGATTTTCCAGCAATAAATTTCCTTCTATTTTCTCCCTCTGCCAAAGCTGCAAATTGCTTGTTCAACATAAACAAAACGGTTAGATCAAAGCGTAGAAGAACCTGGCTGCCGTATACCCCAGAGTCTGGTAGACAGAGAATATATATCATATGAAGAGCCCAAGGTGGGAAGAACCACACACAGAGATGGAATCAGAGCCATCAATGGGAAGCAAAGAATGTGCCCACATCGAAGCCACCCACACGATGAAGAGCGCACAGCTCAGAGCTCAGTTCTCAAAGAACTCACAGCTCGGAGAACTCCAAACTTATTAAATATTAATAAATTGCCATCGAATGACTCGGAGTTGGATTTCGAGGTGGATGGAGGGGATAAAGAGATCTTAACCGAAACCCAAACAATGGGAAGAAAAAGGGCAGACACCATGTCAGCTCCGACCATGTCAGGTATTCTATTGAATCGAGAAGCGGGAAACACGGACACAGGTTGTTCATCTTGGCCAATAAAAAATAAAAGTCTCTTGTCATTGCCGCTGTCAAAACTGTGATCACACCTTGCTGGCCCATTGTTCCCGTACCGAGTGATTAATGCGATTTATATCGCCAGGACATCCCATAACCGATCCCAGGAAAACGCCAAGTGCGGAAAACAATGGAAATCATGACAACAAAGCGAGTTTCTCACTTGCAGAGGAAGCTGGTGCCAGGCGCAAGGTGTGAAAGATCAACGAGAAGGCAGAGGAGTCACAGAGTAGAGTTTTCCCCATCCGAAGAAGTCGCATCCCACGCACAAGGTGATCTTATCTTCGGCCCAGCTCCGTTGTGTCTCCCAGGAACCAAGCGAGCTGACGCTGATTTGTCTGGCACTTTGGACTGGGTTTGAGTTCGGGATTTTGGATTTGGATCTCTCTCTGGCTTGGCTTTCCTAGAAGCCGCCATCTCTGCATCTGCATTCCGTGTCCACGTTCGATGGCATGACAGTGCGAAGTTTACCAGGAACCAATCATTGCCGGGCGAGCGCCTATTGCAATTAATCACAGGGCGGTGCAAAAGCCCCACCTGATGGCCGCTAAGCACGCTCCTCCGGCTCCTCTCGGATGCAGGCGGCGCAAATTGCTGTCACTGCACAGTGGGCGGGAGGGTTGCAAAATCTACACAAAAATGGGGGATATGTAAGGACATTAGGTGAAGTTATAAATGTACATAAGAATGAACAAATTCTAGGGGGACGAATCAGGAGAAAACGTTCTATAATATTTATCTACAAAAGTTTTATATTCCAATTTTAAATATTGAAAACTGTCATTATTATAAAAAAAATATATATAAAAAAAAAAATATAACCATTAAAATTTGAGTATCTTGTGATTCTTATGTTAAAATATTTTAAACAAATTTAGACAAATTTTTAGATACAATTTCAGATAGAAATTAAGATAGAAATTCAGATAGAAGTTCAGATAGAATTTTAAATAAAATTCAGATAGAATTTCAGATAGATTTTGTTAGCTTTTTCTGGATCCCCAGTCCATGGTCCTTCCAGCTAAAACCAGAGGACGCCGCCATCTTGGCAATGGCCACCAAGTCAGCGACAATTACGTTGGAACACACGCGTTGACATGCAGCACGCGATGCGGATATGAAAGCCATGCAATGTATGCACAACTCTACCCGATATATGTACATAAACATATAATATACATACTCCTGGATCCAGTCAGCAAACCCTGGAACCCCCACCATGGAAAAAGAACGAAAATCAACATCAACCTGTCAATGGCAAATTACATGGACTGGGTTGGTCCAACGATCCGATCGGGGGCTTGGCCCATGCGACAAAAGATGCAATCAGCCGGGGTCTGGTGTGAGCGGGCTCAAATAGCTCGACTTTATTTATTTTTAGGGGAAAGAAAAAGAAGGGGCGGGCGTGTGGCTACGCCCACATTTGAGCAGGTGCAGCCACCGCAATTAACTATGGCCAAGTTCGTGCGCGACATTTGCTTTTCCAACGCGGTTTATATATTTTTTTCTGCTTGTGTTTTTTTGCAAAATGAAGCTCTAAACTTTAGCAAATTCACGCAAGCAATTTTTCATTTCGTTGTTTTATTCTCTGCTTTTTATGGCAATTATATTTCGCTGGGATTACGTGCAGGGTGGAAAAACAATGGCCTCCCACACACATCACCAGCCAGCCACCATCAGGTGACAATTTTATTTTGCCGCTGGAGGTTGCCATGTAATTAGAGCGCAAACGGTTGGCATTTCGATAATTTTGGGTCTCAGTGTTTTGGGTTTTGAGCAGGGGTGTCCAAAGGATAGGTTTTTTTGTGAAGGATTTAGTGGTGAATATTTATTTGTTAATTAGTTAAGACATTTGGTGTTTAAATGCATTTGAATACATTTTTTTGCTTATTTAAACCTTCAAAAATTGATAAACGGATTGTAGTTTAATTTGCAATTAAGATTTTCCTAAAAAGAAATTATAAATAGAAAATATCATCATATATCTAAGCCTTTTGTAGAGTGAAAACAACCTTATTAATAAGTAAATAAAATAAAAAATATATATATAATGCTTTTATAAATATAATGAACATTTTAAGACCTTATATCCCAGCTTATATCTTGTAAAAAAATGAGGCAGCTATCTTAAAACTTCCTTTACTCCATGATACAATATATATACTAATATATAATATATAAATACAATTGTATCATGCTTTAAACTATTTTAGATTCCCCTCTAAATATCCCTAATTATCCCCAATACACCCCATTAATTTCCCAACCCAACTCCGCCCCTGACTTTGATTATTTACCAAGTTATATACTATACAACTATAGTTGGTATCTGTATAGTTGACATGCAACCAGCGCCATTGGAGGAGTGTAAATGTGCGATATGGGACGGCCATTACGATAGAAAAATATATATAGGAGAAACAATCATTTCCGAGGGTTACTAATCATCATCATTTGGCTTTATCGTCGCGTCGTCGTCTGGTTGCCGCTTTGTTGCTCCAGCTAATTGCCCGATTTCATTACATTTTCACCAATATATATGCACAACACGTGGATTAGTGGCGAAATTAGCCATTTCAAAAAGTATAGATGTCCGATGTCGATGTCTATTGTTGCCAAATTGCCAAGCGCCTATTGTGCTGGACCTTGTAAAATCAATTGGATAATGAATGTGGAAATATATTACTTGTCAATGGAAAATTATACTGAATAACGATCAATTATTTGGTTTAATTTGGATTTTATTTAGAGATTATACTATGCTATTTATCGCAGATTTTAATTTAATTAAAAAATTTATAATATTGCAGGAATAGAATAATTACAAAGGGTGTTCTAAATTATTAATAATTTAATTTTAGTAAAATAAGTCTTAGAAATATACCAAGGAACTTTATTTCTCTCAAATAAAAAGGTTTTTCTGTACAATTTTTATTTAAAAAGTGCACCTACACTCAAAACTTACACAGGAAATGTATTTGCACTAAAACTTTACTTAAAAAAATTTCAAGAAAAATCCTTTAAAAAACCAAACACAATTTTAACATTTTCTAAATTTTTGTAACATTTCAAACACTCAATTTCTCTCCTACCAAGACGTCAAATTAGCATGAAAATTTGGCAGCTAGCAAAGACCCCATTGATGTCCTGTCCGATTTTCTCCGCTTAATCGAATCCGCGGATCCTTTCTGGGCCGCGACAAGTGTCGCAAAAAGTGCGCGAGACATTTAGACAGCTGCCAGATGCAATTTCGCGGACCGCGGTCTCTAAACAAAAAGTTGAAGCGCTTTGCGGTCAAAATAATGTTCCTCCCACCTAATGGCATCTGAAGGGACACCAGCTGTCCGTCTGTCCGCGGATGGGAAACTAGGATCACGCCATTCTGGAGCTATGTTTGAGGGAAATTTCCCTCTCCCCTCACCGACTTGGTGGCCGCCTGACGTTTATATTTTGCGGCAGTCAATGTGATTGATGTCTATGTCTCCAGCTCGGCCCGCCAGCTCAGCTCAAGCCCAGCTCTGGGCCATGTCCGTGTATTAAGTTGTAAAGTCATTTTGTGACAGCTTTATGAGCCAACATGTGACGCGTCCTGCCAAGGAGCAAGGATGGGGCGGCTAAGCAGTGAGAGAAATTAGGGAAGCCAAGGGAACTAAGTGGAAGAAATATATATATTTTTAATGAGGATTGCAAGTTGTAATTGTAAATAGAAATTTGCTGAATTAAAAAGGGTTTATTTAGAAGAATTTTCGGAAGACAGAGAAGTTATAGATTTATGCAGCGAAGAGTATTTTTAAATCAGATCAGATTTAGATCTTTATAAAAATAATTTTTAAAATACATTTTTTGTTCCGTAGCTATATTTTTGATAGATTAGATTTATAATCAATTCTAAGCTTTACTTCCCCAAACAACTACAGAAAAACTAGGCAAAAACGTAGAAATTAATAAATAAAAAAGAAAATATGTGTTAATGAGTACTACTACTATTTTAAATAAATTATAAATTGGGTTGAAATACGTATTTTCATAAAAGAACTAAAGAAGATATATTTAAATAATTTATTCACACAAAATAGTATAAATAAATATTTTAAATAAGTCAGAAATTACGTTGAATTTATTATTTTATGTTCATAATTATGACAATCAATGTTCATACTAAAAAATAACTTAATATCATTTACAACTTATCACTTTATTAACATACAAAAGTCTTCAAAAATATCTAAACTATTTTAAATAAATCAGAAATTAGTCCAAAATAAATATCTTGTTCTCCTGGATTAAATCAATTCAAAGGCCCTCTACGTTTTCACAGTGCTAAGTCAGACCACAAAATTGGTAGTTTTGGTGGCTTAATCATTTCCTTGGCAGCGACAACTATTTTGGGGCCAAAAACTAATTTGAAGTTGCTGGCTGTCTCCTCTCGCAATTTCATTTACGAATATGGCAGGCAAATGCAAATGTCGCTCTATGAACTCGTCCTGCCGTGATGTCCTGCCACCGCCTCGCCCTCTGCCACCATGCCGTTTGTTTGTCCTTTGTTTGCATTTCGTTATTGTCTACATAGCAGAAATCATTGTCATTTCCACACGCAAAAGTCATTTGGCACATGTGACACCCTTTTCTGGCTTAAATTGCCTTTGCTTGATTTTTTACCAAGCTGCGATTTGTGGGGAAAGGGAAATCGACGCTGTCACAGCCGCTGCTATTCCGCAATCCTTGGGAATCCTTTCAAACCGTGGCAACATTTGCACATGCATTTGTAGTCAATATTACACGCTGCCAGAGATATTTGCCCAAATTAAGAGCCTCCTCTCCTGCGACAGTTTTCGTTATTGAACTGTTTGAGTTTTCTCTTAGTTTTCCTGAGTTTTTTGTTTTTGTTTTCATTTTTCTCCGCCCGCCTGACTCTCAATCAAAGTCTGGGAACCACTAACTGCTTTTTCTTAACGCTCCATTGGGTTTTTATTAAAGGGTTTTTCATGCAGTTTTTCTCTGCGTAAATTGCTTAGAAATATTAGATTGTCAATTCGTAAATTGCCCAGAGTCAGGCCTAAGAAAGCGTGTCCATTTGGCAGGCGAAAATGGTGAAGAAAAACGTACTAAGCCCAGAATAAAAATGTTTATTTACTCAAAAAGATTCCAGAAAAATGTTTAAAAGAAGATTTATTTTTATTATTATCTTCTGCATTCGCTAACAAACTCCGCTTGACCATCGCACAAAATTTAACAAAAACTAAACGAAATAAAAAATTTATAAAACCAGAAAGGAATCAAGTTTTTCAGGATGAAGAAACGTGGCGGCCATAAACCTAAACTTTGGCAATGCTTATCTTTCAGAGAAATTGTGGATATGCAAACAATTGGGGGGGACAGCAGAGTTTTCAGAAAACTTAATGTGATTTTCTATTTATGGGATTTTTTCCTCCCTCCCCCCACACACACATCGTCTAATCCAACATATGGACTTGCGTAAAACTTTTGCACCAAAAGATAGAGAAAAAAGAGCAGAAGGGGTTTCCCTTCTGCCCGGCTGTTATGTAAATCCTGAAGAGATAAGGCGTTGGAATAGCACAATGACAGCCGCAGGAATTGACCAAATGGCCGGGACAGGGCCACAAAAACTTGAGCGGTTTAGGCCACATGTGGGATGAGGTGATATGCCGGGGCTACACGTAAAGTAATTTCATAAGTTTAGCAAATCACGAACCCAGGCCACAAACAACCAAAGCGGAGATCTCGAAAAGGTGCACATGGGATGGGAGTACAGGAGAGTTTCTGTAAAGGAAACAGTAATTTTTATAAAGGAATTAAATTTAGAGAGAACTTTATTTGATAATAAGATAAGTCTTATGAAGCAACCATTTTTATTTCATATTTTAAAAGTATTTATTTTGTATAATTTTAGTTTTAAATACTGAAACAATGACTCTGTTCCTAAAACAAAATTTAAATCGGAACCAGTTTAGGTAATAAAATAATTAATATAGTAAAAATTATTTCTAGTACTAGTAAATAATATAATTATTTTTAACAGGTTAAAAAGTTCAATTATGCATAATTTACTATACATCTAATTTAAAGAATTTATTTTGACCAAAATCCAATATTTAAATGCTTTTAAAAATATACAACATATAACCCTCAAAAACAGAAGCTCAATGGATTTTTTAATAAATATATTTCAAGTTCGCTTTACAGAATCCCCACTGCATAAGAAAGTTCATCTTTTTGCGAGCGCTTATTGGTCCAGACACGGGTCGCATATGTTATACGATGCTATATATGCGATATCCTTGTTCTTGTTATTGCTGCGGTGATTTAACATAAAAAGGTAAACAACAAATGGTCGAGGGCAATGGGGAAACTTTTGTTTTATTAGTTTTTCTTTTGTCCCGAGCTGTTTTATTATTAGAGAGCAGCAGCAGGACACAGCCGCCCACCATTCGCCTGACTTGCAAGTTTTCTGCTGACCAATGTCGTAATGCCAAGGCAAAGGGAAGGTGGAGATGGAGATGGAGATGGGTTTGAGGGTGCTGCCTGTCATGCGTTCAATTTCGAAATGGTTTCGCATAATTTGCAGGACACCCAAGACCAAGACCAAGACCAAGACCAGGTCCGAGTCCAAGTCCAGGTCCGAGTACGAGCCCAAAGTCCTGCGCCATTTGTGCTCAAAACTGCGTACGAAATCCATTTCAAAATTAGTTTTTCCTTCATCTTTTCCTTTCTCGTTGATATCGTGTTGTGTTGTGTGGTATTTTATGACAAATTTACCTGATTTGATTACATTTGGCTTGGGTTTTTTTTGGGAAGCCCACAGCTTAGGCGCATTAGAGGACAGTTTTTTCCTGATGTGGAAAATGGTGCAGAAATATTTATGCCGGGCAACAGCTTGAGTTAGTGGAAGGCTTAAGTGAGCCAGGGCTTTGTGAAGGGATGTTAGGGTATTATTATTTGTTTTTTTTGGATGAATAAGTATACCTACTTAAATACGCAGCTTTAACTATTTAATATACAAACTAACTAGGCAAGAAAATAAATTATACTTAACTTGTATATTTATGGTCTATAAAACGAAAACATTTTGGATGCTTAGAAATTTTTAAACAATTTTTCCACTATTTTTCTTCAACTGGAGCTTCTTTATTTTATGAGTTAGGCAAAGAGAAAACTTGAATCAAGTTACCGTCTAGTTGCTTCCTTAATTTTAAACTCGAATCTGAATCCTAAAAGTTGCAACTGAAATTTAACCAAAAACCTAGCTTGAAATTTCAAGCAAAAGTTAACAAATTCACGCCAAGTCACCTCAAAATCAGCAAGAGAGACCACCCCAGTCGATTGACACCGCTAACTGTGTTCACTGTACAGTGAACGACGGCCAAAACAGGCTGCCATATAAAGCGATCGTAAGTGTCTTCAATCCAGACTTGGTCGGGGCATTCATATATCAGTTTCAATTCCATTCGTCATGGCTGCTTAATGAGTCCCGGGAGTTGAGTGAACGACGAGCCATAAAAGCGAATATATATAATATCGAAGAAGTGTGCACAGCGAAATTATTTTTATAATTTTGCTAAATTAAAATTAATAAACTATGGGAAGCAATTTTAATGTAATTATTACTAAACCAGAAAATTAATGAAGTTTTAACTTAGGTATATGATTTAAATACCGATTTATACTATAAATATAACATGAATTTATTTGCATTTAATTTACCTGAAAATATTATTTTAAGAATCCTTGACTAAATATGTTTTATTCAATATTCTCTTTAAGCTTTGCAACCTATTGTTACATGTGAAATGAATCTGTATTTTTCCTTATTTATTTCAGATTAGAAAACCAGAAAAGCAAATAAATTTTTGTCATATTGTAAGTAATTCTTTTTTATTCTTCCTTATATTTTATTGTATAATTTTTCTCTCTAATTTTTCGGATATAATTTTCTATTAAATATTTATGATATATTTTTGTTGTGAAAATTTTCTCAGTGCACTTACCCTGCTGGCGAACTTTATAATATTTTTTTAATCATTTCATTTTTGGCCTTTGTTAGCAGTTGGCAGTTTGGCAGTTGGAAGCTGACGCTGCGTTGATTGACGTCTCGCATTTAAAATGTTATTTTTTTTAACTCTTTTCTGCATATTTTATATGGTGTTGGTTTTGGTTTCGAATTGGTTTTTTGCCTTTTTTGTTCCCTGGTAACTTACTGCCAACAGTTGGTGGCTTGGTGGTGATCGTGGCTCGGGGCGTAGCATATTAGTCAAGATCTTCTCTCCACTCTTCACGCCTAGTGGCCCGATCTGGTACCCGTTCCCGTTCCCGATCTCGATCTCCATCTGGGGATCTGGATCCCTCATCTGCTGCTACCGCCTGACATTTAATTCTCGCTTAATCACTGTCCAGCCAACGGTATTCCCGAATGCTTCCTGCTGGCCTGCCTGCCTGTCTGCCTGCGTGCCTTCGACATGTGCCGTATAAGTTGACAGGATCGGGATCAGGACTTATTAATAACAAGCCCCCCAAGCCTGTCAAATGGAATTTTCATGCCTGCAGCCCAGGAATTCGTATCAGAAATTGAAAAGAAAGGAATGATATTGGAGGGGAATCCAAAAAAAGAAATGCTCTCACCGGTCATTTTGACAAATTAGCCTCATTTGTTGGCAAGTCGCGGTCAAAATAAAACCAGGCAAGGACAATGCGATAAAGATCACTAAAGTCCCGAGATCGTGGGTGAGCTCGAGCTGAAAATAATAGGGAATAATACAGGAGGCGGGACTACAAAGGTCGATTTTATTTAATTCAAAAAGAAGCAGCTTCTGTTTAATACAAGGGTTTGGAAAATGCATCTACGGGTTAAGGGTTCTTTGGAAGGGAAGTTTAAAAGGGGTTTTCTATTTTGAGAATATTTTAAAATTAAATAATGAAAGCACTATATATTTTAATATTATAGAAAAGGGTTATTGGGGCTTTAAGAACTTGATAACATTAAAAAGAAGCTAGATTTTTCTTATTTAAATTATAAAAGCAGATGTACTTTTAAAAAAATTCCTCTTATATTTTGTTTAAATAATGATTCTTGGTTTTAGCACGTTCTTATAATTTTTAGAGTCTTTGTAAATATTTCCTTTCTAAAATCTACATTTCCCTCTCATAAACCAACTCTCTTTGTGAGCCACCCACTTTGATATTTGAATGCATATCTCGGCCATAAATGCAGAGAGATGCTCAAACCATTACTGGTCACCATTATCCCAATAGATCGTGCCAAAAAAAAAGGAGGACAGTCCATTGTCCAACTGTGATTAATGAATGTGGCAATGTGGCACGCTGTTCATCAGTCCGGGACACTTTGTTTACTCTCGAGTGCCGAGGAGCCGGAAAAACCACACAGGAGATCACAACAACAGAGAGATTTTCAGCTTTTCAACTGGGAAAAACTGCCAACCGATCGGAGTGAGTTTTTGCCAGTTTAACACCTTTTGGCCTTTTGGCAAGCTGTGTAAATACAGAACAAAAAGCCGCAAACAAGTTTCCCGTGAATTCGGGCCTCCCCGAATGAATGCCCTCTTCTATTTGCACTAATGAGCAAACGCCATAAAATGGCCCAAACACACAAACACACACCCTGCCTGCAATTGTGTATTTCAAAGTCAATTGTTGCCCAACCTCAGCGGCGATCCTTTCCCTGAAAGGGGAGTGACAGATCTCGGGGCGATCGCCAGGATCCTGTGTTTGGGAAAAATGACTGTTTATGTTCTCGCTTGGCCTGTGAAGTTGCCCATAAATTATCCACCGGCAATGGGAGCAGACTATATATATATATAGTTCCTCCTGTCACGGCAGCTGTGGCCTCATCTCAGCCTTAATTAGTTGGGTATTTTATTGTTTTGACACAGCCTCAGCCTCAGTGTCGCTGTCGGTGTCGTGTCGGTATCCTCGGCATCCTCGCCGCCTTTCAATAAGTCAGTCTCCTTGGCCATTCGCGTGCAATCAAAGTCGAGTGCTTTTCCAGCTCCACCTCTGCCAGTGCCTGTGCCTGTTCATGCGTTGACTTTTGCCTATAGTTATGGCTCGCACATTACGCTGATTAGTGTGCCGACCGCTATAATTACCGACGACAACAACTATAAGCACGACGAAGTCCATGGGATTCTCGGCAACTCCAACCGGAATATATGTATGTATACAAATTTGAGCTTTTGCTTCGAAGGAGTTGCAGATACTCTTTGGTAAATAGTTTAAAAAAAGGTTTGAACCAAATCAGTTTTATAAGAAATATTTGAAAAGAAAGGGGTTTTTATTTGAGTAAATAAGAAAGCGTATAGAAGACCTTATCATTTAACAATTTCATTGACTCTAATCTATTGAGTTTCGTTTTAATAAAAGGTTTAAGTTAAATACAGGCAAAATAATTCAAAGTTTTTATTAAATACAACTTAGCAATTCTGTTAAAAATTATATTAAATATTCTATATATCTTCTAAGACTTTAATGCTTTAATTATAATTTACATAACTTTATTATTTTGTTTAAACTTTAGCTTCTTAGATATTTACCAATATTTATAGCTATTGTTTCTACACTGAGTATCTGAAACTATTTTCCACAACTTTCTTTCATTATCAACACAATTTTATAGTCTAAGACCACATTTTCTTCCTAAACATTTAGCCTTATAGTAAAAAACTTAGTGTATAAGCTAATTCACACCACTCGAATCCTGCTCGGCCTACGAAAATTGCCTAGCGGTGAGCTGCAGACAAATTTACAGCGCAATCAAAGTGCAAAATAACCTGTGCTGCGTTCGACGTTCAACGTTCGTGGTTCGTTTTACGGGGAGTTTTAAGATTAAACACATTTTGCATTTAATTTGCCATAATTATGGCAGTCGACGGCGGGACAGGGACAGGGGGCAGCAGCCCGTTGATGGCGCCAAATTAAGTTGTAAATGAAGTTTTTGGCGTCGCTTCGCTTGCACCGAGGCAGCAGGCGTCAAAAAATGTGGTTGGTTCTCCTCCATCCTCCGCCGGTGGTTGGACTTTTAGTGGGGACTTGCATGTGGCCACATTTTCCCCATGCTCGAACCACACACAAAATTCTAAGCTGTGAAACGCCGCCTTTGGAACTGAACAATTTTCGGTTATTAATTCGACTTCGTTGGCGTTCGTGTGAGTTATTTTCGGTCGGTTCGAAATTAATGTTGCTCAATTAATTTGCGCCACTAAACGTTTCTCAGTCTCGAGTTTTTCTTCGGTTGTTTTTGTTGTTGAGAGTATTTAATTTATGTGCGGTTTGTGGTGCTCACTGACCAGCATGCAAGTTGCCATACATCTGCTGGGGGTTTCTCCTATTTTGACAGCTTATTTCGGTCACGGATCTCCGAGAGGGTCTCGGCGGAGACAAAGCTGTTTTTGATAGGTGTGTAAATGTGCCAGAGGAAATATGTAGAGTCCAAGGGAATCGGAGATTATTTATTGGGCTTGATATAGGCGCTTAATCATTTGTGCTTAGTTCAGTTCCATGTCGAATAATAATAATAATTTTAAGCTGGCAAAGAGATCCTTGAATTTGAATGTTTAATAATTTTAATAAATTCTTTGGGCTTTTATATTATGAATTTTAGCACATTTGCAGTACTTTTTCTGACCACAATTCCGTTTCCCTGACTTCCTCTTGGACAGAGCTTCTGAATAATATTTCCATAAACAAATTCTGACCAAAATAATGACATAATTTCAATGCAAAAAGTCTGCGTTCGCCTCTCCGCTTAATTTCAGCACTTTGACTCTTCATTATGCGCCGACAATTACCCATGGGTATCCATTTCTGAGCGGCGTCAGTCGTGTGTGAATGCAATTGCAAACTGCAGTTGCAATTGCGAATGTGAAATGCATTTTTCAACACTCGCAGAAGAAAACTTCCTCCGTGTGAGAGAGAAAAACCTGTTAATTATCAACAATTTTGCCAGCCTGCTGCGTGTCCGTAATTAGTTGCATTTCCATTGAAAAGCTGCGGCAATTAAAAAATAAACACACAAAGGCAATGGCACACGCATTGCCAACTGCAAAGTGTTGCCAACTTAGCGTACAAAATTATATCCAAGCTGGAGAGATACCTGTACGGTATGCACTATAGTGTAGCTTACTAAATAATTCAAGGAAGTTGCCACATGTCAGCCGTGTCGAAAGGGGCAGCAATTAAGACTCAAATTGCACTGCAAATCTGCATTAATTGCCGAGTGTCATAAAGCGTATGCAAAGAGAGCTGAGGGTTTGTGGGACAGTGAGAAGTTAGGTCAGAGAATGAAAAGGTGTTGTATGTCAGGTATTTCTAATCCAATTTCCAAGGAAGTAAAAAGTAATGTTTATATTAGTTTAAGAGATAATACAACCGTATGCGACTATGACAAGATCCTATGGTTGCTTCTAATGAAAAGCAGTTCTTAATTTTTATTTAAAATCGAAGCCTTATCCTTATCTCTGGCATCCTTTCTTTGACCAACTTCTCTGCTATCGCATCTTGTCTAGTACCTCTGATTATCTATCTCATGCTCTTTCACACACATCTTTACGCATAAACACATTGCGATTCCTTTCGCAGCAAATTGAACTGGGAAGAACTTAGGTTGAAAGCCCCGCCCACAAAAAATCCACCCACTTGCCACTTAAGCGCTGCATGCAAAGCAATTTAGCCGAAGCAGCTGCGTCCTTCCAGCGCCACGTTCCACATTCATATCGAAGCAAATCCCTGGCCCTGAGTGGAGTGAGGTGAAAACTCCGGAAAGTTTACAGAAAAAATAAAGCACAACTTATTCTGTTTACCAAAAAAAAATATTATGAATATCTTTAGTTTATTGTCATATTTGTCAAGGATTTATCACGAATTGGTTAATTTCATTGATTGACACTTTGGTTTGGTTTTATTTCAGCATATTTTAAAAATCAGATATTTAGCATATTTTAATATATTTATTTATATATTTTAAAGCCGTTATAAAATATAATTAATATTTGTAACTTATTATTTATAAATATATATATTCTTTACAGTTAATGGGAAAGCGTTTTAAAACTCTTAAACTATTTTGAAGCCTTGGATACATTTATGAACACTAGATCTCTGCTTAAAAATATTTACATATGATAATTGATAAAAAAATTAAAAATTACTAAAATAAATTAAAGTAAACTTATAAATTATAAATGAATAATTTTTTAAAATAAAATTCTTTAATATTTTCGCCTGTGCATAAATAAAAAGAAGAGGAAAGGCGAAAGAAATACAAATAATAAAGTTCGCTTGTCAGTTTAGCAGCCATTTTGCGGTTCCACGGCACAGTTCTTCCACCTGCCCCGCCCGTCGCCTGTCATTTTCCTGCCATTTTCCGCCCACCCGAAGTTCGACGAATGCTTTGCATTTCCCATCCCCCCTCTCCCATTTTCCATTTCCTTGCCTTGGTTTTTTCTTTTTGTTCTTAGCCTGGCACATCTTTTGGTGCTTATCCGCAATTTCTTTCCGCTTCGTACTCACCTTCCGCGCCAGACATAAACTTTTTTATGGCACCCACTGTTGTTGTCTTTGATAAATCTGCCTCAATTTGCCCATATCGAGGCTGGGGGCGTGGCTGGCCTATGGCTTTATTTGCCTCAACCCAAAACCCTGGGCTCACCTCTGGCAGGCCCCCACTTCATGAAAGACAAGTTTTATGTCAATTTTTTCTGCTTACTTAGTGGGCGGCTGCTTAAGCCTGATTTAGCCCTCATTACACAACGAGGGGGCGGCAGTGGCAGAGGATTTGCTTTATTACAGTTTAATTAAATTTACCCTGGCCGGAATTTGTCCTGTGGCTGCTTTTCCTGCTGCTGCTGTTGCTGCTGCGTCTTTAGCCAAACGACTCAATTACGCAGTTAATCGTAAAAAAATCCTTGCACTGATTTGTTGCAGCTGAAACCGAAGCAAAGGACCCTGCTGAGGGTTGAGGTTGGATGCGAATGCGGAAACCCTCCGCCTGACAGCGTTGTGGACGCATGTTTGGGCCATAAAACGGCGGCACTCTCGCCGGCTATTATTGCTCTCGGGGCAGGATGGGGTGCTGCTCCGTTATCCTGCCATCCTGCGTGGCCTCAGGTGCGCTCACTGGCGAGTTGATCCATTTATGGCCATCGTTTGGCCTTTTTTCTACGATTTTGCTGGCATTTCCTTTTTTTCTCGTATTTCTTCATCCAGAGCTACTTTTTATATACTTGGATGGAGGGTGAACATATGGCATGCCGGGATTTAAGGTGGTTTGTCTTGCTGTGGGGTCAGTTTTGGTTTATTTATAGTTTATAAAATAATATTTAGATATTTTATACAATTTTTATTAGATCCAAGGGATATTCAATTTTATTTTAATTTATTTTAAGCTCAGAGTTGGAGAGTTTCTTGTTTGTTGATATCTAAAAATTCTCTATATTTACGAAATTAATTAAAAGAAATTTATTTAATACAAAATTTATATTCTTATACATTTCTAATATTGAGAAAATATTATTTAGTTGCTCTATAAAATATATATACCCTGCAAGAGTATAAAACTGAATAAAACTAGTGATCCTACAAAGAAATTTGTAATACACATTAGTAAAAATTTCATAAAAATTAACAAGACTTTTCCTTGCGATTTTCCTTAAGTACACTTACGCGGCATCAAATATTCGACCCATCACCCGAAGGTCCTTTCTTTTGTACATCATTTAAGGGATATGCGGCTAAGACGCTACATGACCACAATGAATGAAGCTCCCTCGACTGCGCTCGTCCGTATTAATTTCTGGGCGAGATTTACGAGCGAATCTGGTGGAAAATGCAGGCTGGCGAACCCTTTGTTAATCAAAAGGACACACGTGGCCGGATGGCTCTCGCCTTGATTACACTCACGGCTGGGGCAATTAAGCGTGTCAGGATCTCTGAAAGCGTATCCAACTTTGGTGGCCGTAAACCCGGACAGGCAGCCCCTCTCGAACAGGCTGGGGCACGTTCCGGCAAAGAAATGGCAATCCAATCCAATCTCTTGAGGGGCTCAGGGATCCCCCCATCCCCTGCTAATGCCTAGGGAAATTGTTTACCTTTCGGCTGAAGGCCAATAAAGAACCACTAAGCCTTTTTAATTTGCCTATGCAAATGCCGAGTTGTTTACTTTTTGACACATGCGCGACTGTCATAATTTAGCCAGGCATTTGGCTTCATTCCTTCCGCTTTTGTTGTCCTTGTTTGGATATGCAAATTAGGGGGCCTGACACTGGTAATCCCTGCTAGCTGCGGCAATTATGAAGCCGGGCAAACAAACCAAACGGCGTGCAAATGTGACAGACGTTCGCCGGAATCGGAATCGGAAAATGAAATGGAAATATTAGCAGGAAAGCCAGAAAAGGGGTGCAGGCGGGTGTAATTTATGGGAAAAGCCATAAACGATCGACATTTCAGCTAAGCATTTAGCTTAATAATTAAAAATCTAGGTATAAACACATACATATATTATAAAAGTTATTTTCAAGTATAATATCCATTTGTACAATTAATTTACCAACTTTAGATATACATTATTTGTACATATAGATATTAGTCCTTTGAACTCCAGAATACGCTGCAATAAGATCTGCCACAGTTGAAATTCTGTTGGAAATAAAAAGAAGGGAATAACAAGAACATATTAATAACGATTTAAAGTATACTCACAATTGTTTGATTCTGCAACTGGCCAACGCTCATCCCTGTACTCGCAAAGATTCAGCACGCCTACAACTAGAGCCACTATAAAGATAAAGAAAAGTCATTGTATAAAGACAGTATCCTTCGTTTAATATTATTTAAATTGCTGGTCACTTACCTAAAGGGAATATTAAAAAGAAATACACTATAGGCGCTACGTAGCTCATGATTTTTCCAATTCTAAACAGTTTCTGATCGTCCTGATTAGAAATAATAAATAAAGAATATATATATTAATTAAATTATTAATATCTATTATTAATTCTTTTACTCCAAAGAACACTTTAACTTTGCAGAAGCTGGTGACTTACCATGATCATGCCCGTCAGCAAAAAACCTCCAGCAAACATACTGACTATCGAAACCAGGGCGCCGATAACAAAAAACGTTATCAAAATTGCAGGTTCGTCGTTTATATTGGGCCTTGCACCGCGGCAAATAGCGATAATTAATACTATGTTAATTCCAAACATAACAGCTCCAAAACCAATACACCAAAATGAATAGCATCGGGCGCAAGTCTCGGCATCTTCCTCTGAACACATTCTTTCAAAGATGTGTACTCAATTTTAATTTGTATTATTTAAATTTAATTTGATTTATTTGGTTTATATTTCAAAAACTCCTGGATTGGGTTCTATATGTAAAGCTGACCCTATACCACTTCTTGGGCCATATTCACACCACCCTTCGGGTCTTGAGCCAATTAAAATAAATAACATTAGGACGGAAAGTTAAATATCTAAAGCACTTCATTGCAACCTCCCTGCGAATATACCGATTATACCGATTCAGCTGGTCCCCGGTACCGGTTCAGCCCACTTGGCTATTTCACACCTTATTTATTGACCATTTATTCGAGCCCGGCTCGCATTTCGTGCGCTTTCGGCATTTATGTCAAGCGGCTCGAAAAGGCCCCAGCCGCAAGTTCAGATGCTGCATCCCCGATAAGTTCGGTTCTCCAAAGGGGGCTGGCCACACTGGCCCACGTTTAGGGTCCTCCCGTCCTGGAGTTTGGCAACCTGAAAACGGGCGGCAACCTGGCCGCACTCGCAAAGCGTTAATGTGAATTATTAATAAGACAAAAGGCAGCGGCAAAAGGCGGCCTCCTTTGATGCTGTGCTGGGGCGAAGAAAAAAATATTAACACTGAAAATAAAATAGGTGCAGTCTAATTTGTGCAGTTCTATAATCGATGAATCGGTAATTAAACTTCAGTATAGAATTTTACAAACAAAAAATCTATTACAATTACATTGAAATACTTCAAGTATAGAGAAAACTCTAATCTAATTCATTTTGTCTATAAAAACTTTCAAAAATTAATAAAACATTAAAATTTATAATACAACTTTAATATACAATTTTAAAAGTCATATTTTTAATTAATATTCAACCATCAATAAATGTAAGGCCAGAAAAAAATCCCCCAGTTAAATCGTATGGCCTCTTGAACCTTCTAAGTATTTATTTAATATTATTAAATAACCAGTGGATAAATAATTTATAAACATTGTGGGCTCTTTATTCGCTGTAACTTTGGAAAGATTAAAAAATACTCTAGTAAAAAACTAGAATTTTACCCTTTTTTATTTTTATTCAAATATTTTTTTGTTTGTAAGTTTATCCTGCCTCTAAATTCCTTTTCTATAATACTTACTTATATCATTTTGATTTAATTTAATTTAGGTAAGTAATTTTAAGTAATTAAACTTTTATTAGATCTTCGCTTTTCCTATTATATTTTCCCTCCGTGTTGCCATAGTTCGCTGGCAACTTCAGCTGCATCCCGACTTCAAAACCGGCGGCCTAATCAAGATGGCGTTGGCTCTTTGGCGCGAAGCGAACTAATCAGGCGGTGAGATTTAAAAATTAACGTGGCTCAAAGCGAGGAGCAGAGCCAAGCGGTCTCCCCAGTGCCCAGTGCTGTCTATATACATATACTATATTGTGCAGTTTGGGATGGCTCTGAGTCTGGTCAGAGGAAGGCCCGATTTAAGCATTGCAGTGAAAGTGTGTTCGGTGGATTTGCTTTGGTTTTTCTTTATTTTTGAGCCCCGTTGATTTAGGCGCATTGCCGATAAGCAACAGCGAACACATTAAAAATGCATAAATCAATGCGATAAACATGATTTGCCGCATGTTTTATTGACTATTGTTGCTGTTTGAACCCCCCGAGACTTTGGATTTTCTTGAATTGACTTGAATTGCATTGCGGCTTTCTTGGTTTCTTGGTCTCTTGGCGGCTTTTATTTGCTGGCACGATTATGGCCCACGGGGTATTGCCATATAAATTTGATCGGGGCTGGTTTGTTGTATCTTCAGGCTCAGGCAGTATCGCTGGCTAATTAACATTGAAAATTGGTTATAGTTACCTTTAAATGCTAAAGATTTTACGGCTATAAAAGCTCAAGGTTTTCCGGCTCCTGACTAGTTGCTGAGTCAGTTGCTGAAATGAAATAAACAATATGCCTTCAAATATATGTACGACGCACATGCCCGATATAAGGAAAAGCCACTTGATGATGCTCGAGTGTCTGTATGAAAAGCACTCGAAAGATTTTTCCGCGACTGGCGCGCAAATAAATTGAAAACTCGTTAAAAATCCATAATGCTTGAGGCGGCACTCGGGAAATGCGACTGCACACAGGGGGAAAAAAAAAGATTTTCATTTCGTATTTTTTTCCCTTGACTTGAATTGAATTGAACTTCGATTCCATTCCCCCCGCCCTGCTTTCCCCTCTGCTGCTGGGCCATAAATCTGGCAAGTGGCTTTTCCTTGTGCACTTGCTTAATTAATAATTTTATGGCCTTTTAATGGCCGGCCTAGCCAACAACAGGGAATTAATCAACGGCGTGATCCATTGCGGCGGGCGAATGGACTCACTTCTGGGACCGGCCACCAACCGCCTGGCAGAGCGATCCGATCCATTGATCTTGTGCGCCACCTCCTGCTCCTGCCCATGCTCCTGGTCCCACTTCCACTCCCACTCCCGGGACCAGCCAAAAGTTGGCCATTCTAGGCGCGTTTATCAGCGATAAATCTCTTTGTGTTTGCGCCGGCGCAAGTGAATTGAATTGAATTAAATTTTAATTAATTTTATCTGCACTTTGGCTGGCGAACACGCATCCACCCCCTGCACGTTGTAATTGTGGAAAATTGAAAATTACCCACCAGCCGCCGCCCCTGCATTCGCTTTGATCTCCTTTATTTCTGGTTTTTCAGTTTCCCGAGAGGCCGACCAATGGAATTTCTTTAAGCAAATCGACGCCATGCTTAAGCATTTTGGCAGTAAATTTCAAAAGAAATTGATAATATTCATTATGCCATCTGCGATTCGGCTTTTTGCCTCTTTGTTGTATTTTGTTTTGCTCTCTCCCCCAGAACAATTTGCATAAAATTTTTATGACTTCAGATTTTACGATGAATTCCTGCTTATTTTCATTTTTTATTTTCTGCAAAAGGGAAAGCGATGCTTTTGGCGGTTTTTGAGTCATTTTTGAATGCGTCAATGGTTCCGATTTTTATGGAAATTGCAGGCTCAGTACAGTGAATCTACATATGTGTAATTGCTAAATTAATGAAAGCCAAAGACCTATTAAATTTTTAATTAAATGCTGATCTATGGGTGTTCACAAACCGAGGATAACAATGTCTAGCTGTTGGATATTTTAAGCCAGGAATTTGTGGCTATTAAAATATTAAATTAGAATTATTATTAATTATTTCATATATACAAATTTAATAAAAAGTAAACCCTTTTTTTCTTGTTTGTTTGATTTCCTTATTTTTTATTGCCGTCACAAAAATTAAAAATTACGACAATAAACTTATGTTTAAGATTAAATTTGTCCCTTAGCAGGCTTTTGCTCGAACTTCATTTCCTTTTGTATGGAATCGTATACGTTTTCCTCAGTCTTATTCTACTACTGAAAAGGCAACGTAAAACTTTCTATATCGTTCTGGAAATAATATTATTTTTCTAATCGCAAAAGTTTTTTGTTTATTACACTTTCATTTTTTCAAAAGAACATTCCTTCTAATGGAATTAGTACAACTTCCTGGTATGTATATAAAGCAAGAAGCGGGCTTTATACCCATCAAAATTTCACCATACACAGAAACAGATATGAATAATCCGAAACAAACATTAGCTGGAGCCTTAGAATTTCTACAGGCTAGTAAATCAACTTCAGAGGATCAGGAAGACGGTTATATACCCATCAAAATTCAACCAAATATGGAAGCAGCTATTAAAGATCAAGCTTCAGAAGGAAAATTAATGGAAGGCTTTGGATTCGTACAACCTAGTACACCAACGAAGCAAGAGACCCGCCGTATACCCATCAAAATTTCACCAAATAATAAAGAACCAGCTATGAAAAATCAAGAAACAACTCAATATAAGCGCAAACCAAGTAAGATTCCCATAAGGAAATACATTTTAAGAGAGCCAACTGGACTATCAGTGCATCGTAACAGTCGAAATTTTCTAGGACCACGCCCAGTTTCCGTAAGGAACCAAATCACGCAAACGGGAGTGCAAGCCGGAATGATTCTATCATTGATGCCAAAAGCTATTTCAAAAGCTGAGCTTTTATGGCTCTTAATATATGTGCTAGGAAAACTGGTCGATGATGTAATTCCGAGACGTATGAGAGTACGTCATGGCCTTAATACCCAGAGACCGATGCTAGAAGCAAATAGGAAGTCGCAGCTCAAGATCGTGAAATGGATTGGGCTCCTTCTGGGAAAGCCACTGGCCATGCTTTTAGGATCATTGAAGTCCTTAATTTGTGCGCTTCCCATACTATTTGTGTTCTTTTGCATATATGCATGTTCATACGAAAAGCCTGTGAACCGAATGCAGTGCGCCTATAAAGAACTAACCAAAGAGCAAGAGGTAATAGTTAAGACATGGTGGGATCTTTTTTTAGAAGCATAACATAATGTTCCCGGCGTGGTCAGATCCAAATTACCAAGAATAAAAAAAACGCAGACATGTTGCATAAATAAGTTTTTATTGATTTGGGGTTGCTTTTTAATATTTCGATCTTTGGATTTCTGAAAGGTAAACCAAGGTCTCCTTATAAAATCTGCAAACTTTAGCATTTTGCTACTGGCATGGTGCTCATTGGGCAGCCTTTTAAGTCTTCATTATATTTTTTATTTAATAAAAAAAAGTAATAAAAAGTATGATATTCTGTGACCCCGATTTAGCCCTTTTCATCTTACCAAATTACCAAAATGTACCTCACCGTTTTGGCTTTCAACATGCTCACACTTTTTGGGCCTCTTGCCTTCGAAGGCCCATTTGAGCGACGCGTCGGTCTGGCCAATTGCTTTCTAAGCCAATTCAAATGTCATTTAAATGTCAAAAGTGTTCGATTCGTTAACAATGGAAATACATTTGCGTGGAGGCATTTTCGGTAATCAGAAATCCGAAATCGGCTTTCAGCTTTCAATCGCTGAACCGCCGACGAGCCGCTGAATGTTGAAACAAATTTGCGCTCAAATTGTCAATATGACGGAGGCCTCGATACGTAAATCGAAATGAACATGAAAAGCGCCGCTAATTGTCAAAAATTGTTGGACATTTTATAGATAGATATAGATATAGGGGTAAGGGGATAGGAGTGCGTGTCTGTGCTGTGTCTGTGGATTTATCTGCCATTCTTTTCAATTGGCCAAATGTGTGGTCCGCTTGGCTAAACGCTCTCGCTTTGATTTACAACAAAAAGCTGTATTTGGTTGCCGGGAATATTGCGTGACAGTTTGTTGAATAATTTACGTATCCATTGGCCCCTAAATAAAGGCTCCTAAAAGGTAATTTCTGTTTTTTTCACGCGCACCTAAACACACGCAACAATTTCGGCCATCTAATTGTGCGCATAACTGTGCTCGCCAGCTACCTTTTTCTACCTTTTTTTGGGTGGAAAACTATTTACATAAAGGTGGAAATAATTAAACATGCTACGACAAACTTTTCACATGGAGGGAAATGCGGTTTGTTTTTCGGCCTGCAATTACTGGGTTTAAATGCCGCATAAAAGCAAGGCCCCAGAAAGCTTGTCAATTACGCGTAAAATGTCCCATCGTCCATTGTCTGTCCCGGAGCGATCATCAAGCGATCTCCGGGGATCTCTCGGTGCCCAGCCCATTGCGCATGCGCAGCTTGGTTGGATAACTTGGCCCACAATCTGATATGGGAGTATTTATTTTTTGTTTTTATTTATAGTGTATGTACGCATAATAATTTTAATGAACGATTCCGTCTGCCGCGGCGATTGTAATCGCGCTTAATAATATTTACAGTGGTAATCTACCCGAGCGATGATGGCGCAAGGTGTCGCCTTCGATATGCGACCTGACCAGGCACTGAGAGAAAATTAACAGAGCTTTTAGTAAGGAATCCAGAAGGGTATTTCTAATATAGGAATTCCCAAGGAGTTTAGTAATGCATTTATCAGAATTTACAATTATAACATTTGCAAATACAAGGAATATCTTTGGGGTTTTCTTTATGAATGGTTTAGAAAAATGTGTTAGGTTCCGAATGTCTGGAACCCCACCATATTTTTTAATAGTGCAGCCTTACCGTTCGATTTCCTTGCAAGCCGAAAATTATAGCATAGATAGAGCCACACACCGCATTCCTCATGGCTACCTGAAATAATTGCCGGGGCCAGAGCAGCTGCCTCAAAGGCGGCCGCAACGGCTTCGACCAGCGGAAAAGGAAGGAAGGATGCACCACTCCACTTCACTTCACTCCAAAAATTGGGGCGTTCTGCGGTGGCACACAAAAGAAATAATTTGGCGTTGATTGCCATGTACACGGCCATGTGGTCAACACCCAAATTTGACACCAAACGTCTCCGCGGCCCGATAAATTGTGAATGATAAGGTCTTGGCCACGATATGAAAGGGGCAACTGAGAAACCAAAAAGTGTATGCTATACATTACCCCTTACACAATTGGAGAGGTAAAATAACCGAATTGCTGGACATAATTCAGACGAAAGGGTGATGAAGTGTTTCTTAATAAATGCAGATTACTTGAATTAGCTGCATGTGATATTTATGAATAAAATGATAAGGTTTTTGTTTAAAAGGGTAAATTCGAAAAAGGGTTGCTTGCAATTAACTTTATAAAGATTGCGATGATATTGGGTTTATAAGTGGCCAAAGGTGTTGAGAGAGTTTGTCTTGTGCAAGTAAAAGTTGGGGAAGTTATATAAATATTTTAAAGCTAATTATAGAAGCTACTAACCTAAGAAAAGTATTTAATTTTAAACGCTAATTATACCCACTTATATATTTCTGAAATATTTGTTCTTTATTAAGAAATCTCTGAATAAAATCCAAATCGTTAAATGTAAACACACTTGTTTCTTTCTTTCTTTCTATAAAAAAAACCCCCTACATTCTTTCCGTATTCCCACAACTCCCTTTGGCCACTTTGCTATTTGTTTTCATTCACAAGGATTTCACCTGGGGGACACTGGGAATCCTTTCCCTAACCGCAGAGGATAATAAAGATTCCGAGTTAAAAGCGGCGCGCGCACAGTAGCCATTGGGTACCGTTAGTGGACGGCCCGAACGAACCGTTATTTCCTATAATTTAGCGGCTAAATTCAAACGGGATTCGGAAAGGACTCAAAATGGTCAACAGGGGGGCGGTAAGGAGCACACACACACCCTGCATTCGCTGAGGCAGAGGCTGAGTTTGCGGCGAATCTCCAGACAATGAGGCCCTAAGCGAAGTCATTAATAAGCAACAAGAGCCACAAGTAAATATCCTTTAAGGACGTGCCATGTGTGCGGGGCTACAGCAGAGGAGGAGATAATAGAACGTGTGAGATTTAAAAAATAATAAAGTTGTGGTTAAATAATAATTACCACAAGCTAAGGGAGTTTTTAATTGATCAATACATTTATATAATTTTAATGTTAATTATAAAATAAAAGAAACTTGTCTGATAATTTAATTAAATAATATATAATATAAATATTAGATCTCAGAATTCTAATACATAAATCTAACTATGTATTAAATTTAGATTTGAATTATAGTAAAAAAAAACCGACTTCTTAGACAATTTATTTACATAGAAAATTACAAATTAAATACATTCTTTTATTTTATATTTTTTTATAGAAAAGTCTGCTTCTTAATGAATACCTTCTTCTAATAAGAAAAAATTCATAATTCTCATCATATTACTAATTAAATTTTTGTTTAAATAAATGATATTTATAATTTCATTAAAAACCATAAATAATATAATTTGGTTACATTAATTTCCCTTATATTATTGTTCAATTTTTTAAATTTATTTTCCCATCTGCAGATCTAGATTTTTGACCCCATCTGTCTGGCTGAAATACTAGAGGGCACCATAAACAAGCCATACTTATGGCCAGTCATATTTATGCACACACATTTTGTGGGCATAAAAATTGCCACTTTGCTCTTCGATTCTCCATTCTGCATTCTGTTATTTTGCGTTCTCGATTTTTCGGATTATTTTCTGTTGTCCTCTCGGCCTCATTGTCCTTGGCATGTTTGTGTTTTGCCTTGTGTCCTGTCACTTTGGACAACAACGGGAGACAAAGCGGCGTCGTTTTGTTTTGCACACAACGCACACACAGTGTCTGCCAAAAAGATTTCGATGCGAAAACGGCGCCCAGCGGGAAACCCAGTGGAGATCTCTGACCACATGTTGACATTACCGCTCTCTCCCTATCCCGCTCGGACAGGTGTGAAGGCATCGGCAGCATGTGGGTGCAGCAGCAACTGTCCCCGCATTAATTTTAAATATTATTTTGGCAGATCTGATGCTTAAAAAATGAAATTTGCAACGCTTTGTTTGCCTTCGCAGCGAGCCTTTCGACAAATTGTTTCCGTTTTTCGCTGCGTCATTTGCGGAATATTAATTATGGAGACAATAAAATTATAAGGAAATCCAAGAAGACAATTCCCACGATCACTTAAGGTAATTCATATTTTTACGGTCATGACTGCTACTACTATTAAGTTAACGTTTCACAAGCTCAGATTTTCACCAAGGATTCTTTTAACTTTATTAATACTCTTTAGGAAATATAGAATATAAACTTACTCTCAAATTTAAGAGCTAGTAGGCCTGTGTTTTTTTACAGAAATTCCCTTAGTAGGCCTTTGCCCGAACTTCATTTACACCTTTATAGAATCGTATACATTTTCCTCAGTCTTATTCATTAACTGGAAAGGCCAACGTCAAACTTTCTATATCGTTCTGGAAATAATAGTATTTTTCTAATCGCAAAAGTCTTTTGTTAATAACACTTTTATTTTTTCAAAAGAACATTCCTTCTAATGGAATTAGTACAATTTCCTGGTATGTATATAAAGCAAGAAGCGGGCTTTATACCCATCAAAATTTCACCATACACAGAAACAGATATGAATAATCCGAAACAAACATTAGCTGGAGCCTTAGAATTTCTACAGGCTAATAAATCAACTTCAGAGGATCAAGAAGACGGTTATATACCCATCAAAATTCAACCAAATATGGAAGCAGCTATTAAAGATCAAGCTTCAGAAGGAAAATTAATGGAAGGCTTTGGATTCGTACAACCTAGTACACCAACGAAGCAAAAGAACCGCCGTATACCCGTCAAAATTTCACCAAATAAAGAACCAGCTATGAAAAATCAAGATCAAACGCAAATCAAGCGCAAAACAAGTAAGATTCCCATCAGAAAATACATTTTAAGAGAGCCTATTAGGTATACAACTGGACTATCAGTGCATCGTAACTGTCGAAATTTTCTAGGACCACGCCCAGTTTGCGTAAGGAACCAAATCACGCAAACGGTGGAGCAAAATCAGATGTCGCTAGCTATTTTAAAAGCTGAAGTTTTATTGTTCCTAATATATATAATTCCGAGGCGTATCAGAGTAAGTTATGGCCTAAATACTCAGAGACCGATGCCAGAAGCAAATAGGAAGTCGCAACACAAGATCATGAAATGGATTGGGCTCCTCCTGGGAAAGCCACTCGCCATGCTTTTAGGATCATTGAAGTCCTTAATTTGTGCGCTTCCCATGCTATTTGTGCTCTTTTACATATGGGCATGTTTAACCGAAAAGCCTGTGTACCGAATGCGGTGCGCCTTTAAAGAACTAACGAAAGCGCCAGAGCCAGTACCCGTACGCTGGTGGGAGTTTTAGGATTAAGAAGCCCATCATAATGTTCCCGGCGTGGTCAGATCAAAATTACCAGGATAAATAAACGCCGACATGATGCATAAATAAATTTTGATTGTTTTGGGGTTACTTTTTAATATTTCGAGCTTTGGATTTCTGAAAAGTAAACCAAGGTCTCCTTATAAAATCTGCAAACTTTAGCATTTTGCTACTGGCATTGTGCTCAAACCATTTTCGAAGCCATAACAAATGACACTTTTAATCATTGCATATTAACGGACTAAGCCCTGACCGAGACCCGCACTTCGGACCGCCTGATTTATGGCCCCGACAGCGACATCCAACCAAAAATAACCCATTAACTAAATCCGCATTTAATAAATGCCAGCCAGCGGCCGCGAGAAGGTAAGAAAGAAAGGGTTTAGGGATGGGGTTGGGGATGGGGATGGGGCTGGATAGCCAAGTTGGCAAGTTACAAGACCAGCAAATTAATCACGCTGACGACTGCGACGTGCTTGATGATATTGGTCGACTGATGCTGACACTGAGGAGCTGCCAGGCCCACCAGCCATCAGTTAGCCGGGCATCCCAAGCATCTCTCGGATGAGCATACCCATGTATCTGAGTATCCCACTGTGCCGGGGGCATCAATCTGCGGTCTTGGGTTTCAACTTTCAGCCCTGTGACATGTGGGGAATGCAGCCAGAAATCGGAATCAGAAGCGTTGACATGACAACTCGAGATGAGGGGCCCGCGATAAGGACAGCCACTTTCTATTGGCACGAGAGCATGGAAAACCTTTTTGTGGCCCTAAGCCTCTCTTGCCCAATTGTTGGATTTGGAATTTTACACCAAGAGAAACGGAGTTTCCAAGCCAGCTTGGGGGTGTCTAGGTACTAATTCATCAGCAAATCATATTTACTCTACATGATTTTAGAATCGAGGAAACCTGCTTTTATTTTCTAGTCAAAAATATATTATTACTAGATAAATTCCCCAAACAAATACCATTAAATTTAAAACAAAATTACACCCCCAAATTTCCTCTCTCTGCAGCCCCACATCAAATCTTCGGTCACGCAGTCAGCACCGAACTCAACTTTGACTTGTTTTCACGCCATTGTGATCATGTTGGTGACTCGTGCGCTTAATTTCAACAATTTGTATGGCATTCATGGAGGGTGTACGAGTGCAATGAGTTTTTTTTTTATTTCTAACTCTAAGTTGGCTTCAATTTGAACTTCAGCCTCTGTCATTGATTGATTGGCCATCGGTTATGGCGTTTCATTTCGTTTCGAAAGAGCTTTTCACTCAACTCCCGGGCTCAACTCAACTCTTGTTAGCCGTAATGGATCGCCGGGCATTACGTAAATCCGTTTCTTGGTAAATGATGCTGACAAGGCATTTGATTAACACGATTAATTGCTGATAAAAATGTCTGACAGTTTGTTTTAAGCCCCAACTCCTCCGCCCAAATGGAAATTTATTGCCCACTACTGGATATACGTAGGCCTCGCTAAAAACATTTTACAGTGCATATTGCAGGGAATATTAAGGAAAGGGTATTTTGTTAAGACATAAAACTATAAGGGTAAATCGATTTTGAAAAGATCTAAATTATTTATCAAAGCTACAAATGTTTAAAATACTTTTAAGAAATATTTTCTTTGCTGCCTTTTACCCTAGAACATTTTTTAAAAGGTTTAATAGTAGTAAATTAGTAATAATATTTTTGTCTACTACTTTTTTTTTTAAATATATAAATTCTTTGCTGGAAAAAAGTCACAAATTTGCATATAACTGATAGCCACTGTTTTATATAAATATTAATTGAAAAAGCAGATATTCCTGCGTCTGCCGCCATGCCCCACTCTCCTTCAATTTATTATGAAAAATGCATTTCTCATCGCGGCTTCCGCATAAATTCATCAGTTGCAGTCAGAGTCGTCCACTGTCATTTGTCCAGCTCCGCTTGGCGCCATTCAAGCTGATCCCGTGCCCCGGCTCCCCGGCTCCCACTCCCTTCCAGCAGCCAAAGCCATCAGCAGCCACCCATCTGGGACTACTGTACGGCGGACATCCCGTCGAGGCGACCACCCAGGATGGGAGTCGGAGGAGCAGGAGGAGCCGGGCTTCAAACGGTGGCAGCCACCAGGCAGCAGCTGTCAACTGTCGCACACGAGTTGTCCTTGTCAGTCAATGGATTGGCATTCCGCCTGGCAGGGAGCTTTGGCTATGGCTTGGTCGCCACTTGGGTCTACAGTCTCTGCATTTTCTATATTAAACTTTCACATTTTTTGACATCCACATACATTGTATATGTGCATATGTACATGTGGCCGGGCAATTGGTATGCAAATTGACAATGGAGTGAGGCACGTTTTTTGGCATGCAACCTCTTCTACGAAAGGGAAAAGCCGAGATTATGATCAACTAAAGGGAAAAGGATGATGGCAGGACTATGCAAATATTGGTTTTATAATTTTAAAGGTTTTTTGGGGATTACAAAATGGAAGGATTCAATTACAATAAGTTTTTTAAATTGATAAAAAATTGCTGTATAAATATCATATTATAAATATAAAGAATTGGAAACCCATTTTTTAAGTAGTAAAAAACTGAAAGTAAACTAATTTAAAAATATAATATAAATAAATACAAGAAACTACCAGAAATTAGTGTAATTTAATGTTAATTTTCATATTTAATGCCTTATTCTCCTTGTAACTTTTCTCAAGCTTGTAATAACCACAGAAAATCCAAAATAATTTCATGCAAACCACAACGAATACTCTCCCCCAGCTCAGATAATTTCATATTTATTAAAAAAAAGAACACAGAAACACAGAAAGATGCCCAAAAAACAGAATTCCAAGTGAAAAGCGAGCCAAAACCGATCTTCCGCTTAACGTGAGCAGTCACAGATACTTATACTTTAGGATACTTGGGGTAGACGGATGCGCACACATGTGGCATCGTTTTACATGAGATCCGTGGCGATCTGTGGTTTAAAAAATTGGGCAGAAAGCGTGCTTAATTGTGAAAGTTTCTGTTTCAGCGGGAAATTGGATGGGACTCGCATCGCTGAGCTCGGATCCCAGACAACTCAGGCCCCGGAGAAGCGAACCAAATTGCCAGAGAAATGACACTAGCCACGCCCACTGCCTAGACATTATAGACAAGTGCGGCAAGGCGTGAAGTACTGTAAAAAGTGTGAAAAACCACACGCACACACATCCATCAGTGCTGTGTGTCTTCGCCCGGGTAATCCCATTTCAGGGATATCACAAATGTGGAGCTAGGTAATTTTAGTAAAATTAATTGCATGCCTTTGGCGGGCGAGAATTTCCTTTAGGGTTTTCCGCTTCATTGGAGTTGAAAACAAGAAAGTTGATGCCCGATCTGGTTACATTATCTTCAAGAGGTCGGTGTTAGTCCAAGAAAATACTTGAACAATAAAACGATGAGTATTTCTTATTAATTTTGTATCTGTTTCTTATAAAACGTTCGAAATGAAAGAAGTTTTGAATAATTCCAATTGTAATTGAAACTTTCCTTTTACAAAAGGTAGAATTATATATAAATCAATTTAAAGAAAAAAAATTTATTTGATTGCATTTTCAAAATGAAATCTTCAAAATACTAAAATAAACTAGAAAAAGAAACTAATTCAAAACCAAATAATCACAGGCTTTGTAACTCCCTAATATAATTCCTCTTGGAATCTTATTCATGAGAAAGAATAATATTTAAAATTGTTCTTAAATTTAATAACAAGAAAATATTTATACATTTAAGCATGTGAAATTATTTTCTAACCATAAAAGTAAACCTCTTTTAATTTTATTTCAAAAACCATTCTACTCGAACCAACCTCTTAATGTTATGCCCCCTTTTCAGTACTTAAAATAATTGTTTCCCCCCAAATGGTAACCAAAATGGTATCTCTGATATAATACCAATTTCTTCATGTAAGATCGATCTGAGTTGTTGGCCGGTAATTGCACTGAAACCCTCATTGAACTTGAAAACATTTATAAGCAGCCATTTTTCCGGCTCCGCTTTTGGTGGGCGTTGCTCTGGGGCCCCGTCTCCATCTCTAAGCCAGCCTCATTGGCACTGATTCGTTCGGCTCGCCAAAAGCCAAAAGCCACTAACCAAAAAAGGAGAAATAGCCAACTAAGTGTAATCTTCGCTGGCCAACAACTCGTTCGCCGTAGAACTGGTTTGCTGCAGTCTTCGTCTTCGGGTGGCTTCTTCTGGTTCGTTTTTTAGTTATTTCGTATTTCGTTTTTTTCTTTCCTCCAAATCAGCATCAGCAGCTCTTTAGCGCTCGTTCCCAAAACCAAAGTGTTGGACCAACAAGCAGACCTCCCTCTCGACGAAAAAAAAACCCGATCGGGGGCATGTACTTGTCTGGGTAGAGTAGCTGCACTGTTGGCCCGGCTTAGTGGCTCCCCTTTGAGTGGATCTCTATGTGGCTCTGCCCACTTTCGAGGCCGGTTTCGAGCCGAGTTTGTATGGAGGCGGAGGTGGCCAGAAGGCCACCAGAAATCGTCAAGCGATGATCCACCGCCGGGTTTTTTATTCACCAACTTTTGGCGAATGGAGAGGGTTTGAAAGAGATTAACTAGGGAAACAATAAATACTACTTTTTAAAGGCAATAGCAACAAGATTAAATATTTATTTTATTTACAAGTTCATATTTAGAATATAATTAATTTGTCTTAATAAAATTGTATAATATTTATTCCACTGCTACATATTATAAATAAATGGTTTTGGAAATAATTGGTTTCATTTTAATGACATTTTTGTATGGATTCCACTTACTTTTAGTATCTATAAACTTTTAACTACACAATTCATAAGTTTCTTATATGTAAATAGGTTTTTACTATGATTTTTTAGATTATTTTTAAACATCATTTGCAAAAATATATAAACAAATTTAATCAACCTCTGATAGTTAAATGTTTTTATGATTACAAGATGGACAGCTAGTTCTTAGTCAAAAACAGAGGTAAAATCTAGAAGGGTTGAAATATTTATGTTAAATGCGATCTTGATAAATATATTTATAAATATATGTTATATTTCCTCCCTAAATTAGTCATTTGATTCAATTTTAAACTGTAAGGCTTCTTGTATTTCCTTTTTATTTTATTCATAAAACTACAAATTAAACCCATCGAATAATCACAAAAATTACACCAAAAACGCCTCTTACACCTCTAAAAGCCCACTTTAAGCCACACCAAATAGACCACCAACATGTATGTAATCTCCATGTTAGCCCATTCAGATACAGCCTATATAGTAAACGCTTAAATTCACTTTGCTTACCGATGAGATAAAATGTTTATCTAAATTGACACTCGGAGCCAGCGCTTGGCCTAGCTTAGCAACCTGTAATTTGCCATGTAAAATCGATAATCATTCGCAGCACTTTGTGCACCGCCCACATGGACTGTCTTAATCTGGGCGTGCCGCCCAGGTCGTGGGGCTGTAAAATTGTAAACAAAATGATTTGCCATAAAATTATCATAATACCGCTTCGAAATGCGCCAACAACATGTTGTCAACGGCTCCGCACGAGGAGTGGGGAGTGGCGAGTGGAGAGTGGAGGAGCTCTCTTCCAAAATATACAAAATATACGAAAATACAGCCGCTGGCATTGTGACGTCGTCTGTGGGCCATCAAAAAGTGTCCATAAATTCTGGCCCACACACAATTGAACTCTCTGGCCGGGGCTGAAATCAAAGCTCCGTTTTTCGGTGCCCCGTAATTATGAGCGAACAGCAGCGGCCAAGAAATCGAGAGATGAGCTGGAAAATTTACATGCAAATCGGATTTCTTCTCGCTCTTTTTATTTTCCTTCTTTTCCGTTGAGAGTTTTTCAGTTCGCCTGCTGAAAGAAAAAATGCCCAAACACATAGGCTGTGGCAAACTGCCTGCCGCATGCAACATCAAAGTGGAAATTAAATGCGCGGTAATTTGGCAAAAGGCTCAAAGGATGCCGGCCAACGTAGAAGGGCGGGGGGGTGTGTGTGTTCCAAGGGTGTGGAGGCCCCAGTTGCCTTTGCCAAGTTGCCGCCAAACGTGTACAGGTTTTCGCTCCTCCTCGCTGGCAGCCAGAAAGCATTTTTTTGTGATTACTGATTGAAGTGAGGAGCTGAGAAACTGCAGCTTCAAGGCTCGGAACATGAAGTGGCACAGGAAGAAAATATATCATTTAGATTGCAAACTAAAGAAAATATTAAATTTTTGCAATGAATAATTTTATTACAATTATTTTTATAGATCTTTTATTAATTTCTTTCGATTATTACAAGCATTTTTATAAGGTATTTGTCCTGCAACAAGCTCCTTGATTTGTTGCCTTGTTATTTTGACCATTATGGTATTCTTTTACCCCTTTCTACAAGAAACTCCTAAAGTATTATTATATTAATAAATATTAAAGAAACCCATCTGTATATTTTTCAGTGTTCAAATCAACCTCGCTTGTCCGAACTTCATTTGCGAATTTAAATTACGTCCCGTGTGTAATTTGTATTCGGTCAACAACAGCTTTGATAACTCTCTTTTGCACATCAGCATCTTTGGGATTGACTATCTTTCCAACTATTTATTATTACCACTTGAGCGAGCTTTTATTTTCCGCTTCTAAGCGATATTCCCATCCAATAGGCCCCGTGATTGCCGCAGATGGCATGCGTTGCCTTTAAGAACCCCCTCGAGATCGAGCGCGTTTAATTACCAACATCAATACTGGAATGTGGCAAATGCGAATGGGCAGTTGGCATGCAACATGTGCATTTCACCAATAAAAGCGCTAATACATAACTTTTATGCAGTGCCAGCCCGCGGGCGAATCGAGTAAGCCACACCGCGCGCACTCTCTGCACTCGTAATCAACAGTGAGGAGCATTCAGCATTCGCCTTCCCTTCTGGGATCCATTCGATTTTCCTGCATACGACGACGAGTGGTTTTCTAGTCCAAAATCGTTGGATGAACATGCTCCCCCAGATTCAGGGGGAAAATATGGGGGGCTTTTTGGGGCCCTGGGCGAGGACTCCCCGAGGTGTGAAATCGTCTTGTCATTTGCCGTAAGTGAGCAGCAGGAATGCCTACTAAGTGGAAGGCCACAGCCTGGCACAGTGGTTTTTGGGGTTGAAGATGAGAAAATTATATAAATATATTTATATACTAAATATATTTTGTAAACATTAAAAACCATATTCTTGGAACCTTATAAATTATATTTTGGAATAGTTAAAAACACGACTAGAAATAAATTAATGCATAATATAATAAAAAACCATACAAATTTAAATTTCTTGTGCTTTCATCATGATTAATGTTTTGTGTTTATTTTTAATGCCAAGTATGTTTATTACGCTCTGATTTCTATATATCTCTGACATGTTTTTATATATTTGCTCTGATTCTCTAAAATTAAGTTAACTCACTCTATGTGTGCACTTAATCGCTTTGTGTGGACATGAACCAGTTGGCCTTATATGAATTTCCCTTACATGCAAGGCACTTTATATGCAAATGAAACGAATGCCTTATAAAAATCATTTCAAGTCATTACATTATACATGGCAAGCCGTCTGGATTAAATAACTATTTATTAAGTAATCGGCTTACAAATTAATTGCAATCAATAAACATTAGTTAAGCAATTTTTAGTGGATTAAGGATTGAAATAATATATTCTAATAATTCTATAACTTTTTTTAATTGAAAAATATAAATTTTATTGTATAATAAATTTTTAGTCAAAAATATGTCTCTGATCCAATTTCAAACTGTAAGGCTTTTGAAACTTGGGTTTACTGAACTTAGATTTCTTTTTTTATTTCCCTATTTATTTCCTATTATTTTATTTATTAAACAACAATTTAAACCCAACAAATAACCACAAACCAATTTTTTAAAAATACCTCACAGATCTAAAACCCAATTTTAACCCACATAAAATATACCAGCAACTTGTAACACATTTAAACACATTTAAACACATTTAAAAACAGCCTATATAGACAACGCTTATATACACTTTGCTTACTTTGCTTAATAATAAAAATATAAATATATTTGTATAAGCATCGTCTCACTGTTCAGCCCCACCAAGAAATCTGGAATGCCTTTGACTGCTTTGTCCAGAACAGATCACGGAACAGGTAAAGGGTGGGATGAAGTGAGGTAAGGTAAGGTAAAGGTAAATGCAAGGCTCAAGGTGAGAGAGTAAGGAGCTCGGAGGAGGAACCATGGCAAGGCAAGTCCTGTTGCGATTTGCAACATTTTTATGATGATTTAGCATTCGCCTGCGGAGACAGTCCAGCGACTGCTGCAGTTTCTGCAGTTTCTGCTGCCGCTTCTTCGGGGATCTCCCCGTGTATATAGCCATAAAATCGTGTGACATATCCGCAATTTTTCAAGCTGCCCGCGCATGCGTTCAAGTGTCGAAGCCGGGCTTAAAGCCTGGCTCACCCGCTGCGATCTGCGAGATCCCCAATACCAATACCGATCGCAGTCCCCCAGCCCCCGTGCACAGTATTCGCTGGAAAAGTGTCAAAGCAATTTGTTTAAGCAGCCGTTAATTTGTGTGGGCGTTATTCCGCAGAAATTTCTGGCACCCGGAACGCCCTCGAAAAATAGCGACGACAAATGCTTTCAATAGTCAGTCAGTCGACAGGCGATTGTTTTTCACGCCGATAACCATCATCGGCGGCATCTGATTGTCGGATTTTTCGCAGCGCCCACGCCATGCGATTTGCATTCGAATTTTGTATTTGCCAGTTGGCAACTAATTGCCGCCGATAATTCGGGCTCTATCTCTCCCCCTCTGGGGTTTTGGCCAACTGCTGACAAATTATTTATGATATAAAATTTGTGGCTACCCCGCTCATTTTTTGGCTAGACAAATTATCACTATTAGTCTGGCACCGCGAACCCGATAATGAATTATATGTGAGTGGTGGTGGGTATTTAATTATATCGGGCCACGATTGACCGCCTTTGGTGGCCTTCACTAAAGGTGACCTAAGTTAAGTTTTTTGTTTTAATGTATTATTATTACCAATGAAAAAAAGTCCACTTCTTCGGAATGCCTCTAAACAACATAGACTTGCGCGGTATTACCTCTGACCCCATGTGGTAAGATAAGACCAAAAATCTCTATAAATTATCAATAAAAAAAAGTCATTCTTTTTAAATTTTTTTAGTTATCTCAGACTTTTGTATATTTCATTATAAAACAGCGTCAGTAGTTGAAGGTTCATGTTCAGTTTCTGAGAAAAAAATAAAAATAATAAAGAAAAGGGGCTATAAAAAGGAACATACGCAAAATCAGCCATCAGTCTTGACTTTAAATCAAATCGAAAAGTTCAGCAACAAGATGAATCCAACACTATACTTAAGGTAAACTAGGACCTTACTTTAATCGAATATCGCATCCTCAAGTCCTTTTGGATAATTTCTCTCTAGCTGGCTGGTGGTCATTGTCGGCTGTCTTGCGGGGACAGCAAAGGCAACCCTATCGCTGGGTAACCAAACATTCTATTCTGATCTGAAACAATTGAAGCATATCTACGAAAGACCAGGAGAGTCCAGGTATAGAAGTACCCCTGAGCTAATGGACTTCTATAAGAAGTATGGCAATGAGCTGCAATGGAGCCCCCGAGAGTTATTGTGGATTCTGCGGAAGCTTCCGATCTGATCACAAATCTTCTATTCCTAATATTGTGAAAGGTGTGAAAAATGTTATGAAAGTAAATGGAATTTCCACTTTTGTTTATCAATAAAAATTTGTCACAACTGATTTAAAATTAATATATTAAATTAAATTGGAGAACAGTTTAATCAAAAGTTTTTAATTTCTAACTTAATTACTTTTAAGTAATATAAAATGGATAGCGAATAAGATGAGAAATCAATGCGTTTGAATTCAAATGAACATCTCCAGAAATTACAAAATATTCTTCTGATTTTGATCTTATATTGAGCTTTAAATTATTACTATTAAATACAAATATTCTGTAATAAAAAAAAATATAAGGAAACTATTACTTACACAAAACCAATTCAAGAAAATAAAAAGTTATGTCCTCCTTCGCATCGGCCGGGAATCGAACCCGGATCACTTGCGTGGGAGGCAAGCATTCTACCACTGAACCACCGATGCTTCGTTGTGGGAGGCAGCAGTATTCGGAAATATGAAGTACAAACATACAATATACATATATAAAGTAATTGAAACAAATAGAAAAAAGTGCCGACAAAGAGTGTAACCATACAAGATATTTTCTTTAAAAAAAAAATCATTATAAAAAACATAATATTATATACTATATATAACTATACTAAATATTTAGTTATAAACCTAAAACTTAATCAAGGAACTTATAAATCATCTTGGTGCCCAGCTGGCTGCTGCCTTGATTTCCTTCAAAGACCTCAATAAAAGCTCTCCCAAAGGCCAGCTGAGCGTGATAATGGGGGATGTCCGGTGAATGAGGATATCAAGGACTGGCGACTGCGAATGGTGGGAGTTCTGAGGAGTGAGTAGGGGGCACTGGGTGCCGATGCCACTGCCGGAGGCCTCTGAGCCAACTGGCGATTCCTTTTGTTCTATGCCGTCAACGCTAAACACTCACGTCAGCCAATAAATCCACTTCAGTGTGCGCCAATCGAGGGATCTCACTCGCTCGTCTCCCGGTCTCCCGTTCTCCCGGCCTCTCGGGAGTTCTGTTCTGCTTTTCGCACAGCTTCCAAATGGGCCAGGGCCAGGATCCAGGCCAAGGGGTTAAGAGGAGGCAGCGGGTTAAAGCCGGTTTCCCTTTAGGTGTCAAAAGCAATAAAACGCCGGCCTGTAATCAACGCGATCCTAAATAGGTGTACAAATTACACCAAAGTCCTTAATTATAGCGAAACCGCCAGCGACCAAGATTTGTTCTTGCACTGCAAAAAATATATATATATTATATATATTATTATTATTTTTTCAACTTATATATTATTTTCAACTTACTTATTAGGCGGTTTTATTAATCCCTTTTTAATTTAGTAAATATTTATTAGTTATAAATCAGCATTCGCTCTAAATGTTACAACAGTTTCATCATTCTCTCATGACTTTCAGTTAATCTTACATCATTAATTTCTTATACGTATTTCATTTTTTATTCTAATCTAAATTTAATAAGCCAAACTAAATGCCCCTGAAATATATTTAATTACAATTTATTTAAAACATTTTTTAATATTTATCATCGATTTTACCGGTGCATCTCTGCACTGGCAGCTTAAGCTCAACTCCCAGCCCGAGTTTAACCACAAAACGCCATCGTGATGGTCTTGGCCCTGTCGCTGGCTGTTTACTCTCAGATCTCGCTTCTCACTTCTCGCTTCGCTGTTCTCAGTTCTCGTCTCTCGAATTCTCAATTCTCCAAACTCCTTGCTGGATTCTCCCCCGACTTACCCGAGACCTGCTCTCGTAGCAGCCCCGCCAACTATTAAGAATTTGGCACGGTCGCTGCTGCCGTGGCGTATAACTTACACCCAGATCGATCAGTGCAATTGGTGTAAATGTACTTGGCCGCAACAGGAACGAGCTGGGGAGACGGAGGGAAGCTGAAGCCATCGGAGGGCTCTGGCACTTGTAGTTGGCGCTCGTCGCTGGTTCTGGTGGAGTGGAAGGCTAGCCGCCGCCTCCTCCTCTGGCCATGCCGCACGTTCGTGCTGCGAAAATTACATTTGATCGATTTGATCGGCGCTACAAGATCAAAGGAAATGAAAGACAGCGACGAGAACGCCGACGCGGATCTCAGTGCGGATGTTTCGCGGATATTCCTCTACAATAGCGGATGCGGAGCAATCTGGTGATCTGAGGACCTGTGCCGGTGTTGATCGCTGCTTATGTTTTTGTTTTGTATTTTTTTTGTATGCCTTAGATGGCTAAGTATTTATTTTATCATATTTATTTTTAATAGAACGAACTTAGAATTTTTTTCGAAAAGATTTAAGTTGGTTGAAGAGTGATAAGTGGTTAAGTAATTAGGGAAATCTTTAAACTTCATAAAATAAATTATTTGAAAGGTTTAGAATAATGAATAAAAAGTAAGAGATGATAGATGTGGCTTCGAAAACAGTTAATATATAAAAAGAACACAAAGTAATTTAATAATTCCCCAAACCTCCATCAGCTGCATGCATTCTTTCGGCGCCGTTTTCAAGAGCAACACATCGATGGCTTTATCTGGCTGAGCGGCATCTAGAATGGCTGGCCATTTGCGATGTAACTTATGGCCAACATCAGTGGCACAATTAAAATCATTTAGAGGCCAATTAAATTTCGTTAGCAGCATTAAAATCTCGGGTCACATGAGAACCATTTCGCATGCAGCAATCGGAGCAGATAGAGAAGGGCTCTCTGGTCACTGGCCACTGACAATTAAAAGCACCAAAAATGGCTGTTGAATGCAAGTCGAGTGGAGTCCTCGTTCGGGTATTGTGTCCTGCCTGAATACGCATTTCCCGGGGTGTTGCCCCCTCACAGACCTCTCTTTTTCTAGTCCACGAGTGCGTGCATTTGGCCAAAAGTGCGTGTCGTTGGGCGATTTGGCTCAAATTGGCCCCCAAACCCGGCCTCGGTCCCGGCCAGATTCAGATTGTGTGTGTGTGTGTGGCAGCTGGGGTCGCCATTAGAGGCGCTGAGCGATGAGCATGGGAATTTCAATTAGACGAAGTGCCCAGGGAGAAATCTTTCCCACCACTTGCCAATTATTTTGCTGTGATTTTCTGGGACTGCTGTGGCTGCTTCTGCTTTTGGCTCTTTTTTGCGGATTTTTAAAGTCACTTGAAGAAAAGTAACTCCACTTATTAATGTATTTTTTGTAATTTTTGTAATTGTAAGTAAAATGTTTTTTAAATTTTAAAAATGTTAAAATTAATCATTTTTAAGTATTTTATTCTAATTTCTAAAACCGAAAACCTCAAATTATGTTACTGCTGGCTAATGGACGTTACGCATTTTATTATTACATTTTGGTAAAGGCTTATTTAGAATGAGATTTTGTTCCTACTTTCTAAGGAAAATAATAAAAATTAATTGGGAAATCACTTAAGAGTAAAATATACTCTTTTAAAGCGAAATTATAAGTATTTTGGCATTTTAAATTAATTAAAAAATAAAGACGTAAGAAGAAAATAATTCAGTTGTCATTTTAAATAATTTTTTGAGAGTTCCTTCCCCAAGACTTTATTAATTTTGTATTATTTATTGTCTTTAAATATTATTAAAAAATAGCAACCAAAAACCAAGTTACTTCATTTTCTTCTGTGTGTTTTTGGAGTGAGTTCGCGGCTACCAAATAAAATAAATTCACAAAAAATTACACATCGGCATCCGTGTGCCGCCTACGTGGTCAGTTGTTATTATTTTTTTTTTTTGTTTCATATTTTCCACCATCTCATCTCCGGCTACCGATGATGTCTCAGGTGAGGTGGCATTCAATTTTCTACAAATTTGCCACTCTTTCTCCCTGCTGCGACTCGCAGTGCAACTTTCACAGCTTCTTCGGTAGAGAGGAGCCACCACACTCCAGTAGGCCATTATTGGGTAGCTGGGCACGGGGTATCTGCATTCGGTACGCCTCCAAATCGAATCATTTGCGCATAAGTTATGGTCACACAATTGCCGTTTGCCTATTTTCCCGCCCCTGGTCCCACATTTTGTGTGTCGTGCGTGCTGAATTTTCCCTTGCTTACCGTTACCAAGTGGAAATGGCCACGGCTCGTTGGCATTTCGCCCGGCTACCTATCGGCGAGTTCCTCGAATTAACTCAGCCCAGGCCGTGGGCCCTAAGTTCGAGCTGGGGATCGGGCATCGGGGATCGATCCTGATCTCAGTCAGAGTTATGGCGTCTTGGCTAAGCAAATTTCACACTTCAACTGCTGTAACAAAGAGATGCCGAAGATATTGGCAATATAGATATCTGTGGGATCTATGAGCTGGAAAATATTTTTAGCAGATCGATGGATAGCTCAAGGGATTGCCTAGGGAGCTGAAATGGGTAACTTGAACAAGCAGGACGTTAAGAAAAATATTTTCAATATCATTAAAAGATGTTCTTCTATAAAATTACCTTTAGAATTAAGTAAGTTAATGTTTTTTTTTCACACACTTTTGCCCAGAAACCAGCTTAATTTCTTCACTCAAAAGAAAGCCTTTTCTAAGTACGCTTATTAATTAAATCCAACGGATTTCAGCCGCTGTCTGTCACAACGCCGCGGGCATTCGTCATCATCGTGATCATCATCCCAGTCCCAGGGCCTTCAACATTAACCCAAATGAGCTTCAGCTAAAGCAACGCCCCAGTTCCACTTGCAAATTAATAACCTTTCACCTTGGGTTTTAATTTAAATTCTCCGCAACCGATCCGGGTTCCGGGACCTCCCATCCTTGGGACCTTCGTCAAAGGGGAGCAGGCCCTCCTGCTCCCTCCATTCCCTCGGCTGACATTTCAAATTTCGCAAATGTCAAGAGCCGCTGCTCATTTGTCTGCTCAGCCCCGTGAGTCGCGCTTTTTAACACTTTTCACTTAGGCCCGAGTTCATGGCAAGTCCTCCATGCCAGCGGCCACAAACCAAAGACCAAGACCAAACAGAAAGCCGACCAAGAAGTGATGACCGGGTCCGGGACCTGGAGCTGCTGCTGAGCTCTGTGCTGACACACCTGGCCACGCTTGGAAGCTTGGCTTTCCCGGCGTTGGTAAATCATTTCACAGTCTATCAATTAGCGTGGAGATCGCGTCAGCAGGATCTGAAGGAACAGTGGTGCAGTTGGGGAGTATATGGTAATTAACTATATGTTTTTTACATAAAATTTAAATGAAAATTTAAGGGGAACATTTTATAAAAATTTATATATATTTTTTGAAGGGGATAACTCCCATGAATCTATGAAAATCATTTGCGGAGCGAGAGAAAATTAAATTTAAAAAATATCTTAAGTTATTATACTTATATTGAAGCGATAATATGATCGACGTTTAGGCAGACAAAGAAAATATAAAGCTTGCATAGACTTTTTATATCTAAATTCTTAAGAATTAATATAAGTTACTCAGTATTTCATTTTTTTCCTTCAATAATATTTCTAGGTTCTTCCATCAAATTTACAATTTTTTTTTAACAAATTCTTTTACACATTTTCAGATTTGTTGCTGTACCAACCCACTGTGCCTGGTTGTGGGCCATATTTCATAATGCCAGCTAGCAGCTTTTGGCCACGTTTGGTGAGCCACAGCTGTCCACCGACTTGACCAGTTAGTCGCCTCGGACCGGCGATCCTGGGATATGCGATCCGGTCCGCTCCTATGACCTTAGGGGGCTGGCAAAGGTGGTCTCGCTGATTGTTTACGTCTGCGCTACTCATAAAATTTCAATTAATCTGCGTGTCACTGCGATGGCAACCAGCACACACTCTCAGCGAGTCTCTCTTCATTTCTTTAGCAACGCTAAATGGCAGAAAGCACTGGAAATAAAATATTGATTTAAATATATGACTTGAAAAATATTTATTCTATATTTCTTATTATTTCTCAGACAAACTAAGACATTTATTAATTCGTTATCATTTCAAATTGAATTCTATATTTACTTCAAGAGCTTTAGATAAATTTCTCCCTGTGCTCGCATATTTAATTAAATACAAGACACATTTCTTGGGGGCTGTGTTGTGTTGGCCCGTATTAATAATAAGCCTTCGGTTTCCTCTGGCTTAGCCAGATTATAATCTCGCGAGTCGAATCTTGGGCTATGTATGCCTGGCGGGTAGGCAGGCGAGTCAGAAACTCGCACACAAATTAATCTTCTTCAAATTAGCATCTTGATTAGCCAATGAAATGTGTAACCCAGGCCCCGAAGAGATCGCAGTTCGCTATAAAAATCAACAGAGAACGAACGCGACGTCTGATGATCATTGATCATTTTCTTGCTCGTTTCCCTGTGACTCCCATTTCGTATATCCATATATTCGAATCCAAATCCAAATGCGACTCCCAGTCCGAAGCCGAATCCGTTCGCATGGCTCTGCTGTTGATGTGATTACAATAATTAATCTTTCCCGAGATTATTGTTTCTCCCGCCAGCTAAACCAGCAGCAAATTCGAGTTTTACACTGGGAGAATCAGCAGGGAATTGCATTTAAATTTAGTTATTTATTATTTTATTTAGTTCGCAAAATATATTTCGGTTTTTTGTTTTTTCTAGAATTTAATCGCTCTTGTAAATTTATAAATATTAATTTATGTATTCATATTGATTAAATTATTCATTCATATTTAGTTTTTATTCTTAGCTTACCTAAAGATTACTTCAAAAATTACCCAGAAAATGTACTCTTATAATCTTGGACTATAAAATATTATTCCTTATTATTCCTTAGTCTTAGCAATATTTGTAATAAAAACAACCATTAAAATTTAATAAAAAATAAAAGTTTCCTCTCTCCGCAATTAAGCATTAGTCATCACCATTATTTCTCCCTGTGCAACCGTGTAGTTTCTCGTCGGGATCGGTGCCATTTCCCCAAAGGCGCCAGCTACGGGCCTGGCGTCAAATTAAGTGTTTGTGTCGCTCGCCATTAATCACGGCCTATCACAAATTTCGATATGAAAAAGTGTTTTGTATATCAAAGCAACAGCAAACACGGCACACGAGCAACATGAACATAAACATGAACAAGCCCAGGAACAACTTGCTCCATGTCGCGTTGCATATATGGGTGTCCGTTCATTTATTTACATTTCCCCCGATCTCGGCCTGGAAATGTCACCTGCTGTGCCGACACACACACCGCACACACATGTTGCTGGCCCGGATGCTTCCTGGTCAGAGGAATCCCACCTTTGATGGATGATGGACAGCATCTCAGGGCCTCAGATCGATTTGTGTTTGAGTTTGGATTCATTATGGAGGCCAAGAGCTACCGAAAGTCGCCGGGAAAGTGCCAGAGATCGATCTCTCTCTCTCTCTTATTTGTATCTCCCCTGCAAAATCCTTGAATTCTGTTAACTAAATAATTGGAGACTAAATTAGCAATGGCTTGTGGCCATAAACCTTGGCCAAAACTAGTTTGCTTTTCGGGTTTATATCGAGCAGACCACAGCCATGCTTGCAACTGCAACAAGTTCCGGCAATTATTTACAATTATAAGTGCAACAATATAAATGCGAGTGACCACTTGAGCTTTTCAACACCTTGGAGCCAAGAGTGTGCTGCTGCTGTGACACCTGCAATCGTGACAGCCAGCTGCAGCCGCTGCTTCAAGCCAAATTAAAAAGCAATTTCCGAAGTTCAACACCTTGGTCAATTTGCCGATGCGGTTTCATGCTCACTGTCTCTCTCTCTCTCTCTGTTAATTCCCCGGCTAATGTAAGCCTTGTCTGCCATGTCTTCTCGTAATCTGTCAATCTGGCTTGCGACTATTGGTGAAATAATTTAAATAAATTAAGCAGAGACTAATAGGGTTTTTTGGCATACTTACGAGGTTTAAAAGATGGGATAGAGAAGTTTTTCCAGAGGAGTTTTCCTTTTTTTCCGCTGGAATATACATATGCTGTAAAGTCAACATTTTGTACATATAAAAAACACAAATAACAATGCACTAGTTATTAAACCAAATAATTTAAATCTTTATTTTCTAGTTTTATAATTACATGTCAATATTATATATTAATTAAACATTATGCTTTGTTATTAAAATTTTAAATTTATTTTTATTTAATTTTTAAATTTGGCGAGAATTAATATACAAATAATTTGTTTTTAAATTTAAAAGATTAGAGAGTTTTAAAGTTTAAAGAGGCTTAAGATCAGGAAATTTTTCTTTTTACGTCTAAAATTTCAAATAGTAACGTCTTTGTTCAGTGCTCCCAGACTTATTTATTTGTGCCTTGAACATATTTCACTGCGCTAGGTGGCGCCATTAGCAGTGCCCTAGATGCCAAGACTCATCAGCGCCATCTGGCGCAAAACTCTAGAAAGGTTAGCAGTTTTACATTCATTGAACAGTTTTGGGGCTATTGTATACTAGCTAAACAGTTTGAAATATTTAAAAATCAAATTAAATAAGAAACAATTGTTTAATTAAGCTTTTAATTTTAATTAAAAGCTTTATAAATTTTAAAAAATCTATCAATTGTTTTTTTGTAATGAATTTTAAAACTATCATTTCTTTTAAAGAATTTATGGAATTTTCCTTAAATTTGGTTGATATTATCATTAAATCATTAAACCATTAAATTATTTATATTATGATTGGAATAATCGGTTAATTCAGATTAATAGTTTAAAATACTTTTTAAATTCTGAGAAAGCTCAATATTTTTTAAAATCTTTAATTTTCTTGGTATTTTTAGATATTAGAATAACATCTTTAATTTTCCCTAAATGCTTAAAACAATGTAAAAAAAAATAAAAAATGTTTAAGCACTTAAGGTATTTCTGTTTTTTTATTATAAGATCAAAGCCCTCCTTTGCCATAAAAGTCTTAAAGAATCAAGAGGTAAAATAATGCAGATCTCATTTTAATTAAAATAATTAAAGAAATATAAGAAATCTACAAAAATTTTCAATGTTGTCTTATTTATTTACATTCAAGTACAATTAACAATTCTTTTAGGCATACAATTCTTATAAAAAATGAATCAAGCTTAGTAAATAAATTGTATGTAGTTACTGGACGACGAAGTTTACCCGGAAAACAATAAGATCATCCCATATATGTTTTCCTCTTTATATAAAACGTTCTTCGAAGCTAAAGTTAAAGACTTAAAAACTACAATAATTAATTATAATTAAGCCTATGGTCGATCCGGTAGACGCGGGAGTTGTCAGCTTAATACAAAAAGGGCTAGGAGTTTGGTTTAAAAAATGTAAGACAAAAAGTAACAGTTCCAAAACTGGCGACTGCACTTACTTTTATTTTTTTGTTTTTATTTCAAAAATCTCAAATATGGAAAACTTGTTTTGTTGTTTCGTTTATCGTTAATCGCTTATCGCCGACACACTCAAAATGGGGAAATATCAAAATAAATATCGGAAGTTACCCAAAACAATTTCAATATTCTAGCTAAAATTAGTTTAGGAAGTGCAGGCTTAGCTTAAGGATTTCGGGAGAAGAAGTACCCGAAAGTGAGAGCTTAGAATTTAGAGTTAGAATTAGACTTAGGCTTAGACTTAGACTTAGGAGTACAGAAGGACAGACTCTGGTATAGTCGAGTAGAAGAGAAGAGAGAGGAGGAGAGTTCAGGATAGTTGGATAGTTGGAAGAGAAGTTGAAGAGGTTGAAGCTTAGACCTGCAATCGAAACGTGATTAATTAGCCAATCCAAAAACGCAGAGAGTGGAGAGTGGGGAAAGTGGAGAGTGTGTGCCGGTGTCTGGTGTGTGTTCTGGTTTATTTCTTCGTGTCCTTTGCGGCGGCCTTGATGGCGGCTCTTCTGCCCACCTGTGCCGGCGGCTGTTGCCCACCGCCGCTGCCCTCCTGGGATCCACTATCCGCATCCGAGTCCTTGAGCGAACCACCCTCCTCGTCGCCCACCAGAGCCCGGTACTTCTTGGCAATCGCCTCCCAATCGGCCACGTTCTCGATGCGATTCTGGTTGGCCTGCGAGAAGCTGGCCTGAGATCCCAGCGGTGACAGATGAACCTGAGACAAGGCCACCGAGTCTGGGAATTTCAGGAGGAAAACAACATTAGTTTGGGTTACTCTTTTTCAAGAAGAAACACGGAGATAAAATCGCCTGGTGTTATTTACATTATTTTTAGAACTTACAAATAAGATATGATACTTTGTTCAAATTAAGGGAATATAATAAAGTTTGCCCTTTTAACACCTGGCGATTTTCTCTCAATGAAAAATATAGTAAAGTCATTAGTTGAAAGGAAAGAATTTGGAGCTAGAGCGAGCCAATAATTGTTCAGAGTTCAAAGAAGAGTATAGAGTAGAGTATAGAGTACAGAGTAGAGAAAGAGTAAAGCAAGACAGACTGTATGGAAGAGAGAGTTACACTTGGGCTGACACGCTGTTTGCTACCAAACCCCTCGATTGGGTTATTTATTTATTTTCTTTTTTTGTCCCAGGATACACGAGGTCTTGGCCTGGCTTAGCCCAGCAGCGATACATACTTGTCTCACCTTTCTTGATCTTCGATAGCCACTTGGCCCCGGCTTTCGTTCGCGGACTGGCCTGACGTATTCCCATCATCTGAACCAGACTTGGACGCTTCTTTTTCTTCATGCGTGCCTGATATTTGGCGAGGATTGCAGGATTGTTGCAGGATATATGCAGGTTTGCAGGTTTGTAGGTTTGCAGATTTTTGTGGGTTATATCAAGGCGCATTAGACACGGGACATAGATCACATACAAGACAAGAGACACAACATAAACGCAGTCAGCATATTGGTAAACACATCGAAAGCAAGTTCAGTGCCAAGTGCAGGACATTGAGTGTACAAATGCAATTAATGATCGAAGGGAAAATTTATTTATTATTATTTTTAAATAATAAATATTGTATACGAGACATTAAAAAATTCTCTTGAGTAAAAGAATAATACTTTAAAAATTGCTCCTTGCTTAAAATTGCTTTTAAAGGAGTCTAAAAGTATGTTGGAATTTGTTAAATTATTCTTAGTGATTTCCAACTACTATACATTTCTTTAATATAAACTCGTTGCTCCTAATGATGAGAGACTTTAAAATAATAATTTAATAAAATATATTTTGAAAGATAAAGCAAGATAAAAATATAAGTCAAACTATTTCCTATCCCTCATAAATCATTAGACCTTCTTTCGATCACTCAATGCATTTTTGAAAATCAAGAAATAGTGCTTCAGGGTGCCACAGGTGTGCTTCGACAGGTTAACAGGTAAACAACACACTTAAAGCAGTCACAGTGGTGGAACTCATTGCGGTTTGTTGCCAAATTGCTTTAAATGGGTTGGGGAAAAGGTCAGCAACAACTACGCCCATCCAGGCTCGGTTCTGGTAGTTGCACAGAGAGTCAACAGATTCAGATTCAAGATTCAGAAACGGGATACAGGTACAGGGTACAGGATACAGGATACAGTAGTATATAGTATACAGCATATATAGTATAGAGCGACAGCGGCTGGGAGGCGGCCTTTGTCACCTGAGAGTTTACCTTGACCTTCTCGACGATCCACATAAACCAGGTGGTAACTAAATTAAGCGGCGAGGGCGCTGTTGTGGTGCGATGCATATTGCGTATAAGCTTGGACAAGCCGAATTTCCACTCGATGTCGGATTGTGCCTAGTATTTCATAGGTTTTTTTTATGATTGGTATTTTTTTAGCAGGAGTGCGATGACATGACATGATGTATATATTTTTTTTCGGGGGAGAACAAGAACAAAAGTTTACACGGGATGAGTTTTTGTGAGCTAAAGCCTCGTAATTTACAAGTTTTTTGTTTGTAGTTTTGTTAATATACGTAACTTAAGAGCTGCGAAAATCAGACAGAATAGAGATACACAAATCTAGATGCCTGTTTTGGATGGCAATTTTATCATTCAGTTTCTAGTTCTCTGAAAACTATATAAACCACAAAATTGACATACAAAACCTAGCCGCTTTATTGGTGTATCTCTTCAGAGACTTAAGTCCTAGGGACAAACACAGGCACAATTATAGACGACATGCAGCAACGATTTATATTTATAACAATTAGTAATTTAAAAGCATGCGTTGGAAACACTCTTTTGGCTTTGGCCTTTGCTCAACACTGGTCACAAAAGCAGGACACACTTCTAGGCACTAATCAACACTAAGCTAGGTCTGAACTGCTCTAAAAAATAATTAAAACTTGAAGGCGGCTTGGACTTTGGCTAAGGTTTTGGCTTGGACAACGGCTTCCATCCTCGAGATACAGCTTTGCTGGCTGGCAACAAATGTATCCCTTAGATAAACTTTATTAATTGAGTTCCTGAAAAAACCTGGAAGATGCAAGTCTGGGCAGTTGATGGATCTACAGATAAAGCCAAGGTCCTTCGGTACATAGATTCTAGCTAGTAGCTAGGTCAAAGTCGAGAGTCCAGACTATATGAAACAACTTATAAAAGGTAATTAACTATATCTTTGGCTAGGAATAAAAACGGACAAAGCTCTAAAACTCTAAGAGATAGTTTATAAAAATTAATTATAACTTCACCTCTCCCACTTCCCCGCTGAAAAAGACTCGAAGATTAGTAAACATAGTTAATGAATAATAAGCAATACTTAACTTACAGCTAAATAACATTGAGTAAGTAATAAAATAGAGGTCTTAAGTGGGATTATATAGAAGCCGCTTTAGCAATACTACCTGGATGCGTTGATAGGTGTCTGACATCATGGCAATCAGCAGGTTAATGAGCACAACCACCGACACCAACATGTAAATGCCAAAGACAATTTTGAACAGGTACTCGACCCAATACGGTTGAGTGGGCGTGGCTACATTTTTGATTTTGTCAACTTGCGTCTGCTCGGTCGTCGTCTGTCCGAACACGGCGAAGAACAACAACTCGAATGAGTTAATCGGATGCATGCGCACTGCGCGTCGGTGCCCCCAGATACATTTACAGATATAGATATAGATACATTTTTACAATACAAAATACGGAATATGGCAGAGACACCCCCGGACAGCACAGCACGCATTGGATATTGGCCGGCGGCGCGTGGATATTATTTTGAAAAATAAAAAGATAACGGACGCCCAGTTCCGGGTTGGTGGATGCGACGATAGATATATATTTATATATATTCGTTACGTTGATTTGTCCGATCGACCAACCCCCGGTTTCGGTTTTGATTGATTTAATTTTCGGTCAGTTTTGGGGTTGTTTTCGCGGGTTCAAAGCGCACACACACAGATAACACAAAGCGTAGAAAAGAGGAGGGAAAAGCAGAGAGAAAATACTGATTAGTGGTGAGTCGGGCGATACAAACCTGAATGCGTTGATAAGTATCCGACATCATGGCAATTAGCAGGTTAATGAGTACAACCACAGACACCAACAAGTAGATGCCAAAGACAAATTTGAAGAGCACCTCGGTCCACTCGGGACGCAAGTGTCGCATGGGATTGATGTCCAGGGTGGTCGTCTGTCCGAAGACCGCGAAGAAGAGACGCTCGAAAGCCAGAAAGGGCGTCATGGGTCCTAACATATGGGTCCGAACAGTGCGTTACTCACAATCTCACTCTCTTCAAATTCTTAATTCTTTTTTGTTTTTTAAGGGGCTTTTGGTTATTGCTGCAGCTCAAAATATATAGCACAAATACGGATATATATTTGGATATTTATCGGCTTGGCACAGGCGGTTGTGCGAGCTTGGATATTATTTGTTGGATATTATTTGGAAAGTTTACAATATTATTGGTGGATTTGTTGGAGAGTGCGGGTGAGTGCGTTTAAACACGTCAAAAGCAGCATCTCGCAGCTGAGCAGCTGAGCAGTTCGAATCGCCCGGTCTCACGAATATCGAGCATCGAGTCTATCGGTATCGATACCGATTGTCCAGTAGCGGTTACGTTTTCGATTCGATTTGATTCGGTTTCGATCGGTTTCGATTGTGCAGAATTTGTTGGTGGTGGGCAAGCGGCGCAAGCTGAAAGCCCCAGGCAGGCAGATTATGCTGATTGATTGATTGATTGATTGATTGCTTGACTTGATTTGGTTAAACATCAACATGCAGTTTTTTGTTTAAATACACGGTTCTAATGGGTATCTTTTTGGGGTTACACATCGACTAAAATCGCTTAAGGAACGAACAAATCATTATGAAATTATGAAAGAAAAATAATATTAAAAACAACTAAAACTTGCTTTAAAAAACACAACAAAAAAATATACTGTAATAGCTTAAACAATTTAAAAATATAAAAATTTAAAAATTAACTTAAGTGTGGCCTTTAAAAGAAAAAGAAATAAATGCAAAAATGTTTTACAAAAATAAATTTAAGCAAAATCAATTTCAATTTAAACAAATAAACAGATTATACTAAAATTTCAGTAATCTTCAAAATAATATTCATTGAAACTATCAATATTCTGTAGGTTTTAAAATCGCTTCAAAAGTCTTCGAAAAGAAAGCAATATAATTTTAGTAAATCAAATCTCTAGCCGTTTTAAAAGATTTTAAAATTTTTCAAGAAGGTTTATTGTTATCTTTAAGTCAACTAAAATGTATGTTAATAACAGAAAAATAAAATATAGTTCAAAATAAAAGGTACTACATTAATTACAATTAATTATAATGATCTAATTTTATTTTAAATTTACTGAATAGAAATTCTCTTGACAAATAACTAATTCAACACTTTTTCTGATAATATTTCAACTCATTTTATGCAAACCACAAATAAATTAAAAAACAACATATTAAACTTGGTAGAATACAAATAATCATTATTAAAATCCACACTAAATAATAATTCTTAGCTTTGGTACCTATTTTTAGCACACAGATCCACAACATCGAGGATTCACCGCGCGGGAACATGCCTCAAAGGAACTCAAAGGAACTGAAAGAACTGAGCAAGGCGAGAGGGGATTTCGAGCAGCGAGTGTGCGAGGATGGTGGATTTTCCAAACTGGAGAACAACTGGAAAAACAAACGACAATAAAACTTTACGCACACAACATCGAAGGCGGCAACGCAACGGCAACGGCAACGGCAGGGTCCGATTCCAAATGGGCGGAACCGGAGTTAGTTTTGGGCTAGTTTGAGGGGGTTAAGGGTCAGCCCCGGATATATGTATATTGGGGACCATGCAAATGCAGGAGGTTTTTGCAGAGTGGTTTTATTTTTGTGACGGGGCGGGGGTAGGAAGGAGGAGACTTACGGTCGTCCTTGTGCTTTCGCCGGAATTCGCTGAAGCGACTATCGACATAATTCTCCGCTGGCGGAGGTCGAGGCGTGGGCATGTCATCTGTTCCATTCGGATATGGGTTTGTATGTATATTTCGGAGATTGGAGTCAAGATCAGAGGAAGAACATTATTAATACGTGTTCGGGTTCGGTTCGGTTTCGGTTTTGGGGTTCGGGGGTTGAAGGTTGTTCAGGGGTTATACGACATCAAGGTTTGGAGGAGGTTTCGGGTTGGTTTTTTGTACTTGTTGAGCATGCAATTGTTGTATTATGTGGTTGTAGTTGTTGGTTCTTTGGTTTGTTATTTACTTATATCGTGAAAACATCGAGCACACACAGATTAGATGGCTTTTTTTAGTTCATTCAAGGCAGACACAGATACTTATCAAGACACATTGTGAACGTTCAAAAAAGAGGAAGTTTTGCAAGAAACATTCCAAACGGAAAAGAGAAACCGAAAACAAGAGGGGAAACAAGAGGAGTTTCCAACTAAAAATTCAACAAAAAGTAGACTTTGAATCAAGCAAAGCAAACGTTTGGACTTACCGTCACTGAAGTAGCCCCGATTTCGGTTCTTCTTCTCGAAGCTGCGCAGATCCTCCGGCGAGAAGTTGGCAAAACTCTGATTCAGCGCCACGATGTGCATTGAGAAGCCAAACACAAAGATGGCCAGGACGGCCAAGAACCGGGCCAAGTCCTTCAGCAGATCCCCGATGATGATGGCCCAGGGTCCGAACAGATGATGGAATGACAAAAAGTCCAGGATCTGCACGCAGGCCAGCAGGAAGGCCAGCGCGAAGCACTGATTCCGACAGTACACCAGCGTGGGCCAGTACTCCTTGGAGACGAAGACGAAGGCCGCCACATGGACGCCCACACCGGCCATGCCCAGCAGCAGCACCAGTACCTTAATGGATCCCAGTCCCGACTTATCGGACGGATTCGTCAGCTCAAACAGCAGCAGGCCGCTCAGCCAGATCAGCAGGCCGATCTCGTACCAATAGGGCACCAGGCTCAGTCGGAGGACGGGATAGATGGGCGTTATGCCCACGATGCTCAGGTGGATCATGAGGTAAATGTGCGAGGTGAGGTACGACATGAACTTGATGATGGGCACCTTGTTGAACTTGTGGCCCATGGGGAAGGTGAAGCCAATCCAGACGGGCGGGCAGACAATGAAGGCCACCAGCAGGAGGAGGATCTTCCAGGAGGCCCAGGTCAGGGAGCCGTGCCAGAGTTCCTAGGGGAATAGGAGAAAGGGTTTATTATCTGAATTTTTAAAGAAGGATAAATACAAAACCTTACAAGTTAGTTTTGGTTGAGTTTGCTACAAACTCTTTGTAGTTCGTACAACTCTTTAAATATTTTACTCACCTGCAGGTAACGCTGCACCACCGTATGGGCAATCACTTCCTTTTGCTCATTCTCTATCAGGACGTCGAGAAACTCCACATTCCTCTTATCGGTGGCTTGAAGGATCTTCCCCGCCGAATCAGAGCCAGCTGCCAAAGCCAAGAGCTCTGTGGCCATGGTTTCACATTGCTTGCCCAGCTGCCACCAGATCCTTGGCGCGTTCTTTCTCCTGAGAAGGCAAAGGAAATGTTAAAATATGATTGTAAATTTAAAAACATCGTAGTTTATACATAAAAATAATATATATAGTTAAACAAAGAGCCACGTTTACAAGCTTGCTTAAACATTCTCCATTAATTCTTTGGGCTAAGCACACAGAAGCAATCTAACATGCATTTTGTTTACAAAACCTTTCATACTTGCTTGTTTTCTATAGAAATATAAAACCAGCCTTCAAAATATATATAGTTCTTAATTAATACAAAAGTAAAATGAACTTTAAATTAAATATATAAAAGATATTCTCTCACAAAAACAAAATAAATAATATATAAACAGACTTTCAATAAACTAAAAGGACTTCTTCAAGATGACTTTAACCACAGAACTTTTACTACCTAAATATAACCCACAAGGATTTCAGGAATTAATTAAATATATAAAATTAAGGCGAATAAAATCCCTAATGACACCTCACCTTCGTGGAGAGATTGATGTAAATATTAGACAGCTTGGCAGCCGTATCCACCGGTGCTGGCGAGACCAGGACAAACTCCTGTATGGGCTTGTTATTGTGATTCTTGGAGACAACCATCAGGTTGTAGACGAAACGCTTGTCCTCCATGAGGCCGTAGGTGTCGTGCTCCTTGTTCATGAGATAGCGCAGGACCTCGTTGTGTCCCTCCGAGGCCGCGAACCAAATGGCGGCACAGCCGTAGTTGGTCTCCGATTTCGGAGAGGCACCCGCCTCGCACAGCAGCTTCACCACCTCCAAGTGGCCGGCTTTGGCAGCACAATGCAGTGGCGTCCAACCGTTCCGATCGGTTGCATTGATCTCCGCGCCCTGGCCAAGCAGAATCTCCACCATCTGGATGTGGCCATGCATGGCGGCGATGTGCAGGCCCGTCCTGCCGTTACGATCCTGCGACTGGAGGAGTTCCGCCGACCGACTCAGGAGCAAACCGACCACTGACATGTGTCCGCCGAAGCAAGCCAAATGGAGTGGATTATAGCCCTGCCAAAAGAGGATATAAAGATGTCAATAAACTCATATGTACATGAAGGACTACTCTTTAATCTTACGTTCTCTGTGGTCGCCGCATCCACTTGAACACCCGCCGAGTTGAGGAGTAATCGCACCACGTTTTCGTTGCCCGAAAAGGCCGCCAGATGCAGCGGCGTCATGCCGGATTCCGTGCCCAGATCCCCGAAGAGAGTCTGTCCCGTTGGCGTTTCCGACTTGACGGTGGCCGGGACACTGGTCAGCAGTTCTCGGACCGTATCCGCCTGTCCATAGTACGCAGCCACATGCAGCGGTGTTAGTCCCAACTTTTTACTATTGATCCTCAAAGAATTTGTGCTCTTCAGGACATCCAGCACCTGTCCATGACCATTTTGTGCCGCCAAATGTACGGCGGTAAAGCCCGCCTTGTTCTCCTCCGTGCAGGAGGCTCCAGCTCGAACCAGAGCCTTGACCACATCCGCATGTCCGCCCTCGGCGGCCAACTGGAGCGGTGTGGCATCCGTGAGTTTATTCCGCGCCGAAATCACACCGGATCGATCGAACTTCATCAGCTCCTCGATCACCTTGACGGATCCCTGCATGGCGGCTATGTGGGCACAGGTATTGCCATCCTTGCTGGTGGCATTCACCAGGCTCGGATGCTGCTGCAGGAAGAGTTTGGCCACTTCAGAGTAGTTGTTCTGGGCGGCGACGTGGATGGGCTTCTGGCCCAGATCATCCGTCGCATCGATATTCGCCCCCAGCTCGAGGAGCAGCTGACAGACCTCCATCTGCCCGCTAGCCGCTGCCAAATGCAGTGGCGTCTGCTTGCGCAGCGTCAGGATATCGATCACCGCATTGTGATCCTTGATCAGGAATTTCACGAGATGCGTAAACCCGTTCATGGCTGCCAGGTGGAGGGCTGTGCGTCCCACACGGGACTTGGAGTTAATGAAAGCCTTATTGGTCAGCAGGGCATCGCAGACGTGCAGGTAACCCCGTTCCGCTGCCAGATGCAGGGCCGACCTGCCCTCCGTATCGAAGACATCCACTCGCGCATGATTCGCCAGCAGATTATTGACCAGCTCCATGTGCCCCCGATGGCAGGCTATCAGCAGAGGGGTCCAGCCCACCGAGGACTGACGGTTCATTGCCTTCTGAATGTCCGTGGGATTCATGTGCGAAATCATCTCCATCAGCACATCATTGTTGCCAGCCACGGCGCAATAGTGGAAGGCGGTCTCCAGGGCATTCTTCGTCTGCAGCGTCACATCGGCGCCATTCTCGAGGAGCATGCGGACAATCTGCTTGTCGGACTCGGGGATTTTCACCTCTTCCTTGGTGATTTGGCAGGTGTAATGCAGCGCCGTGGCGCCATCGTCGTTCACCGAGTTGATGTACGTGGTGGCCTTGTCCGGGCCATGTTTCTCCTTAACCGTTTCGATGAGGTGGCGAACGATCTCCGGGTGGCAGGATCTGCAGGCCATGTGCAGGGGGGTTTCACCCGTCTGGAAAAGAGAGGGATTTTTATTAGCTATAGATCCTTCCCTTTAATCTCTACCTACATTTGATTTGTACAGCGGATCGCCTTCATCCTCGAGCAGCTGCATCAGCGTGGCCAGATTGCCATGGCGGGCAGCCACATGGACTGGAGTAAGTGCATCGTCTGTGGTCAAATTGGGACTGGCTCCCGACTTTAGCAGCATGAGGGCACACCGATCGCCATCCTTGACCCTGGCTGCTATGTGCAGCGGTGTCTCACGGAGTTTTCCACCCCGAACATGGACATCTGCTCCGAAACCGAGCAGGGTTTCCACTACGGCGGGTTTGGCCGACTCCACGGCTATGTGCAGAGCCGTGTAATTGTCCTGAAAGGAAGAGGAGTGTTTTTAGAATAGTCTCCAGATATATTTAGATATTATTTTCCCCGCTTACATTGGTGGTCACATCCACTTTCTCGCCCTTCTGCAACAGGGTATTGATGATACCCGTGTGTCCATAGGCGGCGGCAGTGTGAATACTCCTAGCGCCATCCTTGTTGGGCATGTGGAGGTAGACTCCCTTCTTGAAGAGCATCGTGGCGCACTCAGCATGGCCATTGAGCGATGCAATGTGCATCAGCGTGCTGCCATCCTTGGTGCGCTCGAAGATGCTCGCCTTGAACTTGTCGGCCAGTATCTCGATGACGTGCGCGTGCCCATTCTCGGCGGCCAAGTGCATCGGAGTGCGATCTGTAAGGGGGATTATAATCAGTAGCTCACTCTTTAAACTTCACTCTATTTAATTTCCCAATTTCTTAGCTTCTTAGCTTCTTAATTTAATTTCTGGCTTTACCCTTGGACTACTTAAGCCGCAGACTCACCTTGATTGTCCGCAATGGACGCTGAGGCGCGCACGCCATAGAAGTACTTGAGTAGGGCCTCATCACCTTCGGCGGCCGCAATGTGGAGCGGCGTCTGCCCCTCGCCATTCTGCGTGTCCACGTTCGTACCATAATCGACCAGGATGCGGACCATGTCCACGTCCCGCCGTCTGGCGGCCAAATGCAAGGCCGTGTCTCCATTGGCCGTCGTTGCCTGCAGTGGAAGGGAAGGAAAGTTGAGCATGATGGCATGCACTTAAAGAAAAAAGAACGAAGCACATTTTAAATCACGTTCTCGACTTAACAATTTTGAAGAAAAATCAAGTTTTCTTTTACCAAATTTTCTTGAAAATTATTTGGGTTATAAATATGCAAAAGTCTTGTTTGTTTGCATTTGTAAAGCCAGCGTAATTCCAGTTCTGGTTATTTTTGGAATGTATTTAAATAATTATTCAATTTAATTAATTATTAAAATCTAAATAAATATATAACAAATATTTTATGTATTTTGTTTTGTTTACATTTCCACTTAACACATATTTTATTTTTCGTCTATGCAAATCAGTTTTCGCTACCAATTTTCACTGCGTTTTCACTCGAGTTTGTGACCCAGTTTGTGGCTGTTTTTCGCCGGCTGATTGCGTGTTCAGCGGAGCGGCCAAAGTCAACTTTAACTTAAACTTTAACTTGAACCCTTGGCTCCCCGTTTTGGTTAATTTAATCAACACGCACTGCTCTTGGCATGTGTTGCACTTCAACTTTTCCGATTGAAAATCGCGCAAACTTTGCCAATGTCGCGCACTGTTGCACTTTTCAGGTTGCACTATGCTATGCACGCAGGTGCGTAGGCTGGGGCAGGTAAATTTGCATTTTTTGATTTATTTACACGCCTGGGCTCTGGGACAGTTCAAGGCTTAAAAAGCCTTGTTGACATTTTCTGACAGCCTGACACAGCTGGTCACTTTGATGGACACTTTGGGGACGCTTTTGGAAGGCTTAAGGATATGTGATTCTAGTTTTTACTGATTTGAGATAAGGGAAGGGAATTTGTGAAGTGAATTTGCATTATTTTTTTGGTACAACCTTAAGAATGGTTCACATTTTCCGGTTGTAGAAACGGAGACATTTTGATTGGCATAATGAAAAATGATTGGAGGTTAGTAAATAGACCTCCTTATAGATAAACTGGAAGATACATATGTAGGTAATAGGAGTGCTACAAAAATCTCAAAGTTTTTGATATCTATTCAAAGAACAGCAAAACCCATTTTAGAAAATGTGCATTAAAGGAAATAAAATGTGGCTCTCCAATGGCATATTTTTGGACTCCTTTTGAGGAAATTTCAAAGCTTTTGGGATATCTGTAGGACCCCTGTTTATGTTAATTTCTTTAACACAAAAAATATATTTACTAGATTTTCTGACCAATGTTGCTTATTTATTTAATAAGTTATTAATTAATTAGTTTTCAAAAATCAAATATAGAACTTTTAAATAAGTAAATGTGTCTATAAGTAAAAGAAATCATGACACACTTTTAGACACTTTTAAGGGTTCTCAAATCCCTTTAATTTTAACACCCAAATATATTATTTTATATGTTAAGGGCATTTTCCATGCTTTAAACTTTCCGCTTAATGGCTGTCAAGAGTGTTTGTTTATTATCAAAAGCTGAAAAGTCTGTTATTATGTTTGGACTATTTATAGGTGTTAAAAGCTTCAAATAAAACAGATATCTAGTTCTCCAGCTGGCTGATAGACTTACCTTTAGTTGGTCTGCCGTTTGTGCCGCCAGCAGCTCCCTGCACATGGACTGGTTACCCGACTCGACGGCCAGGAGCAATGGGATCTTGCCACGCTAGCGATGGGAGAGATAGGTTATGGGGGCATACCAAATAATTAAGATAAGGACGACCACAACGAACACACACACACAGCACAGACTCACCAGACTCACACATAATCATAAATAACCAATTAGCCAATTCGAGCCTCAAGTGTTAATGGCGGCTACATGTTTCGCTCGCTCGCTGCCTCGCTTCCTCGCTATTTTTAGCCAAGTTCGCAACTTTGGGGCTCCGACTTTGAAACTGACAGCCGAGGAAGGGGGCGAAGGTGGGCGTGACGGCGAGTCATTATCCCTATCTACCGCTAACAGAGGCGAGTAAATCAAGTTGTACAGGGACTTGACCCCCTTTTTTTTCGGTATAGTTTCCTTTTTTGTTATTTGTTGTTTGTTGTTGGCAACGAGTTGAGCGCCCTCGCCAGGATATATGTACGAGTATATTCGGGGATTAAGTGCGCGTAGAAAAAGGAAAGCGAATCGAAGCGAATCGAATTGAAACGGAACGGAACTGTTGTGAATGGCATCGAAAGCTAAATACTTCATCCGGGTAATTTCGCCTGACAGTGCCATTCCACCTCTCTCTAATTGATTTAAATCAAGTTGCTGTTTGCCATTTGCCGCAGGCCAGAGTATGCCCATTGTCTAGACAATCAATCGGTGGCACCCGATTTCCACGATTTTCCCCAATTTCCCTTCAATATTCAGGCCCCCCTCATTCGATGGCAATTCGGTGGAAATTTATGCGCTCCCCTCGCGTGCGTAATGGAAATATCGCCCGTGCATTTGCACCCGTGCACGTGATGCGACAAATAGTTCCGCATTTTAGTTGAGATTTTCCTAAGGGGGGTGGTAGGGAGGGACAGGAAAGGCGGGGAGTAGCACCTCCTCCTGCAGGAGCTCCCTGTGTGTTCTCCGTCCTCGGTTGCCCCACCGATGCAAGTTAATCAGACGAAGACGACAACGACGCTGACGGTAATTCAACGCCGTCTCGGGGCTAACCTTAGCGACTGCGGTGAGAGCTTCTCGTGGGTACAGTGAGGGAAAAAGGGAGTGAGTTGGGGTAGGAGCCTATTCAAGAAATTTATTTAATTGTATAAGCCTTTCTCTATTTTTTAGTAGCTAAAAGGTGATGTAATTGATATAATTTGTAACTTTTCCATTAAATAAACAAATTAGTTCGCTAAGGAATAAAATTGGGGCTCTTTTTTAAACTTTAATTTATTTTTTTAATATAAAATATAGCTTCCTTGATATAATTCTAATAATATATATTTTAGTTAAAATAATTCTGTCAATTTCTAGTTATTATTTAATAAATAAAATATTTTTCCTTTGGCAGTACCAAACTATATTCGAGCTTTTCTATCGTGTTTTGGAATTTTATACCAATCAAAGACTACTTTAAAGACTTTCATCAATTAGAATTGATATAAATTATAATGCTATTGCTTAATTAGATATTTTAAATTGATGTTTTTATGTCCATTTATTTATTTTTTAATACCAAATTGTTTTTGTCAATTTAATAAATTTTAACCTAATTTATTCAAAGGAAGATTGACTTTCAATGATAGATTTTCATAACAAAAAAATTCCAAATTCAAAGAAATAATAAAATTTGCCAGAATCTTAAAGAAAAACCAAATATCTACATTTTCTTTGAAACTTTTTCTCATTGTGTTATATTACTTTATATTTTCTGCTGCCTTTTCTGATTACCAGCCAGTCGAAATGCATTTACCCTGGGCGGTTTTGCATATCGATTTTTCCACAAATTTTGTTTGCTTTATGTTACTAGTTCCTCTCGATGCTATTGTTGTTGCTATTACTGTTTTATATATATGTATGTATATATATTTTTTGGTGATTTTTATTAAGTCTTTGTTTACGTTGGCACCGCCTGGCACCGCTGTCGAGAGTACTTCACTTCACCAGGGGCTCACTTTTCGGGCAGGGAACTTGTACATGGCCCAGAGGAGATAACGCGGCATCAATTGGTTTTGGCAACACTTGTGGCTCTTCAGGCCTCACACACACACTCAGCCACACTGGCACACTAGCTAGCACACACATGGTCACACTTACGCCGTCCGCTTTCAAGCGAATGTCCTTGCCAGCAGCCGCAAGTAGAGCTCGCAGGATATTGGTGGCAGTTCCAGTTTGCCGACTCGACACCAAATGGACCGCAGTCTGCGAACGCGACTGAAAATAAAGATTTTGAATTAGATATATATTTTATATGGAGATTGTAAACACTTATGCCTAGGACCACACTTTTGTGTGTGTTTTTCTAGTCCTACGCTTAATGTTCGCACCTGAAAGCCAGCAAACTGGTTGTTCCCATTCGCTTCAAAATCCCATTTGCTACTGAATAGGCAAGTGGCTCGTTTTTGCGTTTATAAGCACATTTCGTGTCATTTTTCTTTTCTCCTCTCTCTCGCTCATATCACAGATTGACAGCCCCGCGAAAAAAAACCATAATAAAGGACTCCCGCAGCGGGCGAGAGCGAGAGGTAAGCCACCCGCGGGGTGTGGAGCAGCAGCAGGTGTAGCAGCCAACATAGGCCAGGTGTTGGATGAGGATGTGGAGGTGCTACTCCCTTAGCCACGCACACACACACACACGCCAACGGAACACTTCAAAGTTGGCTGTTGCTAAAACAAAAGTTTTTTGGCATCTGGCCGTCTCGCTTCCACCCGCCCGCTGAGCTCTCTTCTGATAGCCATCAGTAATTTAGGCAACGCTCACGCCCCCTAAGTCACCGGGTCTCGAATCCGTTGCGGCCGCGGAAAAATAAAGAAAACCAAATTAATGGCGACATGAAAAACAAAAACTGAAGCAAAAAAAAAAAAAGAAATGAAAACGAAATAATGGCCTGCAAAGGACTCGACATAGTGATTATCCTAAATACGAATATTTTCAGTCAGATTATGGGGCTCTTATGCGACATTTAAATAATAGAAATGTCTCTATATATATTTTACGAAAAGGTATTCAAAGTTGCCTTCCACCAATGATGATTATTTTTCTGAAACTTTCCTTTAGTTTAATTTACCATAAGTTACAAAAATTCTGTTTACTAAATCATAAAGAACTAATAGTATTAAAGGTTCCAACACTTCCTAATGATTTTTTATAAGAGCTTATTTCATTCTTAAAACAGAAATTAATAAGGTTTATACAGAAATCACTACGGAAAGGTCTTAGACCCTCTGGCCTAATGAAATGTAATTAGAATTTGCATTTGTTATTACAATAAAAATAAAAATAATAATAATAACTACGGATTTAAAATCTCTCAAAAAGATTGCGACTAATTTACACTGTATTTGTTATTATTTTAGACTTTTATAAGCTTTTTACACTTACGGAAATACAAACTAAAATGCTGAACGTATTGGGCACGCGTTCAGCCTAAATGTTCTTGCTGGAACCATTAAATTATTATTTACTTATTTTTTACATTAATTTTTAGATTTGTTCTTTGTTTTTTAATTTATTAAAAAGTGTCTTAACGGTTTTATAAAAACGCCATATTGCGATTTTTGAATCCCGAATTTGTATTATATTTTATCTTTTAGTATATGTGAGAGTTCTTCAGAACTCTACTGTATTCTGTGACAATAGTGAGCACTGCTCACACTGTCAGTTACTTGGTTTTCTTTTTGATTTGGTTCTGAAAGCTAAACAACAGTCGGAAAATATATTTATCAAGTAAAGTTACTTTTCCAAAATGGCTGGTCGAAAAAAGAGAGTAAATGTACAAACCAGCCTTCACTATATGCTTAAACCAGATCTTATCAAAGCACTACAGGAGGAAAGACAAAAAAATTCATTAATGGCCATAAGCATCGAACAACTAAAAACTGCATTTGAACATGATATTGATGTGGCCAACAAGAAGAATCAAGAGCTGACCGCCGAAAGGGACTCCTTGCGCCAACAGCTCCAGCAAGATATGTCAATGAGGGAGGCACAGGAGGTACAAAGGAATGAATTGATTGCCATCAGGAACGAACAGATGAAAGTCGAATTTAAACGTAATCTTGATGTGGCTAACAACAAGAATCAAGAGCTGACCGCCGAAAGGGACTCTTTGATGCAACAACTCCAGAACGAAATATCAATGCGTGAGGCACTACGCCTGAAATTATTGGAGCACGAGCAATCGCATCAATCCATCGTGGACGCCGTTATAGAACAACATACCAATCGGGAGCAGGAGATGTCGCTGCAGATAGATGAACTTACCAATCACTGTAGAGTTTACCTCAACGAAAAGGACGATTTGGCCGAAAAACTGGAGCAAATAGCCGAGGAGAATTCCTGCTCCATTTGCTTGGAACCGTGGGCGGCGCAGGGAGACCACAGGATAGTCTCGCTGCCTTGTGGGCATTTATATGGAAAGAAATGCATTCTGCAGTATTTTTCCCGGAGATCAGAATGCCCGATATGCAAGCAGGTACAATCAGGCCGTACGCAAGACATATTTGGAAGACTAGTTTTGCCCATTCACAGACCGGAGGCGCAGGCGGCCCAGGTAGATCATTCTCTATTTCCTAGACAAATGGCTCCAAATCCTGTACAGCTTATCTCTCGTCCTATACAGCCGGCTGTTCCAATGCAACCAGCTCCAGTTTCGCAGAACGCAGTCCAAGATCCTCAATCAGGCTTCGGCGGCACCTCTTGCTCGACTTCCTAGACAACCTGCTCGACTTCCTTGATAACCGGCTCGCCTTCCTAGACAACCAGCTCGACTTCCTTGAAAACCAGCTCAACTTCCCAGACAACCAACTTGACTTTCTAGATAACCGGCTCGCCTTCCTTGACAACCAGCTCGACTTCCTTGATAACCGGCTCGCCTTCCTTGACAACCAGCTCGACTTTCTAGATAACCGGCTCCAAATCCACATTAAAATTTGTATCAATGTTTCATAACATTGTTTAACGTCAATTTTTAATTATTAAGGATTTTCGGCGAATATGTGACTTTTTCTATAATTAATTTACCTCCATTTGGGACTTTAGTAATATTATTTTACAGGATAAAGAAAATCGGAGCCAGGGGAAAACCAATTCCACACCCCCTCCCATACTGCTAAAAATAATCATTATAATCTATTCTGAATTAACATCGAATGCTGGCAAAATTCGTAGTACATTTTAAGCTACTTGGCAACCACTCCACATTGGTAACTCCTATAAATTTGTTTACCTTGAAGAGGGTCGAGTTGCTTGGTTAAAGTGCAGTGGCAGCAGTGCCTTTAAGAGGGGCCTAGACATTACCATCTTAACCTTGTCGCCAGTTAATTGCCGGTGCCCGCCAAAGTCACATGCAACATGCGAGCCACAAAGTTGCATCTCCTCGCTTGACTCTGACCTTTGGTTTTATATATATTTTAAGCCACCTGAAGTATGCGTCTAATAACCACAAATTGCTCAGAAATTGTTTACTGACAGCAGTCCCAGAATTTAATTGAGTTGAAAGTGGAGAGATTTGGGACTCAAGACTCGCAAGTGACGTGTCCCACCTCGAAATATAGTATACTTATATAGAGAACAATTGGAATACTCACGCCACCAGTGGAGAAGGGATCCACGCCGCGTTTTGTTAGCAACAATTTGACGACATCCTCACGCGAGTACATTGCCGCAATGTGTAGCACATTATAATTATCCTGCAAGGAAGAGAGAAGAGAAATGGGTGAAATCAATTGCAATTCATTGGCAGGAAACCCACGCCCTCACCCGGAGCCAGCTGGGTCAGTTCAATGGGTCAAAGTCAGTGGGATTTGCATGCGAGGTGTGGCTTTTTGGCCGGCGCTTGATTACTTAAGCCACAATCTTGCATGCGGACTTTCACTTACGAAACCCCTCTTAATGGCCAAGAGCCTCACATGCAAAAACTGCATCAAATGCTCCCAGGAAAACCAAAAACAAGGAGAGAAAAATGTAACCCTGAACAAATCACCGAAACGTAACGATACGAAACGAAAAGAAAAGTGCTTTAAGATAACGTCTAACATGGAGTGTTAAGTTCGGGGAAATCACTACAAGTGACTCACATGTGAATTGGGGCATGCGGCGATATTTATTGCCTTATATAATAAGCCATAACGCAACGTGTTACACATACGCCCCGTGTGCCCAGACCGGGCCATGGGCTTAATTTATAACTAAGCCTCCCCATCGTTTTCAGCCAAAAACGGAAGTGAACTGGTTTCGTATGTATGTAAGTGTATATATGTTGGTAACTGGATAAAAAGGAGAGGTCCTTTTGCCCTGTCATCGGGTTGGTTAAGGCAAATGGGAAGCGTGTATGTATGTGTAAAATGGAGTACAGTCGCATTGGGTTTTGGAAAAGACTTTAATTTAGTTTAAATTAATATTTGAATTCTAATGAAAATGATATTTGCATTTCTATTATTCGAGAAAGAATAATTTATTTACAATTTATAGAGACTGGATTTTAATTATTTATTTTTCTTTAGTTATATTTTATCCACATAGATAAATTTCATTTTATGGAATTACTTGCCAAAAATAATCAAAATTCTGTTTAATATTAAATAAATTATTATAGCTAAGGCTCAAAAGTACTTTAATGATTATAGTAGGTTTAAAGATTCCTAGAAGTATCATAAAAAAATATTTTTCTTTAGTTTTTATACCATTTAAATCAAATATAGATTATAGTAACTAATGAGCCTTTGATTTAAGTGAAATTTAAAACCTAAACCTCAGAAATGCTTTAAAAATGATAAAACTAGGTAAAATAAGTATGCATATAATTAAAATATTTTTCTTCACATTTTCTTTTTATTATTAAAATCATATATAAGGTTTTAAAAATATAGCCTTCACTCCTTCAAGATTTATTCGAATAATTTATTTCATTTAAATTTAATTCAAGTCCCCGTAGAGGCCTACATAACCTTAACATTAAATTAAAGTCAGGCCTAAACACACAGTTTTCTGATTCAAGAAACTAAACCTTAAAAAACTAGGAGAATTTTTATTTCCATAATTTAAAAAAAACCCACGTAATATAACCCATGGGATTTTCCCCCCGTTCGTAAGTGTGTGTGGGCTTCGTTTCGTGCGAATTTCGTGGTTTTTCTGTGCTTTTTTTGCGACTATTTCTGGCCGCAGCTCCTGCTAATTTGCATACAGCCCGCCGTTCCGAGTCGACGGCTTTGACACATGTCCAGAAAGCCAATCCAAGACGTTGGCCCGAAAGCAAAGCCAAAGTAAACTCTGGGCCAAAGTGGACTCTGGACTGACTGACTGCCTCGAGAAGGGGCCCAAGGTAGACAGATAATATTTCACGCGCTGTTTTGCATACTTTTCAGCGCAACTCGACTTCGAGCCGCGTGTTGTGTTTGGCTGGCAAGGGAAAGGTAAGTAAGGAGAGTAAAGGCAAGGAAAAAACCGGAAACAAAACCAAAACGGAAGCGCAAATTTTCCAGCACATTTTTGCTTTTGCCTTAGTGAGAGCCCAAGAGGTGGGGCGACCCAGTTTCATTGCGGGTGTTTACTATAGTGTTTATAGACGGGAACAGAGATACACACTCGAGGAGTGAGTGTGTGGGTGAGTGTGTTAGCCAAGCACGTGGATGTCTTGGCACCTTGATGAAGTCATTTTGGCCCTATGTCACACACCTTTCACCTTTCTGGGGGAGGTGCTCTAGAATAATTGCAAGTCCTCATTACGGAGCTCATTTTGGATTACTCCACATCCTTGCATGTGCTCTAATGGAGTTAATTAATTTGTTTCTCCCTCTTGGTAATTTTTGGATGGGGAGAATAGATTTTCTCACGCACTCTAAGAGCTCTTGACAAATGAATCCCTCTTTTATTTCACGCTGTCATCGCCCCACTCATATGTACGTAAGGAGGAGAGGTCACTGCGTGAAGTACGCCGCTTGAATTTAATTAAAATTGCATATTAATGACGCCACCACCACTATTACAGGGTCATAAAAATGTAGCGGAAGTCACAGCCCAACGTCCGAGGTCTCTGGGTTTTTTTTTATTTTTTTTTGGCCACTCGCAAAAGGTCAAATGGAGTTTGGGCCAGGCTCTGGGCGTACATCGGAGTCATGTGCTTGATTAATTGGCTTTTAAGTTGCAAAGGAGGTGTTGCTAAAAACACGCCTCTAACAAAAAAAAAAGACTCCTTGGAGTTGAAAAGTTAAAAATGTTAATTAGCCGCGTCGTTACATCATGCACGTATATCCTTTATAATGGCCATAATATGTCGTGTTGAGTGGGTATTACTTAGGCCCCTTGCCCGACAGTTAGATAAGTTTGCGAATCGTAAATGCAATAAACATTTACCCCTCACAAAAGCTACGAGTTTTTTTATTTTTTTAATTCATTAGGGCTAAGGGGGGCTGGGTGTACAGTGAAATTATCTGAGTTGGTCACGAGGTGACATTTAAGTCAAAATAAGAATAATGATCCGGATGAGGTAGGGCCTGATGATAAAAGTTTCTTAAAAAAAAATGTAAGGAGGTAAAGGAGAGGGCGGTATTTAATTAAATTAAAATGATGTCATTATACATTAGGAAAATGTGTATGAAACATAAATATTTCTAAGAAAAATTGAGTAAGTTAGTTAGTCAAAATAATTTGAAAATATACCTACATACATAGAACTTAAGAGATATAATTATAAAATGTATATAATATAATTTATACCAATTTGTTATCTCTAAAATAATTTGTGTTATGGTAATATAACCTTAAACGATTTTAAAAGCCTCAAAGATAGTCAACATAAATAAGTAAACTAAATACAACAAAATGTAAAGCAAATTTTAATCTCTAAGAAATTAAATTCATATCTAGCATGTTTACAAATAATTTTAGGTAACTTAAAGTTCCAAAAAATGTTTACTTAAAAACTGCTAAAAGATAACTTAAAATAATAAATTTCTGAAAATATCAAAACAAAAATACACCTTAAAACAATGTTTTTCCTGCTTAATAGAGCTCCTCCCCAAAATCCCCCTGTCGTGTTTTTTTCATGGTTAGTTTCTTGTATTTCCCAGCTTGTTCATGTTTTATTTGAGTTTCATGTACTAATTTACCTTTAACATTTCCCCCAAAACACACACTTTTGACTTCAACAGAAGGAGATGGGATTTCCCGAAGAAAATTCAACTTTTCTGTGTTTGTTTTGGTAATTCAATTCGCCATGTCTGAGCCGAACTGGTTTGGCAACAATTATTTTGTAATTAGGTCAAGGATTTTTATCGCCACAAAAATATTGTTTGTAGGCGTAAGGACATGTGAATGGCCAAAGGAGCCCAAGCCCGATGAGGCCCAAATGAAATGTGCCAGGTAATTGCGGCATGCAAAATGCTGGCCAACGAATTCGCCCAATTGTTGGTCACTTGGCCTAATGGCTTGGTTGCCCGGTGGCTCTTTTCATTTTCCTCTGCTAGCGGTGCTGACATCGAAACGAGAATTGGCAATAATCACGATGGCAAATGGGCTAAGAAATCAGGATAAAATCAGCTTTGACCTTTCATCTTCGCTTGTTAACCTGCTTTTGTTGGAGGTTACATGATTGAAGGCTTAAAGCTATTAAGTTGATGATGGGTAGCTTGATAGCTTGAAGGATTTATAAATATAGAAAAAACTCTCTGAGCAAACTAACTAAGAAAATAAGATAACGGATGTAACATACTTAGTTAGGTAAAAAATATATTCAAACGAATTTGAAGGTAGCAAATGGAATTACCAACTCGTTCGCTCTCTCTATTTTGCAAAAAAAATTACTTTAAGGACTGTCTCAATTATTTTAAATACATATTTTTAAAAAAATATAACCCTACCTTTTCCGTATTAAATTCTCTTTCAACTTTTAGTTATACAAACAAACTAAAATCCTCACTTTCTATTCCCAGAGACCCTTAGGAAATTCCCCCTTGGGTTTTCGCGTGCTGAGGTTTTTTAGCCTTAATTTTTTTTCTTGAAACCAAAGAGCCCTCCAGAGCTCGTTGGCCAAGCTCGGTTCGGTTGACCCATTGAGAGCCGGCAATATTGAAGTATTCCAGTATTGAGTGCGTGCCAATCCTGCGTAGACGTGGGTGTATGTACGGGTTCACCCACCGACGCCCCGACGCTTCAGATTTAATTATGCGGTTTTTATTGATTTGACACAATTTTAGCGGCTTTTGTTTGCCGCCACAGTAGTTGGGCCTCAAAACAGCTGGGCTTGTTTCTATATTTGGCCACCAGGCAGGCAGGTGGCCAGTCCAAGCAGCTTTAAATTATTCCCAGAATAACCCCGGTCCAAGACTCACATTATTACGGGCTCCCACGTCGGCGCCCAGCTCAATCATGCGATCCATTATGGCCGTCTTATTGTCCTTCGTGGCGTACATCAGCGGCGTCATGCCGGTATTCTGTAAGGATAAACGGTTGGTGTTATTTGTTTGATTAATTTTATTATTTATGTTGATTTTGGAAGAAGAATTGTTATAGTAAAGTGGGTTTTTTGGTTTATTTTTTGAGGGTTTTCTGTTTATTATTCAAGAAAAGCTAAACTTCTTTGGTTACTTCACTCTGATTTTTATATTTATTCTTATATTTATTTTAAAAATGTTATATACAGCTGCCAATAAATTAAATTAATTTTTTTAATTGTAAATATGTATTTAATTGGTATCAGGAACTGCTGATTGGATTAATTATAAAATACTTTTATGCTAAACTGTACAGTCTGAGTTCATTGATAAGAAATTATCTCCGTCAGTTGTTGTATAGATTAAGCATCTGATACAATTAGGATGAATTTAAGTTTAATGAGGTAAAACCTTATGAAAATGAAAACAAAAACAATGAAACAAAAAAACTCACTTACTAAGAGATAATATTTAAATACATTAATAAGGACATTTGCAATATATTTGTAAATACATAAAAAAAGCCTTAGCTATCACGAATAGCCTAAAAATTATACTAACCATTATTATTTATTATTTTTAATGGTTTCAAAACAACATATTTTAAAATACACAAGGAAAATAAAATATATTCTAATATATATATTTATAATATATTTTCATTAAAAAATAAATTATTATGTAAAATAAATAGTATATAATCTACACTACATATTTTACATATTCCATTAAAATATATTTTTATACAAAAAAAATCTATTCAATTATATAAAAAAAATTCTTCTCCAAAGGAAATATCAGATTTTTTGATTAAAATTTATTCCCACATATAAATGTATTTATTATAGTTTAAATAAAAGAAAGTAATCAATTTAAAACCAAACTAAAACCAATTAAATAAGCAAATCCCTTTCATAAACTCATAAACCCATTGACTATGTAGCAGAATCAATTATTATTATCAAGTCTTGCATTAGCCACTTTACTAACAAGTTATCCCCCACATTTCCAAGCTCCTTGTCTTGCAATTAAAACAAAATCAAGAGCAAAGCCATCGAGCGGGAAAGTAAGAACCAACAAAAATGAGCAGAAATTACTAAAGCAAAAATAGCTCAACTCTGCTGGCCCTCGTAGTCTGGGGCTATATTTATGCAAATATCGTCTCGGGCCCAGTCTAGTCTGGCTAGCACAGACACAGCCTGAAGTTATGACAGAAGTTGGGATCCAAGGTAAGTCCCAAACCCCATCAACCCTTTTTTTCGGTTCGCCGCATTTCATTAGCGGGGCTCCGTCGACGTCGCAACGCTAATTTTATGTCAACGACTTCTCCGTTTCATACCGTTTATGGTAAATTGAAATCGAAGCGCTTCAATTCTTCGATGTTTTATGAGTTTATCGGTCGGCTGGTAGTCAGCGCAACTTGTGGCAGGACTCCCGGCAGGACTCCTTCGAGCCGGAGCCAAGCGGAAAAGCCATCGCCTTGGCAGCCAAACATTTGGGCCGCGCTATCAAATAACATTCTCTGCTCGCTCGCCGTTTTCTGCTACTGCCTTCTGCTTTCTGACTTTTATTTTCTGTGCTCTGAGCTCTGAGCTCTGAATTCTGCTCTGTTTTCTGGCCGCCAGTTCCTGTGCGCGGCTCTGTGTCGTTATTTTGGCTGGTAAACAACCAGAAATCGGAAAATGCCGCCGACGTTGATAAGGGCGACGTTTGTACATCCGACAACTACACTTTAACAAATCATTTGCATGGCTTTATATTATATTGTTTTGTTATAAAATATATAAAATATTTTAAACTTGGCAAATTAATTATTGGTGAATGGGAAATTACAAAGAAATCGAAAAAATTTAGTGGAGAAATATTATACAACAAATATTTAAAGTAAACCAATTTATTGGAAATTTCCAAGGCTTATTTTTTAAAGCAAAACAAACTGGATAAACAACCTGCTGTTCTTGTTCTATAACGAATCTGTATTTGATTTGGTATATAGTCAATTGTATTAGTACATATTAAGTAAATAAAATAAAATCAGGGAACTTTTTTAAGAGAAATCCATTTAAAATAATAGATTTCCTATAACAAATTTAAATTTAGTTGTGTTAATAAGTATAATAAATAAATCAATTAATTTATGTTTATAAAGAAATTACAGAAATGAACAAATATTTATTCCATTTACATATGTCCCTTTCTTTTTGTGAAAAACAAAATTTTGTTTAACTTGAGAACTTAGGGATTATAATTTGATAGTATTTCATACTTAAAATTCTATTCCTCTTTAAATATATTTAAAATAAAATATTAAATGTTTAATATAGTTAAATGAGATAATTCCTTTATAATTATTTTCATTCAGATATCCTTAATATAATAAAAATGGTTAAACAAGTGTTATTCGAGTCAATTAATTAATCAATCAATTAACTGATTTAAAAGCAATCGTTTTCATTCAAAGTAATATACAAAAATTTGTAGGAAATTTCCCTTATTCTTGCAGTGCAATATACCTGTTCCTGTACTTATTTCGATACTGAATCCCTTTCTCTTTGCTTAGCAATTGATTTTACAAATTTTCTTTTATTTTTTCCCCCGCCGAAAAACCGGCGTTCAGTACAGCACTCACCATGTCATGGACTCCGGCCAGCGGTATGTGGTTGCCGTCCTCGCCCACATTGGCCACATACTTCTCCAGCTTCTTCAGCTCCGCCTCGATGGGTGTCCACTCGCTTTTCATGGCCAGGCCGAGCACCTTGTTGGCCGTATCGCGGATGGAGGCACCGGCACTGGGCGGCTTTGGAGCGGAAAATGAGTCCATGTCCTTCTTGTCGCCATTGCTGGAGCTGTCGTCCTTGGGATCAGAATCGGCCTTGCTGGCGGGCGTTGCACGTTCGCTGGGCGTGGCCGAGTCATCCGGCGGACCGGTCAGCGAGGAGGGGGTCTTGCGGCCAACGCCGGCGCCACCAGCGCCGCCGCCACGACCGCCACGGCCGCGCTGCGACATCCTTGGGCTGGTCGAAACTCTCCTCCTCCGCGTCGAATCTCTGCTCCGAAATCAGGCGGAGATCATGGGGGGAGGGTGGCTTTTATGCTCGGGGCTTAGGAGGGGTTTTGGGGCTGGGAAACTAAACAAAGACACTTTCGGCTGTTAACTGGTTTATGCTGCCATTATCCATGTAATATCGGTCGGTTATTATTGTATTATTATTGATTCGGTTCGGGGATACGGCCTGAGATTGGGATTGGGATTGCATACTTGGCTTCGCACTCGCATTGCACAAATTCCTACGGCCTCCGCATTTTACCAATATTTGTTACCAACAATTTGCATTTTCATTGGCAACAGCAACAGCAACAGAGAATGAGAGAGACACACACAGAAACACACTCGAACACACACAGAAAATTGCTCCAACACATCCGCTCGCTATTATTCCACTTTGATTCTTTCGCTTTCTTCACTTTTACTACACAAATTTATATGTTTAGCCCCTTTATGGCTTCGGTTGCGTGTGCGTTAACGGCAGTGCCCCCCTTTTTCTTCCCTGTTTCTACTTATATATTTTTTTTTTGGCCAAAAGAGTCCCCTTCTGAATTTGATTTTTTTGGTAGCCACAACAAGTACAAAACACAACCGTTTGCCACGAGCGTCTGCGAGTTTCTGATTCGCGCTTGCCAGCCAGTTTTCAGTAGTTTGCTGAGTTTTTCCGTTTTCCCAAGGAAAACTCGGCCTGCCACTCGGTTGTTGGTAGCGTGGCAACACGACGAAGCTCCCAAAACGTCGAAGGACGAAGACGCTACCGCGAAAAAGAGCCAAAGGAGCAATCCGCGCAAGCGTTTGTTTACAATTGTTGAATCCCCAATCCCAAGCCGAGTTTTCGCGCCAAAATCTCTAGTTTCGTTGGGATTTCCCTCTTATCGTCGTTAAGTGGCTGTGGGAAAACCAAAAGTGCAGATGGGACTGATTAGTCGTGGGAATCCCACACGTAAATTATTATAATTGTAATTTAGATATTTAGTTTTTGTCAGTCAAGTACTTGGATTTCTCTCTGATAAAAGTATAGTCTTTGACAGATTTTAGTAGAAAAAGGTATATATTATAAAGGAGAAGAGTTAATTTATACATAATACTGCATTTACATTTACTGGCCGTTTATCCTTATTTTCTTTCCCTGTGGCTAATGACTCTTTAGGGACTTGTTTTATTTGTTAGAATTACCCAATTGGGAAAACCTAATTAAATTTATACAGGACTGTAGAAAATCTATGCTGAACTTAAGTGGAAAACTCAATGGTAACCAAAAACGTCGTTATTTTTAATTTTTCCCAAGGTAGATGGTAGGTGTTTTGCCATTGAGTTTTTATAAAGTTTATGAAATTGTGGGGCCTTAGAGTCAGCATCTGGCAATTAAATAATTTAAATAATAATAAAAGCAATACTCTGTGAATATATAAAGATCTTATTAAATGGTCAAACAAATTTTTTAGAATATTTATTTATTATTATTATTACTATTTAGATAACTTTATCAGTCGGCTTTGATATTGCAAACATTGAAAGGCATTCCTCGAAGTAAGCCTTAAGCCTTAATTACTTCCTCTATTCACTTTTAAAAACCTCCTGAACCTAATAGTATTTTTTGTACACGTATATTTTTATTGTGTTTTATTATTAAGATTTATTTTATATATTTATATTTCCTTTTTTTTAACAAATTAAACTACAAAAATCTAATAAATTACTAATCAAGGTCTGTGCTGACCCCACCTTCTACATGTTCCCTATTCTAGTTAACTTTATGTAAATATTTTTCCTTGATTAAGTATGAAGGCCAATTAAATAAAATAAATAAATAACTTCCCCAAACGTAGACGCTGGCTTTGGGAGGCGTTTTGATAAGAAACCTTCTAAATATAGTGATAACAGCAAGTAAAATTCCCAGCGTTGCTAATTATGTCTGCCAAACTTATCAGGGATGCCGGAAAGTCAATGATTCAATAGCTTTTCTTATCGAAGGGGGTCTGCTCTCTAATCAGTTAAGTTCTAAAACAAAAAAAAATAAAAAAGCGCTTAACGCGTTGATAACAATCAACCAAAAGCACATACAGACATGGTAATCGTAAAGACCCCCTCAGTAAAAACATAAACTTTATCAAATTAATAAGTTCTAAATATGTTTCTACAAGCACTCTTTTAATTAGAAAGCTAATTAATAAGTTATATTTTGTGTATATTTTACCTAATAAATCATTGCAATGAACCTCATGTGCTGTCTACAAACAAAACAATCAATAACCACTTGAATATGTTTACCACAGGCAAGTCATTGAAAATGACTATCAGTGAGTACTAGAACCTCACCCTATCAATGATTTCCATACTATCGTATTACACAGCTGTCAAATGCTTTGAAAAATCTCTATCATTATTATTATTATCAACACATTTTCACCGAATTGCTCTCCCACAGCTGGTAAAATTATCAAGGGAAGAACACACACTTCCCTGCGAGATCATAAAGCTTCGAATCACGCCACACAGAAAAAAAGCTTCAAACATAAACAGAGGCATAGGCACTAATCAATGTATACAAAAATTAAAAATAACATGATAACAAAATAACTATTTAAAAATACAATTTATTGGAGGTGATTTTTGTAGTTAATTTCTACGTTTAACTATGAAACGAATGATTTATAAAAAACACCAAAATATATGAACAATGTACTTATAATATTATTTTTATATGTTCCGGTAACACTTTGTGTCTGATTAGTTATAATATATATTAATAAATATATTTGTGCTATATAAATGTTGTATATCCCCCTTGCCTAAGCCTCTGGTCCCCCAAAAAGCTGCTCGTTTTGAATTTTAACCAGATGAGAAAACTTTATAGCAGAACAAATAATATATAAACACAAATAAAAATGGAAAAGCAACAAATAAAAGCCACACGTGCTAGCAAGGGCAAAGACAGAAAGAGGCAAAAGTAAAAGAAAATCAAAGAAAAAGGCAAACAAAATACAAATGTTCAAACCCAAAGCAAACAAACGCTGACAAAGATCGTGTCTGACTATTAGAAAAAAAACAAAACAAAAAACAAAAATTCAAAGGCAGCGGCAAAGGCAGAGTACGATTGTACAAAAAAAAAACCTCCCCGCTCAGTTGGTATCAGAACTTGACGGGCTGCGGACGTTCCTCAGAAATAAAACATTAACAAAAATTAATTAAGAACTTGTGAAGGTGCATATTATGAGCACTTAATATACAACATTTAATATATATAAGTTCAAGTGAAACTCTGTGATATACATATATTTAGCCAGGATGAACAGGAAGCTGCAGATCATCTCCAGGCAGTTGCTGAGGCAGCGCTTTGCCTTGGAATCCTTGCGCAGGTAAGCAAGGACCTTTAAGGATCTCTATCTGCACATCAATGTCATTTGTGGTTTTATCTATTATCTTTGTTAATGTAATGGGGGAAAATATTCCACCTTCAAATTGCGCAGCATTTAATTTTCTTTTAGCTTAGGGTATGAGCTATAAAATCCCCCCTTATCCCCCTCGGTATTCTGAGTGGAGAATTGCGTAACATTTTAGATTCCAGATGAAGAAAGGTACAGTTCCAGCCTAATTTAGATTAAATGGAACATATATGTAAATAAACAAATAAACAAGAATAGGTTAAGTTCAGCTCAGGTTAAGGGGGCGTGGCTGCTCTGAGGCTAGTATCTATATTTGTGCCAATTTAATTATCGTGTATTAATTTTGATGACTTTCAAGAGATAAGTTAGAACGCTTTGAGAATTTTCCACTCTGTTATTTTATGGCTGCCAGCAAAGCCGAGTGTCAAGTCAACAGATAATAATACATAATTCATGTTTACCTTTAACAGGTAATGAATACATAATCTATAATACAAATATATAGTATAGTCTATAATTATCTTTATTTAATTAAAACAAGCTGTAAGGTGTAATAACCGGTAATTACTCGACGCTTATTATTTGTTTTATATATTTTTTTAAAAGCATTTACCGGCACGCGTCCTTGCCTCCCACCCCTTAGACAGGTATTAAGGCACGCTTACAAATTGAAAGCACAATCTGTCGCCGACAAATATAAATCAAGTGATAACATACATGATTATATATAGAAAAACGATTTTTTGTATTATTTTTTAAAGCTTTTTGCATTCAAGAAAAGCTTTCAGACTTAGCGAAAATACAAACCCAGCTAGCAGAAGAGCAAACCTCAAATGGATACCTTTTTGGTTTTTTGACAAGTAGTCTAGTTTGTAATAAAAATAGTTTGTAGTTCTTGCGGTTAGTTTTAAAGAAATAAATAAATGTTGTAAATTTTTCAACTTTCAATATAACAAATTATATAGTATTTATCTTAGATAAATTTAAAAGATATCATATTTATGAAAACAGAAAATTTTAAAGACAACTTTAATATAATTTAACTTCTTTAATTGCACAGAGAGAAACCCATTAGTCAATCGTAATTAAAACCTGTTGTTATCGTTAATCAATCTTAGCTCTGAAATTAATATTAAATGACTTTTTTGTGAGTATTTTTGCGGACTTGTTTTTGGTTATTTTAATATCTACTTTTGATTAGGCTCAAGGCTATGTAGATTAATGTATAAAAAACTAATTAAGTCAGTAATCAGGGGATTATTTTGAGGTGAACAAATTAGGAAGGAAATTTAATGTGCGCTTAATACTGACTTCAAGAGTAGATCAATATCTCACATTGTTATTTTAGATTTTTTAAAACACTGTTAAACATAATTTTTCATGTGTTCAAGAAATTAAGCATTCTTAATTGTTTAATTCATATTTCCTACTCTCGTATAAATAGGGAGACTTGAATTAAACCTTAATTTCAATATTTCTTTATTTGAATATTTAATCACATTTAATTATTGTAATTATTATTCCGAAGTGTTGGTTTAGGGTAGGCACACACGTTTAGACTTTTTAAAAACACGTCTTTCTTCTATCAAACCTCGGCTCAGACTAAACACCTTTGGCTGGTTGAAAGCTTCCTAAATTTTAGCAAAGCTTTGCATATTTAAAACCAACCAACACCACTCTCAAAATCTATTAAAATTAACTATATTATTTGGCATAATTATTTTAATGTAATCCCTTTTATAACTTACTTTCTTACAGCATCTCCTCGTCGCTGCCCTTGCTTACCAGTCACAGACACCATGTCGGCAAGAAACCCCTGGTCCACCGCACCATTGGCAATCAGTTGGAGCTCTCAGCAGCGGAATTCGGAGACACCGAGGCCATAGTCTCCTGTCATGAGGGCAAGCGGTACACCTTTCGGAGTCTGATTCAGGAGGCGGATGCTCTGGCGGCGGGTTTCCGCAAGTTGGGCTTGCAGCGAGGTGATGCCGTGGGTCTGTGGGCGCCCAACTACTTGCACTGGTACCTGGGAATGATGGGAGCCGCCCGAGCAGGACTTATCTCAGTGGGAATTAATCCCGCTTTCCAGGGACCCGAAGTGGCGTACTGTCTGAACAAGGTCAATGTGAAGGCCATCATTGCACCGGAGACGTTCAAGTCGCAAAACTATTACGAGATCTTGAGGAGCATCTGCCCGGAGCTGGCGGATGCGAATGGCGGCAGGATTCGCAGCGAGAAGTTCCCTCATCTGCAATCAGTGATCATTGACAGCAGCGATGGCCTGAAGGGTGCCCTCCGCTTTGACGATCTGCTGGACCTGGCCAACAAGTCGGAGCGCGAAGAGGTGGCTAAGATCCAGCAGGATATCCTGCCAGAGTCCCGCTGCAACATTCAGTTCACCTCAGGCACCACCGGCAATCCCAAGGCGGCGTGTCTCTCCCACAACAACTTTGTCAACAATGGCATCCATGTGGGCAATAGGAATCAGCTGGAGGGAGAGAGGATTTGCGTCCAGGTGCCCTTGTTCCATGCCTTTGGCGTTGTCATCACCATCATGGCGGCGCTGGCCAAAGGCGCCACCTTGGTTCTGCCGGCTGCTGGCTTCAGTCCCAAGGACTCCCTGCAAGCAATCGTCAATGAGAAGTGTTCTGTAATCCATGGCACTCCCACAATGTACGTGGATCTGGTCAACACGCAGCGGAAGCTGCAGGTGCCCCTCGGCAAGATCAAAAAAGCCATAACTGGCGGAGCCGTTGTGTCGCCGCAGCTCATCAGGGATGTGCGCGAGGTCCTGAACGTGGAGACAGTCCACAGTGTCTACGGTTTGACGGAAACCACAGCCGTGATTTTCCAATCCCTGCCCGGCGACACTGACGACATTGTGCTGAACTCGGTGGGTTATCTGCAGGATCACGTCGAGGCCAAGGTGGTGGATGCCGAGGGCAGGTGTGTGCCCTTTGGCCAGCCCGGGGAGCTGTGCGTTCGCGGCTACACCACCATGCTGGGCTACCACGACGACGAGGAGAAGACCAAGGAAACGATTGGCAGCGATCGTTGGCTACGCACCGGCGACCAGTTCATTCTGGAGGAGAACGGCTATGGTAGGATTGTGGGCCGCCTCAAGGAGATGATCATTCGCGGCGGCGAGAACATATTCCCCAAAGAGATTGAAGATTTCGTAAATGCTCATCCGGATGTTATCGAAGCTCATGTGGGTATTTCTGAGATATAGAGATATTAAGGGAGATACATATCTAATTACCATTTGATTCCAGGTGATCGGTGTTCCAGACGAGCGACTGGGCGAGGAGGTTTGCGTGTTCGTTCGCCTACATGAGGGCGTTGATCCCAATTCCTTCACCGCGGAGTCCCTCAAGGCGTACAGCAAGGGCAAGCTGGCCCACTTCAAGATTCCCAGGCATGTGATTCCCGTAGAAGCATTCCCCAAGACCACCTCTGGCAAGATACAGAAGTTCAAGCTAGCGGAGTCTTTCAAGAAGAGTGTGGGCCAGGAACGCAAGACCGCCACAGCGCAGATATAGAAACATATATTACTTGTTTGTGATTGTTTGTTTTTTATTTGGCAAATAAAACTAGCTCTAAGATTTAGAATTATATGTCCCTAATATACAAAAATTAAATGCATGATCGGAGGCTAGATCGAAGAATGATTTTAAACAAGTATTTAATGATAAATATTTCACATACATTAAATTTACCTTTTTACTCAGCACTCATATTTTGTTAGCCTGCTTTTATATATTTGTACAGCATACTTATTGGATTCTTAGAAATTATATTGCGGCTTACTTTTAGGATTTTCTTATATTTGATTTAAATTTATTTTATAGCAAATGTTGTGTAAATATTCTTTGTGTTTACCCATCGAATTTATTGGCATTTAATGTTCGTATCCCAAAAGGATAAATACGAATTTTGTTGTGCATTTTAAAGTTAATGTGCTTAATAATAAAGATTTCTTATTTTCACTAATGATTAGAATGTACATAGTCAATAGTTTAATCGAGGAAGGTATACTTAACCCATAATTAGGCTTAACATGTACATAAAATATTATTACTATTATTATAATATAAAATATTGTTATTATACCCAGAGTATTATAATTTTTGAACCCATTATCCATGGCGCACACTCGTAGAATCTTAGCATCGTAGAGCCGATGAGCAGTCATTGTTCGATCTTTACGACCCGGCAACGCCGACTGATTGGCCTTTATGTCTGTGTTTTCGCAATGCCCTCTCCGATAGCAGTCTTTTCAGTCATCTGACGTTATGGCTGAGAACGGGAATCGAATCGATTATGCGATTGTGGCGGAAAAATACACAAGAAAGCCCGTTTTCGAGCGATATTTACATTAATTTCTAATCGTTAAACAACCCAAGTGGAATAGAGGCTAGTCAAACTAAAGCTTGAGGGAGTGGAGTGAAAATGGACCCATATACCTTCCTTTCGGATCGGGCCTTATCATTTTTGGACGGCGATAACGCTGTGCCGACGAGTTGGACGCCTGACGAAAGGTCCAAATATTTGGCAACGAATTAGTTCAGTTTGTGATCAACACGAGTTCGAAACGGAGGAGACGTATTCAAGTGAGACGTATGTATGTAAATATTGCTTGGACTAATTAATAAAATTAATAAATAATCCAGTGACTTGCGTGATTTTTTTGGTGATATTATACGCAGGTCATTTGCATAGCTCTGACCTGGCGCCGTTGACATTGGAATATCTCGGATAGAAAATATATACAAAAATAAATAAAAAGCCAAAGCGAATTTCTGCGAAACAAATCTCCAGTTGGGTTTAGCTGACTTTTGTGGTAGGTTAGTAATATAGTGACCGGCTTTTAAAGCGTATCGGTAGGCTCCGAAAGTTTCTCAATTATATTACCAATTTTATAGTGGCTATCTGGAGGTAAGATAAACCTGCAATTAGGCAATTTATTTTCTAAATCAAAAGATTATAATTAATAGGGGTTATTTTTCAAGAAGTGAGGGAACAATTATTCAGTGTTGATTGAAAGAGCTACTTTTGTGTAAACATCTCGTAAGCTTGTGTATAAAATTTAAATATTAGAGTGCCATAAATGTAGATAATAATCGTGTGATTCCTATTCAAAGAAAACCCATTAAAGTTGCCAAGATTTTTATAAGCCTAATAAACTAAGTGATTTATTCATATATACAGCTGTTTACAAATACTTATTAGTGTACACATAATTTAAATAATTTTTTATGAATGAAATTATCTATTAAGTTCTTTAATCTCGTGACAAACTTATGGCAAATTTCCCGAGTTATTTCAATTTTCCTACTAATAAAATCTTGAGATAAAGAAGCCAGACAGCAAGCACTTCAGTTTATTTTGGCAAAATAAGTGCTCTATCAGAAGCGTTTTCAAGGTTGGACCATAAATAGGCATTAGCATTAAGGAAATATATGTGTCATGCCTGATCTATGATAATCAGACAAAGAAAATCACGATAGACCCATAAACATCCGTGGAAATCTAATCAAAACAAAAATCACGCTCACTGAGTGCGGATTTTTAGTACCTTATTTACCGATTTGATGGGAAATTTATTTCAATCTCATAATAAATCTTTCAACTGTCAAAGCGTAGCTTATTGAATTTATTTCTTAACAAGGAAATCTTAATATTTAATTTTTTCTTATCTAAAATTATTCGCGAATAAATTAAGAGTTCGATGTGAGAGGGGAAAGTATGAACTCTCCATGATTTAAAGTAAGCTTTCCAGTTCCCAGGCGTAATTGAATATTTATAGATTTGCACTTGCAACGTTTTTTATGAGTTTATTAAGTGCGAAATTATTTCAAATTTAAGTTCACATTCGAATTGGTTACGCGATGCCCGAAAGCAATTATAAACTGATTGGAAAATACTGTCGATTGATGCTTTCTCATGGGATTTCGCCAATATTGATGCGCAAATTGTTTTTTTCAGCATTTTCCAGACACTCTGAACTAATTCTCACACTGAATAATTTAGTTTAATTATTTTAATTCTATTGATATTATGACGTATTATTTGTAGAATTCATAATATTGCATTTATAAGATTGTTGGCGCAAATGTATCAGTTTCAAATGAATTCATTACTGATTGGTTACACCTGCAAAGTATAAAAGGGCAATAAGTGGGTATTATTAAGTCCAAGTTTTATAAATAGGAATAAAAGGGTTTGTTTATGGATTTTATAAGATTTGTGTGGAGAATTTTATATGTTTAAATTATTTTTACAAATTTAGATGCCTTGAAATTATGTTTATTATAAGATTTTCCATTAGAAATAATTTTTTAAGTCTACTTACTGTATTTTAAGGCAGAGGAAACAGAGCTATCACCATCTAATAAAAAGGAAAGCTTAAGTATATCGAAATATCGCTGAAAGAAAGCTTTCCCTAGCTCTGACAAATTTTTAAATATTTTCCAGTACAAGTATAATTAGCAAATATTTTCCAACATTTTACAACTGCTAGAAATTCCAAAGCAACCAACATGCAATTTAATAGACAATTTTTGAAAATCTAATAAAAATATATCGCTATCGGTGATAAGCGGGATTTTATGCCAAGCTCAAGCTCGGACTTGGACTCGATGGCTCGGGGTAACCTCGAAGGGATGTGATAAACCAAAGCTGTGGGGCTTTTTTTCGGGGCCTCAGTGCTCGCTCATCAGTCCGATCCGGAGACCCAAATCCGAGGCAGATTTAGTTCGGCTCCCCGGGCTTCCAGTTCAGATTCTGCAGCCACCGGCGACTGACAACTGGCAGTGATCGCGATCAGAACGGAATATAACGGCGAGCAAACACAAAACACAGTCAGTTCGTCGGACTGCCGAGTTCAAACAACCGTGCAAATAAACTAGATTGTGCGCCCCTCCAAGAGTGTGCGAGTGAGTGTGTCAGGCTGTGTGTGTGTGCCCGAGCTTAGCCAATTCCTACGAGTATAGGCATATATATAGTAGCGCCAGAAGTCGCGTACGCGCATTCGGGCATCAAACATCTACGGCCAACGTCTATGTCTAACGGTCTAGCAATCAAACGAACCAGAAATCGAATATCGAAAATCAAAAGCAAATTGTAATCGAAGCAATTCGATAAAATCCAATCACTTCCGGTGTGTGTGTGTGTGCGTGTTTGTTGTAAAAGTAAAAGAATAAAACCAGTAAAAAGCTCTCGACTCACGCACCCAGCAGCACAAACAACAAAAAGAAACATAAATAATAATAATAAATAAAATACAAAAAACAACAACATCGGCAGCAAGCTCTGCTAATTTTAAACGGTAATCCCATGTTTTTGTTTCTTTTTGCATAAATTTATTACAGTCCATCGTATGGTCGCCTGTGTGCGTGCTCGGCACACTCGAGTGTGTGTGTGTGTGTGCGAGTGTGATGAGTGTGTGTTTGTTGTGTTTATCTCTGCTCTGGCTGCACGCATTTTCCGCTCACTCGAAATACTATTTTGTAATATATTTTTGTAAATCGATAACTGATAAGGCGATTATTCGATTCGGCGGCTCTATCTAATCGAAGCGATTGGGAAATGTGGCGCGATTGTTGGGAAAATATGAGAGTGTTTAATTTGATTTCAATGGCAGTAAAAATATATTTCTTATTTATTATGGGAAATGCGGCAGATTTTTGTTTTGCAAGAGATTGGAGTTAAATAGAGAGAGGGGTTGTATGTGATTTTATATTAAGAGCTATGTTTATTGATTTTTTCATTAAACTAAAGTCTTAATTTTACCTAATTAATAAATTCCTCCCTACCTATATGATTATTCACACAATCCAAACACTAACAACTGCTTTAAATACTTTTAAAGCTTAAAAGAATTAATTTAATAAATTATTACTCATACGCAGTGTTGCCTTTGACTGCATACTTATTAAGCTCTTAAGAGTAACAAGATTCTGAATTAAATTTCTATTAAAAAAAATGTATATTCTTGAAATTTTCTTGTATAGGGTACAACAAGTTTATTATTTAAAGGTTAACAATAGTTTAAAGAGTGCTTGTCAAGTGGGTTTTATTTGTTTAAATTTGTATTTAAAGCACGTTTTCTCATTTTAAAAAGAAGTTTTTTAGACCAAATTGTATAGCAAAATTGCATAAATAATCTCTTGAGTATCTCTGAATAACATTATATTTATGGTAATTATACAGAAACTTTTATTACAAAATTCAATTTCCATAAGTTCACGTTACCAGTTACCTCAGGTTTTCAAAACTCCCATTCCATTCACAACTTAAGTGTTACAATCAAAAGGTGCTAGAAAAATCAATACAGCCGAAAGGTTTGCCCATATCCTCAGAATATTTATAAATTAGATCTCCCGATTATTCAACTTGACAATGAAGGCGAACAAAAAAACGAGCACTTAAAGGCTGGTAATCACACGAGTAAATATTAAACAATAGGCGAGCTGTAAAGAGATGTACACTAGCCATTATCGCGCCTAGAAACGCTTTCAAATCAGTCAAAGGCAAATTAGCAATCACAAGCCGATCATAAACGCTCATAAAGTGAGCCAGGGGAGAGATACTTTTATGTTTGGCCTTATCCAGCCGGCTATCTATCTTTGCTCAGAGACACAGATACAGATACGTTGGCAAATCTAATTAGCTGCTGTCCAGAAGACGTAACTCTCGAGAACCTTGCGAAAAATTGAGTACCGAGCTCTGAGAACTGGGAGAGAGTCGCACAGTGTACAATTTGGCATTTGAATTGTCACCCGTTCTTTGTCAATTAGCCGACATAATTGGAGTACAATGTGCCACCGAAATGGGGCATCCAGCATTTGCATTTTGCAACCAGCAGCATTGGAACGCTGTCACTTGGCCCACTTGGGGAGTTTGAACTTGAATTCAGTAGATATTTCCCTCGGTTCTCCTCCCTGTCCTCCGCCTCTGATCTCAATTTAGATCGCTGCATCAACGAAAGTCTTGCTGAGCCCAGCGGGCTGTCCATTTAGCCCACAAATCCAGCAGTCGCAGTTTTAAATGCGAATGCGCTTGACCCAAACAGCAATCTCAGGGGAACCGACAAAATAAAAAGGAAAAAAAAGAAAAAAGAGTCCCCATCCCCTTTACCCGCTCGTGGACCTTGCGCAAGTTCTCTGTGTTTAATTATCGCGCATACGACGCGTTGGCCGCCGCAGAGACAAGCAAGCGAAACGCTAAAATCACAAACATCCTGCACTAATTCTAAGGGGGCGACGACTAATTAGACACTGCCAGTTCATAATTGAGAGATGTTCATAAAATATATAAATTGGGAATTATTTCAGAATGTTTAAATTTAGAAACAGAGTACAAAGATCATTCAGAGATTTATTCTTTGAAATTCAAGCACAATATTTTAGCTGGCAAATTTATAAATTTAATAAAATAAGAAATTTAGCTGAAAGTTTTTAATGTGAAAATAATAGGAATTATTTCCGCAATTAAATTTATAAGTAAAGTGAAATGAAGAGCCTCAAACTTTAGACATTTATTGTTTAGGGTTTTATTATTGAATTTTAAGAGGCATATTAGTTAAGAAATTTAGTAATTTAAGTTGAAATTTCTTTATTTTATTCTATAGTTTATTTTGATTAATTTAATTCTACATTTTACACACATTTCACTGTTATTATTATTTATTAATTCGTTATAAAAATTACGCACAATCATAAACACTATACAAAAATTCCCATAAATTTCTTTAAATTAATGTCAGCAATTAAATTAAATTAAAATCCCCACCAATTCACTTAACAGAGAAGACTATTTTTAACTTGAAACAAAACACTCACTCTGTCTGCTGACTATTATGACATTGCCTCATTCCCTGGCCTCCCTGGAATTGAAAGCCAAATCCAAAGCCAAATCCGTATCCGGAATCCCTTCCTACCACTTGGACACGAGTGTGCCCCTGACCTGGCCCCTTAAGTGACAAGTTCAAGTGGCCACAAGTTCAAGACTCCGGCACTTTCGATGGGCACTGGCACTGTCGACGGATCACTTTCGCTTTTTGTTTCCACTGGTTACGTTTAATCAAAGCTGCTCCTGGACTTGTGCCTCTCGTGGGCTCTTCAATTGGATCTATTAAGTCACTTGAGATAAGCCCGAAGGGGACTAGGGGACTTAAGTGTCGAGTGTCGGGCCACTCAACGCACAATTGTCACGTTGACGTTGAGCTATCAGTAAAAGAGTCTCCCGTGTCTCTCTCTCTCTCTCTCTCTCTCTCTCTCTTCTCAGGTGATCTCTCCATAAAAATGTGGGACATCTGGCATAAGCTTTCAGTTCTTAGTATTATGATGCCCTCCAATTTGGAGACAATAAAGGATTCCCAGGCCTGCTCTTGCTAAGACTTCTATGAATGCCTAAATATTTGCACAAGGGAATGCTTTAATGAGTCACATGGAGGAAAGTTCCCCGAATTTTTGGCACCAGTTCTTAGAAAATCTTAGAAATCTTTATATCTCAATTGGATGGTATTACAACTGGGATATAAGTTATATTATACATAACTGGTATGGGGACCATATAGTTCAAGCCAAATCAGATGACACTTGACGAGTTGTCTTAAAATCACGAGTGTTTATCTTTTCATTTCATTCATCATTTTGTATTTTTAATATCTATCTAGCAAATGAGGGAGCTTTGTTTTAAAATAATTCTTCTTCAGGATCAAATTTTATTATAACAATAAATTCTACAGAAAGTTGTATTATTTCCTTATCAATTCATTAAATAAAATCTATTAGTTTCTTGATATGTAAATAACAAAAGCAAAGGCTCTTTAATCGGAGACTTTCTACAAAATATAAATCATTTTAAATACTATAAAGGAAGAGCTTATAATTATAAAACAAAAAGATTAAATTAAATAGCAACAGCTGACTGATGATAGATAGGCTGGCTCTCACTTAAATTCGTATACTAAACCTGCCTTAATATTAACACTAAAACATTTTACTAAAGGCGCTAGTACAGTTTCCAGGGTCCAGATCTCACTGGAAAAAGTCAGTGTGTTAATCTGATGGCGATAAGCCCTGTTCTCAGGCAGCTGCCAGGAACTATAAACTAAAATATAAGAAATTAAAAATCAACTATAAAACACTTATTAGAGCACTTTTTTGTTGACCTGTCGCAGAGCAAAAATTGATAACTCGAATTGAAGTCAGTGCAAAAAAGTGATAAGAGGACGCGCTTAGTAGCTTAAGCTCATAATGGTTCTTTGCTTTTATATACCTATACCCATACCCTTCCAGAAAGCAAATGGCGTGGACGCGGACGTGGATGTGGATGTACATGTGACAGTGGATGCGGATTATGCAACTGAGGCCAGGCGGCGGAGAGGAGCAGACCCCAGATAGACGGTTTAATTATCAGCGCCAGATTATTATCACCGCAGCGGCGATGCAGCGGTGACGGTTCCGACGGAGAGGACCCATATATGTGCTCTCTCTCCGGTTACGGAATGCACCCAGCTACCTGACCACAGCCGCCGCCAGTTCTAAAGCCGCCACCCGACCGAGCAGTGAGCAGGAGCATCCAGGTCGTCCCAGCCTAAAAATATCCGGAGTGCCAATTGGCAGTAATTAGGCGAAATTAAGAGGGAACCCATTGACGGAACCCGCGACCCTAGATCAAACTTAAAAGCAGACACACAGAGAGACATGTTGGCCACGGACAAGGGCACGCCGGTGGGGCCCACGCCAATCATCGTGAGCGGCCGTCAGGGACAGAAATCTCATTGCCATGGCCAGGAAACGGATCAGCAGCTCCTGCAGCATCATCACCTGCATCTGGCCGGACATCCGGCACATCCAACCGCCACACACCTGCCCCAGCACACACACTCACCTGCCGCCTGCAACAACAACAAGCGCCTGGAGGCGGAGACGCCGCGAAGGGATCTCCATGAACTCCTGCTCGAGATCCTGGACATGATGCTCTCCTGTCTGGTGGTGGCACCCTGCGTGATCGCCTACTGGCGCGGCACCTGGGAGCTAATGGGGGTGTATCTCTTTCCCAACAGCCTGCCTTTGTCCGCGATGGCCAGCTTCCTTATTGGTGGCCTGGGTCACTTTGTGTTCACCATCACACAGAACTTTTTCAAGGACCACATCCATCCGGATAGGCGACGCCTCACCTACTATACGGTGTCGCGGATATATACGGCCATCTTTGGCATTGTCTGCGTGAATATGTGGCGCGGTGCCTGGCTGCTCTGCGACTGGCTGACCAGCGTCGATTCCCTCATCATAGTCTCTGTGGTCACGGCGATCGCTCTGATCTTCCTGGTGGCCACAAGAACGCTGAGGAACCTGGGTGCAGCCCCCTATACCGTGACCATGGACCACAAGAGCGATTACTTCGAAGTGGACACCATGTTCAAGATACCCGTGAGTTAAAACATCAAATTTTCTTTAATAAGTTATAATTAATTCCCAAATCCCTCCAGGGTTTTCATCAACCTGGCCTGTATGTGTTGGACACTCTGTTCTCGGTCTTTGTCATTGGCAGCCTCGTGGTCATCGCCTGGCGCGGTGTCTGGGGCATCTTTGATCTGCTCTTGTTTCCCCGGGACAGGGCCAAGTCCGCTTGGGGTTCTCTCGTAAGCATTGGTTTATCATCTCCTGAATAAAGTATCGTAATTTAAAGCGTACTTTCAGCTTATTGGCTATCTGACGGTGGCTGTCACCTTCCTGATCCATCCCTTGATGCGGTACGTGTGCCGCCGGATAAGCGGTATCTTGAAGCTGATAATTTGCGACATTTACTATCTGATGACATTCTTTGGGGCGGTGAATGCCTGGCGCGGCATTTGGAATCTGCTGGATGTGTATCTGTATCCAGGTGAGGCTTTAAAGATATCTACAAGTTATTAGAAGTCAGTGAAGAAGTAAAATCTCTTTTAAAAGGGTGCCTGAAAATAGGCAAGGAAATAATAAAGAATGTTTAATATCATTTTCCGCCTTTTTTATCACAGAAAACAAACTCCTGAGCTTCTGGCTGACACACCTGATTCCCTTCCTGCTGCTGGCCGCCATCAAATGCTCCAACTCCATCCTGGTGCGCGGTGTATTCATCGATGGCGAAGGCGTGGGCGCCGAGAGCGTCGATATACCCATCAACTATGTGCGGCTGCACTTCCTCCGCGAACGCCGGAAGAAGAGTGCCCATTTTGCGGAGTCCTCCAAGTCTCCGCCTCTGTCGCCACCGCCGCCGCACTACTATCTGAAGCCGGAGCACGCCTCGCTGGGCCGGAATGCGGAGAAGGACAAGGAGGCGCAGAGCAGCCTCATCGAGAGGCCACATTCCGCGGTGCAGATCGTTTAGAGATCATCGTTTAAATCGTTTCTATGTCTAGATGTTAACCTAGTTATAATCGCTCTAAGCCTAATCTTACCGAGCTTACTTAAGAGTCCGATATATTTAGCCATTATCCCTGCAGTCTCCCGGTGTAGTAGTTCCATAAACCTAGACCTGTACAGAACGATCTTAGGACATAAGAATAATATTTGCATTTTCCGCAACAGGTTTACGTATCAAATTTTAACCTGGTGACGAAGGCACACTCACCCCACCCACACTCACAGCTAGTTAAGTTTAAAAAACAATACGAGTATAAACATTGTACATTGATATTTTCATATATCGCAAGAATATAAATAAATAAAAGTTTGTAAATACCATAAATTCTATTCTAACTGAGGGTTTTTTAAGCTATTATTATTTTAAAATTGGAAAAAGCATAACCTCTTCCTTATAGTTTATTTTCTACTTTTCCGCTTTGTCTATTTTGATCAATCTTATCTTAGGATCTGAGGATAAATACCTAGGCAGGGCCAGCACTCGTAAATAGTAGACATTTTTGCATTGAAAATTTAAATTTCCCTTTCATCGAATTGCAAAAAATATACAAATCAGATAATACTTGTGTCGTCTCGCCTTATAAAAGTCTCATGGCCCAACGAACACGCCTGCTGTGTGAACTTGTCATTCCTGGCATCGCACAAAAAGGTGATTTTTCTATAGCGAAAGCGAAATCAAGGGGGCAGAAACAAAGTCTCTGCATTGTTCTGGGTCAGTACATTTTCTAGAGGCAAAGAAAATGCCAAATTTGTGGCTAAATTGAGAAATATTTAGCAAAATATATAGTCCAAAGATAAAAGCCACCTGTAGGGCATGTCTGCCATGAGACAGCGCTCGTGGGAAAGAAATAAATAATAGTAGAGCAAGCGGTCTTTAAGAGGGTACATTTAATTTTTAAGAAAACTATGCTATTCTTTGATAATATAGATATTATTTACTCTCTTAAAAAATAAAATTTTGGAGAATTTTTTATGAAAATCTACTTAGAACCTTACCGAGATCCCATAAAATCTTTTCAAATATAACTTAAACCTTTTCAACTTAGGTAAAATATATTTTTATATTTACACTTTAAAGATATTTTACTCAAAATTCGATATATATATCCATTTTCTTTTTATTATATCAAACCAATATAATTTAGATAAAAAATTAAAAAATTAATTACACTTTTTCTGATATTTCTTGATAAAATATTTCATAGTAGTCTTCGATATTAATTAATATAAGGCAAATATAGCATTTAAATTATCAGAAAAATTTTAATAAATTCTTTAGTTTCTTATCTAGATTATATTGTTTTCGATATTATATAGAAGGGGTTTCTTTCGACATTTTTCCTTATAAAATCTATCCGTAATCCCAACTTTCTTCTAATAAACCCACTATAGTGCATCCACAAATGAGACACTTAAGAACCCAAAAGATCTGTATCTCATTCCTTTCCTTCTTTATTTTTATTTAAATAAAAATAACAACAAATAACGAGAGAAACAGTAGCAACAACTAATAGCAAGAGACCGAATGCAACGGACGGCTAAAATAAATACGCAAATACAAATCGAAAACGCAAAATAGAAAGCAATTGATATGCTAGCGGAGCGTCAATTTGTAGGAACTTGGCATTTTAGTTTGAATTTTGCGACGGTTTGCTGAATATCCAAATCGCGAGCGCCACAAATTTTTCGCTTGAAAAAGAAATTTGTTTAAATTTTTCAAAAGGATTCCAGTGTGTGCGCCATATAATTAAACCTACCCCCTTAGGAATATTCCTAAATAAAAGTGATAAAAAACGAAACAAAAAAAACGGAGTGAAATTTACATAACCAAAAGTGAGCATTTGGTAATCGAAATGGGCATTCCTGACATCCGGCTGCTGGTGACGCTGGACTTCGAGGTCTACGGCCACGTACAAGGTGCGAACAGTTTGAGGATCAAGGATTCTGGGGGTTAGAACCCAAGGCAACAACAATTTTCCGAGGGCTAAAAATAAAAAGCCACAGTAGCTAGCTAGCTGGTTACTTTGGGTCCCCCCACTTGTCCTTGACTTGGTTTCACGCCTCATTTTACTTTCGCTAGACTAAATAATATAATATGAGCATATATACATATATCTCTCTGATGATCCGCCAGGCCTGAATCTCACGAAAGATACCCGGGATCGCTGCACCAAGAAGGGCATCACGGGATGGGTAAAGAACAGCAAGCAGGGCACCATTGTTGGCAAAATGCAGGGTCCCAAGGAGGAGGTGGACAAAATGTGGGTACTGCACAAAGATCTTAGAGCTGTAATTCTGATATATCCCTTCCGCAGGATCACCTGGCTGTCCAGTGAAGGCTCGCCCGGCTGTCAAATCGAGCGCTGCGAGATCCGGAACCAAGGCAACCTCAGCCGACTGGACTACAAGGACTTTGCCATTAGGTTTTAGATGTGTTTACCGAACCAAACAATCATCTCTATAGAATTGATGATTTGTGCGGCGCAGTTTTGTGTTTGTTATGTGCATTATTTCTATAAGTTTGTAAATAAAGAAATTAATAATAATGTCTGCGTTTTTTTCAATTCTAAATATTTGCTAAAGGATTAATATATATCGGAATAGCCTTGAACTTTGATTTAAAATCATAAAATAAATATCAAAACTAACGAAATGTAAAACAATTAAATTTATAATTTAACTTTACACAAATTTTAAGTAATAAATATTTTAAACTTCCCGTTGCTTTTTCTGGAAGAAACTCTTTAAATTATGTGAAATTCTAATTTTAAAAGTTTCAAAATAAAACATTGAACAATTAAAAACTTTATATACTAATTTCCTCTTAGTTCTTGTTTCTTCAAAGAAAGACGATGGAACCCTCACCAGGTTATGGCAATTGGTGTTGGGTTTACAGCCAAAATTAAAACAGCTTCGTGCACATACGTAGACTGAAATCTATTTAGTTTTCAATACAGAAGCGTAACACTTGCTCTAGCAACATCTTTTGACTTAGACTACATGGTGCTTGGGGTGCCTAGCAGGACTGGAAACGGCCGGCGGCCTTCATGCGCTCGAAGGACTTGTTAGCATCGTACTTCCTGCAAGGCACATCATTAGTACAAGGTCCTTTAGAAAATAAATGATCAATAATTACGAGTAGAAGTCGGCGTAGGCGGCCTTCTTGGGATCGTTGACGAACAGCTTGAAGGCGACGGTCACGATGGCGGTCAGGCCAAGGGAGATCGCCAGGTTGCGCTTGATGGAGGCGTTGTGGAGGCCGCGGAGCACGGGTCCGGCGCTGCTGGAGGTTGCTGGAGGATTGGCCATGTCGCTGCTGTGGGAAAAATCGAAAATTCATATGAAAATTGTTGCAGTTACGTAAGGTGCTCGAAGGAGGGTTGACTTAGAACATAACAGAAGGGTAGGTTAGCCGTCTGGACTTATCAGCTATCTCTGGGGGCTTTAGTTAACTTGAATAAGTACTTGTATTAATTCCGAACCAGTTTGCAAATTGTTAAACAAGGTAAAGTTATGAACTCACATTTGCAGAAAATAGTTTCGATATTTTTTTTTAAAGATGATTTCTATCACGATTTTTTGTTTGCCCAAATATCGAAATATCGATATTTGTATTTGATATTTTTCGATATTTAGCAAAACTCTTCCAAGAACAGTGGGTGTAGAATTTTCTACGGAAATGTTATAGGCGGAGTAGAAGTTCCAATCTGTTAGTATTTTAAGGTCGCATTTAAAATCAGTGAGTAAAATTGTCGTAAAATCCTAATCTGGTTGATCACAATATCAATATATCGATATTAAAAAAAAGAATAATACGTTAATATAGTGTATTTTTATCTGCAATCCATTAGAATTTATGTCGTCTTTTTTGTTTAATTATTTTATTTATTTATTTAATTTAAAACGCACGATTCGACATAGCTGGTCACTCATTAACTAAAAGTCTGGCAATGCAGTCGTAAAATCCGAAGAGGTTGCCAGACTTTTCGGTCATGAGCATCCAGTGCTGCTGCTGTTTTGGAGTTGGTCACCGCCAGGGTTCATGCAGCCCTGGCAACACGGAATTCGGGAAAATTTAGTACATTACCGCAAGCGACCGACTGGCAACACCGGCTGGAAAATAAAAATGGCTACCACTGAATGCAAATGGCGGTTGTTATTGTAATTGTTCGTGGAATTTCAAAGTTTTTTGTACAAAATAAACAGGAAAAACACATCGCCCCAGCGACAGCAATAGGCTGAAAATCAACCGCGAACCTTCCGCCACATCCGAGTGCGTCCACCGAGTGTTTCAGCGCACGCGATCCGTGTGAAATTATGCCCCGAATTGGCTGCCCAAATGCGAGAAAAATTTTCGAGCGCCTGTGAAAAGCAATATTATTGGGCTGCCGTGCGTGAAATGGAGAACAGTGAGGGCGCAATAAGTTCGAGAGCCCTATTAATTAGCCCCTGAACATTGTACAGCCAGCGGGGAAGCGCGATTTGTGGCCAAAAGAGCGCCTGAAAAGTGACGCAGGAAAATCCGTATCCGAATAAGCAAAGCAGCAGCGGAGCCCTGCCCGCGCCCCGCACGTTGTCACTGTGTGCGTGTGTGTGTGGTGTGTGCCAGTGAGTGCAAGTGTGTTAGTGAGGCTACTACTAAAAAAAAGTAAAAAAGGAAAAGAAAAAAGTGGCAGCGGTGGAAAATGCCCAAAAACAAAGTCGCAGAGGTTAAAAACTAGCGAGTGAGCCCAGCTGCACATACATATACATGTACGGTGGATCCCATATCGGCGGATCGGATCGAAAACTATTCCATTCCCGAAAAATACAAATAATCTCGTGTGTAATGCAAACATGCAATTGTTTAAACGCAAAGGACGCCACCTGAATCATCTGCCACCGATTTCCCCGAGCGGCGGGGACATAAAAGCTAAATGCGAGAATTGAGCAGCGTTCTACCAATTAAATCTACGACGCGTGCGATTGTCGTGTGATGATATGCCACTTAAACAGGTGAGAGTGAGTTAGTTGTTAAGTCGCGCATTTCTCGGAGGCCCTTTTCTTGCCCTTTCTGCCTTTTCTGCCGAACAGCTGATCTGCGATTATTGCACTTCACATCCCATCCACGGAGCGGGGGAGTGGGTTGGTGGGGGGGCGCTTGGACTGTGTAGAGTGCGGTTGCGGCGGGGGAGAGGAAGGGTCGCGGTCGCCCATTGAACACTTGCGTCACCCACACAATCTCTCTCCCACCAAAAACCACAACACGAGCAACAAAAACAGCATCAGTTACCCATTTGAAACATGGCATGCATTCATCATGTGTGTGTTCCTTTTTTGTTCCATTTTTGTGATTTTATTAATCGGCCCGCCCCTTTGTTACCCCCCGCCTTAATTCTGGGCAAGTATTTTGGTTACCTTTTCCCTCTGCCACACTCACACAAACACAGGCACACTCTCTCGCCACACCGTCACACACACACACACTCTCGCACACCCTTCCAAGAGGCCAAGAAGAAAAATGGCGACGACGTCGGGGTATCGATAACAAAAAAAGACATAGGAAAACGCACGCACGCATGTGAAAATGCAACCTGTGGGCACCCCCAGCCCCCCCGCACCCTATACACTTGCCGCGCGTGGAAATGCAGTCAGCTGAAAAGCGCTATGGTTACTCAATTTTGGGCTGCCTCAAGCTGAACGCATAGATTATTGCCTGTTGTTGAACAAATTGTTGTTGGAATTTCCAATGAGTCTCCTATAGCCATCCCGCTCACGCACGCAACACACAGAGTCCAGAGGCAGCCGCCCAAAACAAGGAAAGTGGATTAAAAGCAAGGCAAAATCCATAAAGTGGGCAAAGCTTAGATCTTCCAGCTTATACTATGACTAGTTTAAATAACATTAAATAAGTTGTTTGGCTGTGGCAATGTGCTTTCCAATACACGACTCAGTGCGTTTGTTTGTGTGTGTACGCCAGGGCTGCAGAAGCTGTTTGCTAGTTTCGATATATCGATAAAACGTGCCTCATCTCTAGCCAATTTCACTGGCCCGTCGTCTCTTCTTCTTTCTGCTGGCTCCTTAAATGTTAATTAAATGCCGTAAAATTGCGAAATGACCGACGTTTTCGACCCATTGCAGCAGCTTGAACCGTCACTGGTGCGGATATTGGTGTCGCTCCCCTGGGATGCAGCGCAACGGCTGCGCCAACTGGCCGCTGACGGCAATCCCGAGCTGCGCGCCCTCAACATTCAGTCCGTGCAGTTCGAGGGCGATTCTGTGATAACTTTGAAAGTTGGAGGACAAGATATTAAGATAACCAAGGGTAAGTTCTCTATCATAATCCTTCTTATTCCTCTCTAATCGAGTCCCTGCTCCGCCCGCAGATAATGTAAACGAGACACTTGAGGCGGCTGGCTCGTCTTCCGGCAACAAGAGTAGTCTGGTGGCTCTGGCCCCCGGTTTCGATGGCCCCAGCACCAGCAAGGCGGCCTCCGCCTACATGCAACAACAGCAGCAGCAGCAGCGGATTGTGCAACTGCCGCAGAATGTTTCCAACGATGCAATCTCACTCCAGCAAAGGAGAGCGGCTCTGCAGAAGATGCCTCCGCAACAACAACAGCAGCAGCTTCAACTGCAGCAGCTTCAGCAGCAGCAGCAGCAGCAGGTTTCGGGACCCCAGCAAACGCCGCCGGTGTTCAAGTCCCCCAACACTGTGTGCCCCATGGAGGGCAAGGTGCCGCTGCTGCTGCCCTCGCCCTCTGGAACGGCGGGAGTGCCGCGGGACTTTCCCTTCGAGAGCATGCGGCAGGCGCGAGTGCTGCAAGGTCGGGAGGCGGGCGGCCTGGGTCCGCCGCCGCCGCCCAACGTGACGCTTAAGGTGCTAAAGAATCCGCCGCAGACGTCACAGAATGGCGAGCTTACACCGACGACGCCAACGTCGACGACGACGGCAACGGCGACGCCGCCTGGCAGCAAATCTCAGTTCATCCAGCCACCACCGCCGCCATATCCGGGATTGGGAGTTGCCACGGGGGCATCCGCAGCGAGTAGCGCAGCTGCCGGCGGCGGCAGTTCATCCATTGCCATAGCGGGCGCAAGTGCCAAGCCTGCGATTGTGCCCGTCCCCAGCCCGCTGCCCCATCATCATCCCCATCAACTCGCGCATTCGCAGCAACCCCATCCGCATCCGCATCAGCCGCACCCGCTGCCCACGGCCACGTCGACGGGCAGCAATAACATTGCCATATCGTCGCCGCTGCTGGTGAATCTTCTGCAGAACGACGGCAATGCCATGTCGAATCCGAACCAGCTCAAGTCTCCGCAGCAGCAGCAGCAGCAGTCGCCGCTGATCGGCATGAGTCCGAGTGGGGCGCAGATGATGAACTCTCCCATGCGCTCATCTGGTCCGGCGACGCCCAGCGACTTTCTCATGGGAGATGTGCTGAGTCCGGTGGTGCCTTCCTCCCCAACAACGCCTCAGGCGACGGCGGCGGCGGGTGCTCCTCCTCCATGTCCGCCGCCCGTGGTGATGCGGAGTATGCAGCAGCAGCAGCAACAGCAGCAGGCTATGCTCAGTCCCAGCGGCAATGGCAATCATTTGTATACTCAGCAGCAGCAACAACCGCAGCAGCAGCAGCAGCAGGCACCTCCCCCGCACCGCTTTCAGCAGCAGCAAATGTCTCCGCAGGCTGTGGCCCTGCGTCAGCAACAACTACAGCGACAGCAGCAGCAGCAGCTGCGATTCATGCCGCCGCAGCAGCAACAGCAGCAGTTTCAGCCTGCGCCTGGTAAGTGTCTCAGCTTCCTCTCCTTGCAAGGAATCTGTATTAATTTTCTTGCTTTGCCCCCCGACAGATTGCTTCAACAACATGGTGGGCATGAGTCCCATGCAACAACAGCAGCAACAGCTGAGACAGCAGCAGCAGCAACTGCGGCTGCCGCCTCCTCATCCGCAGCAACAGCAGCAGCAGCGCCTGATGAGCCTGCAAATGCCACAGGCATCGCCGCCGCAGCAACAGTTCATGAGCGGAGCATCGCCCCTGGGACCCGCACTCTCGCCCGCCTCCAGTCACCATTCGATGCACAGTCCGCTGATGGCACAGCAGCAGCAGCAGCAGCAAACGCAAATGATGTCGCCTGCCCCTGCGCCGCCCGGATCAACAGCAGCGCCCAGCGAGCTGGTGTCCGCCCACCATGTACCTGCAGCGCCGCCGCCGGACTACAACCAGGCGGCAGCCAACTCGCGCTGGCCCCTCGCCGGCATCAATAAGCCCATGGACTCGGCCACCAAGAGCAGTTTCCAGGAGTTTACGCGCTACCAGATGCAGTACAATCTTCAGCAGCAGCAGCAGCAAGTCAACTTGCCGGGTCAACAGCAGCAGCAGCAGCAGCCACAGGGGCAGCCACAGGTGCAGCAACAATTGCCGCCGCCACCGCTGCCAACGCAGCAGCAGCAGCAACAACAGCCACTGCAGCAACAGCAACAGACCACGGGCCAGGCTCAGGGTCAGGTGGATTCTCTGATATCGCTGTCCGTGCTGGATGCTCTGACCACCAACGATCTGGACGCCCTGCTGCCTACCCTCAACTGTGATCTGGACTCGACGCTCAGTCTTGAAGATAAAAACGAGCTCGAATCGCTGCTGCAGGATGCCAAGGATCTGGACCTGGATCTGATCGAGGACAATCTATCGGCGGTGGGCATGGATGTGGGTGAAGCACTCAGCACGCTGCAGGAGGCGCCCATGGAACAGCAGCAGCAGCAGCAAACGGTGATGCAGACGCAGCAACAAATGCTGCAAATGCCTTTCCAACAGCAGCAGCAGCAGCAACAACAGATGCAGCAGCAGCAAATGATAATGCAACAGCAGCAGAGACAACTTCAAATTCCTGCTCAGTTGCAGCAGCAGCAGCGCCAGAATCAGCAGCAAATGCAGCGACAGATGCAACTACAACAGCAGCAGCAGCAACAACAACAGCTGCAGATGGTGCAACGCCAACAACAGCAGCAGCAACAACAGTTGCAAGTGCAACAACACCAGCAAAGGCCGCCCCAGAAGCAGTTCATCATAAATCCACACACCGGCGACATGGAACCCATGGCCAGCGATGACAGCGACACGGAGGCCGAACAGGAAACCGCGCAGATGCCATTCCGCACCACCACCAGCGGTGGCGGCCTGGGCAACTTCAACTTCAATCCGGCCAACGACATGCTCCTGCCCACCAATCTCTTCTCCGAGGAGGACTCGAATTCGGCGCAGCAGCTGCCGATGGCCATCAACAGCGATCAGGAGAGATCGCGCGACTCCTTGGCCTCCAATAAATCTGGAGCCTCGGGCGGCAGGGCCAGGAAGACGCCGGTTTCCAAGGCAAATCACCACAGCAACTTGCTTGCCGGCGGCGAGAACTCGCCACGTTCCAGCAACAGTTCTCCGCTGATTGGCTTGAATTCGCCCCAATCAGTGACTGGTAATGCAGCAGGCGTGGCCGGAGGAGCGCCCAATAAGAAGGCCAAGCCGAATCTTCTGCGAGAAAAGCTACAGCAGGGAGTCAAGGAGCGCAAAGCCAAGGATCCGGCGACGCCGAAGCCGAAGCGAGAGCGAGCGAAGGGCAATGCCAAGACGAAGGCGGCCGAGGAGAAGATCAAACTGCGTCTGAAGCTGGACAAGGTGGAGACAGTGCCAGCGGCTGGAGCGGGTTACGAAGGGCAGATAATAGTAAATCAACAGCAGCAGCAGCAGTCGCCGCTGGTGGCCAACAATCACATACAACAGTTGCCCCTGCAGACACAGCTTCTCACGTTGCCCACTCAGCAGCAGCAGCAGCAGCAGCAACTGACGCAGCAACCTCAGATGCAGCAGCAACAACACCAGCAGCTGCAAACTCAGATTCAGCAGCAACAACAGCAGCCTCTCCAGCAACCTCTCCAGCAGCAGCAGCCACAGCAACAACAACACCATCCGGTCTACGCGAACTTCCAGCAGCAGCAGCAAGCTCAGCCTGTTCCTGGTCTCAACGAGCCCCGTGTGCCGCCCCTGCAGATACGATTGCGCGGCAAGAACCATGTGGTGGTGAAGAACACGCGCAAGGATCGCAAGAAGGGTGGACAGAACCAGCCAGAGGCAGCAGCCATCGGGGATGAGCGTCAGCTGAAACGCAGCTACAGCGATCAGCCGCCGCAGCAGCAACTGCTCCTGGCGGATGTCGGCGGAGACAACAAGCAGGCGAAGCTAACGCAGCCGCCGCCCCATGTCAATGGATTGCCCATTCTGATACAGAAGACGACGGCCACAGTGGCAGCGCCAGCGATGCCGCTGCAGGCTGGAGTGGTGGCTACCACCACCAAGACCACCACAATTGTGGCGGGCAAGAACGGGCTGACGATCAGTGCCATTGTGGAGGCGGCGCACAAGGCGCAGGCTCAGGCGCAGCAGCAACAGCAGCAATCTCTCACCGATCCTCAGCTTATTGTTGGCTCCACAAATACGGGGACCACGCCCACAACCCACACCACTACCCTGCAGCAGCAGCAGCTGAGCAAGATAGCCACCTCGTTGCCCAGCAGCATCACTTTGAGTGCCATCAACAGCAACAACAACAATAACAATAATGCCAACAGCGGCAACAACAACAACAACAATCGGCTGCTGCAAATGAAGAATCCAATCAAGACTGCGGCTACCATCACACCCATTGTGGGTGGCAAGCCGATGACAAAAAACCATAAGCCGCCGCCATACATCACAGCCGTGCAGCAGCTGCAGCTGCAGAAGCAACAGCAGCAGCAGCAGCAACAACAACAGCAGCAGCAGCAGCAACAACAGCAGCAGCAACAGCAGCGACAACTGGCGGCGGCCGTAACCATGTTGCCCAGTGCGACGACCCTGAAGCGCGTGGAGATCACCAAGGTCACGACGACGACGCCGCAGGTGACGGCCGAGCAGGCTCCGAGCATACAAGCATCTCAGGCAGCTGCAACGGTGGCAACGGTGGCGACACTAGCTCCAACGGCGACCACGCAAACGACTCAGCTGATCTGTGATAGAAAGTTGCCAGTGGTGGTCAACAGTGGTGCTGTGGTGGTGGTAGCCACCTCCGCATCCGCACCTGCGCCCGTCTCTGCTGCCTCGCTCTCGACCTCCTCCTCCACATCCTCCACGTCCATCATTACCACCTCTTCTACCTCGTCGCCAGCCGCCCTGCCCAACACCCTGAGGAACTCGCCGGCCAGCAATGGCAGCGGAACACCCGGCCACGGCAACAATGGCGGCGGCGAGGATAGCGGCATCGAGTCGATGGATGCGCTCTCCGAGAAGAGTCCCCATCAGCTCTCCTCCAGCAGTCCCATTCAGGTGAGCAAGACGGGCACCAGCACCTTGGTGCAGCAGCAGCAGACGCAGTCGCAGTCACAGACGAGTGCAACTACGACGACAGCCATGACGGTGACAACGTCAGTGATGGCACCCAGCTCGACGCTAGCCGCGGCAGCAGTTGGAGCTCCTGGAGTGGTGTCCCTGCAGCAGCAGCAGAAACAACAGGCAGACGATGAGATTGAGAAGGCGCTGGCCAAGATGGAGGGCGATTTTCCCGAGGATCTCGAGGACATTGTGTCGTCGATGATAAAGGAGACCAGCGAATGCGCCAGTGCCGGCAGTGGGGCGGCGTTCCTCAACAGCCTGGAGAACTCCCTGCCGGCGTCAACAGTGGCCACTGTGGCCGCGGCCACAACAATCACGAAGACAAGTAGCTTGGGCAGCGGCAGCGTCAAGTTGAATGGCGAACACCACATACTCGAACACGATGATCTCATCAAGAAGCTCACGGAGAGCAGCAAGCAGCCGGCGGCGGTCAAGACCAGCACCGCCGAGGTGAAGGTGAAGCTGGAGGAGATGCCGCCGTTGCTGACCATCAAGAAGGATCCAGCGAATAAGCCGGCGGCGGTGACAGCACTCAAGGTGGAACCCAAAATGGAGGTAAAGACGGAGCCCAAAGCAGGAGAACTCAAGCAGGAGCAGGAGAAGGTGACGGAGACCAATGCCAATGCCTCCTCTCTGCAACCCATTTCCATTGAGATACCTGCACAGGTGGACGGGGAAACGCCGAGGATTAGAACGCGAGCCAGTAGCCGTTTGGAGAGTCCCCTGGATGCGCCCAAAGCTAGTCCCGATGCCACCTTAACCACAGCTACAGCGGCCACAACCACAACAACCGGCAGCACTCCCAGCACCGTCAAGAGCTTGTCCCGCGCCTCCTCCACCGCCAGCCCAAGGGTTCTAACGCCAACACCCAATCACAACAACAACAATAACAACAACAACAAGAGGCGCAGGCAGGAGTCCGAATGCGGCAGCAGTAACGATGCCTCCGACCTGGGCGATGGCAACAACATGAAGCGACCCCGCGTGAGCAGCGGCAGCAGCGTCACCGTCTCGGCAAACAATGTGGGAGAAGCAGCTGACACAGCAGCTGCTGCAGCAAGCGGTTTGCCCAAGAAGATGGAGATTGAGTCATCCGACTCGGATGAGCCGCTGATCGAGGTGGCCGGCAAGGTGCGCAACTCCAAGCAGGCCCAGGTGGAGGCAGTGGATGCGGCAGCAGCAGCAGCAGCAGCGGCAGTGGAGAAGCATGTGACGCGACGCAATGCCCAGCAGCAGCAGCAGCACAGTAAGTTGGACTTTGACCCAAAGGGTTGGGAGTCTAGCCAAAGTCTAGACTCTAGCGGAGTGTTTATCATAAAAGCCAAGGTGCTTTGCATATTGCCCCAAAGGGGGATCCATAAGAGAGGAGGGTTTATAGCTTGCTGATGAAGTAATTTATAATTTTTACTTTATTTTTTTGTAAGGAAACTCTCTTCGTTCTAATTATTTAAAGTAAAACATAGGAATGATAGAAAACATCTCTACATCCACACTCACAATCCTTTTCCCTTGTTCTTCCCCCTAGAAACCACCAACAACTTGGCCACCACCGCTCCACCACCACCACCAGCGGGTGCGCCCAGAACAGGCAAAGCTCAAGCGCCAAGTGGTAACCCCTCTGCCGCCGCCGCCAGCAGCAATCACAACGCCAACAGCAGCAGCAATCCCAGTGTGCCCATTACAGTGGCCACCACAACAACGCCAGGCGGAGCTGTGGTGATCACCAGCAGCCAAAACAACAACAGCATTGGCAGCACCAGCGTAGTTCATGCCACCCGAGGCGCCACAGCTGCAGCGGCCAGCAGCAGCAGCACCACCAACAACAACCCAGCCACCAACAACAACAATGTAAACTCGGCCACATCGCCGACAGACGAGAAGATTGGCACACGGCGAAGCGTGCGTGCCAGTGCGGCGGCCAATAAAATCATTTACAGTCGCAGCAATGCGGCAGCAGCTGCAGCAGCAGCCGCCGCCGCAGCAGAGCCCAAGGGAACGCCAGGCAAGGCGGCAGGAGCGGTAGGAGGTGGAGCGAACGCAAACGCTGGCAGCATAGAGAGCGTGGCGGAGGCCAGGCGGAAGACGCGCAGTGCAGGTGAGTTAAAGAACTCGAAAATAGTGAAGAGATCTTCTAATAATATTCAATGTCCTCTTCTTTAAGTCATCGGCGAGTCCATGTTGACCGAGGGACGACGGAGAAGAACGTCGCGTGACTACAAGTGACCAGAGTTTTGCGCCTTGGCTAAAGGCTTGAACCATCCGAGCGATGCGCACGAAGACGATCTGCTGGAGCTATTTGAAGATTTCGAACAGCAACAGCAGCCGCATCAGCAGCAGCAGCTGCAGCTGCAGCAGCAACAGCTGGAGATCATCAACCACAGCGGCAGCAGCAGCAGCAGCAGCAGCTTTCCTTTAGCCCAGGCGCAGGACGAGGACGGTGAAGAGGAGGAGGCGACCGAGTATGAGAATCTGGCGCGAGCAGCCGGTGGCTACATGGAGGAAGCCGATCACCTGCTCTCCTACCATAGCAGCAGCAGTGCCGCCGACGTGGATGAGGTGCTAATGCCGGAGCTGGCCAATGCCACGGCCCTGGACTGTGGCAACTTTGTCGATTACGATGAGTTCAATCTGTGTCTGAACAATATACTCAGCGAGGAGGATGACGACAGTGGCGGCAGTGGCGGAGGCGGAGGCGGAGGCTTGGTAAGAAAGCAGCATCATCATCATCTGCAGCAGCAGCAGACTTGGCGCGATGCCGGCGACATGCTCAACATTGTGCAGCTCAACAACGATCTGGGTTTGAGTTTCCAGGAGTTTGCCAGCGAAACGACGGCGGATGAGCAGCGCTCCGCCAACAGCAGCTCGCCGCAGCTGGCATAGGAGGAGGAAGAAGACGAGGATCGCCGGCGGCTACTTGTATATAAAATATCACACGCACTGATACTGAATACTGATACTGAATACCGAACGCTTTTGTTTGTAGTTTATAGCTTCTTAGTTTCCGATTGAGGATACATATTTTGTATAGTTAGTGGTAGCCACAAGTTGCAATAATGTTGCGTCTCATAGCGAGCAACATCACACACACACACCCACACAGACAAGCGCCGCTTAAACACCTTCATTTACACTTTCTTTTTTTCAAACCAATTTTATATATCTCCTCTCATCTCTCTGGCACCGCCACTGCTCGCCCCAAATGTAACCATTGGAAATGATCTGCTAGTCAAGTGAAACAGGCAATTTAATGTATAGCTCAGAAAACGAGGAAAATTGAACAAATTAGTTGAGTAAACAAACGTAAACGTTAACGTTAATTCGAGAAGCTCCCCTTAAACTCTAAACATGTAGGAATAAAGAACTAGGAAAAGTAGTTGGCTGACACACCCACCCACTCTCTCTCTCTCAAGCAGGAATAATTTTTAAATTGGATTTCCACCTGTACATATTTTTTTCTTTCATTTTTTGATATAGATGCAACCCATGAACAGCCCATTTTTAGCCTTAGTTTGGGCTAGAAATGCCACGAAATATCGATCTATCGATGAGGTATCGATGTTTGTCAATGCATCAATTCGATATTTTAACGATAAATTGATATTAACTTTTATTAAACGCATCAAAAACAACAATTGGTTAAAAGACAAATAGATAAAACATTTTCAAAATCGTTAATTTAAATTTATTTTTCTTTATTTTTCCATATCTCGATTTTTCCCTTCGATTTATGCATCTATATCCCTAGATTATCTTGCGCCAAGTCGAAAGTCTTTCTTTTATTATATAGAAAATAAAGCTGATCCGTTGGATCCAGCAGATCAGAGCAGTTAACGTGCACACCCTTATTTTTTAGGTTTTATTTAACCTTTTTGTGTAACCTTATGAAATATGAATATAAACCGTACATATACAGATACAGATATATATCTATAGCCTATATATATATATAGTTTCCGTAAGCTTGCGTTGTTTCGAAAAATTTGTTTTTTAGTTTTAAATGCTCTAGCCTAAGGACACACACACACACAGTAATCTTAAAGCGAATTCTTTACCAACAATATATACATACATATATATATTTATGCACATGGAGACCGAACCCCGAAAAAACCTATGCAATAAGTTAGTCAAAAGTGTAAAAAGGCCAAGCACCAAGCAGAGAAAAAAATGAAAAACACAAGAAGAAAACCTACAAAAAAAAGAAAGGAAGAAGATACAAAATGAGATCGAGAAAAGAGTGGAGAATATTGAGAATCAGTCGCCTAGTATTTGTCGTGAATGGAAAGGAACATATTAAATATATATATTATATATATACAGAGTACAGAAACAAACCGTATATAATGTTATATATTTTGCAAAAAGTAAAAGTAAAAAAAGGAAATATCGTGAAGAAGGAGAACCAACCACACACAACACACAAAAACAAAAACAAACAAAAAAGTTGTATTGTATATAAGGCAGGCTCTATTTTTGCTAAATGTTATTTGAACAAATAGGGAAAACAAAGAGTAAAGTAATTGAAGCAAAGCAAGGCAAAAAAGCGCTAGACAAAAACACAAACAAAAAACAAAACAAAACAACATTATATATATATATATTTCTTCACACGCATATATATATACATATATATATTGTTCAATATTATTATTATCTTATATATATATTGTATGATTGCTACATAAAATAGTTCTTTTGATACTTTGTACATGTTTACTTTAAAGCAAGGCAAAAAACAAAAACAAAAAAGAAAAACAAAATGTAAGCCCCCCCTAGCATAACACTTGCATATAGTACCATATAGTACCGAGATAACCGATATATAGAACCCGGAATCCATAACCCATAATCCCAGCCAGTGTCGAAAATTGAAGCATATTTAGTGAACCTTGTTTTGAAACCACACACTTCTTCACCCAAGAACCGAGAGCAACTGCAATAAGCCCGATTTTCAATCACACTCTCAGCCAAGTTAATGGAAAAGTTGTATGTGAACACACGTATAAAAATCATTTATATAGCGCTTCAGAAACAGCAACAACAACACTCACACAACACAATAATAAATATATATTTAAATGCAAATGCAAAATGAAAGAGTATAAAAAATAAAAAAACAAACCACACAAGATGAACAACAACAACAACAAAAAACGAAAGTGTCTTAAAAACGTAGTATTAGAAGTTTATTATTAATAATTTGTTTGTACTTTAAAGTAAAATATTTATAGAAAAGGAAAAAATACAAAGATTTAATATACACAAAAAATAAAACAAAGTTGTTTTTGTTTTTTTAACTGAGAATGTACTTGGGAGTACTTTTTTTTAAATGTTTTTTTTATATTGTTTAGATTTTCTTTTTTAACAGACATTTCCAGAAATAAAGAAGCAGTTGACAAACTGTTTTAAATTTTTTAAACTTTTTAAACTCAATCCAGGCCAGAATTCAAGAGTATTTCAAGGCGATAGCAAAGAAAGTATTTTTGATCAAAATTTCGAAACAAAAAAAGAACACAGATGCTTTAGAAATTCCACCAGAGCACCTGCAGGAATCGCTGGGAGACCCAAGCAAACTCAAGTTAACTTTAATCCTCAATCCCTCGAAAGGCCAAGGTTGAATAAGGATCAAAACAGAACTTGTTTGGAGGGTCTAGGCATTGAGGTTGTAAAAAAAGGTAATCATTTTCAATTTAAAATAAATTTATAAATATTTTTTACACCCTTGCAGGGTCTTCTAATTTTAGTCAGAAGCTTAAAATGCAGTGAAGAAGTCATTTCCGACCCTATAAACCATATATATTCGTGATCAGCATTAACAGGCGAGTCAATCTGACATGTCAACTAAAAAATTTGAAATTTAAAAATTTTTGCAAATTTTATAAGGGGTTACATCATTAAAATTGTCAAAAATTGAAAATTTTTTTTATTTTTTTAAATATTATATTTAATATGCTGATTTGTTGATCTATTAAAAACCAGCACAGAACAGCTTTTAGAATTGAAATTAATGCATTTTTGGCTTAGTTATGATATTTTTAAACTTTGATTTTTCACAAAAATTGTCATTTAAAAATACATTTATAAATTTTGTTTTTTATTTTAGGTTTTCTGGGAGGTATATTTAAGGCAGAAAGCGAAATAAAAGTTATAAAATCTTTAATTATAGCAAACAAAATATAGGAAATAAAATCCAACTGCTGTATTATTTTTAATTTTTCAAAAAGGTTACATACAGTATGTAAAAACTTCGGCTTCTTTTAAAATTATTAAATTTAAACAATTTTTAATGTGTTAATAACACAAAAACCTGAAGCTAAGATACTCCAAAGGATAAAGAGTTTTCTTAGCCTCAATACCACTTTTCCATATAAACTTTCAACTTACCACTTGTCTTACCACTTATCTTTTAAGATGGAAATGAAAATTGGAAATTGCCCCGGAACATCCTGTGATTTCACCCGGTGGCCAGCTGACAACATTCCCGCGGTCCCAGTGTAACTCTGGCCGCCGCTCTCCCTGCGCAGGCGCAATGCCTGGATTGTCGGCTTCCGAGGAGCCGAGTCGGAACACAGGACCAGCAGCCAGCCGCCAGCCGCCGACTGGCAGTTGAGAGCGAGTGGCCGCCGTGAGCAGCACGGCAGAAGCGGAGCAGGCAGCAGGAGCCCCGAAGCCAAACGCAACACGTAACAGAACCGGAGGAGGAGGAGTGAGGAGTGAGGAGGAGAAGGGGAGCGTGGAGCGGGCGCCATAGGCTTTCAGTGCTGTATATACACAGCGCAGAGGGAGCCACCGAAAAATCGGAATCAAAATTAAAACGCCCGTCGCGCTGCCAAGTGAGTGAGTGTTATCCTTCCAGCTAATTACCTTTCCCATCAAACCAAGAGAAAACCAGACAGACATATGGGCTTAACTGTTCGTCCTGGCGACAACGAGTGTCGTCCTGGGCAGAGCTATAACTGCCCCTCAAGTGGTCTCAGAGGTGTTGTGAATACTTTACAGCTTTCGTGCCACCAGCAAACAGCAAATGTATCAGCGGCCAATTCCCAGTCCGGCCAGCAAATGACCCTCCCTCCTCCTCGACGGCAGCAAGTAGGGGCAGCAACTACTCGTGCAACAGCAACTTGCAGTGGCAGTGGCAGAGGCGCAAGTGTTGACGCTTAAGGATGACGTCCTACTTTTCGAGTGTGTTTGTTGCCAGTTCAGTTTTTTTTTCTCTCAAGTGTCCCAGTTTGGTTGTCTGTGTGTGCGGCTATGACGTAGTTTGGCCAAGAGTCGTCGTCGTCGGAATGTGTATCGCCGAGTGGTGTGTGTATACACACCAACAAGTGGCGAAAGCGCCAAAAAGGAAGTTAAGGAGTTGCTTTTGGGGGGTTGACAGCAAAGCACAGCGTTTATTATTTATATTTTGTGTCCTAAAAGAGCGTTAAGTATGCGCACTGTGGTATCCTTCCTATTAAAATTTAGCTCATAAAATAACCTTAATTATCTATTTCTAATCTCAAATTTTAATTCCATATTTAAACCTCTTTCACAGAAACCCCATTCCACATCCTTGGAACATGCAGAGAGCTCGCCACAGGCCGGCGTGGTAGAAGTGTACTCCCGAAACAATGCTCATCCGCCTGCGCTATGGAAGACGACTGCAGACCTATCTGAAGATAGGTGCCTGTGTCCTAGTGGGTCTCTGCTATTTCGCCTTCCTCTTCCGCGAATCCCTCAATGCCTACGAGCACCGGGAACGGGCCACAGCTGCCGAGCTGGAGGCGGAATCGGCGGAGCCCTCGAAGCAACAGCTCAAGCTCAAGCGACAGCAGTTGCAACGTCAGCGATTGCTGATCAAGCAGCAGCAGCAGGCTAAGGGTTCCGCCGGCAATGCCACCAGTTCCATCAGGAGCTCATCTCCATCGGTGGCAGTGCCGCCGCCACCGCTGCCCGTGAGCACCCTAAATCCCGTCTACGAGTACTCCGAGGAGCTGCACAGTCGCACGGAGAAGGAGCTGCAGCGGAGGAGCGAACACCTGGCCGCCGTCTGCGATCGCTATAAGCTGCAGGAAAAGTACCCACCGAATCCCTGGGAATTCTTCGTCTCACCGGGCCACAACAATCTTGTGTGGTAAGTGGGAAAGTTAATTATTTAATATTATTAGGAATTATTATTTATTATTCATTATTTTATTATTATTATTTTTATTTTAGGAATGTGCAGATGTTTTTATTACCAATTTTGTTTGTTGTGTGCTTTCAGGTGCAATGTCTTCAAGGCAGCCAGCAGTACTTGGATGTATTACTTCAATATACTAGGTAGGTGGGTCGGGAAAGCGCCCTTTGGGTACAGAGAAAGGGATTTGCTTTAGTTAAAATAATTTAAGGGGAGTTTCTTTTATATTTGGCTGAAATAAGAGCGAACCTTGAGAATCCGCCATTTTAAATATTGAAAAAAAATTCAATTTATAGGTATTCATTAATAATACATTTATGTTCCAAAGCACGACTTTGTAGGTCTTTTAATTTTCCCACAAAAAAATTGTCAAAGTTTTGATCTTATTTCGGCCAAATTCAAAAGAACCTTCCCTTAATATATATAATAAATAGGTTAAGAAGCTAATTGGCAGAGAGCAAAATCTATATTATGTCTTAAGTCATAGTGTAGAGTATCTAGAATGATTATATTCATGGTTAAAACTTGGAACTGAGTGTGCTAGCTAATGCTCTACAATTGCCTCGGCCAACACACATGATTTGTTTTGTTTTTTTGTTTAACTCAAGATAGTGACATGGAGTTTGTAAAGATTATATAGGAATTTAAACCAAACTTTAAGGAATTTGTTTACTTATTTAAATTACATTTCTAGGCTTTCAAACCCTACTATCTCTCAAGCTGATTTACTTATTAAAATGACTTTTCTAGGCTCTCTAAATTAGAGACTCTTATTACCTAATCTACCTTCTGCCTCTCCAATTACAGATTATAGAAAATTACAGCACTTACGTCTGCTTTTGTAAATATTTCTAGAATATTTTATAAAATCTAGATTCTTTCCTGCAATTTACCCCTGACTATAGTTTATCTAAATAGTTTTTATAAGCAGGCATTAGTCATGTAAATGATAGGTTAGGGAATAACTTTGCATTATTAAAAGTAAGTAATAAATTTACTTATCTCAAAATTCTGGTTTATTCCCTTAGCTGGCTACGATGTGAAGTATCTGCAGCGGACGGAGACCCAGCCGCTGGAGCTGGCGCGCAAGCGTTTCCCTCGCCCGGAGCTTGGTGAGCTGATGGAACTGCTGCCCAGTGCATTGTCCTTCCTGTTCGTACGCGATCCCTTCGAGCGGATTTTGAGCGCCTATCGCAACAAACTGGAGGGCAACAAGAACACCTTCTACAAGGCTTTGGGCACCAAGATCGTGCATCGCTATAGGAAACGGCAGCTGGGTGGACCTTGGCCCCGATGTGGACCCACCTTCGAGGAGTTTGTGCGCTTCCTGATCGCCGAGCATGCGGCGGGCAAGAGATTCGACGAGCACTGGGCGCCCGTCTATAGCTTCTGTACGCCATGCAGCGTCAACTTCACCATCATTGGCAAGACGGAGACATTCCAGCGCGATTCGGAGTTTATTATACGGCAGGCGGGATTGGAATCGCTGCTCCTGGGACTGGGGAAGCTGCCGCAGCGAAAGCAGCGCAAGATTGGCAACCAGGCACGCAGCGGCGTCAAATCGGAGGTCCTGGTCGAGCGCTATTTCGCCGATCTCGATCGCTCAACGTTGGACCAATTGCTCAAGATATATCGCATCGACTTCGAGTTGTTTGACTATGACTACCGCAAGTACTATGACATGGTGCATCCCTGGAGTCAGGAGCAGCAGACCACAGTGGCAGTGGCGGTGGCGGCTGTCCAGGCTTCTACAACAGCTGCTGCCACCATGTCCTCGGCCTCGGTCTCTGCCGCCTCTGCGGGCAATGCAGGGAATGGGGGATGTCAACCAGGTGACGTAGAGTTGGAAAGTCTAGAAGTCAAGCCAGCTCGGGAGTGATGAGTCGTGAAACAATCTTATCATGTACCTTTTTACACCAAAACTCAAACCACACACTTGAAACACACGTAAACCAGAGGTGGGGGTAAATGGATAGGGTTTTTTATTCGATTTCTTTAAGGATTGTTTTATTTGTGATAGTTTTAGGTTTTAAAGTTATGTAGTTACTTTCATTTAGTGATATTTTCTTTAATGTTTATTAATTACTGAAATTTCTTAAATGCATGATAGTGAAACCACGTAAGTAAATGTCATTAAGACCAGTTTCAAAACGCTTTTGGTTGCTTTGAAACTTTAAGAGTAAGCCTTAGGACACTTGTAATGTTAATTCTTCTTATTACTTCTTGAAATCTAATTATTAAATTTAATTTATAAAAAATCTTAAACCCAACTCTGGCCCACAAACACTCACACTATAAACAGAACCCAACCGAAGCTAACAAATCTACCAAAAAAAGTTTAAGGCCAAATCAACGTTTTCCAAAAACGCAAAACCAAAACAAAAAACACTCTTGACCTCTCTTAGATAATGCCAAAAACACAAAAAACTTAAAAACTAAAAAACCAAAGAATGTAAAGCAAGGAGAACCCAAAGGAAACTTAGTTAGAACATTTAGCATTTTGATGGATTTTTTCGGCCACCAAAATTCGGAATTCGGAAGACAGGAAGACACCCCCTGAAAATTTTACATGGCGTGGCGGCATGTGTTGTGTTTGTAGCTAGTTAATAAGTACCTACAATTTACAGTTGCGCACCTCTCAAAACCGAACGAAAACGTAAACAGAACACAGAAGAAAACTTAACGAAACTCGAAAAACGATATATACTAAATATATGATAGATAAAGGATATATATAATATATATATATATACAGACCTCTACACCAAAAAAATATCGCAAATGCTATTCTTCAAGGCGCAAGGCTGCTGTGGGGAGTTATATATACAAAACCAAAGAAAATGGGGAAACACAAAGTGAGAAATCGTCTTAAACCAAAGAAAATTCTGTATTTACATATATTTACAACCAAAGATCGAGATCCCACAACCCAAAAGATAAGAGATACCAAAGCCCTCAACCAAACCACAACATATGGTACTTACTATTATTAAGTTATTATATATACATATATATCTATATATATATGTATAAACGAAATTTATAAACAGGTCTTGATCTAAGTCTATAACTTTTGTGGACTAGATTCGTTTTTCCTAGGCTAAAAAAAAACAATGACGAAACAAACGAAAGATATGCAAATTTTCGAAATACCAAAGAAAAAAGGATAAGAAAGTATTTGAAGTATTTAAAGAAAGATTATTAAGAATAAAAACCCAACAACAAGAAAAACTTTTCATGTGATGTTTAAGGATTTATTATAAAAGACAGAGAATATTTAATTATTATACTTATACTGTATTTCGAATAATGATAAAAACAAAAACAAAAAACACACGATATTATTCTAAAATAAATTTAAATTTTCAAAACTTTTTTCGTTGTACGAATACAAAGGCAACAAAAGTCATTAAGAATAAATAATCTCTTTACCACTCAACTACATAGAAAGTTTTTATTTACTTTTTACCCAGGGGGGGAAGTACCTTTTGTGCGGTGATGTAATTTTCCATCATCAATAAAAGTCATTTACCTTATTTTTTCATCATTATAAATAGTTTTATTTTCATTGATCAACACAAACGAGTTATATATATGTATATATTTAGTTGGTATAGATTCACATCATTTAAATATTCATATCGATAATGTAATGTAGTAATAATCATATGTATTTCTCTTGTGTGCTTTCTCACTTTGTTTTGTTTTTTTTTTTTCTTTTTTTTTGTTTTTTAATTGTAAATGTAAATATTTATGCTTTAGCATTTAATACAACTTTAAAAGTGAATGCTCGACACTAATACATCGGTTGAATCAATCAATATTCTACCAGCTTTTATGCTTTCTTAAACTTTTCATAACATTTAGTTAAAGCGCTGTGAGGGGCAAACAATAAATAAATTGAGAACGACAAACATTAAGGTAAGATATTTAAAATTATTTATTGCAGAATATATACTCATATATATATTATATAGTTTTTAATTCTTTTCAGATTTCTTTCATCTCTCACGTTGTTTTGAATGTGCTTCACGCGTTGTTCCTTAAATATAATGTATATGTTTTGCTTTACTACACGATAAAATAATATAATAATAATAATAATAAGCTTAGCTTGCAACTAAAATTATGTACACAATAGGAATACGTATGGTTATATATAATATATATATAGTAAGTATAATTAATAATTAATTGTGTAATATGTACAGTAGCAAAAATACCTAGCAAATATTTTTTAACTTCTCTCTCTCTCCGCCGTGCTAAGGAAACTTGGGATGCATACAAGAGGTTCTGAATAGCTATGCAAATTAGAGGTTAAATAAGAAATTCTTCTTCTTCTAAGGATGTTTTTAGCTCCGAGTTTTTGACGAGATCTATAAAGTTAAACATACACGTACATAAATAGATACAAGACTCAAATACAGTGGATAGATATACGTCTAAGATAGAGACAAGCATGCATCGATATCTAATAGTTAACACTCTTTTTGGACTCCCATAAATATATATCTTAAGCTTATGTTTAAAACTTTTGTGTGTGTGTGTACTGGCGCCATGGAACTCTCTACTCTCTGTTCTCTGCTCTCCGCTCCTGCTTACTTTGATCCCTTCAAAGTCTCTCTGTCTCTTCGCTCTCTCTCCTGCTCCAGCTCCAGCTCCAGCTCCTGCTCCTGCTCCTGCTCCTGCTTCAGCTCCTGCTCCAGCTCGACTTCGAGCCTGGTTACTCTGCTAGGATCATCTTAATGCTGGCCACCTCAGACTCCAGGCGCTCCAGCTGCGTCTTTAGCATCTGATCACGCTCGGCACTGGAAACCACCACATTGGTGGCTTCCTTGGGCGCCAAGAGCTTCCTTTGCAGCTGCGCCGTCCACTCGGCACTGGCAATGGAGATGCCCGAATCGCGTTCGTCGCTGGAGTTGTCACCGCCATCATTCCAGGCTGGCGGCGATGCCCGATTGCAGTTGGGCTCCTGCTTGATGTGCTGCAGCGAGAGCAGGGCCGTGGCCGCCGCATCCTTGTCACCGAGATGAGATTTGTGGCGCAGCTTCAGCGGCAGACAGTTGTTGGCATCGCTGCCCTGCTGGGAGCTGCTCCTCTGGAGCTGCAGCGGAGCCAAGTGCGCCGGTTCGTGCTCCTGCTCCTGCTCGTCTCCCGAGACGGCGCCCGAAGAGGAGGCAGAGGACAGGGCGGAGGAGGAGGTGGTCGAGGAGAGCATGTGCTCGTAGCTGGGTGAGCACGCCCGCCGCGATAGATTCAGCACGCTGGCCGCACTGCCGGCCACGGATGAGCTGCTAACCGCATCGACGGCGCTGCTGCTCACGGCTGCCTCAACGCTGTGGCTCCAGGCAGATCCAGCTGCCGCCGCCGCTTCCAGGTGATCCTTATAGGCGCCGCTGGGCGCTGGGACATACAATCCAGCAGGTGCTGGGGGTGGAGGAGCAGTAGCTGCGGCTCCCACAACAGCCGCCGCATTGTAGAGGGCACCGGCGGCCACCGCCTTGCGCAGGCTATCCAGATCCTCGGGACGCACATTCCTGTTCAGCGCCTGCTGGAGCTGCACCTGGAGATTGGCGATGCTGCTGGGGGGCGGACGGTTGTGGGGATCGGCGACGGGCGGCGAACTTGAGCCGGCCCTTGGACTGGGCTCCTGTTGCTGCTGCTGCGACTGCTGTTGCTGCTGCTCCGGATGCTGTTGCTGGTGAGGAGGGAGCTGGTGTTGCTGCTGCTGCTGATGTTGCGGGATCTGTGGCTGGTAGAGATGCTGCTGAGGCTGGGGCGTGGGCACAACCAAGGTCTGCAGGTGCGGGGGTGGTGGCGGCACCTGAAGCGGGGCACCCGCATGCTGTATGTGATGTACACTCTTCACTGTGGCCTCCTGCCGGGCATTGCCATTGGGTCCGTAGATTAGCGGCGAGAGTGGCGGTCCCACGGGGTAACCACTGTGACTGTGGCCACCCGGCGATGAGCCACCACCGGAGCCGCTGTTCGAGGGCGAGGAGCCCGAGGAGGAACCACCGCTGCTGCTGCTCATCTTGGCGCGCTTGGTGTTGCTCAGCACCTGCTCGCTGGTGGGCAGCGAGGCCAGAATCTTCTCCACACTGACCAGGTTCTCGCCGGAGATATTGAACTTGTCGCGGATGGCATCCAATTGGGCCTTCAGCACATGGTTCTCCTTGGTCAGCTCAATGACGCGCTGCTCGAGGACCATGTCGTTGTAGCGTCGCTTCTCTCGGCTCCGCTTGGCCGCCTCATTGTTGCGTCTCCTCCGATCCCAGTAGCTCTCGTCCTTCTTGTTGTCGGGCGTGAATTCGCGCTGCTTTCGCTGCGAGAAGAGCTCCTTTTGGGCAGCCGTCATGGCGGACTGTGGACCATTGCCGTTCTGTGATGATTTGCCGCCCATCATGTTGTCGTCGTAACCGTTCCGGGGAGCAAACTTGCCCAGGCTGTCGGACATGCCGCTGTCATTTGACTGCGGGCTGATGGAACCTCCGTACATGGACAGGGGATGCACTGCAAGGAAGAAGAGTTGGGAGAAATTAGTATTGGATTTTACAGGGTTTTTTAACTCTTTATATTCCCCAAAGGATTTTAGGGAATTTAGGAAATTTTACATCTCTAATCTCTGGGAATTTTTACTTACAATTTGTGGCCTCATTGGAGCTGCCGTTCATCGACAGCGTCGGCGAGATGTTCGTTAATCGGACGTTGTTCATCATGGCGATCGAGGCGCTGGCGATGGCTTTGTTGTGGCTATTAGTGGGCGTGGCGCTGAGCACCTCGGGCATTGCTGTTGCCACTGATGCCTCGGGATAGAGCTTGGCTGGCGGTGCCAGCAGCAGAAGCGACTCCTCCTTGCCTCCTCCGGTATGTGGGCGTGGTCCGTAAGGACTAAAGTCGCCGGCGCTTAGCTTCTGCTGACTGATGTGCTGCAGCTGGGCGAGCGTCTGCTGGAAGTGTTGCTGATGCTGCAGGTGGTTGCTACTGCTGTTGTTGCTGCTGTGATGTTGCTGGATGCGGGGGACTGTAAAGGGAGAGAATAGGGTAAGGGGGTTGGTTAGTTAACTTATCTTGAGTTCATGAAATTATTAATATTATTTTATTAGTTTTTATATATTTTTTGTGGTATTTTAAACTACATATTTATTTTTAAGAACTCAATAGGATTGTAAGCTAATATAAGACCTAGATTATTACATCCTAAAATATAAATATTTAAATTATAAACAAATCTATATATTTATACTTTTCCCCTTACATTTCCTACGTTTTTAATTTAACATCAACATTTCTTTAATAAATTCTAAGTTTTTATAATTTCTTTTAGTTTTAAAAAATTACTGTATTAAATTAGATTAAATTAAATATTTAACATTTGTAAAACACTAAAAACAAAACACATTTTTAAACAAATATTTATTGTTATGGCTATTTCCCTTAATAAAATTTAATAGGACTTTTAATAGAGCTCTAAGGAAGTCATAAAAAATTTGAATGATTAAATTTTCCCGGAACAGTTTATTGTTTATTTCCCTCTTACCAAAAATTCTATACTTTTTTCAAGTTTCTAAATGAATCATAAACTTAATAATAATACTATTTACTTTTCTTATTTCTTTTATTCTTATAATTTCAAAGATCTTTTAGCACTAATGACTCATAACCCCAATTTGCGACTCTTTCCCTACGCCTAGAGGCAGGCAATGTTTTTCTTTCTATTTGTTTTGTTTTTTTCGGCAACTACAAAATAATAATAAACAAATAAGACCTTGCTCCCAAATCGAAATCAAAGATTACGCCGAAATATCTCTTTTCCTGCCACCATAACAATTCACACTTATCACTTTTTTATGGCATTTCTTTCAAAAGCGGTCTTATCTCGCTTCATGTCACACATGGCGAATAAATACAGGTAAATATAGTAAGTAGTTCTCCCTTATCACAGGAATAGTAAAAAAAAAAAAATAGTCTGCTCCAGATGCCAGGTCCCGTTAATGTCTAATGCGATCTTGTCTGGCCCAAACGCACACACACACACACACACATACAGGCGCCACACGCGCACACAGAACTCTCTTTGTTCGATGGTCCTTGCCCTTGCCTTTGCCCTTGCCCCACGGCCGCCACCTCCCCAAGCATTTGCTTTCGTTTTTAGCGCAAGCATTTACACAATGATTACGGCAATGATGCAAGAATCACCGAGCGAGCGAGAAAGAGAGAGAGCAGGAGAGCGCAAATTAGACGGGGGACAACAAAGAACGTAGAACCGACAACACAGACACAAAGACGCAACGTAAACAAGAAATCGCACGTCGCAGATTTTGTGGGGGCCCTCTGTGTGAGTGTGTGTGTGAGTGTTGGGTTCTTCTCCCCCATTCTACTCTACTCTCTCCTCCTTCTTCTTTCTGTCTCTCACCCTCACCGTGACCATCGAATTGGCATTTACAGTTCAATGTGCTCGCAGCACTCCGGCCAGACGCTGCCGGCGTCGACGCTGGCCGCGCAGCTGCCGGCAACCCCTAAGCGAGCGAGGGAGGCAGCGAGAGAGAGCGGCAGCGCTGCAGTCTCGCGCGTCTTGACAAAATTCACAAAAACAAAATGACTAAGCGGAGCCCCCCTCTTTCTCCGCATATTTTCACTGCCATTTATTTTTTTTGTTGGTAATTTTTGTTTTGCGTTGCAAACTTTGTGTTATTGTTCTTAAACACTGGATTATTAACTGATGTTTTTTTGTGGCACCTACATTGTATTTGCTTGTTGCTGCTGCTGCTGTTGGTATTATCCTGGTAATTGGTATCCGTACTATTTTTGAGTATCAACAGATTCTTGGTCGTTGCAGCCGCCTTGAAAAAGTTCACTTTTTGCTCCAGCGTGCAGACAATCGACATAATGTTTATTTTTACGCTTTTGGCATGACGTTAAGCGAAATGTATGTTTTCTTCAAATATATTTTTCAAAATTATTTCTCAACTTGATAACTTGACAATTAATCACTTTTAGAATCACTTTTTAGGCTCTCTTTTTCCGTGGGAGACTTTCTTCCAATGGTTCTTGTGGCTGTGTTGGCTAGCGCGCCGAGTCTGCGGTTAGTGCACTTGGCCGAAATGCTTTTAAACGAAATTCTCGAAACGAACGAACGAAAAACGGAACTCTTCTTATCTCGATCCGATCGGATTTTGCTTTGTATATATTCTCAGTATTTGTATTTGCTGCCGAGCGCTGGCACAACCGCTTCGATAGAACGCCAAATCGCAATTGAGCTTTACAAACTTCGCTTTGGACTTGTAAAAGCATTTCTCCGGCTGAACTGCGCTGCTGGCTGCTCGACGGTCACGTTGAGTTGCACGCATTCGCTACACGCGACCGCGCTGCTGCGACGCGACGTGTTCGATGTCGTCGGGTAAAAGTGAAATTTCCCGACTGGCCGGACGGTTCGAACCTGGCTCGAACCTCGAACTGGTTGGTTGCAAGCGATCACATTGCTGTTGTTGAGTAATCATCAGCGCGCAATCTGAAATCGTTCTGAGCTGCACATTCGAAACTAGAACGTGATTTGGCCAGACAAGGGTTTGGGGAGGGTGGCGGTTGCGACGTCGCTCTTGACGCTCAAACACACACACGCGCACACACTCGCACATACCATACACAGGTGACTTGCTTTGGCCGCGTGAGTTTTCAGCCTGATTCTGTTTCTGATTCTGATTCTGATTCCAATGCGGATTCTCGGCTTGGTGTGTGTGTGTGCCAATTGGAATTGGTGGTGACGCAAGCGTCTTACACAAAATATTCAGAGAAATACAAATTCAAAAACAACAAACATATTATTAGCCAGAAATAAATGGAACGCTGGGGGTCCCGAAGCCCGGAATACCCTGTAATGTGATTAGTTTGTTGGGTACTATAGAATTTTTAAGATTCTATTTTAATTATCTCTTAAAAGGTATTATCTTTACACCAAAATAACATAATATAAACGAAATCTGCATAAGTTTAAAAATATTTCCTTTCATTCAAAATGTTAAATTATTTAAAATAAACTATATTTTAATTATATTAATAAATAAAAAAGGTTTGAAAAATATCCTCAAGATACTCTGTAATTTTGTAAATTTAATCATTTAAAATGGGCCTTGTTTTAAAAAGTTTTTGAAATATAATTCTACTTCCTTTAAAAATCATTGCATACTTTTTGCGGTAGTGTTACGAGCATTTATTTAAAAGACCTGAAAAACCATCTAATAAAATGTAAATATAGCCAAAAATCTTTATATTTTATAATTAAATACCTTAGCTTGTGTTTAAATTGTAGGAAAATATTTAAAATATAAGAAATAAGCCTATAGGTAGTAAAAAAACGAAATACCTTGTGTATGAAGTTAACAAGAATGGATTTTGCGTTTTCATACTTATACATACATAAATGGTGCTGCAGTTCTATAATTCCTTTGACAAAAAAATAAAGAAAATAATAATAAAAATTGCCAGAACAGAGTTCATTATGGTAATAAGCGTGGCCATATGGAATTGCAAAAAAAATTTATATTGATGAATAAACAGTTTTAGGTATTACCAAATAAACCTTCTTGGAATATTTTTTTACAACTTTTTAAGGCTTTCTTAGAATACTTATATATTGGCTTGTATATATATTATATTTATGTATTTAGATAAAAGTAAAGCAGACTATACATACTTCACACGGTTATTTACTTCTTAAATATCTATAAAAAATTAATGAGAACATTTAGTTACCTAAACAAAATTTATTAAAAATATGTAAGACATAATTAATTCATTTTAATGTTACCTAGAAATATGTTTAAATATCATTTCGATACATATCTATAATGGAATCAAATATAAATAAAAGGAACCCTTGACTTGATAACTGATGATTGATCATTACAGCTTAAAATAAATTTCGTGTATTCCCCTTTTTGAAATGGAAATTTTTAAATATCACAAAATAAACCCTACACTTTATTCCACATATATTTAGATATGGCAAAATCAGCAGACAATTAAAAAATATAGTTATTACCCGTGAAACCAATATATAAACGTGCATAGATAGAGCCGAATGATCACGTGGCCTTTGTAACTTTGGATATTTGCAGTTTGTAAACTCATCGAGTTAAGTAAATAATACCCAGTCACGGCGATATCTTTGCAGCCACCAAACTGTCTGGTGCGGCATTACAAAACCATTGTACAGCTTATATAAATTATAATTAAACACTTGGGTCTCGGGTTGAGATACGCTTATCAAGCGTATTATCAACTTAGTTGCAGTTAAAAACAAAAGGAACGAGACCAGAACCAGACCCAGAATAGCTGTGTAAACAATGCCACTTCACATGGCAAACAAAGGGGACGACTTGGAAGTAAAAAGTAAGGTCGGGACACATTATGTAAGTGTTCCGCCATCGTCGCTGAATCACAAATAGAGGAAAGCACACAGAAAACACACACAGGGGCCAATCGAAAGAATGAATTCTATTGAATTCGCATTAACACGACGACAACTGATTACAGAATGTCATAAAATAAAATAGAGAAAAATAATGCAGAGAAAACTAAGAAGTAATTGAGGAAATAAAAGGAACCCAAAGCCTGATAAAGTGCAGTACATAAACATGGCTTTATCTTCTTTTTATTACTTCTCCTCCCCGGAAAACGCACTATTATTAGACCAGGAAAAACTTCATTGCTATCGCTGGTTCATTATGTAAAACCCGGGAGTATTTATGCTGCAATAATTCAGATATTACTTAAGGGAAATATTTGTTAAAGTTTGAGATAAGGAAAAATTCATAATAGTGACACATGATGACATATATGCCATGTAGCACTTAAGTAGAGCTTTATAGTTTGTTAAAATTTCATTTCTGTTAATTTGTTTAAATTTTTAATAAAAAATAGCTAAGAATAAAAAATAGCCAAATATCAATTTATCATTATGTATAGATATTTGTCAAAATTAAAAAAAAGTAATCGACATTTTAATTTTGCGTAATAAATATGTGCAATAAATTGTTAGATGTATCAGAGAATATTTCGATATTTTAAAGTTGAATGCTATACTTTTCTATATATCAAATCTTACATTATTTTTGATATTTTTATATTGAGTGCAATATATTTTGCGGTAACCTATCAATAATTTAAAGGTGAATTATATATTTTTAAATATTAAACCAATTTGAATAAATTATCAAATTTTGTACATAGTATACCTATCAATGTTTTAAAGGTAAATGCGATATTTTTCTATATATCAGAGCACACATTATTTTTAATATTGATATTGAGTCCATATATGCAGGACTTTTTCTCTCAATAGATCTTGATGATGATGTTGATCTCTACTTTGGACACCACTGATTAATACCTTTGTATTCATGAAGTTATAAGAGTATACAATTATTTATGAGGGTATTTAACATTATCATCTTAAATGTAAGAATATAACTAGGGGCTTTATTTAATTAGCACTCTCATAAGACCTCAAATGAACCCCCTATAAATAGCAACTTTAATCCTAGACTAGAGTATAACTGACCTGCACACTGGATATATTACATACCCTTCATTAATGCTCTGGCAATTCTTGCCAGTTACCAAACTAGTGCAATCTGGATTAACTATTAGCAACTCACTCGATCGTCTGCTTGGCTGTAATTCCCTGTGATCATCGCTGAGCAAATCCCAATTACACCGATCACTGTGCGATATCCACGTGAGTGGCGCTATTCACGTGTCCCAACCAATCGTGTTGTGTGTATCCCCAAAGCCCCAAGTCACATCCGTTTTTTGAACTAGACCCAGTCTCGAGTCCCAGCCACTATTATCAGTATGCAAATATACGTAGAAACTGGCTGGTCTGGCCTGGCCCTTATCAAATTCTGTGTAAATGTGTTCAGCATTTCAGCTATTCCACTGCCAACACAACTATAAGGTAATCAGAGGGAGGTGGACTGGTGTGTAACACTAAAAAGGTGTTACGAAACACCTCAGCCTTGCATTCTCTCCAGCAACAAAACTAAAGAAACAACCACCCCTGCATACATCAGCAGTCAAGCTGTATTGCTATATTTATATTTTCATTGCGAGAGAGGAGAGAGGCGTGCGCGCTGCCGCCTGCCGCTGACTTGGCGGGGGAAAACGCTCACCGCTTAAACGCGGAACGCTCGACACTCGAGCGGCGGTCGTCACGTGTCGGAAAATGTGCCCGGCGACGGCGACGCAGTGCTGCCAACAGCAATGGGCAGTGCAACGCTCCCGGTTAGCGGCTTTCGACGGCTCACATGTTGGCGACTCGGGTCCGGGGCTACGCAAGCCAAATGGAAATTAACGTGTTACCCACTTATTGCGATTGTTTTTAGAATTCCCTCGATTCGATACAGTGGAGATTGGCGGGAAAAGAAAATGTGTAATGGGTTGTAAAATGATTATAATAAAAAATAAATAGCGAAATACAATAAATAGAAATGCTAATAAATTATGGTAATGTTCAGAGGTCTTATTTAACTTTAGAACATTTATTTATGGTCTGTTTTTACGTTTTAATTATTTAAAATTTAAAATTTGTGTTGGAATTTCTTAAAGAACTTTGTTTTTGACCCATATTTAACTCAGTAACAATTAAAAATATTTAGTTAAAACAAGTGTGTGCCCTAAAGAAACAAATTATAATGCATAAAAATAATATTTAAAATTTCCCACATTGCGTATACTCAATATTTTCTATTCCCCATTAACGTAAAAGTAGTATTACTCACAAGTTCTACTAAGCAAATACTTTTAAAAAAGGTTGGCCCTAAAAAATATATAAAATACAAAATAATCAAAAGTCTACACTGTGTATACGTAATATTTCCTAATCAACAACAGTGTAGACGTAATATTACGTATACGCAAGTATCATGTATTTGCTTAAACAAAATGATAACTTAAACAACTGTTACTAGGCTTAAAAATATTTCGAAATTTTACTCTGCGTATACGTAATATTTTCTATAGGTAATATTACGTATACGCATTACTAAACCTAAGAACCTCAGCTTGATTTATGGTTCCCTTTAACTCAGTTTCACTGTATTATTATTCTTCAAGCTCCTTTGCAGTAATAACATTATTTTTTTCCATAACACCCTCCCATCGAAGTGGGGTGCTCGCCGGGGGGGTTTTCGTCTAGAAAAATGCAAATCTTCGCAAGTATTTTGTTTGAACACAATTTTGGAGGGGGGGAAATGCATTGATTTCAATTTTTTAAGCTTGTTGTTGTTACTTGGCAACGTGCTCTCCGCCGCTGCTGTAATTGTAGTTGAAATAGTTGAAAGTGTGTAATTCTTACGTTTTGATGGAAAAGCATTAGAAGGTAAAATGAACGACTAGGGGAATGCTCTGTAATAGTTAAGGGTTAAGTGATATATATAGAATTATAGATATAAATAGAACATTATATTAATTCTATAACTTTTTATTACTAGAATATAATAGAATTAAATTAAATTTTAAAAGAAAATGTATTTAAATTGTGCAGTAAAATCCATTATGATTTTTGTATGGTTTTTTAACATATTTCAAATAAAATCTAGGGTATTTTTAAAGCCTGTACATAAATTTAAAAAAAAAACCCTTAGTGCTTGGCTATTCCTCTAATCTTGGTATAGGTAATTTAGGAAAAGAATTTTCTAGGAAACCCACTTGACTTGAATGATAAACACCCCTGCCAGCGAGACGATGAAAGTCCATATTATTAATTCTAGTAATTGCACTCAAATGCACATTATTTGTCTGCGGTTTTGTTTTTATTACATTTTATTTTCCACAATTAAATGCTAAGTAAGTAATCAAGCTCTTAATTAATTAGTTTTTTATAAAGCAAATATAACTTCCTTTTTAATATTCATCAATATTTAATTCAAACTGCGTATACCCCGCATTCACACACTTATATAAACAATACGTATGTCCATATGTATGATGAAATCTGCATTAAAATTATATTGTTTTTAATTTATTATTGACTGCTGACTTACATTCGGACTCGTTCTTTGTACTGGATCGATCAGAGGCGCTGTGAGGCCCGTCTCGAGTCGCAATCATTATGTAATTAAGGCAATGTCATTTCACTCGCTCAGACGCCGAGCAAATGTTATTTTTTTGTCAAGATTTTAATTTATTTTAGCAATTGACAATATTTTTTAGCATGCTTTAGGAGGCAACAAATATTTGTTTTGACAAGATTTTAACTGTAGCTCAACCTATATGATATTGTCTTCTACAACAGAGATTTTTTAAGCTCTTAGAAGTTTGAAAAACCAAATTTTATAAAGACTATTTATAAGATTTTTCAACTATTTTAATGTTTTGTAATATTATTGCCCTTTTTTCTAAAAAATAAACCTATTCTCAGAGCTTTTGTAAATCTATTTATATCAGGAAAACTTACTTTACTTACATTTTCATTTCTTTCTTTATATAAATTTGTTATCTTATTACAGATTAAATATTAAAAAGATTATTAATAAACTTCTTGCTGTTTCTCTATTTTTTAACCATTATTTTATAAATTCTATAATAGTTTCCAAAGCTCATTGAAAATCTATTCTCTTTCAGCATTTCCACTTAATTACCCAAAACATTGACGACGCTTTTCTAAATTTTCCATGACGCCGCTAGCCAACCTGACCTCAAAGTGCTGCAGCAGCATCATCACAATTTTCCTTCCCAGCCCACCCGGTTTTCCCGCTTTTCCTTTAGTGTTGCCAGTGGTTCTGCGTCTGTTACTGCCTTTGCTCCTGGCCGTGCAACGTGAGGAAGCGGCGGCCCGTGTGATTACCACAGCAACGATGGACGTCACCCGCCAGCCGCCAAGTTGAGTCGAGTCACCTCACCTCCGGCTCACATTTTCCAGCCCCCAGGTAAGCCCCAAGTGTTACGCTGGCACACAGACCCCGATGCAACATCCAACCTGTTCGACGCGGCGACGCTGGCAGCGCTGCTGGGAAAACGTGAGCGGCAAACGTGACACTGGGTTCGAACCTCCTCCAAGTGACTGCTGTTTTCTGGCTTTGCTGGCCTGCCTGGCCTACTGAGCGCTTGATGGGGGTCTCTTCAGGGGTTAAAGGGGGGCGGTTGGGTGGTTGTTTGGCGGTGCTTACACCATTGCGAACGATAAACATTGTATGAGGCCCCAGGCACGTTGCCACAGAAGTGCAGAGTGCACTCAGAAAATAATCGTAGAGATTGCAGTTTGGTTTTTTTTGTTTTAGTTTTAAAATAATATTTAATAATGTTGTATACAAAGAGGATTTTTAGTTTATAAGTTGATATCATTTTAGTCTCAGCTTATGAAGATGATATTTTCAAACCCTTAAAGCGTTTATTTAAATAAAAAGTAAACAGACAAGTAGATCTAGGCATGGTTATCCTTAAATTTACTTTATTTATAAGCTTAGTCGGTTTAAGATTTTTAACAGGATTAGTGATGTTAATAGTTTGGGGGTCTAAACTTTGGTTAGGCATCATAAGACGCATCGATTTAGACATGAATTATTATATTTTATTCCTATTAATTAGTAAAAGCAAATGGGAATTTGAACCCTTTAAATTTGATTGCAAGAGCAGAGCAATTTTCTATATTTCTATTTTATAGAAAATCATATTAAATACATATAAGATTCCAAGACAACACAAATTGTAATATATTTTTAATACACAATTAAATGCATAATTTTTCTCAGTGCATTCTTCCTACTTTTTCCTCTGCCTCGCACTCGAAAGTCACATTACTCGCTGTGCCTATTACATGACACACAAACGAATCGCAAACGAATTCGAACGAACGAACGAACGCCAAGAGCAACAATTGTTTGGAGGGAGGCGTGTGGGCAGGTACGAGTATATGGCAATCAATCGGACACCTGTAAGCGGCAACGTGATGAGAAGCGTGCTAGGGCCCCACACAGCCAGGAGGGGGTGTTGAGCGGGGTGCAAGTGCGAAGGGGTCAAGTCGCAGCTTAATTGATTTGGAAATATTTAGCCATATTTTCCCGTTCATTGGATTTCGAGTTAAAATCATTAACGGCCGGGGCACTCCTGTTTTTCTAATGAATAAAGGTGTCAGGTGTCTATTTAAAGTTAAAATTTTAGTTAAATATTAAATTATACAAAAAATAAAAAGAACTCCATAATGTGAAGAGAAATTCAAGGAGATATTAAGGTAAGTTGTCAAATACTTAAAAATTACAACATATTTACAATGATTAATTAATAACTCTCTTAAAGATGTCATTATATGCGTTTATTTATAAATACTCATATTAGTATTCTATTAAATATTTAAATGTAAATCTGAATAGAATAATTTAATATGTAATATGTTCTTAAGTTTTTATAATATCAATAATTAATTGAATTACAAATTATATAGATTCCTTGATTCAAAGATATAATCATACACTTTTTGGTTTAGAGATTAAGATAGATGATTCATAAATTGGCTGCGCAATATTAAATAGAAATTATTCCATGGAAAAATACAGCTTTCTTTATCTAGAAAAGGTTCACAGTACATAATTAAAATGTTTATAGAAATATAGAAAGAACAATAAATATTTTTTCACTTTCTCCAAAGTACCAATATTTTAAAAATGTTTATAGAAATACATAAAGAACAATAAATATTTTTTTCACTTTCTCCAATTAAATGGTGGCTCAATTATAGCAAGACTTGTGTGTTCTTTGACTTAAAAAAATTTGAAAATACTTCAATTAAATTTATTCCATTTACCCCATTAAATTCAAATTTAATTGAATAAAAATTAAAAAGTCGAACAAGCCCGCCCCCTAAAAACCTCAAAAAATTACCCCTTTGATGGCGCCTTGCATTTATTTTTCGGTTAGCGTTAATTTCTAGATTTTAGCGTGCGGGGGCAGCCGCGACGTCCGTCTGACTCTGCGTCGAAGTCGACGCCAACGTTGGCCGCGTAATGAGTGCAAATGTGAATGAACTTCCCGCAGACGCAAACGCACACGCAGTGGCGCCCTCTCGCTCGCACGCACGCTTCCTCCGCCCTCGAAAATCTCGGAAGCGGCAGAAAAAAAAAGAAAAATAACAGCAGCAACAGTAAGTTGGCTCTCTTCTCGCGGAGCTTACAACTTTCACACACCGAACATCGGGCCTCGAAAAGTCTCGCACACACACACACACACACACTCATGTGAAAGGCCCTGGAGACCCCGCAATACCAGTAACCAGGGTAATCCCCGCCCCCCAAAAAACCAACTTTTGATACGCCCGTGTATATATCAGGCCGTTCTAAGCGGCAAACGAAACCGAAATTTTGTACACACCGATAACGGTGGCTCTCTGCTTATTATGCAGAACCCCAACAAATTTTGGGACTTTCTTTAACAGTTAATCCCAAAGACCGATAATACGGCTAATATACGAACGTTTGTGAATCATCAGGTTGTTTGTGACCTTTGAAGTTTAAACTCTTCTCATAAAATAATGACCTGATTATATTATGTTATCATAGGGAAACTCTATGTATTATACGGAATAATATTGAGTAATATTATTAACGACCTTAGAAAATACCAAAGAGCATCTAACAATTAGGAATCTTTCTATAATTGCGTCTTAAAATTAATAAAGCTCTAATAGATTTAATAAACATATATTATACATATTTAAAATAGATTAAGAAAATCAGTGGATCCCTTAATAAATATTTGAATTATTTTAGCACAAATCGATTTACACTTATTTGTAAAGTCGAATTAGTAAACATTTTAAGAAGTAATATATATTTCATGTATTTGAGTAATTTTAATTTTTTTAGGTACAGATTAATTAGTTACCGTTTTTGGTTTTATTTTTTTATTTGCGTTAAACCTTTAAATAATAAATTTGCGGTAAAAATAATATTCATCAGATTAATCATTTGACATTTCATAAAATACACATAATTTAATTTTTTCATTTTTTTGTTTATATTTTATTCTATTGTTTTTTATATTTTTAAATTTAACGAGCTGACAAAAGACTAAATAAACAAAGGTTTATATTCCAAGAACTTGCATTTGCAGCTGTTGAGAAATTTATTTATACTTAAAAATTGTATAAACAATATTTATTTTATATTTCCTGAAGCTTTAAAAAGTTATCAATTAATTCGTAATCAAACTTCTTCCTTACAACAATAAAATCTCTTTGATATTGTCTAGAATGCCAATTGTTACGTGAACTAAAACAATTATTTACTTTTCCAATAGTTTATCAAGTATACGCAATATGATTTCTCCTCTTCCTCATATCATAAATGGTAGACAAATAAACTCGATTATGAAACGCAGTTAGTTTACCCCATTTCGTATGATTCACAGATTTATGATTTGTTATAACAAATTTTTTTGATTTGGGAGTCTTATTGCGTTTCACCTTGTGACACATTAACGCTCAGCCCATACGGGCCCGTATTTACGACCCTTATCAGAACGGCTAAGAAATCCATTTGGTTGTTTCTTTGGCTTCATTACTGGCCGCAAGACAAAGCACTTGAGAAATCACTTAACATAAGCGGTAATAGCCAGCAAACAAGCCAGCAAGAAGGAAGGAAAGAAAGAAAGCCATAGCCGAGTGGGAGCCCCAAAGAGAAGCTGATAACGCACACATGTGTAATACAGTTGGGGTCAAAATAATAATATTCAGTGAGCTTTAAAAAAAATATGATAAGCAAGTCAGGGAAAAAACTGATTTATAAATATGAAATTAACATTATTAATATTTAGAGTCATTACAGCAAAAGATTTTCTTTCAACAATACTTTGATTATTGTGATATAGTTAAAAAATTACTATAGAGTGGGTTTTCTAAAAAGTTAATGTAAAATTATAATATTGTAAATACAGGAAAGATTTTAAATCTCTCTACAATTCAGACAACTATTACAACATATGTATGATTCTTTTTTCAACAATATTCTAAGCATTAAGATAAAAAGAATACATTTTATGTAAAGGGTATAAATAATTTTAGGAAAAGTAATGAAAAACTACTAAGAACTCTTATAAAAAATATTAAGAACCATTACAACATTGTAATCTTTTTTCAACAAACCTTAAAATAATTTATGTCTATTCTTAGAAAAAGAAAACCAAAAACTAAATACAAACTTGTATTGTGAAACAACCAAAAAATATAGGTATTTTAAGAATTTATACTTTTCAATTTATATAAAATAAATTTTATTTGATTTTGTACAATAATTTTATTTATAATTATATACTTTTCTTATATTTAAAAAAAAAAATACAAATATATACCTATTTTTTTGGCCCCACCTGTGAGTGTGTTTGTGATGCACAGAGGCAACAAAGTTGGTAAAGAAATTTGGGTCTTGCTCTAGTTTTCACAACCAAAGTTCAATGATCGATTGCAAAGCCAAAAAAAAGCTCCCCAGAGAGGCGGCGAGAGATAAAGAGAGAGTGCAAGGGGGGCGGTTTGGAGATCGACAGATTGAAAGACCAAGAGAGAGAGAGAGAGAGAGCCGGAGGCTCTTTTTTGCAGAACTCACGCGTCACATGTAGAAACGTCTGTGTCTGCGCGTCTGCGGACGCTTTCTGCTTTCTTTTTATCGTGCAACTTTTGCGTTGTTGTTAAGTATCCGAAAGAAATTCGTCATATAATAAAATTTTATAATTTTTGTTATACGCGCTCGCTGACTCGCTCGCATGTGTGTGTGTGCATTCAACTTGATTTCATTTATGAGTTTGTTTTCATTTATTTACTCAGCGCCGTTGATAAACAATTTCTGGGGCTGTTGTAGTATTATTTTCTTCGTTTTTGGTCAACGAAATTAGAATAATGAAAGCAAATACATACGCAGAATGGGAAAGTCAATGCACGCGGCGACGCAGAAGTCAGCAGCGCTGCAGCTGCGCCAACAACAATTGTGTTGCTTTCTTTTCTTTATTTTTATTTTATTTTTCTTTTTCGTAATGAAATTATTAGAATTTCACATAATGCCAGTCAGTTGTCGTCAAAATACAAGTCTTTCTAATTGGGAAAACCTTTCGACGGAGCTTTGCTTTTGTCAACCTGTCGATCGCACTCGGTGAGCTATAGAAATTTAAGCGTTACGCTGAGCAATTAGTGCATTACAGAGAAATGCGGAGAATCTTCTCGCATGGAGAAAGTCAGGCTTCAGTGAAGACCGGAGATCTTTGGGGATTAGAAACTTGTAATGATCACTTGTTAAGTGATCGTAGATCGTGAAAAACTCCTGGGTAGATTTTGTAATCCAATTCTTTGGGAATTTAATTTTCATGAAAGCTTGATATATACTTTTTTTAATCAAGATTAATATTATTTCGTTTTTATTTGAGCATTACATTTTCTAAATCAATTTATAATGCTTTAATATCACTACATTGTCACTAAAAATGTATGACAACATGTCATAAATTTCATTCTTCACATTCTACAATGGTTTGAAAGATTTCTTTTAAGAATATATCTTATATGTAAACCATTACTTGACACCAATGCTAATTCTACCACTAATAACTAAAATCCATTGCATTAGCATTATCTCACAAGTTCTAAAACGATCTTCTATCTCCTAAACATAACCCTAACATTCTTTCCAAATTACCATCTCGTAAAAGTTAACCCAAATAGCTAGCGGGTCCCAAGCAGGCCCGAAAAAACAGCCGACAAGCAATTATGTAATGCCACCTACCCAAAAAAAAATTTCCAGGCTGCGAAGAAACCGAAAGACACACAACGAGAAGACAGTGATAAACGCAACAGGGAAAGGGAAGAAAGGTAAGCTAAAGGTGAGCAGGCAACGAAGAAGGGCAAGAAAGGGAAGAAGAATGCTACGGCAGAACGAACGAATGCTAACTAAACAAGTTTTTGGAATTGGGTAAACGACATTATTAGAGGCACAAACGAGTGTGTTACAATATTAGGCCACAGTACCGTTAGGCCCCCGATTGAGAACCCCCGAAAAAAAAGCCGAGAACCGAAAAAAGTAAAACACCGTAAGAGCGCACACACACAGCATTCAAAAGATTCGTGCCGTTGCACCTCTCTTTCTGGCCCCCTTTGTCTTATGTAATCAATTACACGAAGAATGATAATGAAGAAAGCACGGAGCGGTGAGCACAGCGTTCTTACTTTCTCCGCAGAAGTGGGCCACGACGTTGGCAGCGACAGAGGCAGAAGCAGAGGCAGAGGCCGAGGCAGCGATATTAACCAACAAAATGTTGGAAAAGAAGGGAACGAAGACTGGAGACACTGTCATGTAATTATGAAACTTTCACGCAAGACCCACAGACACTCAGGCAATCGGAAGACTCACACATACACTTGCACGACGAGTGCTGTTCTCGATGCAACTTCTTTTGGGTCTCAATGCACCGAAAGAAATTAAGTTTTAATTGAAATTATGCTTTATAATTTGATGTTAATGTTGTTTTTTAACATATGTATATATTTTTTATAGCAATGATCGAAAAACGTCTTTCTTTGTACTTTTTGATTTAGTTATAGAAGGTTTTTACGATTCTGACATTAACATGTGGGTTATAAACTTAAAGATATATTTGCTGAGTAGTTTTAAATAAGTAATTTTCAAACAGATCAAAAAGCAGATCACAATATTTGTAAATCAGTAATACATAATTTTGCAAATAAATATCCTTCTCTATTTTAATCCATTTAAATTCTTCAGCCGAATCTGACTCACTGTAAACATTAACTTTAGACTTAAATCTGATAAATTATTTCAAAGCAAAGTCAGTTTAAAGTTCCAATACTTTCACTAGTTTAGATCCCCCGTTAGAAGAAACCTTTTCAATTTGATTCTTTCAAAAGTATTCATATTTTTTTCGGTGTTCATTTTCGTTCATTTCCAGTTTAGAATTGGGTCAACTAACGGATTTGTGTTAGCCCCTCTCTCTCTTTTTCTCGCTCGCTCGCTCTCTTTGTTTGGAGTTGGAGGTAAGATCAGCAAAAGAACGTAACAAGCTGCGTCATCGCTTACTCCACTGCCCCCCACAGTCACTCCCCCTTTCGGTGGCCCCTCCTCCCCGCCTGCACACATACAACTTCTTCGAACTTCACTGGCAACACACAAACCGAATTTTAAATTCAGAGCACAAGAAACCGGTTGCTCTCGGCGAAAGAGAGCATTGAAAGCCGCGCTCAGTTGGTCTGCTCACCTAGTGGCCGGCTTTCATGCAGGTTCGTCTCGAACATGCTGCACTGCCTGCTCCCTCCGGCACTCTCTTCTGAACTGTTCTACATTTCTTCAACTCCAGATGGGTGAAAACTTTAGTAGGTACACGGAGAGATTAAGAAGATTAAGAAATATGTACATATGTACATATAATATCTATAATTTACAAAAATCAAAAATTATTGAACATGATTTAAAATTCCAGAAGATTGTGCTATAAAATATTAAATATATACATATGTATAATGTATTAAAATATGTATTTCTTAACTCTTTATATATTTATAAGGATTTTTTTCTTTATTTTTCTTGGATATTTTAAATCCCCTAGAATGGCGTACAAAAGTATGCTACAGTTTGTAATTCTTTACAAAATAACCTTTTTAACTGCATAAAAAAGTGATTTATAAAAAACGTCTTTTATATTTCTCCCAGTGCATAATGTCGTGAGCTAGCTTCTTGTTAGCCTGGCTTAAACACCGGTTTAGAACGTTCACTCACGCCTCGCGCCCGTTGCGGCTCATTAAAGACGGCCAACCACGAACAGCGCAACGCGCCAAGCGAGCCACATAAAAATCTTTTACTATTTTTATTTTTATTGTTCAAGAAGAGAAAGTGTTACGCCAATTGATTGTTTAATTAATTTTCTTTCTTCAGCTTCTGCTTCTTGCTGGCGAGCGCTTCTTCAGCCAGAAGAAGCAACCACCTCGCATTGTGGCCCATGTTTCATGTTCAAGTCCATGTCCAGATGTCAATGACCATGGGCAAAGAGTTAAGCTTGCTCGAAAAAACGTTGAGAAGGAAAAAGTTTAATGCTTTGGGTGATCGAAGAAACTAATACACTTGCCCTCTTGGCAATGGGCATAAATTTGTAAGCTGCTAAGAATTATAAAATTTATATTGAACTTTTATTTCTATTGAGTAAATGAGAAAATCATATAGAAATGAGAAATATTTAATCTATAAAATCCATTCAGTCATTATAATTGTTTTTATGATCATGGCATTTTATAGCAAAAATACTTTATGGCAGCGTATTGCAAATAACTAAACAAATATGAGCGCGGGGCCACCGACAGAGTAAAAGTTTTGCACAATGCGCTTCATTTGTTGCTCATTTGACAACTTCTTCAGCTGCTGCTGCTTTCACACTTAAAAATAAATCATATTTAAATAAAGAAAAATTTATCAAATAAATCTATGTTCTAAAATCTAAGCTTAAAAACACTTTTAGAAGTCTTCAAAAAAATATTAAGTGTGGAAAAACATTTGAAATATTTTAGATTCTTCCTAAGATCGTAATAAGTCTTAACTCTGCATATATGGATTCAATCGTAAATATTACTATGATGTTTTTTTAAAGTGCAATCTAGCTATCTTCATGGATTCTTTTGGCCAACCATTTGCAATTGTTAACGCTTTTTGTCTACGACTAATGTGTCAACTGTACTGCGGAGAGTACTGCTCGTACCTGTACCGATGTCGAACCCAATGAATTATGCATTCGGGCAAGTTACAACTTTCCAAATTGCTTTCCTCTTGGCCATGGCCAAGTTGTTGTTGTTGTTGATAGTACCGCCACAGTTACCGCTGCTTCTGCTCATTTTTGTTGTTGTTGCCAAATAGAAAACTCTAACCGCTTATTTGCACTTAGACTTTCGCGCGATCTTCAATTAAGATAAATGTCGTGCTTGCCCTGGTTGCAAATAGCTGCAAAACTTGGCGTGGAACCTTTTTTCGGAATGGTCGTAACTAGACTTGAGAACTATATTTATGGGTGAAACTGTATTTATGGAGAAAGGTTATTTAAGTGATAATATTGGTGAAGTAATTTGAATTTCCGTTTAGGATTTAATTGGAATAAATGATTAAGAAGTGAGAAAATATTGTAAAAACTAATAGTTAAATCCGGACAGAAATGCAGCTAAGTTTTACAAATAATCATAGAAAGAACATTTTCCCTATGACTTAAATTTATATACATACATACATATAATATTCATTATTTCTTTTTTTTAAAGATTTTTCCTTTCCTTTTTTCCAAATACCCCTAAAGTAATCCCAATTAAAACCATCCCTGCGTATACGTAATGTGTATAAAAGCTCAGTACATAGAGCATACGCCCCATGGGTTATATAAAACTGTCAGCGTAAATCACAATTATATAATGCAACGGGGATATAAAAAAAGGCACTCACACACCCACAAATACCGAGAAGACAGGCAATGAAGAAACCAGAAGAACGTCGGACAAAGAAGACAAGAGGGGCCGCCGCAATCGTTCTGCCAACAAAGGGAGAACTCAGAGAGCAGGAGAGAAGAGAAGGTGAAGGAGATGAAGGTGGAGGAGAAGGAGGAGGAGGAAGAGAAGAAGGAGGAGAATGTGGAAGAAGACCCAACCCAAGTCGCAAGTCCCGAGTCGCGATCCAAACCGATGCCAGCGGATGTTGCGATTATTACGAAATAAACGAGGAATAAGAATGAAAACGAAATGCATGGCCAGAAGAGGATCGTAGCGAACACAGATATATGTACATATATATTTATACATATAGCTACATGTATATAGTATATGTGCCTATGTCAAGTAGGCTGTATACGTATTATCCCTTTTATAGCAGCAAAATGCCAACGGCGCAGCGCCTCGCTCAACACAAGAAGAATTCTTCTTCAGAAATGCTAAATTTAGAGCGCCAACAGCAGGCAGGCGGGCAGCCCCCAAGCCCCCCTAAGTAGGTTGATTGGTCATATCTCTCGCTCTTTCGCCTCGCTGTTAAGCAATTTGCGCAGCAGTTGCAGACACAAAAACCAACAAAGTGAATAATACAAGTCATAAACGATCTCTCTCTCTGTATATCTCTCCCTCCCGCTCTCTCTCTTTGATGAAAGAAACTTGAACTCCGCTTGCAACACGCTTGAACTTTATCCTAATAATTGCTGTACTCTGTTTCGATTATGCAAAAGTTCTTCCGAGAATTATTTTTCACTCATCATTCGCTTAATTAGCCATTTTTCGCTGACTAATGGGAAATGCATGTGATGTCAGAGCTCTCAAGTGGTGAAAAGCGGGTATAAAAAAATAAAATAAAATAAGGAAAACGGAAATTGCTTCTATGGAACCCAAAGATTGCAAAATCGTTAGCAGAATTTACATCATTCCAGTTGGCCAATTTGCATACGTAGTAAACTGGCTACTCGTAAGTTTCCATTAAGCTGGTTCTTCAACTGTCGGTTCTAATTGATATTACTGTCAATAACTTTTATTAAATTATAGAAATTTAAATATTAGTTCAACAGTTTCAATTAATAAACCTATTAACCGCAACTCTGTGACAAAATGTAGGTATGTTTAAAATATTTTCAGGTTACCAAGCAATCCTTTAAATTTATTTTAACCGAGTCATAAACATCTTAACACTAAATTATATAATTACAAATTACTTAATGACTACTCCACGTGTTTCCTTAAATTCTGGCACCTAATTACGTAATTTGAACCGAGAATTATTTTTAGTGTGACGTATTTTAACGATTTTTACGATGTTTAAATAATATGTTTTTGTATTTAGCACAGAACCTGTTTTCGTGTGACGCAAGGTGTTAATATTATTTATGGGGTAATATTACTTACTATACAGGGTCTTACGTAAAATATATTACATATTTAAACTAAAGCTAAATTGATTATTTAACTTGAGTAGGTTATTACTTATAGTTTAATTTGTATTTTATATTATCAGAAGCAAGTATTACAGGTCACTAATTATTTAATATTACACCTCAACCAATCGATCTGAAACCTTTTCTCTTCATAATCTACATATATAGGAATTTAATAAATAGTACAGTTTTCTTTAGTTATAACCCCAGCCTAATCGGAGTTTACGGATGTCATGTCATGTGTGATAATATGCACTTATTCCCCACTTAAGCCTGTTTACGCACCAGAAGACGTAGGGGAGTCAGAGTGATACTCGCTGGCATGTGTTCTTATACATATCAATTTAATTGTTAGTATGCATAAATATCTCAACTGTTTTACTATCGCCATACTTTATGGGCCTACACTCACTCACAGACACAGACTTACATATTACATTACCCTGCATACTGCTTACGTAGAACAAGAAAGAAGAAAACCCACAGGGACAGAGAGAAAAGAGAAGGGAAGAAAGAAGGCAGGGTAAAGTGGGGGAAAATGCGACTACCCCACGATGCCAGCTGCGCATTTTTTTTTTGTATAATGCACACACAGACTGGGCGCTGTGCTAATTTATACAACAATAATGCGAGTATCATTTTTGTTTTTATTTTGCTGCTTGGCCACAGAAATGATCTTATTGGATACCCACTCACAAGCACACGCATACAGTAGGGGCCAAGATAATAGCGCCAAGTAAAATCAAGAGGTACTTAAAACACAAATAAATGTTTAATAAATCTATTTAAAAAATTATTTATAAATCAAGTTACGAGACTTAAAACACTTAATTTACTACAAAACAGAAAGCTCGTAAGTAGTCGTGAGTTATTATTACCTATAATAATATACTAATATTACTTTTTTAAAAATGATACTTTTACCTAAAACTTGCAAATTAGCAATTAGCGAAATTATTTACCTCCATTTATTTATATTTGTGAATATTCTTGATATTTAACCCCTAGTCCCATTCTCTTGAACTCGACGGTGAGTGTGTGTAGGGGCTGCAGCCGAAAGAGCGAGCGAGTGAAGCCAACGACTGATTCGTTCAGCCTTGAACTTCTCTCCGAGTGCATTAACTCTACGGGCAGAGCTGCGACTGCGAAGCCGCCGGCGGCTGCTCTGTCCGCTCTCGCAGACCTTTTGTCCCACTCGCTCCTACAGAGCCCCACGGCCAAAATGGCATACGCAATGTGCTAATATATGTGAGTGTATGTGTGTGTGAGACTATATCTGTGTGGCCAGTGACCGAGGGTCGGAGTGGGCAGAGGGAGTGGGGGGGGGGTGGGGAGCTGACAGAGAGAGGGAGTTTTGCGTTCTGGGCTGCACATTCCTCGCTCGCCTCGAACCGCCGATCTTGCTCTTTATGTAATCTAGAATGTTGTCTTGTCATAAGAGTACAGTGCGCCTTCCTTCTGAGGATCGAACATACATAATTGGATGTCTCAATTAATTAGTAATAAATAACTAATATTAATCCCTGGAAGAAAAAGGAATTGTTTTTTTAGGAAGTTTTCGATTTTCTATGTAAAAGAGTGAGAACATTAATAAAATAACTAAATATAATATAAACCTAGCTTATCCTATAAAAAGTCTTGCCTACTTTTTGGCGTATTTTAGCTATTATAAGGATGTTATAATCCCATTGCAAATTTCTAAACTAAACATTTGGTAATTCTTTGGAAGATCAAGTAGTACCCACTGTATATACCCTGTTCTTCTGTTGGCACCCCCATGAAGGATTGTATTACATAAGCGACAATCGGAGAAGCGACAGGCGATAAGTTTCGCTTTCGCATATGCACATGTGGGCGTGGTGGTATATACACACACTCACACACAGGCAAGCGATTATGAATACGCGGCGAGCACTCCTTTTGTCTGGAACGGAGAGTGTTTTGAACCTTCGAGGCGCTGGCCTTGAACCTACCGATCGCAGTGTGTTTGCAAAACAGATACACACACGCACACATCGCATTCAGATGCCCAGCCGATGAGTGGGGAGTTATAAAAAAAAAAAAAAATAAAATAAACTTCAATTCATTTTTTTTACCCAGCTCGTGTTTTGTTTTTGTTCTCGCCGTTGTTGGTTCTGTTCTGCCATTCACATTCGCCTGCTGCATGTGTGTGTATTCGTACTTGCCTGACCCCACACAACATTGCACTCACACAGCCCCACACACACTGTCCTTGAGATCGTTTCTTGCCGTTGGGGCGTCTACGCTGGCGTCGCGGTTCCGCTCCCCTGTTACAACACCGGCCTCTCTTTCTATCTCTCTCTCGAACCTGCAAAACAACTGTTTTTCTTCTCCTGCTGCCCACATTGCAAAAGGGTATTTTTGACTCAAAATACTTCGATTTTCAAATCTGACATAATCCAGTTTATTATATATTTTTCACTCGGGCCAAGCCTCCATTTTGGGTAAAAAAATGAGGGAGTTACAGGCAGATATCAGGCGTTATTTTGAAGGATCTTATATATCTTTCTTATCTGGCGTACTATAATCAGAGCAAAAACATTACAAATTTAGGTTTACTCTAAAGAAAATTCTCCTTTGCTAGTATTCAGAATATTCTAAAGAAGCCAAGAGATCTGGGGCCTCATAAAATAAAAACCAGATCCCTGTTTAATTTAGATTTCTGTTAGTGGTAATATATATTCATGGGTTTGTTTTGACGGCTGGTTGGTTTCAATATTTGAGTTTAGTGCAGGCTTATCGCCCATGGCCAACAGTTGGTTGCTCCGCGCCACACTCTGCCCTCTGCACACACCCCCGTAGGCCGTATATTCAGTGCTCAGGGCTCCGACTCCGGGTCTGTTGCCGCACGGAGATTACGAATGCATTCCGCTTATCACTCCCGATAAGTGCCACCACCCAATTTGTACATGAATGCGTATGTAAATAAACATACGGACGGGCGAGAATTGCAGCCGTCAGCTGTGGCCTTTGTTTCAACATTCTGTATAACAGCAGAGTAACTCGGCTCGAAAAAATACACAAAACTGCACAGGAAATAAGAATTACTAGAATACATATCATATAGAAAATATGGGAGATACCAATTAAATCTAAATTAAATTATTCACTTAAAAGAATCTTAAAACATATTGTTCAAGCATGAAAATCATATAATTACTTTTAAAATTATCACATTTTAAAATGAATTAATCAATTATTTTTCTGTGTGTTTTGGAAAAACCTATAAATTTGATAAAATAACGAGTGCAGGATTTGTAGGAGAACTGACCGATAAGAAAGGAAAATAAGATTTTATTTCACAACAACGCCCGGTTTGGGTTCAAGGATGGTCAAAAGGGGAGAGCAAACTTATTCGCTTTATATGGCAAGCTATATTGCATCACTTTTTACGTTCGTGATTACATTTTTGAATATACACACATCTACATATATGTATATAGAAACGCTTCCCTCTAATTGGCGTTAATTGAGTAATCTATGAATAATCTTAGAATGAATCATTTGGCGTAATATTCATCACCTTAAATGGGCAATCCGAAACGGATTCGAAATGATTCTAGTCCAAAACAGAGCTGTTGCTATGATTGATGCTAAAATTAATATTATATAACCTTCCAATGTCATACGTAATCTGATTTTTAAATACTTCGATTTGCTAAGTGGCTTTCGCAGCTTGACGTACAAATTAAGAGTTAATCATTTTTATTAAACTTTATTTAGACTGTGATGTCAAACGGTGGCTTAAGCTTTTTGGGTATTTCGGAAAGAAGTCTATATTTTTTTTTAATGCAATTTCTTAATTGGTTTCGATTACAAGAAGTACAAAGTACGCAAAGAATAAGACGTTACATAAACAGGAAGGATAAGACCAACGAAAGTCATGTCTTATTATTCATTCATTTCAATTTAAGCTCTTTTGGGGGATTATTAAGATTTATGCTTTCAGTAAAGTGCAATTACACGATTCTTCAAGTTCGAAGAATATGGCATTAAATTGTCCACATTTTGGATCTTCAGTAATACGTGTTATCCATCAGAAGATTTTCAGTTACACTCAAAATATGTACAAAGATGATTCAGCTACCTAAGAATCCAATAACCGGAAATTCGTCATCGATATATGTAGATACATTTATACATTTGCCTGTATAATATTTGCTTAGCTCAAAAGCCCTTGAGCTCCACTACAAAGGATTCTTCGAGTCGAAAACTATATATAGTGTAAGGTAATTAAGCTATATACTGTCTTGAATAGTAAATACTATATGCATACGTCTATGTACATGGTCTAGACCCGGCGACATGCCATTCTGGTTTTAAATACAACCGGAGATTGCATAAAAAAAGATTCTGATACCCCCACACACATACTAAGAGATACGCGACATGTGTGCGTGTGTAGTGGAACACTTGCACTTGCTGTCTGTCAGACTGACTGCCCCCCTTCCTCACCAGCCATCCATCATTATACTCCTTCTCACTCTCAGTGTTCTCTCTGTTCCTGTCTGCCCCGCTCTTGTGGGTGTGTGCGTGGAAATATCCGTTAAATTTTTATACACTTTTGAGAGGGTTTTTATGTTTTATTAATTAACTTTTATTTACTGTACATATGTACATATGTTTAATTTAGTTTATTTAAGTAGTTATGTATGCAAGGGTTTTCTGTTGATCTGATAGAAGGATCCTTTTGTTTAGTAATAACACAAAATCATTGCTATATTTCAAATATTTATATTAATAAGGTTATATCTGTAGAAAAATATTTAAGGTCCTTATAAAAAAAGATCAATTTTATATTGATTGGATTATACTTATTGGATTATACCAAAAACTGCTATTATTATAAGCAAACCCGCAGGGTATTAGGAATTTCGGCTACCAACATCTCCCAAGTCTCGTCTCATGTTAACGATGATTTTACAAAGTTACGTATCTATATACATTTATATAGTAACTTTTATATAGATACATTTTTTATATACAAATTTGTGTGTGTAAGTTTACGGTAAAACAAAGAAACAACTTTTCAGTTGCAATGCGAATATGTGTATGCAAGCGAGCGATGTGACCGCCAACGCAACTTCGTAGTTGTAATGGCAATTATTGTTTGTTGTTTTTCGTTTTTTTCTTTTATTGGCGATAGTTGCTCTTGTTGTTGTTCAAAGTGCGATGACTTCCGCGTTTAAAATCCCGCGCAATTTTGCAAAAATCCCCATTAAAATGCAGTGCGTTCTAAATAGTGCCTCTATCTCTCCTGTCTTAGAAGGAAACGCACCTGTATTTAGTTTGTGTACTTTGTTTGCTCGCTGATTCGCTTTTATCTGAAGAGCACCGCGTAAACCTTAAAGTTTATGAATGAAGCGCACAAAAAGAAGAGAAAAAACAAAAACTGCAAAACAATCGAGTGCCTATCAAAAGGCCTCGGACAACGTGAGTCACATGTGTCGTGATCGTGACAGTAATCGTGAGCAGAAGAAAGCCCGGGAGAGAGATAGAGAGAAAGGGGAAGAGAGTGCGCAGCCGAAAATTAACCGACTTGCTTGGTATACCCTGTAATTGGTAGGGTATATCACTCAGACTGTATTTTTGGTGGGGTTTATTGATTTAATAGGATAATTGATTTATTATATTAGCATTCATGGATCCTTAATAATTTATTGAACGGAAACTGATTAAGTTTTATAAATTCATCTTTGATTTGAAATTAAGTATAATCAGTTCATATTATGTTCAAGATCATAAAAAGCGGAAAAAACACCGTATTAATACCTAACTGAGACATTAGTTAGTTCTTTTCAAGACATTTTATATTATAAACCTTATGAACACTTATACTGGGTATTAGCAAGTTCTATCCTTAAAGCTTACCTGATTTTGTTGGCCGAATTTTTTGGCTTTTTGTTTTGATCGCGTCGTTTTAATGTGTTTTCGTATTTGTTCCGGCGGCTTGTTGTTGTTTATTGGTTTATTTCGTATACTAGAGTATATATACATAGTATTTGCTGCTTATTTGCGTCTCTTTAAATTCTGCACCCAAACATATGTACGTACATACGGGCTTATGTGAGCAATTGCATATTTCAATTTCATTAATTGCGCCACAAATTACAAAAGAAATTACCAAAAATACGAAAGGCGTGGTGGTGGCCGCCTGCCTGCCGTTATGAAATTCTCGATCTTTTCAGTATTGCGTTTTGTTTTGTTTTGTTTTCGGTTTTTGCGCCTTTCCTTTCCTTTTCGGTTTTTGCTAATTTTTGTTTTCTTGGCCACAAACAAAATTTCACTTTTCGCCGCTAGAATCTTCGAGCAGTTTTTGTTGTTGCCGCTGACGTGTGTGTATGTTGTTGTTTGTTGAATCGAAACTGAAAATTGTTGTTGGCTGCAGGCCGGCTCAGTCGACGTCGCTGTTGACGTCGCAGTTGCAGCTGGCGTTGACGCCGACAGAGCTCTCGAAACGTTCTCAGAGATACAAAGGAGAGAGATAGAGCGTGAGAGCAGCTGTGGGAGCCTTTGGGGATTTTCAGAATTTCAGGAAAATCTAGAAGATGAATAATCCTTTTCAAAAATTAAAATTTAAGCTCAATTAATAAAATAATGACGACTTCTTCGTGACAATTTTTTAAATTGTTATTTTATTACCCCAAATCATTTATTGAAAATTACTTTTATCAAAATAAGTCAAATAGGAACATAATTTCAAAAATATTATGCATCATCTATGGTATTTTATAAAAATAAATATATGTAAATTTCCAATAATAAATCGAATTGCAAAATAATTTTTCATAAATTAAAGTTACCAAAAAGTCTAAAGTTGAAGTTCAACCGTAATTCCAATTTATTCAAAGTTCAGTTTTCAGAGTCAACGGCGAACGAACAAGTTCAATGCTAAGCGAACGGAGCCAACATGCTGCATGTTGCGGCGCAACGTGTTGTATGATGCATGTTGCATGCGCTCGTTTGCTCGGTCGGCTCGCTCGCTCGACCCAGTTTCGTTCTTTTCTTTGTTGGCCCGTTGGCTTTGGATTTTTTATGTTACGCCGCTTATGTTCCCCATCTTACCGTTGTTTGGCATTCGTGTTCTTTAACGGGGCCCGCTTTCTCTTTTTATTTTGGCCAAGTCAATTGATATGCTGCGCTATGTTTTGACGCTTAGTCCGCAGCTAGCCCACTCCATTTCACCCCAGCGATCCCGTCAAGTTCTTTCGAATCTTTCGATGATCTTTTGGGCCATTTGGAGCGGTCTACCCTGATTTTTTTTGGCTTGAAATTGAGTGCCAATGTATTTATGTATTAATGCCGAGGTATCCCTGTACAGGCCTACATGCTTAGACGTCTTCACACTCTCGCACTTACAAAAAAATAATACAGTACGTGTGCGTCGCTATTCCCCCCTCTCATCAGCAGCCCTGCTCTCTCATCTCAGTGTGTGCTCTCGCTCTTTTGCTCTCGTCCTTTATTGCGAAGTTAAACTTTTCAAGGTTAAGTCTTTGGCTGGCGTCGCCATCGTGCAATGACATTTGGCAGGAGGCACACAGCCACAACCACAGTCAAAACACAGTCACAACAACACTCACAGGCGGCGACGGCGGAGAGGAGGAGGGACCAGAAGCAACATCCATGTCCACGGTCACATCCACATCATCATAGCCATCGAACAACACCCTCTCTCGCACACACTTACGCACAGCAGTTCGTTCACTTGCCGGGAACTCTGCTGCCGCTTCCTCCTTCTCCTGCTGACTCCGTCGGCTACTCCCGATACTCCCGATCCCGATCCCGAGACGCCCTACCCTTCCATCTACCAGTCTACCGGCTGCGGCTGCCGTCTGCCGCAATTCCTGCGCGACCAACCGTGGCACAGTGGGCAGAAGTAGAGGGATTTGGGGTTAAAATATAACAAGTAAGAAAGTTTGGGAGGTTAGGTACAGAGAACTTATCAAGGATTAGTCTTGGTTTTAAATATGGTAGCTAACAAAAATAATTCTAATATTTTTAATTTTTAAAGACCCACTAGGCGTATACTTAATATTAATACGTATACTTATTTTAGATGTAAAGAACAGTTTTTGGAAATATTATATTTAATTATTAAACTTATAGAAATAAATATATATTTTTTTATGGGACATTATTAAAGACCCATTAGGCGTATACTTAATATTAATACGTATACTTATTTTAGGTTTAAAGAACAGTTTTTGAGAATATATAAATTATTAAACTTATAGAAATAAATATATTCTTTTTTTATTGGATACTATTATTATAAAGTGTCTCCTTATTTTCTCTAAAAATTAAATACTTTTTATATTAAAAATTATTATAATCAATTTGATGCTAATTTTTTATGCCTAGTTGCCAAGTGCCATAATTGTACCACACTCAAATGTAATTGATTTAATTAAAGCTCTCTTTGTGACCACAGTGCAACAGTGTCACCCCTTGAGTGTGTCTCTGTTTAACCTCTCTCCCCCTCTCCCCTCGATAATTGTCTGCCCGTCTGGATGTTATTGCTCACGTTCTCATTCTCTCAGGTGCACGCTACGCTTCAGTGGTCCAGTTGTTTGGCTCCGTTTTGCACGCTACTCCTTAGACAGGACCCTAAAATGACACGTGCACACTAAGAAATAAGAACAGAAATTTGGGGTTAAGTTTAACTATTTAAAATGTAATTTAAAATGAGCTAGATTTCGATTATTTAATTTTTTTGGCATACATATTAATATTTAAAATATTATAATTTTATTACAAATAAAAGAAATCAATATGATAGAGCATATTAAAAGTGTTATTCCTATTAAGTCAACTTCAAAACTATCTTATTTACATTTTTTGTTATTACTTTATGATGAGATTCGAAAAAATGTAAATATATTTTTCAGACTAGCCAGTATTAATTTTTTATTAATATCTCAATGACTTGGTAATTCCTAAAACCTTTTATTAATTTAAACAAAACCAAAAAACAAGCATCAAAGATTTTTTAACATTATTTATATAAATAAACGAGGAGTCTTCGGGGAATTTCATTAGCCTGGCCCAGAGCTTACATAAGCCCCAAAAAGCAGGAGCGGCAGGAAGAAGATGTCTCAACCTCGATGCCGATGACTTTTACTGTCGTTGGGTTATATGTATTTATGTATAAAGGTTCATATATATATATGAATATATATAGTGCATGTGGGCGTCGTCTGCTGGATTTGTGCGGTGAAAGGGAAAGGTTATTAGACTCGTCCCGTGCAGGACTTTCGGCGGTGGGGGCCCAGACATGGGCTGCTCCTTATTGTTATAATAACCTTTCGGTTTTCTGCTTTCGCTGTCGACGGAAGTCGCAGGAGGCGGCAGGAGACAGGAGCCAGGAGGCGAGTGCAATGACAGCAGTCAACGTCGGTCCTTGGTCCTCGGATCCGGTCGCAGGCATTACGAAAGGCTCTCTTTTTCCTCTCTCCTTCGGGCCAGCTTTTTAGAGGATTTCTCGGCTTTTTTGGGATATTTCGTTCGTTGACTCGAGCTGCGACCTAGGACCTGCGACCTCAGGCGTCGGCAAATGGCGGCCTCAGTTTAATGCACTCTCGCCGAGGTCACAGGACATCGAACACAGGACACAAGTGGCGCTTGTTTCGTTCGGTCAAAGCCACTTGGCCCCTTGACCCCACACAGGGTGATAGCCGTAATCACACTTAAATTACATTTGTTTTGAGATAAGTATTTATGTGACAGGATTTGATTTCCAGGCGTCGTGGGTCGTAAATAGATTTTCAAGTGGCGGCTTAGGAGGATATTCTGCATATTCAAGGGGAATAAACTTAACCGAAGCAGAAAGGTTGCTTGGGGTCAATTGTGGCTGACGAAATATGTGAAGAGATTTGGTTATGTTTTAAATTTGTAATAAGGGAAACATATTATTTTTTTGGAGGGAATACAAACAACGAAAAAGGGGAGAACTCTATTAGGTTAGGTATAATCTATGTTTCATGTACGTGAATTTATTTAAATTTAAAAACTACAAACCCTAAACATTATATTCTTAATTTGGGGAAAATACCTCATTCACATTTAATACATTTTAGGGTCTTCGCAGCTTGTTCATATCAAAGTGAGTCATGTGTACATAAAACTGGAATTCAATAATGATTATATAGGTGTCATAATAATTAGATATGACCACATTTCATTTATTATCTATCAAAATTTAGTGACTAATGAAATCAGTGATGTTATCGAGCCTAATAAAAGGGGTCACATAATGGCCCTTATCAAAATGGCTTATGAAATTATTATTACAAATTGTAGTAGGTCAGTTACTGAATGTCAGTGTACAATAAATAATGTACAGAGGGTTTAGTTATTATTATTACAAAAACAAGAAGAACATAAATAATAAATAGTTTTCTCGAATTCAAAAATATTTGATTTGAATTTAACCTACACAGAATTAGTAACTATTATGATTTATACTTGTTATTGGCTTAAATACAAATTTTCCTGCCAGAACTTTCCTAAATCTTATATCCCACACTCTGTGTCCCCGCCCACCGACACACAAGTTTCTCCTTTCTGCTACTCAAAATTTCCCTCGACCGAATGCAAAGTATTTTTCGAGAAGAGAAAATGCCAAAGAAAATTCGCCAAAAGATTTTATGAGGTCAAAACTCATTACACGTTGCACAGTGCACACAGACGCCACACTGCACCACGCTGGTGTTAGCCCCAATTCGGCGAGTGGGAAAAAGAAAAGCTGCAGCAGGCAGCAGGCAGCGGGCCATGACAGTTGCAGAGTTGCAACTTTCTAATGCGGCAACAGCAACTCAAAACGGATGTGGATCGCGGCAACGTGGCAGCGTTATGTGTGCCACACTGCAACAGCAACAACAACAACAACAACAAGATGCAACAAGAAAAACGAATTTCACCAAACTGCTTTCCACTGCAAATTACTTAACTATTTTCCCAGTTTTCGCTTTGTCGTGCAACTTGCAAACAGTTGTTGCATGTTGTTGCATATTAGCGGCTGCAACATCGCCACCGCCATCGACATCGGCCGAGGCAGTGAAAAGTTGGTCATGACAATCAAATGGCAAACACTGAGAGGGGTACCTATAATATTTTTTCTTTCGTATTCCATTTATTTTACTATTTCTACTGTGTCGGCGGCGACGGTGTGGTGTGGTGTGCACTGATGCATTCCGGCGGCAGCCATTGCAATTTAGGTGGCCTCTGGTAGGGTCTCCTTCCTCTCAGGCAACACTCGAGCTTCAGCCGGAGTGGCTTTCTCGAAGGGGGAGAGGCCACTTAGTCACAGGAATATGACTAACCGACTGGTTCGACCCTAAGTTCATGGCGTGAGTCAGAGTCAGGTCGGTCCTTCTTACCACAAGACCTTATTCTTGAAGACCTTTGCATTCTTTAATGACAAAAGGTTTACATTGACTGCAAAATATTTAATTTTAGGGGAGAAATATAGAACTTTTCCAGCTGATCTACCTACTTTAGAAATTTAATTTAATAATTCACGATTAACTAAGAAAACATACAAGCTTTAAATAATATCCTGTTTTAAATGCAATATCCAATATACAATCCAATTCCAATATTGAATATTGACCTACAAATATTTTTTAACTATACAACAAAATGGTTCTGGAAATTTCAAATTAATTTAGATTCTTTTTTATCTTTCAATCTAGAATTTTGTACTTACCTACCATTTTTTATTATTTATTTATTATTATTTAATATAAATATTTAATGAATATTACGTGTATATAATTAAAAATTAGTAAAGTATTAAGTCCATTTAAAACTTTAATATTTTACTAATCATTAATTGTCTAAGGAATTTGATTATATGTATTTAGTTTAAAGCTTATTCAAAGCTAAAATATTGAACATAACCCTTACCTCTTTAAAAAAATTATTTGAAAGTTAAAGAATAACTAAGAAACTTTTTTATTTTGAATAAAAAAAAATAATAATAATCAACAAATACAGAAATATATTTAAATATTTGGAGTATTTTCGAAAGTTTTATTTTTAATTTGTTGCCTAACGAACGGATCTATTTTTGAATCCTATCACTCATAAACAGCTAAAATTTGAAAGAAAATAAAATACAAGTTGTAGATTTCTATTACTCAATTAATCAAAAATAAGAAAAATGTATAGAAATGTATATGTTATATTAATATAATGTAAAAAAAAGGTAAAAAAAAATCGATTGAGTTTTAACATATTTTCGATATTTTTAGAATTATCGGTCGGCCATTTTCTGATAACCAGCGCTAGTTTATAAACAACAGATGTTCTAAAAAGAAAGAATAATACGGCTAAAGGTTCGAGGAGCTATAATTATAAATTTAATATCGTGTAAATAATTGTTAAAAAACAAAATAGTACAAAATATTTACATATAACTTAGCAAATCTTTACAGAAGTAAATTAAGGATAAATCAACAAGCTTTTTAGTCCAACCATGTCAGCGTTCAACAGTTTTTATCGACCAGCAATCTTAGCATCTATATTCCCCGTTCAAAAGTCGACATTAAAAGTTGATTGAAAATCCTGACAAATCCGCTTAAGCAGTTAACTAACTAGTTAACTTGGTGAAAATAAAGAGCTCCAAAGCATTTCTACATGATTAATTGTTGCTGTTGTTGCTGTCGTTGGCAAGTACTCAATAAAAACAAGCTCGAGCTTAAGTTTTCTGGGATTAAGACTTTTCCTGAGAGATATACCACTTTTTGGCCCCTTAATTAGAAACCAGTTAAGTGTCGTCCGTCGCCCAGCACTTAACTTGATCTATTAACTCTGTTTCTCTTTTTATTTATTTTCGTTACCTTCTTTTGTGATTTGGGGATTGGGGATTGGGGGGAACGTTTGAATTGAGAGATCCATGGCTCGATATCGTGCCCGTGCCCCAGTGATCTAATAAACGGGGCATTGTCATTCGCTCTACGCTTGGCATATCAGAAACCGACTTTGTTTGTCACTCAATATGCCCCAAGCTGAAACTGGGACACATTCATTAATTTATCGCATGCAAAACAATCCGCAAATGTATCTAAAGTGTGTGTGCGAGTGTGTGCGGCGGAGTGTGTTTGATGCAGCTGCCTGCTGCAGTCGGTCGACACACAAAAAAATAGAAAGTTTTTCGCCAAACCGTCGTCGTTGGTGTTTAGCTGCAATTTTCTCTTTGCAATTTGATTAAATAAAATATTGTGTAAAGCCGGCAGAGCAACTTTCCCAACAGCAACAGCGGCCAAGCAGCCACGACTTCTAAGTCGGTTACTAGATGCAATAATAATTGCATTTGTCCCACTTTACTTTCACTTGGCAAGAGTCCCAAGCAACAAGCAGCAAAGCATCAAGCAACAAGCAGCAAGGCAGCGGCGCAGGCGTCGACTTTGACTTTGTGCGGAGTTGCAACAGGCAGCTTTTCCAGCTCCTCTCTCTCTCTCTCTCTCTCTCTGTGTGTTGCATGAAAAGTTGCAACTTTTTCCAGTCGCTTGGTGGAAACTGTTTGCCATTTGGCTGCGCAGGCTGGCCGGGCAAAAAGGAAAAGTGGGTCAAGCGCACCATTGTTGTAGATGCTGCCTGCTGCCTGTGTTGCTGCTGCTGTTACTTGTTGCATGCCGCCACTTAATTGACAATTGGCTGTGCAACACACACACATTACTAGCTGTAAGTGTGTGTCTTTGCCATTTGATTTATGAAACTGGGTTACCAAAGCCAATGCTGCTTTCCTTTTTCTAACCCAACTACCAATTAGGAATTACTGAAAATATCGGTGATGTATCGACTTTAGAGGCAAAGTTCGATATATGTAAATCTGATATTTCGATAATAATTAATAATTGTATCATTAAATGCCAACATTTTATTTTAAATTTAATTTGTATACATTAAGAATGGCGATATCAGTTTTATTTTAAAAGATGTTCAAAAAAAATCGTTAAAAACGATAAATAAATCTATTTTTCCTGATATTTTTTCGGTTGCTATATTTAAACGATTAATTCGATTTTTACTGTCTTGCCATCTTGGAGTTGTAAAAAATATTTTTTAAGGGTTTAATTTTAATTGTTACAAAAAACTTAATGAATACATTTTATTTACTAATTTTTCGATATCAAATATTTAACTTTGCAATACTTTTCGATAAATCATCATATTTTGTAAAAATTACTAATTTATCTCAAAATAAATTCCTTTTATTGGGTTTTTATTTTTTGTTTATTGATATTGGAACGTTAACCGCAATATTTTTCAATATTTAAGAATGTAATATATATCAAAGTTAACTATAAACCATCGATATGTACACCCTTACCCCAAAATTAAACTCCTTCCGTTGTTTGTGTGTTAACATTCCGTCAATTTATTTACTATCATTTAAAGATCTTTTTATATATTACTCAATAGTACAGCAGATCGAATGCTTGCATCTTAAATATATGTTGTATCTTTTTGTATTTTTACACCACCTTCAATATGAATTGATTGGTTATTTTGTTTTTTATTGGTTGTTTGTTTTTGTATTGTATTTGCTGTACATTAAAAAAATTACAATATATATCCATGATCCTGGGTTCCTGGTTCTGTTTTTCTTTTTACTCAAACTGCGAGTCTGCGCCTACAATATTTACAATATATTCTTGAACTTGGCGTAGCGTTCTATATGCTCTTGGTTATCCCACTGCTGCTCCTGTTTTCATTTATAATTTGTGTTTTTTTGGCATTGAAATAATAAATAAAAACAAAGGAAAAACTAAACTAAAGTAGAAAGAATTTTTAGGTATGCGGCCAGAGATGGTGGAGAAAATGAATTCAAGGTCTTGACTTGGTCGAAGGAAATCAACAGAGAGTTCTAAAGAAATAGGGGAATAGGAATAGGAATAGGAATATAGCTTGCTTGGTTATCGTCGATGCAGGATGTTGGAGAGTGTGCGTATCTGCTTCTGCAGCTCGGACTCCATGCGATAGCCCTCCTCCTCGAAGATCAGCCGCATCTCCTGCAGCGCCGGCAGCTTGTCCGCCTGCATATTCAGCAGATCGCCAAAGAACTTGGTCCACACATGCTTCTTGAGGTAGCGCGGCAGCTTCTGTCGGATCTCCCAGTTGGCGCCGCGCTTCAGCGGCTGCATATACTCCCCGAACAACATCACATGCACGGTGGCCGCAATGCAAAAGAGATCCGTTTCGTAGGACCAGCTGCGTCCCTCCTGCATCTCGATGCAGGTGAACCCGTCCGTCTGCACCACCTTGCGGAACTTGGTGCGTTCGGCATCGGGAAACAGTGACATATCGATGGCGCAACCAAAGTCAATGAGGCGCAGTGAGGGCACGGGACTGTCCACGCTGGGCACACGCATCAGCAGGAAATTGTCGGGCTTAATGTCCGCATGGATGATGTGATTACGATGCAGATGGTCCACAATGTTGCAAATCTGCGCAGAGAAATGCATCACCAGGGATTCGTGCATCACCTTTGTGGTGGCCTGACGTAACTTATTATTGATGTCCAGCAGCGAGCCGAAGGGAGAGAATTCTGTGGCTATTAAACTCGCATTCGGAGCTATAATCGCCGTTGAAATGTCCATCAGGCCGGGCAGAACCTCCGGCTCTGTGATGCGTTTCAGCACCTGATCACATATATAAATCTCCCAGGTATTTGGGGGCTTCTGGAACTTAAGCGCCACCACATTCCCAGTGCGCGAATCTGTGGCCTTGTATACGGAGCCATAGGAACCGCGGCCCACCTCCTTATCGATGTTGAATGTGACGGCGCCCTCGAGGACGTTGAGGGTGCGAGTGTTGGATATTTTTGGCAGTGGCGTTTGTACAATCTTGTAGCTGGCATGGGCATCGTGATCGCCCGGAAAGTCCAGCTTGGCGAGGAAGGCGCGACAGAGTTCACTGCTGAACGGATCGATGGCCTCCTTGGCCAAATGGCGGGCAATAGTCTCCACGGCCTTGGACAGTCGACGCTCCTGAGCCTCCGTGTCGTGTTGGGTGGCAAAGTACGAGTTCTCCTGGAAGGTGGAGAAGTCCGCCAGGGTGCTGGTGTTGTTGGTGCCATTGTTATTGTTGCTCGTACTATTGTTATTGTTGTGCGTTTGCAATGTCTTATTGGCAGAATGAAGCAGAATCTGCTGCTGCTGCTGCTGCTGCTGCTGGGAGGCGGAGGCGGAGTCACGGAAATTAAGTCTATCCACAGCCAAGGAGAGCGAACTATTGGAATTGTCCAAGGCACTGGCGCTGGAGAATGAAAAGTTGGCATTGTCATTGAAACCGCCAAGAGCAGCAGCGGCTCCGGCGGCGGCCGCCACGCTGCTGGAACTAGCCGTGGACCCCAACACATCCGCTGCCGAGGAAGCCGAGTTGCTGTTGCTGCAAAGCTCCGGATGAAATTTGCTACGCTTGACTTTGGTGCGGGCCCTGCGATAGCCGTTGGCCTCGCTCTTTGGCGTCGACGTCTGGCCCAGCATGTAGGGATGGAAGTGGTGGTGTTGGTTGCCATTGCGCTGACGTTGGACGTTGGGTATGGGCGAGCAAGGAGCTGGCTCTGGAGGTGGATAATGCTGCTGCTGCGCCTGTGACTGTGACTGTGCCTGTGGCGGCTGCTGATGGATTATCTGTTGCTGTTGCTGTTGGTTTTCCTGCTGTTGTTCCTGCTGCTGCTGATGTTGCTCCTGCTCCTGCTCCTGCTCCTGATGCTGCTGCTGGTAGACATTCTCTATGGTATAGGCACTGTAGGTGCTGCTGGGCTCCTTTCTAAACTTGATCTTAATTGAGCGGTTCTCCTGCTCAAAGGTGGTCTGCGCGCTAAACTGCACGCCATTGGTGTAAGCTGCTTCGCTAGGCTCTTCCTCCTCCTCCTCCTCGTCGTCGTCCTCATCCTCCTCTTCCTCTCCACCATTAGAATCTTCGTCCTCATCGTCTTCGTCTGCCTCCTCTTCGGCTTCTTCCACTGCATTCTCTTCGTCCTCCTCGCCTGCATTCTCCTGGGCACTGCTGCCGCTGTTGTTGTTGTTGTTGTTATGCCCGTAGAGAGCTCCATCCACGGCAGTCATGTAGTAAGAGGTCTCCGACCCATAGGAATCATACAGTGCCTGCTGCTGTTGCTGCTGCTCCAGCTGCTGCTCCGGCTGAGTCTCTTGTTGTTGTTGTACTTGTTGTTGTGGCTCTTGCGGCGGTTTCACTTGCTTGTACTTGCGGGCTAGAATCTCCTCGGGACTGTACTCAATGCCAGCGCCCGGGGGATAGACCAACTGCTTGGCATAGTGGCATACCCGCGAGGGATCATCCGGCTCTTCGAGAGTCAAAGCTGGTTTCCAGGTCTCGTGATTGTTGCGTCCGTAAGCGTGGAAGTTACGCGGCAAACGCAGGCCAGCCACTTCGTTAGCTGCAGCTACTGTGGGTTGGGACTCCGCATGGGCATTTCCATTGCGATTACCATTCTGTTGGGGAAGCTGAAGCTGAGGCTGAGGCTGAGGCGGCGGTTGCTGCTGCTGCTGCTGCTGAGGATGGGCATGTTGCTGCGGAACAGCTGCTTCATGATGTTGCGGAGGCGGCGGCTGCTGCTGCTGCGGCAAAGGTTGCTGCTGGGCCGGGACATAATGCGGCTGTAAATGAAGGCAATTTTAATGGGTTTTTTTAAGAGTTTTAAAGGGAATACTTACCTCTGCCACGGGAGCAGCATACTGAGGCTGAACATGTGCGGTAGCGGGTCGCGGGGCAGGATGCTGCTGCTTGCTCATAGCGTGGCTGCTCCTGGTAGTGCGTCTGATAGGCCAGCTGTGGAGGCTGCTCGGGAGGCTGATGAAGCTGCTGAGGAGCTTGATGTGGCTGAGGAGCCTGATGTGGCTGAGGAGCTTGATGTGTGTGCTGCTGCTGCACCGGAGGAGGTGGCGCCGCCTGATGTGGCTGCTGCTGCTGCTGCTGCGGATGATATTGCTGATAGATATTCTGCTGATATGGCTGCTGGGGACGGTGCTGCTGCGGCGGATAAGAATGAGGCAACTGCTGCTGTGCATAGTTTGTAAGCTGCTGCAGGGCATCCTGTTGCTGCTGCTGCTGCTGCTGATGATGTCTGCTGCTGTTGCCGCTGGTAGAACATCGACCTCGCATAGTTGAACTTGGAGTGGGCATGCTGCAGCTCCGCATTGCTTTGGGCCTTCTCCTGGAAGGCCAGATTGAAGACCGCCTCGGCATCCTTGAACTCCTCGCGCGACTCATAGTAGGCAGCCCATCCAATATAGAAGGCGGCCACCTGACGCCCTGTGCCGCGTTGGAAGAGCACCTGGTAGAAGTGCAGCGGATCCGTTTGCATCGCTATGTACTTGAGCCACAGCCGCACCAGGCGCGGATCCTGGCGGTAGTAGTCGTTGTGCTCGTAGACCGTCAGGCAGCGTTCCAGCGTTTCGCGGAACTTGAGCTCCGGATCGCTGTGCGCATGATTCTCGTACCAGCAGATGTAGTTGTACCAGTGATCCAGCGGATCGGGGCCCTGGTAGAGTGAGATGGCGTGCTCCCATGCCTGCTTGTCCTTCAGGAAGCCGTGCATCTCGTCCGGACTGGGCGCCGGCGGGGCACTCGCGGCGCCCGCCGCCGCCACAGCTGCAATTCCCGCTCCGGGCGCCGAGCCCGTTCCCTGGCGCATGTACGAGTGCATGGCCATCTCGGGCGGATGGGGGAATCCCCGGATCACGCCGCCGCGCGTCTTCCAAACAAATTGGAAAGAGAACCTTTCTGCTGCTGATTTTCTGGTCACTCGAAGTTCTCCGATTTCAGAGTCCAGTCGCTCGCCGATTGGACACTTCCGCGCGTTTGCTGCACTCGCTCGCTTAGTCCCTGGACAGTAAACAGCAAACGCACATGATTATTTGGCAAGTTTTCCCCTGGCTTGCTGCGATCAAAGATATTTTTCCCTATTTTTATTCTTTTTTTTTAGTTTTTTGTTACAATGTGCCCGCAGGCTACTCCGTTGATGAATCTACAAATTCTGCAGAAAAATAGAGGATTTCGCCATTGACTACACCTGGTCACACTTGAATAGCTTCCGAACGAGCCACATGGCGCTGCCATACTTTATGAGAAAATCGTTTTGGCACTGCTTGTTAAAAAGTTTGTGGTTTTTGCACTGCTTTAAAAAAGTGTTCAGTTTTGAAACAGGCAATCGAGAGGAAAGTATTCTTTATAAATCGAATTAACACTTTATAATTTATCTATTTTTACTGGATATTATATTTCTTTGCTTACACATTCATTCTAAATTTGCTAATAAACAAATATGTAATAATTCAATACGATTTAGTAGATTCTGAAATAGTGTGACCGAAAAAACTACTAGCTTCGTGTAATTCCTGGAAGTTCCATCTCTATGAAGCTGTTTCGTTTACCAACCACCAGAAGGCGCCACCTAACTTGTTGTGAACAAGAACGTAAATAATAATTAAAAATAATAAATATTCAACATGAGCTGCAACCACCGCACTGGCTTTAGTTGCATCATGGGACTTATACACCTATAATGTATTGCTTTTGAATTGCAAGGAATAAATGTAAAACAAAAATACCGCAATAACGATATTTGGGCAATCAAAAAATCACTAAATAAGAATAGAATGGAGATTTTTTTAAATGTATTACAAACTTTAAATATGCAGCGAACATCATGTATTGCAAGAATAATTATTGACAAGAAATATTGCAAAATATCAAATAAGAATATTGCAATTTCGATAAAAACATCGATATGTTTTTGATATATTATCAACACTGTATTATTGTTTTTTTTTATCAACTCGCAAGAAATTTCGTAAATTTGTCGGAAAAAACCGCAAACCGAGTGCTTATGTTACGTTCCATTAGAGTGCATATCATATATAAGTAGTATTAGTTACCCCGCACGCCCCCGCACTGCAGCGAAACACGCGTAACGTCCTCCCTCCCCGCCACCAACGCGTATATTTTTGTTTTTCGACCCCTGGCCGCGCGTCCGTGGTGGAGTTTCCCCCATAAAAGGTGCAGCAGCAGCAGCGGCGGCGAAGGAAACGCAATTGGACACATTATCGATTGGAACGCGCGCGTGGCGAGCGTCCTGCTGCAAACTGAGGAGTCTCCCTTACGTCCCCACCCATGGAGGTGTCCGCCGATCCATACGAGCAGAAGCTCTACCAGATGTTCCGCAGCTGTGAGACGCAGTGCGGCCTCCTGGACGAGGGCTCGCTGCTGAAGCTGTGCTCGCTGCTGGAGCTGCGGGATCAGGGCGCCGCTCTGATCGCCAGTCTGGGCAGCAGCCACAAGCTCAACGGCGGCGTGTCCTTTGGCCAGTTCAAGGAGGCGCTGTTGAACTTCCTGGGCTCTGAGCTGGACGCCAGCACGTCGTCGGGATTTATGGGTGAGATAACAAGCAGCACTAATACACACAGAGATGCGGTAATGTTAGATGGAAATTTGGGTTTATGGGTTTGATATGGGGGAAATTTGTAGTTCTTTCAAGCTCGACATATCATGTTAAACCTCAATATGTCATTAAATAATGACTCATAATCGGTTTGGCTTGTGTTTTTTATTATTTTTATCAAAATAGGGCTAAGGCTAGGCCTTTAGTTTTGACTTAATAAATCTAGGGGTTGTGTCTTAACTGAAGATTGAGTTGCATTTGGTGACGTTTAGAAGAAATTAAGGAGCAAGACAAACTTTATTCCTTTAATAAACTCAACTTTAAAGCCTCAAATAAATCTTGTAACATTTACAAGTGCTTAAAACTGCAGTTACTGTATACAAATATCACTTTTAAATTAATTAACTAACAAGTTAAAGGATTTGGAACTGATTTTCAGGATCGATTACCTAATTTAAATTAATCCGAATTGATATATTCCCTTAAGTACCTGTACAATTTCAATTTCCGTTTCAAATACGTCTAAAAACTAGTATTTAAAACTACAAAATCGTTATATTTTCTTGGAGGTATTTCGTAAAAACAAAAACAAGTTCTTCCCATTTATCCTATATCATTACATTCCGATTTATAATCTGTGCAAAAAGCAGGTCAAGTATTAGATAACAAATACCAATTTGCATGAGGAACAGCAGGCACACTTTTGTAACTTTTCAAGATGTCTCCCGGGAAACTTCTGGGTGGAATTAGGACACCTTCGCCCGAGAGAGCAAGGGTACACAGGCATCATTACCAGATTAGCGGATTAGCGCCTCAGGGAGAGCAGCAGCAGCAGCTGGTTGACCCAAGTCATAAACCAAAAGATGCAATTGCCAATTATTTATGACCATTATGACGCCTACCTGATCCCGGCTAAGCCTAAACTTTAGATCCAGCTACCTGCTTGAGTCCTGCATAAATACCCTCATCATTCAGCCAAACAGTTTAGTCTTGTTCAGAATGGGAACGCGCTTCTATTACCGCCAAGCCGGCGGACAGATAACAGATCCAATCGTTGAGAAATTAGCCGCACGCTTCGGTAGCCACTTGAGAGAGACACCACCAACAATCTCTGTTCAGTTGCTCACTAATCTCTGTGTTTTCTTTTCCATCTTTTTGCAGAGCGCTCGCTAGTGATAACAGATGAGCCGTTGGCCAGCACATATATAGAGAGTCCGCCAGAGTCCTCGGACCGCGAGGTGTCACCCAAACTCGTGGTGGGCACCAAAAAGTATGGCCGAAGATCGAGGCCGCATCAGGGAATCTATGAGTTGTCGGTTACGGATTCGGACAACACGGATGAGGATCATCAGCTGCAGCAGAAGCAGAAGCAGCAGCAGTGCAGTCTCAATGGTGGCGATGAGCTGGGTGCTCAGGTGAGTGATGTGGGGGAAGTGGAATCAAGTCACGTACAACTTCTGGGCTTTGTAAGCCAAAGTGCAGAGTAAGCTGTTATTTTTGTTCAAGTTAAGATGGTAAATGAAGTTCAATAACTATAAAGCAAGCAAAGATACAAAGCACTTTTTACTCTCTTAAAAATCCTTATCTTTATTTAATTTATTTAATTTTCCTTCCCACAGGTGCAGCGTTCCTCCTCCCAAAGCGATATCCATGGCAGTCGGCGTCTGCGTTCCATCCACACCAGTGGCAGCAAGCTCAAGCGTTGCGCCTCCCTGCCAGCCCGCCGGAATCTACACTCCAAAATGCACAATGTCTCAACGGGAGCGACAACGACATCGCCAACGGCGGCCGCCAAGCTAAAACAGCTGTCCATCCAGAGTCAGAACCAGCAGAGCAGCAGTGTCGAGTCTCTGGGTAAGTTACCGGCAAGCAAACCCGTTTCCCAAGCCCCCACCCCCTTGTTGTTAGCCCAAAGTACCCTCTCCCCCCAAAAGAATTTACGTTTTGAAGCAATGATAAAAGAATCACTTGTTGGTTTGGTACACACCGCAGGCCATCACCTGGCCGCCACCGCATCCGCACTGTCGTCCGAGCACCGGAGATGCTACAACGGCGGCCGTTGGTTATGTTGCAAAGGTTTGTGCCGCTCTCTCTAAGGAGCTAATTGTCAACATGTCAACACCTCCCCCCCAAAGAACAATCCACCCAAAAACCAATCATTCTTTTGGTATATAATCGCACCCTATGTAGCAGCACTCGTTTCTACGTATAACCATAACCTAAAATTTCTTTTCTGGTGAAGCGTGGAACAGCTAGAAGAATTTTCTTGTTGGTTTTTAGTTTAAATTAAAGTTTAAATGGAAAATTAAATAGTAAAAATGCACAGAGTTTCTTGAAATAGTTTATATTTTGAGTTTTTGGTAAATTTTATGTTTTTTTATTGTAACGATTTATATTTTCTGCCTTGGCTACACACAGAACCATATCTGTGCATTCATTAGCCTCTTTTTTTTCATTAGTTTTACTTAATTTATTGTTTTTTAGAACTCTACTCCAAGTAGAGCTATCGATAGTCGGTACCATCGGTACCAATCGGTAGTCGGTAACAATCGATTGTTGTCGATAGTAATTCGATTGTCGTCGATAGTATCGACCCAAAAAAATTTTTTTAGATAATATTTCAAGTTTAAATGGAAAATTAAATAGTAAAAAAAACACAGAGTTTCTAGAAATAGTTTATAATTTGAGTTTTTGGTAAATTTTATGTTTTTTTATTGTAAAGATTTATTTTTTCTGCCGTGGCTACCTATTTATTACTTATTTTTGTATTATTTTTTAATGCGTAATTTATTTTTATTTGTAGAACTCTGCTCCAAGTAACTCAAAATAATTTTAAATATTAATTTTTTGGAAACAAAACCGTTTCAACCACTTGATACTTTCGGCGCTTTCGCTTTCACCATCAAACCACACAAACCCGAAACCGAAACCGAAATCACACACTTCCCAACCCGAAATCCCACTCCCACCTCTGGTATCTTGGGCTATATAAAATAATTTAAATGTGTACATATATCAAATCTCTTATCTAACGCCTCTCCCCCACTCATCATGATAATTCCCATGGATTCCCCTGAACTTACAGACACGGTGACGCCGCAACAGCTGGAAACGATCAGTGCGCAGAGCATCATCGATGCCTGGGAGCTGGCCAGCATTCTCAATTGCCGCAATCTTCTGCATATCCTTGGTTTCGATGAGGACGAAGAGGAGGTTAACCTGCAGCAGCTGACCAAGTCGCTGGAGGAGGAGCTGCGCGGCCTCGATGACGATCAGGAGCAGTCGAATATGCTGAGAGCCTTGGCCGCCCTGCAGGCCACCGAGTTGGGCAACTATCGCCACGCCTTTCGCCAGCAGCACGAGGAGAATGTGAAGCTGCGGGCCGACAATAAGGCGGCCAACCAAAGGGTGGCCCTGCTGGCCGTTGAGGTGGATGAGCGGCATGCCTCGCTGGAGGATAACTCCAAGCAGCAGGTGCAGCAGCTGGAGCAGCGGCACGCCAGCATGGTGAGGGAAATGACCCAGCGGATGAGCAATGATCGTGACCACTGGACCAGCATGACGGCCAAGCTGGAGGCGCAGATCAAAACACTCGAACAGGAGGAGATTCGCCTCAAAACGGAACTCGAATTGGTGCGCACCGAGAACACGGAGCTGGAGGCGGAGCAGCAGAAGGCACATGTCCAGCTTACGGAGCTGCTTGAACAGAATATCAAACTCAATCAGGAGTTGGCCAGCAGCGGCGGCGATGGTCTCAGCATCAGCACTCCCCAGCACAGTCCCTTGAGCCCGCGAAGGCGAGACAGCGAGGAGAAGGAGGAGGAACTGCTGCTGCTCATGGAGAAGCTGGCCGCCCTCCAAATGGAGAATGCCCAGCTGCGCGACAAGACTGATGAGCTGACCATTGAAATCGAGAGCTTGAATGTGGAACTGATCCGCTCAAAGTCCAAGGGCAAGAAGCAGCAGGAGAGGCAGGAAGACCAGGAGGCGGCTGCCACGACGGCCATCAAGCGGCGTGGCGACTCACCCAGCAAAACGCATCTCACGGAGGAGAGTCCGCGCCTGGGGAAGCAGCGAAAGTGCACCGAGGGGGGCGAGCAGAGCGATGCCAGCAACAGTGGCGATTGGTTGGCACTCAATTCGGAGCTGCAGCGAAGTCAAAGTCAGGATGAGGAGCTCACAAGCCTGCGGCAAAGGGTGGCTGATCTCGAAAAGGAACTCAAAGCCGCCACCAAGGAAGGTAGATCCCTCACTCCGGAAGGTCGCTCCAAGGAACTGGAGGCGAGTCTCGAGCAAATGCAGCGCGCCTACGAGGATTGCGAGGACTACTGGCAATCGAAGCTCGGCGAGGAGCGGCAGATGTTCGAGAAGGAGCGCCAGATCTACGAGGATGAGCAGCAGGAGAGCGACAAGAAGTTCACCGAGCTGATGGAAAAGGTCCGCGAGTACGAGGAGCAGTTCAGCAAGGACGGCCGCCTCTCGCCCATCGACGAGCGCGATATGCTGGAGCAGCAGTACGTGGAACTCGAAGCGGAAGCCGCCCAACTGCGCACTAGCTCCATGCAAATGCTCGAGGAGAAGTCGCAGGAGATTGTAAGCCTGCAGTCGGAGATCGAGGATCTGCGTCAGCGACTCGGTGAGAGCGTGGAGATCCTTACCGGCGCCAGCGAACTCACACCGGAATCGGTGGCCCAAATGAGTGCCGCCGAGGCGGGCAAGAGTCCGGCCAGTTCACCCATCAGCTACCTTTGGCTGCAGAGCACCATCCAGGAGCCGGTGAAGTCCTTTGCCGGCGCCGGAGACGAAGCCGCTGCCAGTGCCATCGAACTGCTGAGTGCCGGCGGTGGCGGCGGCTCACCAACGCACAAGGCGACTAGCCGGTGAGTATGCCATAAAAAGACTCTCTCTGTGTTTGCTTGTCCTTGGTGTGTGTGTGTGCCTGCATCCTCATGTGTCCTCAGTCCCCCGCACTAATTCACTGTCTTTTGTATATATTTATGTTCTTGTTTTGTCCCCCAAATTAATCCCTAAATCATGTCTACAAGCTAAGCTCATTTAGTTCTTAAGTTTATGTTTATGTGTACGTGTTTAATAAATATAATTTTATTTAAGAAAAAACTTAGTTGATTAAGGAAAATAAAAAAAGAATGAGAATACAAATATGAAGAGAACTGAAAGCTTAGCTAAGAGGAGTAATTTACCTTAGAATACCAACTCATAAAGCATAAGTTGCTTCAGACATTGCTCTTAAAATTCCCAAGTACGCATTCAGCGGGGAATTGTTGGTGTTGAATTGGATATATTTTCAATATATATACCTATATAGGTACTGATGGGTTTGTTTCCTAGGCTGAAAACACAAGTAATGAAATATTGATTAATAATCAAACCCTTGATTTATTTAAATAAAATCATATTCATTTATATTTCTGCTAAAATTAGGAAAAATATATATTTTTTGATATTTAAATAGGGTTTCCTCTGAGTTTTCGGTTAATTTCTGGTCTTGGTAACTTATGGTTTAATCTTGATTGATAAAAACATTGTTTTAATGTAATTTTACAAAAATGTCGATATTTTCGATATTCATAGATAGATTTATCGATTATTAACATCGAGTTTTAGACCTTTTTTTACTGGTGGGTTTCCTAGGCTGAAAACTGAAGTATTTATATTAATCAAACCCTTGATTTATTTAAATAAAATCATATTCATTTATATTTCTGCTAAAATTAGGATAAATAAATATTTTTGGTTGTTTTGTTAGGCTTTCCTCTGTTTTCTAATATTTTTTGGTTAATTTCTGGTCTTGGGGTTTAATCTTGATTAAAAAAGAAACATTTTGTTTATGTAAATTTAAAAAAAGGTCGATACTTTCGATATTCTTTCATGTACGACACAGATTTATCGATTATTAACATCGATTTTTAGAGCTCTTTTTAATATGGGTACAAATCCTACCCTAAAACTAGAGTAATTAAAATAATAAACTATTTTAAAGACTTAAATAAGCATATTTTTAATAAACTCTTCACATAAAACAGCTTCCTCTAATCCCTGGTTATCCCTGGTTATAATTAAAACAGCAACAACCTCACCACCTCGGAGACATCCATCTTTAGTACCACACCCTTCGATAGCAGCTCTCACTCCGGTAATCCGTCGCCCACAAATAGTGATGCCACAAATGCTTCTTCAGCCGCGCCCTCCGGTCCGGCGCCCATCAGCAAACCCAAGCGACGGGCCCAGAGTCCGCAACAGGTGCAGTCTGAGGGAGAGATAGCCGACTGTGAGACCTCGTCGACGGCTTCCAACAAGAGCTTCGATACGCAGAGTCAGGTGTCCATTAGCAAAACGTCTTGCCTTAGCCACGAGAAGTGCACCAGTCCCAATGCCCTCAAGGAGGAGCTGAAGCGCCTCAAGTTCTTCGAGTTGTCCCTGAAAGAGCAGATCAAGGATTTGAGCCTGCAACGTGACGGTTTGGTCATGGAACTGCAACAGTTGCAGGAGGCGCGACCTGTGCTCGAGAAGGCCTATGCGGTGAGATTTGTGAAATATCAAATATCGAATATCAAATCTTATTTTATTTATGCGTTTTTATGTTTTTAGCGAACAACGCATCCAACACTTCAGCAGCGACTGAACCAATTGGATCTGCGGAATCGCCATTTGCAGAATGTCATCAAGCATCAGCAGGAATACACCGAGTCCCTGATGCAGCGTGAGTATCTCTAAATTAAATATTAAACTTGAATTTAAAATTGAACTCTAATTTATTATAATTATTTGTAACCAGAATCCTGGAGGCAGCATCAAGTGGAGCTCAACGAACTGCATGGCCGCATCGAGACACAGGGCGTTATGCTGGCCGACCAGACGCAGCGTTTGCAGAATGCCGACATACTTGTCAAAGATCTGTATGTGGAGAACTCTCATCTGACTGCCACTGTGCAGCGGCTGGAGCAGCAGCGGGCCAGGGTCAACCTCATACACCAGCAGCAGCAGCAGCAACAGCAGCAGCACAGGCTCGTGGGAGCCGCCACCTTGGGCGGAATGCCCGGCATGCCTTAGTAAAAAAACTATAAAGTTTAAAGAACTAGAAAAAAGACAACAAAACCTGAGGAGGAAGGGTGCTCAGCATCGTCGGCAGACATCGATATCGTTATGAATGTTAGGCACACACTCGCTAGAATTAGTTTCGTATTCGTACGTGGCGTTTTTTTGTGAATATATGTGAAATCCATGTTGTGTGAGAGCACCAAGCAGGAAAGCAGGAAAAAATATCAAAGTTTTTGATATTTCGATTTATCTGCCTTAAACATCGATGTTTTCAAAGCTCCAACCGAGAGACACCGCATCAACAACAATAACTAAAGTGACTTTGGACCCTTAACGTTAACTCTAATCTAAACCTAAACCTTAAACGTTAAACTTAAAATGAAACTTGAACCTAAACTCACCCACGCGCAAAGAGGAACAATCCACACAATCGGCTAACTAAACTGATCTGAGAACTATTTACACGATAGAAACTGCAATGTTGACCTTACCTTACTACATTAATTGACTACCGAGAAAATAGTTAACGTATATATTTAATTATATTAGATGAAGCAGTATTTTAAATTTGTTATGCGTCTGAGTGTAGGCGGTGCGCGCGTTTATCAATGTTTATATATCACGTGCCCATAACCAAATGCATCGGAATTGTTGTTAATATTATTATTGGTAGAAACCGCAGAGAATCCAAGCGAAATTAAGGGGAATGATCTATTATATATGATATTGATGATATATAATATATACTATATATTATTATGTAACGACAAAAGACCTGTAAAAAAACACACACACGTATCTATATATTTAAATTTTGCGATTTAAGTTAGCCAATACTCTCCCTAAACGCTTTTGTTAAACCCTTTTCCTCCGCCCAAAAAACTAACACTCGATTCTAAAAAAAACAAATAATGTACAACAACCTCGATTTAGTTATATAGCCACTCGATCCCTCACACTCGCTGTGTGTTGGGACTTTCAGTGCTTAACCAATCTTCGATCAAAATAGTTTACTTTTTAAAAGTATCAAGAGAAAATATTTAACAAAAAAATATAAAACCAAATATACAATTAAAAAAAAAACTACCAAAATATAATGCATTTTTTCTGTTATTTTTTAATAAAGGGGGTTTTTACCATTATTTGATAACAATTTCTGAACAAAAATAATTTTGCTCCTTTGAAGTTTAATTTTAACATTTTTAAAATGCTTTGTATTTTTTTATATTTAAATTTTAAATTTATTTAAATTTAATGTTGATTTTTTTAATTTTAATAAAGAGTTTTTAACATTTTTTGATACAAATTTCGGAACAAAAATAATTTTGCTCCTTTTAAGTTCAATTTTAACATTTTTAAAATGCTTTGTATTTTTTATATTTAAAAAAATAATTTATTATTATATTTCATACCAATTTTAATTAATTAGTTTCATTTTTATAACAAAAGTAAGATTAATGTAAAATAAAGTTTTTATACAAATTCACTTTTTAATTTAATTACTGTCTTCTAACCAAGCGAAATTTGAATTAATTTTGTCCAAAAACTCAACCATAAAAAGGTTCAAACTTATCTAAACCTTTAATATTTTAATTTTAAAATATAGAAATATTTTGAAAACTAATTTTTAATATTTCTTATCGACTGTTAATTCCCGATAAAGCCTTTGTAATGTTAACAAATCAATCGATGTTACCATATATCGATAGCTCTTGGCACGCGCTGTTGTTGTTTATTTGTGCTGTTAACGCGAATTGGAATAAAAATGTTTTGTTTTTTGTTAGTTTTCGGTGTAAATGTGATTTTTGTGACTTTAACAAATGGTGAGTCTGTGCTTCAATCTAAGGACATTAAAGGAAATAAACTGAAAGAATGAAAAACCGTCAAGGCGAGGTGTTTTTCACGCTTCCTTGGCCAGTGCGCGCGAGTGTGTGTGTGTTTGGTGCACTTCGCGGTGCATGTGTGTATGGTTGTGTGTGTATATGCGGTTTGTTTTGTTATTCGATGCGCAAAATGGTCATAATTTAATTAAATTAACCATTTGTTGGCTAACGCAAATGCTGTAACGAAGGCCTATGCCGCCCTTATGGAAACAATCAGTGAAAAATCATTAATTTGCGTTTCACAAGTCCAGGAATTTCTCTGGGCCAAAATGGCTAAGGACGCCTTCCTGTTTGTGTGAATGTTTATACATATACACAATTTAAGCATAAACCGGAAAGTTTATTTTATATGTTTGTTTAAACAATATTAATCCACCTGTGTCTGCTTTGTTTATAATTTTGTTTTGTTTTGTTTAAACTTCTATTGAAGTCGGTAAACATTTTCGTTCTAATTGTGTTTTGCCCACAGCAACAGGCAGGTTTTTGTAGTAAATTGCTAATTGGAAATATATATGCATCCAGTTCCAATTGGACTGCTATAAATATTGATTTGAAAGAAAAGATATTTCTCGATGTGCACTTGCATTGGGTTCTATAAATAATTATTGATAATTACATTGTTTACGGCAGAAACTGGTTCGATAACAGCTCTGTTAAAAGCGCAATGTTAAAGCGTAAATTTAACACAGGCTGCTCAGCGTTTTTTTGATTAAATTGTAGGTTTATTTATTATTAACGGAAAAGCAAACAATTAAAGCTTAAAGGAAAGTTTTTTGTGTTTATTAAACAAATGAGAATATAAAAATTCCAATGTTTCATTTAACATACACGACATATGCAGTTTTTAGTGCATACTTTTAGGCTGGTTTATTTATAACATCAGCGAAGTATAAGAAAAAATAGTTGAACTTTTATTAAAAATATTATTAATAAGGTATAATTTTTAAAATTGCTGCAACTAAATATTGTATTTTATTATGAGCCCAAAAAGTATTAAAAAAAGCAAGAGTTAAAAAAATTATGTGTATCACTTTATTTGTTTATTTGAATATACTTTCCTGAAAATCTGATATTTTTGGTATGTTTGTTAAATTTTCCTTTTTTATTTTGATTTATTTATTCCTTTGTCCATTCCTTTCCCTTCTCAACAACTTAACCTTGACACTCTGATGTGTACGCAGCACTATTCCAACATGGAAGATCAGGTCCTCTAGCCTAGTGATCGGTAGAATCTTAAAGCTCCTAATAACAGCTGCCAGCAGCACCTTCATCTCCAGAATGGCAAACTTCTGTCCAATGAAATTTCTTTGACCTGCACTGAAGGGCACAAAGGCAAAGGGATGGCGATTCACTGTGTTCTCCGGCAGAAACCTCTCCGGTTGGAATTCATTTGGCTTTGGGAAATGGCGAGGGTCCCTCATGATGTCGTAGATTTGCAAGTTGATCTGGGTATCCTTGGGCATGATCAGACCATTGACCACACACTCCTCCATGCATTTGCGCCCTATAAGCGGTACCGAGGGATACATCCTCAGCGATTCCTTGATCACACACTCCAAATAGACGAGTTCGTTGAACTGGAATAAACTGATCTCATCGCTATCCTCGGGAAGATTCTCCAGTTCCTCGTAGCAGCGCTGTTGAACGTCCTGGTGTAGGGCCAACAGAAGGATAGTAAAGATGAGACATGTGGAGGTGGTGTCGTAACCCTCAAACATGAAGGTGTTGACCTCATCGCAGATACCCTGATGATCAATCTGACCCTCTGCCTCAGCGGCCAACAAGGTGTCCAGCATGGCGTATCGTTGCTTCTTGCCCAGGACATCGTCATTCACTTGAGCGATCTGCTTGCTCCTGAAAAGTCTTCTCTTTTTCTCTATAATGCGACTGGAGAAGTCATGGGCTATCTTCAGGTTATCCACATGCTTCCTATAGTCCCCAAAGATGTAGAAGTAAATGAGGTTGTAGAGAAGGGGATTGCATATGCGCTGCTGCACGACTTCTTCGATGGCGTGGATGGATTCGCGATATCGGAAGCCATCGGCCATGTCATCCAATTTTACACCCAAGGCGGTTTCTGTAAAGGGGATTATCGGTTAATAAAGTGTATTTAAACTACTAGAAAACCCTTTACTAAACGATCTAAAATGGTTTTAATTATTATTTAAAGAGTTAATTAGTTTTATATAAAACTATAAACTATATAAAACTATATATTGTATAAACAAAAACCCTGGCAAGTCATGCTGATTTCGTAGGTTTTATATAGGTTAATAGGATTTGAGATAAGAACATTATATTTTGTATAAACAAAAACTCTGGCAAGTCATGCTTATTCTGTAGGTTTAATATACATTTAAAAGCTTGCAATTATATATAATTTATGTCACTTTGTGTATTTATTTATAGACAACTTACCGCAAACATTATTTAGTGTAAACTGTGGAATAACCTGCTTCAGCTCCAGTTCTTTATCCACACTTTGGTTTAGAACCTTTACAAGCTTGTGGCACTCCTCTCTGTGGGTATTAAATGCTAATACATTTAAATGTAAAGTCTTTAAATATTGAAACTCACTTGAATATGGTCAGAAAAGACTGCAAAACATTGAAATGGAAGGCAGGAGTTAGAGTCTTGCGCCTGGCGTGCCATTTTTTATCTATATTTTCAATAAATATATTTAAATATATAGAGACTAGTAAATCCCAAGCTTTACCTGTGCTAATTAATAATCCTTCACCCAAAAACGGCATCAGCAGGTCATAGATCACATTCTTGGTGATTAGCTTGGGACTTTGGAATATCTCCTCAGCTTCCTCGGCACGGACAACATTGTACATGGGCGCATGGAAGAAATACCACAGATAATTCCTACCCTCAGCCTGAGCAGCTGCATTCCGCATAAATTTGAACACGGTGGCTAGGAAGATATCTCTTGAAAAACCGAAATATATTTAAAATAAAATATATTTCATACTACTCACCAGGCGTTAAGCTCAACAGGTCAAAGTTGTTGCCAAATGGGGTTTTTGTTGGCGTTACGAAAATCTTGCTCTCCAGCGGACTGCCATCTACTGTTTGGAATCTTTTACACAGACTCAAGATAAAGTAATGCTTGTCTACAGTTTTCCATAATTTGTAAAAGAGAAAAACCCCTAGAGGAACACACAGTAAAATCTCCAAAATCATTTCGGTTTGCAGTTCCAGTTCAGAGTCTGAATTCCTCGCACCTCAAGCTCTGATCTAGTAATGAACGTTGCTGATTAAAATCTCTACGTTGGAAGCTCATCAGTATTATTGTATTATATATTATTTAGCTTAGTATAAAACATGTTTACAGACAGGTCATGCGATTAAAATGATTTAATTACACTGTCAAAATTTAAATACTCGGGTGGGATGTTTATAATATAACTGAGACATTTGCAGTTGCTTTTTAATGAAACCCATTCATAAATAGTAATTCAACCCGGCTAGAGTTCACTTAAATACTTTGAGGGTAAAAAGTAGTCTGCCCTTTTGCCCAGTTTAAAAATTTGTAATTCTGTTACAGTCATCATTAAACTGTGTTTATTTTTTATAACATCAAAATAGTATCTACACATAAAAGCTTTATTCAAGCTATAACTTTATTTTATTGGTTTATATACATATTTCCTTTCTTTGGCAACCATTTCATCTTAACCTAGTTTAAATATCACTCCTTCGATCTCTGCACCAACTTTACCTTAATATTTTCCTGGGTTCTTAGTACAATGCCATTCTCAAAAGTTAAATCTTCGATTTGTGTTGATGGCAGCAACTTGAAATTCTTTAAAACAGCTGCCAGCAGCACTTTCATCTCCAGGATGGCAAACTTCTGTCCAATGCAATTCCTTTGACCTGCACTGAAGGGCACAAAGGCAAAGGGATGGCGATTCACTGTGTTTTCGGGCAGAAAACGCTCAGGCTTAAATTCATTTGGTTTTGGGAAATGACGAGGATCCCTCATCACGTCATAGATGTGAATGCTTATCTGGGTATCCTTGGGCATCACCAAGCCATTCACAACACACTCTTCCACGCACTGGCGTCCAATGAACGGAACCGAGGGGTACATCCTCAGCGATTCCTTGATCACACACTCCAGATAGACGAGTTCGTTGAACTGAAACACACTGATCTCATCGCTATCCTCGGGAAGATTCTCCAGTTCCTCGTAGCAGCGCTGTTGGACATCCTCGTGCAGGGCCAGCAGGAGCAGTGTAAAGATGAGACACGTGGAGGTGGTGTCGTAACCCTCAAACATGAAGGTGTTGACCTCATCGCAGATACCCTGATGATCGATCTGACCCTCTGCCTCAGCGGCCAGCAAGGTGTCCAGCATGGCGTACCGTTGCTTCTTGCCAAACTCATCCACTTCGCCGCGTTGCTTTTGCTTGAACTGCTCTCGCTTCTTCTGGATAATTTTGCTGGAGAAGTCGTGGACTATCCGGAGCATTTGCTCATGCTTTCTATAATCGCCGTAGAGGAAGAAGTACCAGTTGTAGTACATAAGGGGATTGCAAACTCGCTGAATGAGGACCTCTTCCAGAGAATGAATGGCTTTTCTGTACTCATTGCCCTCGGACATGTCATCTAGCTTGACGCCAAGAGCGGTTTCTGTGGGGATAGGGAATATATGTATTTTGTGGGTTATTATTATGAAAAGAAAATGAGTAAATTTTTCTCACCGCATATATTGTTTAGAGTAAACTGAGGAATGACTTTATTGAGATCCAGCTCGCCATCCACTGTTTGGTCCAGCATTTTGATTAACTTGTTGCACTCTTCCCTAAAGAACAGCTTTAAACCTTTATAATTATAGAATATTTAGTCAAAACTCACTTGAAAATAGCCAAAAAAGATTGTAGAACATTAAAATGAAATGCTGGGGTCAAAGCCTTTCTTCTGGAGTGCCACTTTTGGTCTAAAAATAAGGAAAACAAAAGTAAATATAGAAAAAACACTTGGTTTAATATATATATTAAGTTGACTCACCAGTGCTAATCAGCAGGCCGTCACCCAAAAACGGTCTTATCAGGTCGTAGACCACATTCTTTGTTATCAGCTTTGTGCTCTGGAATATCTCCTCAGCCTCCTCGGCGCGAACCACATTGTACATGGGTGCGAAGAGGAAGTACCACAGATAGTTCTCACCCTTGGCCTTGGCCGTGGACTCGCGCACAAAGTTAAAGACACTGGCTATGAAAATATTGAAAATTTTTATTAAATTCTATATAAATCATTACAAGTTAATCTATAAATACAAAGAGTACATCCCTACTTACCCGGCGTAAAATTGAGAATATCCAAATTGTTGCCAAATCTTGTTTTTCCTGGCATTACCACCACTTTGCTCTCCAAGGGACTGCCATCCTCCGTACGCACTCGATGTGTCAATGAAAGTATAAAGTATTTTTCATTAATTGTCTTTAGCAGCAACCAAAGGGCCACCAGTAGAAATGGAGTCCCCAGCAAGGCAATCCACATTTTTGCCTGAATTTTTGTGTAATTTATTCCTCTTCCGGATGAACCGTTCTAGAGCGGATTTCACAGCCCACTGAACTGAGTTGGGAGAAGCTAGCGGATCATGTCGCCAAACCGATAATCACAATCAGCATTTGTATATAGTATCACTTACGGTTCCAAACAAATACCCTCTGGGGAAGCAGCAGCAGCTTTTCGTTATCAGCTAGCTTTACGGCTGACTTAATTCTAATTGCGATACAATTCAATGTTTTGAATGTTTGTTCTGGGCAATAAATTGTTTAGTCATCTATATGTGATATCATTTAAGGTGCTTTACCCTTGTAGATTATCTGGCCAGGGGTATAAAATAGTTGCGGTATTCGATTCTAATCTGAATTGAGCTTTCTTACATGTACTTTACACGCGATTGTGAGCGGGTTAAAGGTGAATTAGACACGCTTGTATATTATCAAAAAATTAGTAAATATACTTGCAGCTTATTCTTTATTTAAATATTAAAATTTAATGAAAATTAAGGGGGAAAGCGTTCAAGGGAAATGTAAGTTCTTTAAACTAATCATTTAATATTCATATTTGTTTCATAACCAAGAATAGTAATAATGACTAGTTCAACCTCAAATGAAGCGAATGTCCTTAAATTCCTTCCTGTGAATTTTAAGTGCAATGCTCGCAATGTGCTTAATGCGAATTTAATGATCAAATTAGGCCTCAAATCAGCTTGAAGTTAATCTAAATCTCTTAAAGAGTGCAATTTAAAATACTATCTAATAAACCTGTAAAAACCAATGGTTAAACCATCAGCCAGCTGCCTGGGACATATCAAAGGATATAATAATAATAATAATTAATTGGAGGCACTTAGCAAATATCGAAATCTCAAGAGAGGCATTTGAAATACTCGAAGCCTTACTTACTATCATTTAATTTCCCCACATGACCATTTCAGATTAACAATAACAATTTCTTGGCGTACACAGATTTCCTCCCAGGCCAACGGTTGCGGCATATTTTCCCATCGTTCCAACTATGGAACTGGCTACGGGGAAATACAGAAAAAAAAAAAACAGAAGGAAACTCGCAATGTCGCATCAAAATGCCGCATTGATTAAAGTTTGATTAGCTGTGTGCAGCTTGGCCAAGATCGCATTTGGGCTTGAAGAATTAATTTGAGCCAAGTTTGCAGAAATGGCAATGCCAAGCAGCAAAAGCAGCAGCAGCAGTTAGCAGTTGCAGTTGCAATAGAAGTAAATGTGGAAAAAAAAATTAAATCGCTGTAATTACATTTTCTGTGGAAAGGACCAGACGAGAGCCGGAGAGAGAACGCGCAGACATGTGGCCCGACCAGTGCGTGGACGTGGATGTCGCCGGCAATGACAAAAATAGTCAATGCAGCAGCAACAGTTGCAGCAACATTCACAGCAGCAGCAGCAGCAATCACACAACCTGCATTTGGGCATGAAAAGTGCTGTGCCGGCAATTGGAAAAACTTGCCCTGGAAAGCATGGCCAGGCATGGCCTCCCTCTCTCCTCTCTCTGACTCTGTCTCTGTTTCTTGTTGTTATGAACAAATGTTATTGCAGCGGCAACATGCTGCATGTGGCAGCCACAGCACACACACAACACTCATTAAGATGCAAAAGACGTCGCTTGCCGCTTTTTAGAATTACTAATTGAATCGACGCGATCAGTGGCAATTGCAGCGGCATTGGCCGCAGGCATCAACGGCTTTAAGCCAACAACAATTGCTATGGCTGCGGTGGCGGCTCAAATGTTTGTTGTTTCAACTGTGGATCTTGTTGTGGCTGCTGCTGCTGCTGCTGATGCTGCTGCTACTGTTACAGCTTCCGCTGCGGCGTGAATATACAAACATACTGCCTCGTATTTATTTATTTATGTACGTGCTTCTCGACGCGGTTTTTGCGATTCTTTTAGGGCTCCTCCTGGTTTTCCTGAATCTGAATCCAAGGCAGAGTAGAGCTCCATCCGCAATCCTCAGCGCGGGGAATTGCTAAGATAACACAGATGATTTACTTGGGAACGCAGGTCCCCAAGGCATCGTCACTAGAGTTACTATACCTACAAGGCTTGGGTTATTCCATTAAATTTAGGGAGGAAAACGGAAAGGAGATTATAGGACTTGGGTTGATTTTTGCCTTGAATCATAAAGCCGATTTTTTTCATACGATTGTAAATTAATTAAGAAAACATGTGGTTTGATGATTTATTCATTTATTTTCTTATAAACAAATTTTATTTGAGAAAAATAAAAATGTTGTGTTCAATTTAATCTTTAAATACGTTATATTTACCTCTATAGAAACAGATTTCTGTGATTTCTTAGCGAAAATAATAGGATTGTCAAGGTTCCCTAGCTTAAATGATTTCTTGCACAATTAATTTGTAAAATGTGTAATATTGTTCTCTTTTCAAAAATGGTTTTATTACCCCGCATAAATCGAAAAGCCAGGATTTTCCAATTTTCTAATAGGTTATCGCCATATTCAACAAAATGATTTCTTTAACAATTCTTAATTAAAATAAATTTAATCTTCCAAATTTAATTAGATCTTACAATTTATCTTAAGTTTATCAACCTCTACCGGTTTTCCCCTTTCAAAAACAAAATCCACTTTCCTGTTGCATTCCTTGCAAAGTTAAACACAAATTTTCCATCATTTTCCTTCATTTTCCTGCATTTTTGTGCAGAAATATTTATGTTTTTAGTGGCCTGACCTTACCTGTTGCATTTCTGGCTAAGCACAAAGTCATGTAGCAACATGTTGCTCGGTTGCAGCAACATTATGTGTGTGGTGTGGCAACATGATTTTTCAATTATTGCATCGCCATGTAAAATTTGTTGTAAGAGCTTGCATATTTGCCTTAACACCTCGTCCTCCGAGTGGATATTTCTTTTATATTTTTTTTTTGTAATTTTTTGTTAAAACATTGCTGTGGTTTTTGCCGTGTGTCGCTGACAGGCAATGGTGGCGGCAACAAGAACCGGCGACGCTTGTTAGCCATGTTGCCCGGCTCGGCTGACACTTGTTGCACGGCATTCTGCCTCAGCAACCTTTTGCGGTCGCAAAGATCTTCGGTTTTTGTTGCTTTTGCTGTCCGTGTGTTGCATGTTGGTGTCGTTGCTGTGCTTCTTTTGGTGTCGCTTCTGTGTCGTTGGCGTGTGTCTCTCGCTCCACTAAACTTTTAATTAAAATTTCGTCGTATCACACTGCTGCGGTGCTGCTCTGCTTCCTTTTGTGGCTTGTTAATGTCACCCCAAGGGAGCAGTTTACTTACCATTGATTTTTATGCAAATTTGCCAGAGAGACGTCGCCAAAAACTTGTGAGGCTTCCACGGGAGTGCGGAGGTCTCTCGCTTTGGGATCGTTTTTGGTTCGCTGCGGATCGGGTTCCCATGCCGAGAGCCGCGTTTGTCATTAAGTTGTCATGACCATAATCATTTTTCTAGATTGCCAGTGGCCAACTTTGGCATCTTCTCTTAATATAGTATTGGCCTGTAAAAAGCCATTCGTCAATAAGGCAATTGGCATTTTCCATTTGAAGACAGATTGCTTTGATATCTACAAGTAAATTGATTATAAAATGTTTAATTAAATGAACAAATATTTCTCGAAAGTATAGGATTAAATAATGCCTTAGAAGGTTATATGTTTAGTTTCACAAAAGTGTCATAAAGGAAGCAATTTATTGTCCAACTTTATGTTACCAAATATATACAGTTTTTAATTATTTGTTTGAATAGTTTTGTTTATTAATTATGGCTGACTTCCGTCACCTGATTATGATTTGCTTAATTATACAATATTTTTTGGTCTTAATTGGGTCGAGTGAGTAAAAAAGAGCGTTCATGGAAAAAATCCAGTTTAAAGCGCATTCCAAAGCCATACAAAACATCCTTTAAACCTCACTATTTTACCATTATTTTCCATGCAACAAGCAAAACATCAATTATTAAGAAAATTAAACTAGGCTCAGCTCTTGTTAATTTTTTTTATGGCGTGGGACAGTTACATGATATATATATTTATATATGGACTCCCGTTTTGGATGTTGCCTGGTTCCGGTGTGGCAATTGGCCAAGATTTATTGACATAATGAAGACTAATTCGCGCGTCTGTGGCCGAGCATTTTGACAATTATTTATGTTGTATTAAGTTGTTTGGCGGCAGCGCGTGTAACGATGTAATTAATTGCCATGGATTAGACACTGCCAATGGCTCGTTGCATAGAGGAGAGAGACTAAGTCACGCAGATTGCCTTCGCAGATGCGGAGGCACAAACCGGGGCACCTCGGGCCAAGATTCAGTTTCAGCTCAAGTCGTGGTCGCAGCTTACCGAGTTACCAGGAAAGCCGCTTAGGCCCATAAACAACCAGGTTTATGTGCAGCCATCTGTGACGATTCGTATTGGAATTGGAAGAGGCACTTCAATTGGTCATTCGGTTTTTTGATGCGATTTTAAAGCGATTTAAATATGAATATGATGAAAATTTGACTGTGATCAATTCATACTCTGCAAGAGTGTACATTATAGGGTGCTATATATCTTGTGGCAGGTTTGGGGACATTCAAATAATATTTATAATTTCTGCCAGCAACAATGACCCCTTGGCGCCTAAACCTTAACTTATCAAGCAAAATCTATAATTAATTTACAACTTACCTGTAAAATTACTGATAAGTTCGTTCTTTTATGAACACTGCTATCAGCTACCTATAAATTCCCTCTTTTATTCATATCCAAAAATAGTTCTAATTGATAAAGAATTTATTCTCAAAGAAGAACTCCTGCTTTTACATTGAACTAAAATCTAAAACTAAACCCCTAAAAAACTTCTCCAACATTCGCATAAATCTTTCTCCGCCTTGAATTCAGACTATATTTATTTTATGTGCCACCGTCGCACCACTTTACGTAGTACTTCGAATTTAGATTTAATTAAATTTTAGCTGCCTGAACTAATTAAAAAACAAATTTCAGTTTTTACAACCGCTTCGAATGGCTCTCGACTCTCGTGCTCATAAAGTGTACACAGACTTCGGTTGGGATTCATTCGTCAAATTGAAATTTGCTTTCACGGGGGACGGAGGTTTAATTTTTATTTTTTTCGGCTATATATTCCATTTGGATTTTTTTATAGAGCAGCTACCATTATGATGTTTATGGGTCTAAGCTCATCAAAGTTTAAGCAGGCACTTTATAGGCAACTTGTATATTGTTTTCCACCTATTGTTTGTCCGCATTTTAGATGCATAGACAATGCCGAGTGTTGACAGCCGGGGAGAGTCTTCTTTAACCCATTATTTAGAAATGTGAACACACTATTTTCAGTTCATATTTTCATAAATGTGGAGCCATTTAAATAAATATGGAGGATAAATGAGATCAACTTAAAATAACAGGTTACCAGGTTTTTTAAATTATTCGATAATATTCGATATTTTTCCAATGTTCATCATACTTAAACAAATTATTTTAGAACGATAATGCATCGATATTTGATGTACCAGTCGATCAATCGATATTCTGTTTTGTATATCGAAAAATGGGACACATCAATTAAATACAATTTTTCTTATATTTGTTATTTTGAAAGTATATTTTGGATATTATTTTTTTACTTTTTAAATATCAAACTACTATATTTTCGATAAGATATCGATATCCTTACGATATATAAACATACATCCCTAATAAGGCAACCACAAAATACGCTTACAAATGCTGTTACGTGATTAATGGTAAGCTTGATCTTAACCTAGGCCACTAAAGGGTTAAAGTGGGCGGTCGGGAGGTGCTTAGAGTCTAGTTAATTTGCTTTAACAAGGAAACCGCACGCAGATCGTAAAGCCGAGAGCCGCCAGCGGCTTCAAACGCATTTTGCCGCGCCAAAAACGCGCGCGACTCGCGTTCGCTAATTGAGTGCGACAGAGGCGGGACGACGATGGTGTTGCGTCGGCCCTTTTGGCCCGATCCTTGAGACTGCAAAAACAAAAAAAAATAAAAATAAATAAAATTTATTACGCCACCAAAACACATGAAGGACAATGATGCCGCTGCTCCACCGCCTCCTTATTTATTGCTTCCACGAATCGCGCGCGTTCTTTCCGAGAAATGTCTGCGGCTCAGGCGATCCCCAACCCGAAGGTGGTGGTGGTGGCTATCTGTCTGGGCCCGCTGTGGTCGCGCGGCTTAACAACTCGACACTTTTCTTCACACCTTGGGATAGTTGGCCAAGAATTTACTTGGCCATATTAAGCTTAATGGCCGCCCGTTGCGATCGGGCCCAAGTTCTCGAAGACTGACCGGTGGCAGTTTCACTGCCTCGTTTCAGCGGCAATGCGGTTATTAAATGCAAAAATTAAGATAAGCCCTCGAAAGCAGGTTTGAAAAGGGCTCTTATTCGGGTCTTACAGAGAAGAAAACAATAGGAAAGCAAGGCTAAGAATAAAAAATATTTTTTGAACAGTTTTTAAAGTGCTTTTTTCGTATAGAAAAGGATTGAAAATGTTTGAAGAAAATGTATTTACTACAACACCTTCTTCAATAATTTTATATTAATTTTCTTCTTATTATTCCTTGAATTTCTTTTCTCTGTAAAGTCTTGACCATGTTTTTCAAGCTTCTCGTGAGGCAATGTCACGGCTAATTAGCGGTAGAGAAACAGCGGGACTACCTCTTAGCTTTGCTTTGGTAACTGAATTTGGCTCACATTTTCCGCCAGTTGAAACACGTGTACATAAATCGCTATTTTTATGCCATCGAATTGATGCTCCTCCTTTGGGGCAGCTGTGACTGTAACTGTGGCCATAGAGTGAGCTTTTTTATAAGACCCACGATCGTAAAAATACAAAATTTATATGCACTTAATTACGGTCTCCTTTGGGTTCGGTGACCAAGTAAAAGGCCAGCCAACAAACAAACTCAATAACATTGTCCCTGCTTATGATGCACTGAATCAACTTGGAATTGCCACAAGGAGGGAGGGTCAGAATGTGGCAGAGTATTATTTATTTAAGTTAATACAGAGCGACTTAATGCTAGCTATTGTTATGGAAATCAAATAAATAAAGTTGCAAAAGTTATACACTTTTCTTTATATTTTTTTTAGAGACTTAAATATATTTTTTGATATTTTTCTCGCCACCATATAAGCTACCATATTTATAGAATTAACTAGGTTCCCTTTAGCTTGATTTTTGCATTCGTCAGGCTCTATTTTAGCGACTCTGTTGCAGTGCTATGAATGCTGTTGGATGCCTGCCAGAGTGCGTTATGCATTGGACTAATTAAAAAGTAGCCACCACAATTTAATTAGAAGAGTCTGCTCTGGGTTTGGCCCCCGAGACTCTGGACTCTGGCTGGGGGTATGGGGTTAATTACGCGTCCCGCTGGCGACACCTCATCAGTACGAACGAACTGGAAACTCTTCTTCGACTCTTCGGTCGTCTGCCAGATATGACTTTAATTTCATTTAATTGGCAAATAGGCTGCCAGCTGGGAACGCTCATTATGGCCTTTAATAAGCTGCAGGGCAGACGTTGGAATGCTGATCCCAGCCATTCGGATTCCATTAGCTAAAGCTTATTTCCTGTTTGTTGCCACAGAATTGGCCATGACTAACTCTCAGGTCTTATTACTCTTTATTTTTTAAGGTTCGTCCTGAAACTAATCAAGCGATTTGTTGCGCATGCGCGTAAAGCGCGTAAAATGCGGCTCGCTTTGGGTCTTTTTTGCAAAAGTTTCCTTCCAGCCGAAGAGCAGCGGCTTAAAGTCCAGCGAGATTTATGCCACCAAAGGGCGCAATATATCCCGATATGATTAATTGTGCGTCGCATTCCGCTTCGGAGAGACTGGAGACTGGAGGTTTTAGCGATGCTAAGGCGGCGATAACAACAACGCCGCAGCAGCATATTCTTTCTACCGATTCTCCACAGTCCTCTTGTTGCAGAGACCGGACCATCGCACACGTACGAGAAATTTCGCGCTTTGCTGGAAATTTTTACTTTACTGGCTGGACCATCCTGCTCGATGCTGCTCCTCCGAAGAAAGGAGCCCGGCTTTTGCATAAGCCCAAAAAGCCATTTATTTCCCCGCTCGTTGCCAATCTATGCGCAGAAATCTCACTCGCATTGGCCCACGGCCGAGGCTGTGCCATGTCCAGAGTGTGGTGGAGTGTCTGTGGTGGAAAATGGCCAGATGACTGACAGTGTTCATATATGTACATTGTACATCTGCATATATGCATTGACAGGCGTTGCTTTTTCAAAAAAAAAAATATAAGGAAAATAATAAAAAGAGTGATGGGCTTGGGAAATACCTAGAAGAACTCAGAGATGTATCCTCCGGGTTCTTAGTATCTTCGGGAAAACGTAACCACAGAGATAAAAGAAAATATTTACAACAAAACGAATTTAAAATTTGTAGTATTCAGTATTTGTAATGCTCTTTTTAGTTTGCTTCTTTATACTGAATATAAAAGTTTAAAAAAATTACCTGAGTCTGTGTAAAATACGAGAAATACAAGTGACACGCACGTCATGGCTGTGGGCACCACTTATTCTTAAATTCCCTACCTAAGGGCCTTTTCGGATCGGTAATGTTTCTCAATGAGACGTGATCACTTTGACCACCCCTCGAGAGGATCCTCTCTCGTTGGAAATCGTTTCCTTTTTAGTGCAAAGTCGTGTACGATTTTGCATAAAATGTTCGCCGACTGAAATGGGTATTGGAAGTGCAAATTGAAATTTCTGTATGGCTGTCTTCTGTCCGTAATTTCCGCGACTCTCTTCGGCGGGCTTCGTTGTGCAAGCTTCCTGCTTGACGAAGAATGTTTCCGTCGAAGCCTAATCAGTGTGTCAATATGTGCTCGGTGAGGCATCCACACACACATTCCATATTCTCGATCAAACATTTGCCAGCGCTGTAAAGTGCAAACAGTTTTGATGTTGAATTCCCGCCCTCTGTCTGTGTCTCTGTCACTGTCTCTGGCCCCAAAAACAACCTGCAACGTAACGTTCCGGGATGGTAAGGAGGAGGTACTACGTTTTCCCCCTTCGCGAAGCTAAATTGAGTTGATTTTTATCGCTGTCACATTTATGACATTATCGGAATCGGTCAATATTAAAACGAAGCAATAACAACAACAGCATAACTGAGAAAGAGAGAGAGAAAACCGGCGGGCACCCTCGCCGCATGGGTGCAACACCTTCTATACTCCATGCCATCCATAAGGGACCGGCGATTGTGTTTATTATGACTATTATTATTGACAGCTATCGTAAATAACGTTGCTGCGCGATCTCTGGACTGGCTCGATGGCTGTTTAAATTGAGCCTAACCACTCGAGTGCATTCATAAGCCCATAAAGATTAAAGTCTCAACGATAACCAGGCTAACACTGATCAAAAAAGCCTTTTCTAATTGAGTTTTTAAACCCAAAATTGAAAAAAATTAATGGATGAAATATTTTAGGTATCGAACTTATATAATATCTGATGAGGGATGATTATAATTTTGGATAAAAAGATACTTTATCGATATAGTAGACAAAATCGATATTTTAACAATACGATAAATCAATATTCTGTTTAATACATTGATCAAATATTATCTGAAAATGAGAAAGTAAATCAAATTAAATCATTCATATTATTTTTTTCGGTAATATTGACTTTCTAACCATAAATGCGATATTTTCTGGAAAAAAAAATTTCGATAGATAAAACTTTTTAATATTTTCGATATGATATTAAGCTCGATATTATTTTCGATATCTACTATCAGATATTTCCTTTCGATATACATCCTTTATATTGTTATCGCTGTAACTATACATAAATCTACTCCTTCCAGTTTATTAAATTCTTCAACATAGTAATTATATTTCTTTATTAAATACATTCGAAGGTAACAAAATATTTTCCCCAGTGCAGCACACTTATTGTTCCTTACAATCTCGTTGCATGCCGCATAATTAAATTTCTGTTGGCCCCAAGAGGAGGGCAACCACCAAAAAAAAACTTTTGCTTATCACCATTTAATTTGTAAATGTCGCTGGGCAAAGGCGAAAAAATAAACCACAAAAATAAAGCCTAAAAATAAACTGGTTCTTAATTAAAACGACATTGTCGAGTTCTCTGTAAATAATCGTAACGAATCAAACGACAACATAAAACCAAAAAATACAACAAAAAACAGAAAACAGAAAAAAGCATAACAGATCGGAACAGAGAAAAAACCCATCGAAAGGGAACAGAAAATCGACCCAGAAGAGAACCAGAATGGACCCAGAAAATGGACCTCGGAGGAGCCCTGCACTGCGCAAAGGTTTCTTATAATTTGAAAACATTTTTCTGGCATTCAAACGAGTTCAGTTTTTGGAGGCGAAGGTGATGTGGAGGTGTAGATGGGACTGGAATTAGGATGGAGATCCAAACCGAACTGGCCTGGCTCTGGGCCAACATTTCTTTTTGGCTTCGTTCTTAGTTATGTTTTTTTTTGTTCTTGATCCCATGCCTTTTGCCGATTCTGGTGTTGTCGCCTCGAACTGATTTATCGGGATCTCTGGCACTTGAGACGGGTTTTAATTATATTTTTGGTCTCTTCAAATGACAAGAACTATTAATTTTTTTTCCCCCATTCGCCGGTGTTGGTCGTTAAAAAGGCGTTAAAAGGCAGTGCAGGAGGTAAGATGGATCGGTAGCCGTTAACGGGGAAGAACGAAGGATTTAATGTGAATCAATTCTGACGCTGATGACTGGAAATTAAAGGAAATGCAGCTATTGCGGTGAGACTTCAAATAGATGGTTTACGATTTGGAGGTCTTGGGATAAGGATGAGATAGGAGTTGGGTATGGGAAAAAGAAATATTGAAGGTTCTTAAATTTAGTTGAAAGCTATTTTTCTTTACTTTTGTTTGTTTTGGTAGTTAAATTGTTTAGGAATTTAAATATATGTTAACTTCAAAGGTGTTTAGTTTAATTCTGAAAAAATATATGTTATGGGTTCGTTATAAAATAAGTGGGAGAACTATCATTGTAATGTAATGTATTTTGGAATGATTTTTGACTTAGATTTTATTGTAATTTTTGTTTCCGTAAAGCCATTTTTATTAAAGCTAAACTCTTGTATTGTTTGATTTCGCTTTTGAAATATTTTTCATATATACAAATTCATAAAATTATTTATCATGAAATGATCATAGAATTTATTATTCAAAATCTTTCTGGCATTTAATTTAGGAATTATAAAAAGTATACTACAAATAATACTCTGCAAGGTTGCAAAAAATGTTCTGAGAAGTACCTATTCTCTTACCAGATAAAGATATAATAATAAGGAAAGCTCTCACTTAAAATGTCCATAAAAGAATTCATATTTATGGTTACAATTTATGTTTTACGATGGTTTTATGATGTTGAAACATAAATTATAATTGTTTTATGGTGGTTTTATGATGTTATAACATAAATGGTAACCATAACTTGCTCTTCGTGGCTCAAGGTTACAATTATTTCTCTATTTTCCTTACAGTAACTTAACCCAATATCCTTCCTCATTTGCCCAAATCCCTCTTCTTCCCTGACTAACGACTCCTGGTAATTGAATGACCTTAATTCACGACCGTTTCATGTAATTTGCGATAATTGTGGGGCCCTTACTGTTATATGGCAGGCTAATTGATTTGCCAGCACTCGCAGCTGCTCCGTAGCTCCTCTGCTTGCAGATTTCTCAGTCATTCCAGTTCCACAGTCTGGCTGTGCGGATCCATTAAGACCCAAGACCTGATCGCCGTACCCAAAACGATCCCAAAGTTCTTGGTGTGTGCGTGCTTCCAGCAAGGCAAAACAGTAGCCAACTGGCATGGAGTCAAGCCGCCACATAATCTGTCAAAAGAAAAAGTTCATAATAAATCAAATGTCACGTAAACAATATTATTAAAATGATGCAGTCACCGACACGGCACAGTGGACCTGAACCTGGGGACCTGGACTGGACCCAAGCCAGTATCCGAATCCGAATCCCAAACCCAGACGATGCACTCATTAAATGAGAGCCCAAGGCGGGTAGAAGGGTTCTCCGAGTGTGTGAGTGTGTGGGGAGCAGGGAGCACTGTCGCCTGGCATGCAAAGTGCAAGGCTGGAGAGGATTCTTTACACTAAGAAAATTGGGGGAATTATAGGGTGAATTTCTTGTAGAATTTCCTGTGAAAAGAGTTTCCCCTAAGTTCTCAAGGCTTTCCTTATAAATTTTAAATATTTTCAGGGAATATTTAAATACTCCTTCCTTTTTTAAAGCAATTTCATTTTCTATTTTAAATCCTGCTACCCATTTTAGACTCTGGTTTTTCAAAGTGCTTCTTGAGCTTCATCCTCCTCCTCCTCCTTGCTTATCTTGGACTATAGCTGCTCCTGCTCCTGCTGCTGCTGCTGCGGTGAGCATAACGAGTTGAGGCATATAGGCCCGAGAGCCCCACAAAAGTTACAAACTGCCATTCAGGTAGACGACTCTGGTTGAAGGAGCCCCCGGGTTGTAGGGGAGACTGAGGGATCTCTTCGGGTTTTTGTGCAGCTTCTGCGCGCATTTATGAGGATCCTCCATGGGTCCCGCGGGGTTTTTGTCAACGTCGCGTCGAAAAAGCAGAGAATGGATACTGAAAGCAAGACCCAAGATCCGAGAAGACCCAAAAGACCCAAGCTTTGTGTCAAAAAGGCTGGGCCCTCGTCCTCGATTCCCGTCTGAGTTGCAGGTACGCGTTAATCACACTTTGCGCTCGCCTTTCTCGCTTTTCGGATTCTTGTGGCTGCAGAAAAATACATTTAAAATTCCAGCCACGTCTGGCGGTCAGGCGAATTGCCTTGGCATTAAATTAAAGGGGCTTTAGGGCTGCTTCTTTGCTCCTGCTGCTCTTCAGGAAAAAAGGAACTGCTTTTTGGGGGCCTTTGGGGAATATGGCAAGGCTGCAAAATTTCACACCTTGCCACAACGATCGTCCGTTCAGTTGCAGGGCCACAAAAAGTCCAGTGTAGGCGTGAACCTTTTAGGAGCTCGAAACAGCAGCCATTAAAGCGTAACAAATACCCTTTGTTGCTTCGTTGGTGTAATTTGGTTTGTAATAAGCCAGCCAGGCTTTTGTGGGTCATTGAACCAGTGGGCAATATGGAGCCAGCGGCAGCCCACTCTAATCGATAATTTATTGCAGGTTGGGAAACAATGTGGTCCAGGCATCGGCAATGGCATCAACGTCGCGCGCTGACCAGCGGGTAAAAGAAAGCTAGAGTTGGAGCTAGAGTCTTAGCAATGCCCAGGGAAAATGCGAGTTCTTGCGTTTTGTCCTGGTTCCAAGATCCACATCTGCCACAGAAATAAGACGCTGAGACGCGGAGACAGAAAGAGAAACACAGAAACACGAAGCTGCTCTATGGGCTCAGACTAATCTCTTTGAGCACATCGCGATGTGCCAGGACCGGCTTTGGGCTTTACCTCAGCAGCTCCTCTTGCTCCTCTGGCTGCTCCTGCTGCTCCAGCTCCTCTTGCTCCCCCTACTCCTCTTGCTCCTCCGGATCCTCCTACTCCTCTGGCTCCTCCTGCTGCTGCCCTTCATCCATTTCCTCATCGTCTCGTTGAATTTATGTTTAAGCATTTCATGGCATTGCCCGGCCACGTACTGTTTTCGATATGAGATCTTTTTGCCAGGTTTCAGGGATGAGAGCGTGACACGAATATGAAGTGTATTCTAAAAGAAATTATATTTAAATTTAGTAAAAGAAATGTATTTAAGGAAGGCATTATATAAGCTTAAATTAAAGGTAAAGAAATCTGAAAAATATTACCTTATTAGGTCCACTTTTTAGGTTTTTCGGGTTTAAATTTTAGAAACAAAGTGCTAAAATTCTTCCTAGTGGAGGATAATGAAACCCTTAAGATAAATAAGATATTTTTGAATTTTATTCCAAAGTAAAACCTGCTGGATATCTTTAAGATACTTCTGTAACCCCCAAGTCCAAGTCTCCAAACCCTTGACCATCGCTAGACCCTGTTTAGGTTCGGCTCCTGCAGCTCGTTCGCAGCTTGGCCATAATATTTATGCCGTTTTTGTGTGCCCTTTTGCTGGCTGCCACAGACGACGACGACGACGTCGTCGTACCGGCGACTTCCCGCCTGAGCCACCAGATCCTGCTGCCCGATCTCCATTTCCAGCTGCAGCTCCAATGGCTGGGGCTGCCTGGGCCTTCAGCTGGTGTGAAATAATGATGCCGTTGCACAGATAAGGTGCCTTCTAAAAGTGGAGTTTCGTGCCTGCCCCATTGTGATTGGGGGATTGTGTGCAATCGGGCCTTATAAAGAGGAAGGAAGAGGCAGAGTCGAATGGATGGATGGATGGGTTGGTGGTAGGAAGGAGGCCCAGCAGACCCGCAGCAGAAATAACATAAATGGCTCGACGGCGGACGGGAATGGTAAATCTCGAGCTGTGCATCTTGGGGATACCAAGATGCAGCCATTCCAAATACGGGGCTTCGTTTGGGCCCCACTTGGCCACTTGGATTCGTTTCGTTTCCTTCGTTTCGCTGGCCACTGTCCGCCGTCCATTGTCCGTTGCAATTGCAAATTTCTTTTAATAAGCCTTTTGACGCCTCGCTGCCAATGCCAATTGTAAATTGCACGGAACCACCACGGGGGGAAGAACGAAACGAAACGAAGGAGGAGGAGGGAGAGACCGGGACGTCTCAAATTATATATACTTAGTGCCTTAGCGGCCTTTCCGGTCCGATTGAAATAGCAGACCCAATGACGCAAACGGAGACGAACATAATGAGGATAAGGATGCACGAGGCGTGAATGCCAGCCCAACTGTTGGGGGTCACTCCCCAGGTCCACACAGAATGAGAAGGGGGAAGTTTTTTTGCACATAACGAGAGGGGGGGAAGTTTCTGCACATAATGCCTTGTGATAGATCTTCCAGTACAGTGTTATTCAGAAGATTAATGCTGAAATTATAGTCATTAAGGGTTTTGGGAAGCTAAAAAGGGGGGCAATTTAAATGCTGTAACTTGTAAGAAGAATAATTGAAGAGATTTGTACTAAAAGATGTAAATAGTGTTTCATTTTCTAAACAAAATGTTTTTACATTTAAATCTATTTAGGATCTTGAATTTAAATCGGAATTAAAGAACAATTTTTGTCAGCAAAAAAGTAATACTTATTAAGAATTCTAGTTGAGGATTTGAATTATCTGCTTCAGACTAAAAAACTCTTATTAACAAAATAATTATATATATTCCTTTAATTCTATGATATATATTATCCATATATTTTTGCTTTATAAACTCTACCTACATTTACGTAACGCACTGTCCAATTACCAGGGTACTTTGCTCAAGTCAAGGCACCTAAAAAAAAAAAGAGGAATATATAAGAGGAAGAAGAGGTCGTCGGGAGTATCCATTTCTCATTTCGTTTTTAGCCTCCGATGCCTGATCATTTATCTTGTCAAAGCTAATTTAAAGTTAGCGCTTGCTTCGTTGCCTTCTCTACTTATTCGCTGCCTTATTTCGCACGTGAAGTGTTAAAGAGCAGCAAATACAACAACACCAACAAAAACACCAACAATAACACCAATAAGAATAACAACAGCCACAACAACTACAACAACAATCACAACAACAATGAGCATTGAAGAAAAAACCCCCCACTCGAAGAATAACAATTTATTTCTTCCTGTGGCCGCGCTTAAAAAGCCCAAGCAAAAAAATAAATGCCACAACACAAAAAAATATATATATATTCGTCAATTTTGGTGCAACGTCACGTAGGCTTTGTGTTGCCAAAGTTGTTGTCGCTGTTGTTATTACGATTTTTACTTCAACAATATTCACACCAACGTTCGTAGAGGGTTTAAAGAGCCAAAAGGAAACTAAAGAAAGGTTAATTAGTTACTCTTTATTATTAGTATAATATTGCTTTTATGATAGGTTTTTCTTTGAAAAATATATAGCAGTTTCCCACTAAATATATATCAGTTTATTACTAGATTTTAATAAACTTTAGCTAGATGTTAAAAACACACGAAGACTTACCTCAACTGAAAGAAACACGTCTTCTTTATTGCTTTATTTAAATCCCTATTAATGGCTTAGCAATATTTCTTAAGATCAGGATTTACCCATGTATTTACTCCAAACAATGGTGGTACAATTAGCTGATTTTGATTTTAAATTTATGAAATCGTTTATGATAATTTGTATCAAATAATAAATGCAGATTTCTTGATGCCAGCTCTGACATTTTGAGTTTATTTTTAGATTAAGCTAAGCTTGTGAGTAACATTTGAAATCTTTTGTGTTAAGGAATGGTGTTAATTTTGCTTTTTAAGAGAAATATAAAATTTATAAAATATAGCTAGCATTTTTTCTGGAGTTTATTTAAAATGAAAATAATTTTTCCTTCGAGCCTGCAACTCACTGTCACTCCCATTGAAAGTTTTCTCGCAAGACAACAAATTTCAGATCTTGGCATTGCCATTGGAAAATGAAAATTGGCCTCGCTTACTTATTCATGCGTCAAAGTCGCGTCTCCTGGGGGGGAAGGACAACAGAGGCCCCGACTTGGTCTGGCCAAGATCTGAGAAGACCAGAGGCCAGAGACCATGCCAGACATCGGGGTAATGAGCTGCGGCTGCTGCATGTGTCTAGCCATGAGACATGCCACTCATCAATTAGACTTTTCCTCAAAAATCCACCCGAAAACCGCCCGACTAGTCAGTCAGTCAGTCAGTCAGTCAGCCCCAGCGGCTGCCCTGCTCCTCCTCTCCTCCGCTTTTCCTGTCCTCTGGGCCATTGTGATTTCTTTTTTTTTTCGGGGTACCGAGAACACGATGTTCGACACCACAATTTGTATTGTACTTCGTGTACTCGACATGGGCAACGGCAATGGTTACTGGGTGCTGGGACTGGGTTTTGGGGGGTAGTGAAGGGAAGGTGTACGAGGTGGAGAATCTGGGCGGAGGACGTCGCGTCTTTTGCATTGCAAAGTACAAATGGGGAACGACACAGACGTCGTTTATGTGGCTGCTGTGCAACGACCCTGAGGAACCGCCTCCGATGCCAAATGGAGCTGGAATCGCTGAGGCAACTGGCGGCAGCTATATAGCCTCGCATTGTTCAGCGGCTCCTGGCCGGGTTTTGGTTTTGGGTCTGAGTTCGGGTCCGGGTTCGGGGTTCCTTCTGTGGCAATCAATTGTTGCATCTTGCTCTCGCTCTGCGGCTGTGGCAGCGAGGCGGACAAACGGCGTCGTCGCCTTGTTTTGGTACACAGCTAAAAATTACCAACTATTTCTGATTGCATTTAATACAAAAGTGTTGAAATTTCAAACGTTTATGCGTAAAAAAAACCTTTGAAGTAACGTATCTTATTCTTAATATTATTCTAAGGTTTAATAATGAAAGTTTTTATAAAGAAAGTCCAAGTAACTTCAAGCATTCCTGGCATTTCTGATATTTACAAAGTCAGACCCATCCTTAAAATATTTTTTAAAATACTCCCCTTTTCTCTGAGTGCCTCCTGACCAAGTTGGGTCCTTATTTTGGACCCTGGTAGGTGATATTGCCTTATCTGATGTGTCATTTCTCTGTGTGCTCCTGCTGCTGCTTCTGTGACTCTTTGCACGCGCATTGCGAGCCTTAATTTTTGGTCAACAGTTTTTTGCTTGTTAGCCAAGTTATGCGGCAGCAGGAAAGAGGCAACGAACGAGAAAGAACGAAAAACCGTTTACCACATTGCCCAAATAATTGTCGTGTTGCCATCGCCGTCACCGTTCGCCTTTTGCCAATTATGAGGCACGCTCCACGCGCTTTTCCTGGCTTTATTCTGCCTGTGGTGGGAGTCACTATTATACCAACCAGTCTCACACACCCACACCCACACCCAGTTGCAGTCCCGCTGCTTTGTGGCACCTTTCCACCTTTTCCATAGCTGGCCTTTCCACCTCCATGGCCCCGCAGCCATAACCATGTTTTCCTCGGAAAACTCGGCTTGTTTATCAGGCGGCAGGCATCGGGCACACAACCAGCTATAGAGACTCCAACTTAAATTTGAGTCTGGGCTATGGATACAAATGCCAATAGCTTGGGTCTTGGTTCTAGTACATTCGTGTTTATCAAAATGAAATGTAATGAAGATCTGCATAATATTTCCTGTTTGGGGAAAAAAGGAAAGAAAAATTGTGGCAATGCCTGTAATTGAAATCTGTGGAGTTCGAGTACAGTTGCAGTTCTTTGTGGATTTTTGAAGACGTTTTTTAGAGTGTTTGGTGTTAGTTTAAAGTGCGAAAAGTTGTTTAATAATGTTACGGCTTTAAAAAAGGCAAAGCTGTGATTATTGTATAGATGTTTCTTTGCAAGATATATTTTCAAAAATACATGGCTTATTTTTAAAGAAAGAGACGTAAAGAGACTTCTAAACTTATATTAATCACTGTCTTAAGTCTTGATATGATACATTTCCCAACGTATTACCTTTACTCTCAATTCCCAAGCGATCTTACCTTTAAAGTCAGAGAGAAATAAATATTTTTTATGCGGGTGGTTCCCCTCTGTGCTGAAGAACCCTATTTTACTTGGGCTCTGTGTTGAATAGCCCTTATTTCTGGGGTTCTCCAAATGACAAGCAGTTTTCCAGCTTCCGCATCGAATGCAAATTAGTCAGAGTTCGATATCTGTTCGATTTCTTAGATTTCTTCGATTCCCGCTCAATGGCAACGTGTGGCAGTCATAAAACATTTTGATCACAACAAGCGAATTCAAATTTCGAACAATAGCAGCGGGCGAAGTCAATTCGTTGTCTAATCAAACCGAAATCAAATCGAATCGAGACTTGTGGCGATCGATCTTGTTCTACTTTTCAGAGTCAGAGCCAACCTTTTATGTTTTTTCTTCGATTTCGTTGGGGTTTTTTTCGGGGGGTATTCCAACGAAACGAATCTCTTGTTCTTTTAGAGCAGCGCATTCCTCGAGGCCATTGGCCAGCGGTGGTAAAAGTCATGCCCATTGTTCTTAGTTTGCTCCAACAATTAACATAACATTTTCCCTCAACCAAATCGAGTGGGAGTAGATATATTTATTGATTTGGCTTGGAGCTATTAACAAATTTGTGGGCTAATTAAGAAGATGTCATTCCGTTGAATTAGCATTTGATGCGAATTTTAGCGTTTTTAGCGTAGGAGCGTAGGAGGAGCTCTCTGTGGAGTGTGGAATAGCATTCACACAACATTTACTCCCCAATTATTTATGGGCCTGGCTTTCAACGATCATTATTCTCGCATCGATTGGACCTGGTATGGCTTCTGGTAATTTATGTAGATGCCTCTGGAACTGGACAGTATCGCATTTAACCCGTGTTTGCTACTTAAAATGCTTGTTTTTTTGTAGGAGGAGTTTTGGGTTTTATTTATTGAATTAAATCTTAAATGTTTTTCGTTTGTGAGGAAATCAATTAACGAAATGTAAAGCCTGTAGCAATAAATATTCAACAAAAGGGGGTTAGTTCATTATTAAATCGATGTGGCCTGTGTTGTCTTTTCAATTTCAGGAGTTTTAGCTTTATTTATGGGTTTTAATATACATATGTTTATAGTTTACCTAGTTTTCGGTGAGGCAATCAATTAGGATTTCGATAGGAAATAATTTTAACAGAAATAAAATTAGCAAAAAATTCTTTTTTAAAGCCTTTAATTGGTAAAGATATCTAGTAAATATAGAAGATTTACTAGACATTGTCTGCAATCTATTATAAATGATCTTCATTTGTGTAATTTTAAGTTTCTTTTTTGGTTTGTCCCTTGAAGGCATTTCCCAACTTGGAAGATCTGAAGAAGATCTTTAAAAAAAGCTCTCATGCAGCTGTCGACGAATGTTCGCTTCTCCTGGCTGCCTTGTTGTGGCCCTTGACTGGCAGACGATGTTCTTTGAAACTGATACCGTGACACGCACTCACACGCACACACATACCCAAGCAGGTGGAGGCTCACACAGATACAAACGCGTCAAACACTCGAATGTGTCAGCCTTTAACACTTTTACAATTTGATTTGCGTTGTCTGTCTGTCGCCCTGCTCCTTCCTCTCGATTTGGACATTTATTCCGAAGGTTCCCCCAAAAATACACTCGTACGACATGGTAGAGGAACACAGCAGAACACAGCATAAATATGTAGATACTCGACGAACTAAAGAATACTAAAAAAAAAGCATAAAGAGTTCTTTCCTTTTATTTCGGTGCTTTGCTGCCTGGCACTTCACATACATCAGACGACCCTTTTCACTGGCCGCCACTTCGTGGACTCTACATGATTGAGATCGTCGTCGCTGTCTTTATCATTGGGCATCTCTATCTGTATCTGTATCTCTCTATCTGTATCCGCGATGTCCGCTGTGTGTCTCGTCTGCGTGTCCCGTAATTACGGCAGAGATGAGAGCGTGACAAATGTGGCTACATCAAAGGAAATAGTGCTGAATGGAAAGTGAAATGGAATCTATAAAGAGCTTATGTTGGACTCTTTACAACTGTGTTAATTTTTTTACTCTAAAAGTCTTTTATGTCTATGATTTTTGGGGAATTTTTATGGGTGCTAAACACTACCCACTATTAGGAATGCCATAAAAAATGAATATTTTCGTTTACGAATTGTATATAATTTTATTTTGTTTTTGATTATTTCTTCAAACTGAAATATTTTTTAAAACAGCATTCCGTACAAATTAGAATATAATATAATATAATATAATTCTCTAAAATATTTACTTTAAATAAAAATACTCCCTAAATCCATACTCACCTTCAAGTAGACTTCTCATCAGTTTTTAACTCACATCCATTTCTTTTGTTATTCAACCTTATCGCTCATTTTTTCGGCTTTAGTATTATTATTATTATTATATTTTTTTGTTTGTTCCTGACACTTTGGTTTCCTTGTCGCTGGCTGAAATTGTAGACAATACAATTTTTTCTTTTACCCGAAATGCGCCTCTTCACACTTTGGCACTCAGCAGATCGCACTCCGTCCAGGCGTCCGTCTTCCCGTATTGAATTACAACGCGGCGGCTGCTGACATATCACCATCACCGAGTGAGCGACCGAGTGAGCATCCGTCGTCTTATCCATCCGAATTCATCCTCAGCCCGATCCTCACTTCACCATTCCCATTCCCATCCCCCAGTGATCCAACGAAATTGCCGTCTCAGCGCGGCAACGGCTGCTGCATCAATTTCAGTGCTTTTGGGTGACATTATTCAATTTAAGTGCTTTCTATAGAATCTTGCCATAATGAGCAGCATGATCATGACGTTGCCATGTCGGGCCAAACAGGAAATCTTCAATTGCGCCCAAGAAGAGGAGGAGGAGGAGAATTGCTCGACCGACTCTTCTAGGCCTTTGAAATCGAGAACTGTGCGCAAAACTTTATGAACGTCATGGGCTGGGTTTGCGACCACCCAAATTGCTGTCATTGGGGAAAAAATATCAGAAATCTGAAAACATAAAGAGCTAGAAATTATGCGGCAGCAGCGGGGCTGCCTCCTCTCTGCAATTACAAATCAAACGTCAGTCAAAACGCTCAAGTCTAGCAGGCAGTCAGTCAGTAATAAAAATATTTGGAGAATTCATATGCGTGCACATCCGATTATATAAATAATCAACATAAATGCATGAGGCGTGGCCAACGACCTGGGCTGGTGCTGGTGCTGGCACAAGTTGCCTGGGTGGCCTGGCCATCGATCTGCACATTTGGCTGAAATAGCAAACAAACATTGCGGGGCATGAAGCCATAAATAATAACAAAAGAGGCCAGTTAAATGCAATGCCGATCATTCAAAGCAAATGATATATGATCGTTTATGAACAACAGAAATCTGCCAAAATAAGGAATGCACAATGTTGCTTCAAATTCCATAAATTCATTGGAAAATAATCCCTTAAAAAAGTTGCATTTCCTTAAACTTTACCTCTCTGCTAGATGATCATTATTTTAATATAAGATTTCTATCATCTGGTTCATCATTAATTTCATTATTAAACTTGCTATTTCCTAGACTTTGTCTCTCATCTATACCATCATTTATTTTTTAAGAGTTGCCTCACAAATTTCTTTACAAAAAATAATACAAATATGCTGAGAATCCATCAACCAATCACTTGAAAGCTTCATTAGGAGATCATCCTAGAAACTTGAAAGGAATTAAGTTATTTCAGAAAACAAAAGTCGGGCACTCGGAGTAATGACTATTTCAGTCTGCATCTCTCTTTTTTGTGGGGATTCCTGTAGCTGCAGACAAATTGATGTGATTTCAGCAATTTGTGGCTATTCTTCCCGGTCGAGAGATCATTATACTGCATTTATGCCCAAATTGAAGTGAAGATCTTCCACTCTCGGCCAACACCTGGGGGCCACGACAGTGCTATTATACGATGAGTTTTCATTTTTCATTCCCGGTTGCGATCGCAGCATCGGTTCTGGCCAGGTCTGGTCTGAACTGAACTGATCTGGGGCCCCTAAGAAAATTAAAGCTGCATTGTGTGATGCGTTTGAGGGGCAAAACCGAACCAAAGCGAAGCGATATGATTAAGCAGAAAATGATGCACAGGAAGAAAAGAGGAGATCTTAATTTATTATAAGAAATTAGAGCGTAGGGTGATGGAAATAATCAAATCAAAAAATAATCACATTTTTTCCTTATATTTTCACTGAAAAATATTGGTGGAAAAATAATTTTAAAGTCAGGTTTCCATAATATTTCTATAGCAAAAGAGAGATAATTAAATAATAAATACTTAACAGATTTCTCTATAATCATTTACAGTCATTAAAGAAATTTGTCAAATATGTATTATTTAGTAAACCCTATTTTGTTATACAAATTTTGTACAAAGTCTACTATTTCAGCGTCTCTCTATATTCCTCAAAAATTATTTTAAAATATTATAAATCTTGATTATTCGAAAACTGTTTTTTTCAGTGCCCAAAAGATGAGGCCCAGCTGCAATCAGCGGGCCAACTTGTTGTAAACAAATTGAAGTGGCACTCAAAGATTCCCCTGGCTCCGCCTCTGCACCTCCTCTTCAGCTGGCCATTACCCACCGACTGCCATTCGGGTTCAACCCTTGCCCTTAGCCGCACCTCTCACCCGTATCCCCGCATCCATGGGATCACCGAAGAATTGGGGGGGGATCGGGGATCGGGATGGGGACGTGCCTTCATTAGGCCATGCAGCGCGCGTAGGCAGAATGTGTAAACACGCAGCGATTTTCCATTCCAAATGCGTCTCGTGTGCTATGCGTAATTTTAATTGATTTCATTTACGCATTTTTGACTAATGTTCACACGCCGCTTACCCGAGCTGGGTGCGGGTCTCCGGGGGGTGCAGCTCATTTAGCATGGACTCGGCGCGTTGATGGACAGAATCCAACTCCAAATGGCTGCATCAGGGGAGTTTATTTTTGGCCTCTGTCCCAAAACTAGCATCTATGCATCCGCCGTTGGCATGGGGCCTCCCCCGAAAATAAAAAAAGAAACCCAACGGGTGAAAATCTGTAACATAAATTTCACTTTGATCTTTATTTTTGAGTGTGGCCGCACCACCACCACCACCACCACTGCAACTTTGCTAAATTCCGTTGAGCAAGAAAAATATTTAAAATTTTAATTGCCAGTAGAGTGGCGAACGTTGACCCAGTTTCGAAAGTCTTCGCTTGGATTGACCAGAGTCCCCAGAGTCCCCGAATGGGACAGGGGATTTTTCTCTGGGGGAAAATGTGATTTTTTTTATGGGAGACTGATTCGCGGGACAGCTAAGACATCATGTTTTAATCTTTTTATAATTTTGATTTCCTTCACTTGGCACCTATTTAAAACTTTTGTACAATCATCCATACTCTGCTAATTCCTTAACTGTACAATCAAAACTCTTATATATTATATAGCAACGACTTTTGATTTCGTCATTAGAGATAGCTTTGGGTTTTTCTTTCCAGTTCTGCCATCAATCTCAAGCCAGCTGACATCGCTCGCAACCATAAGCGATTTGGCAAAAATCGTGTGACTGAAAGTAAACCTCCGCCAAAGTTGCCGGGGCCATCAATCAATCAGTCACCTAATATGAATATGAAAATATGAACCCGAACCCGCACCCACACACACAATCATTGCGGCGGGTTTATCTTTCATGCATTCGCCTGCTGCTGCTGCCATTCATTATTCATTGTCTGAGTGTGTTTTTCCTCTCGCCAGCCAAGTTTTCTTATCTCTGTGGCAACAATGTTGGCCATGTTTTGCTTACTGGAGCTACTGCCACAGAAACTGCACTCGAAATGGAACGGGAGGCACATTTGCTATCCATTTTTGCGGCAAAAACACAGTACTTGAAATGTTTTTGTAAAAAAACAAAAGCAGAAATGGCTAAGCAAAGTTCAGTGAGCGAACGAACCCCTGGAAAGCCAAGTTATCCCAGACCACACCCAATGGGTGAGCGCTCCAGTGACCATCTAAAAAGTGCTTGTATCGCACTTGGTGATCATGAAGCTTATTCTAAGTTTTTTAGGAAATTGTTTAAGTCCTTTTTTAAGCGATTAATTAATATTTTTTGCCATACTTATGTTGCATTTATATAAGAGTTTAGCTTACTTCAGGTTTCGATCGAGTTGCCTTAAAGCACATAAATCGATACTCTACTATATACAATATTTTTACAGCTTTAAACAGCTGTTTTACCTGCAGCACTAAAGCTCATCAGTATTCTTTCCCTTAAAAATGTAGTACATTTTTTATAAATATTTATTTAAGCAACCTATAAAGCAAATATCAGTATAATTTTATTAAGAAAAATATTAAATTTGGTGAGAAATATCTTTTAAAACAATTGAGAACTTTTCCTATAACCACTTTTCACCTCCCTTTTAAAGTCCAGTGTCACACGGCCATAACTAATGCTTCTATTCACTGGCAATCATTCAATTCACTTGCCATGCAGTCGGCATTTGCTTTTATTTCTGCGTAATGGCGAATCTTTTGAAGCGATGCGAAGAACGACACTCGACGAACTATATCATCATACTTACATACTATATATCGTCGCACTCGCATATGCATATTGATTGATTGCTAGGCAATTTGCACGTGCTCCAATTTGTGGCCGGCCGGGCTTTGCTTATTGTCGCCGTGTTCCCTCCATACGAAATCAGTTTGTCCAGCCACCAGCACCTAGCCCCTTGACGTCCGTCCCCCATTCATGGTTCTTACTGCACCCACTTGGATTTGTCACGTTTTCCACTTTGTTTTGCTTTTGGGTTCTTGGAAATGTGTCAAACGCCAGAGCCGCGAGTTTTCCATCCCAGCAATTTGCAATCGTTGATAGATGGCTTATGTAAATGCCAAAGAGTGTAAAAGGCAAAACACTAAAGTAGCAAAAAATATAAAAAAAATTATAAGCCGCTTTGGGGAAATTACGTACTTCAGTCTGCGAAATAGGAGTCGACAAGTGCAAGGCACTCAATCAATTAGCGATAGTCAAGCCACAGATATGGGCCATGTTTTGGGTTGTTATCAATGTTTGGGCTTAGACTAGGGGTTGCACTTGGTAATAAACAAATTCGGGGAATATAGATGCCTATTTATATACCCTAAAACATAATACAAAGCTACATTTTTGGCACTTAATTAGAGTCAGGAATAGGAAATTAAATACAAATTACTACAACAACAAAAATTAGAGTGGAAAGCTGAAAAATTTAGGTATTCCATATTTTTAAAAAATAATATTGTATAAACTTGTATATACTTTATAATTGTAAGACCTAAAGGCCTTACTCGCTCTGGCTCTGTTCATGGCAATAAGGAACTGAATTTGCTATTAAAATTAAAATAAAATAGATAAATACATATATTCCCTTTCCAACAAATTACCTTTAGCCTAAATAATTACATTTCTTGGAATTATAAGACCGAGTGTGTGTTATAATTTACAATTCAATTCATGTCTGGCTGCAGTTTGAGTTTCATTAATTTACGACTTCTCTCCATGGTTGTAATTTAGATAATCCGATAGTCGCGTCGGTCTCTCATTCACAATTTTCCTAGCATGTTCAGGCTGCCTGCCTGCCTGCTCTCCATCAATGGCAGTTTCTTATCGGAAACTCGGGGAATACGAGTCATTCATCGTATCGCCCAGCTTTTGACAGATTTTCGCGACTTTCCATGGCCCGCCCAACACGCTCTGGATTTTCGCTCTTTCTCCTCCAAAGTGAGACGCTTCATAAATAATAACTAATGTTTTGATAAGCACGCCAACAGGCGTACCAGTTTTTTGTTTATCAAATTACGGATGAAGTTTGTTCATTAATTTTGGCAAATTTATCTGGCGTTCGTTTGGGTTGCTGTCCCCCTCCTTGTGGAGCTTCAACCCCTTCCGCTGAGACAGCGTCTGTTTGGCTTCCGCCGCTGTTGTCTGACTGCCTCTGAAAGTTGCCCAGTGGGAGCTCAAGCCTTAGTCGAGGGGCTTTCGCACCTCCATAGACCTCGGCTTCGCGTAGGCTTTGAGTCGTCGTCGTCAAACGGCGGAGTCAGCGTCATCATCCTCCAGGTCTCTGGGTCTCTGTTGTTGCGTGCAGACAGACGACAGAACTAGACGTAATCTCGGCAGGCTGTCAAACATTATCTTAAAGATGCGACCGGAGGGGAGAATCGAGGGGAATCGTCGACTACCGCCGTCAGGCAACTGGTTCTGATCGCATCTGAGTCTGGTCTAGTCTTCGCTTGGGAAGGCTTTAAATTGCAGCCTTTTGACCAAGTTTATGACACACGTTTAGCCTGTCTACTTGGCCCACGCTCATCCGCTCTTCGGTCTGAGCAGGAAGAGAGTTGGGAGCTGCTGTCCATTTCCCCTTTTCTCGGAGAACACCCATCGCCCATCTTCTCCAATGTCTCTCCGCATTTCTATTTTCAATTAAGATCTCGTATTTCAGGCGCCCGACAAACGCGCAATTGTTGTTGTTAAATTATTAATTGACATTTGCCTGGCGCCAAGCAACTCAAGTGCTGCCGCTGCTCCTAAGTCGTCTCCCTGCTCTGGCCCCTCTTTTTTTTTTTTTTTGTTTACAAATTTGTTACACAGTTTTTCAATTTACTTATATTCCGAATTGCCGTTTGCCTTTTGCTTTGTAGGTGAATTCAGTGCGAATGTTCCGCCAGACGTTGAAGCTATGGCAGCCGCTGCGCTAAGCGGCATGGAAATGGGATCTGAGGCAGGATCAGAGGGATACGAAGGCGACGCCGACAACAACGACAAGCAGAAGAAGGTCATGGAAAGTGGTAAGTCTGAGGAAAAGAAATTTTTCAAATGCGAAGTTTAAGTGTTCAAGAGTCCCACACATTGCAAGGCTACATTTAGAAGGTCCCAAACAATTTAATAAAGATTATTCAATTGTAATAATCTCATAGGGAAAGAAAGCATTTAAAATGTTTATATGTCCCCATTTTATATATATTTTTCCTCATATTATATGTATTTATTATAAATAGTAAATTTTCAAGGTAAGCCAGGTATTCCCTTGTATAAATAATATTATTAGACTTTATCTAGAATCTCCTTTACCATAAGACTTGTTGGGCATTTGTCGAGCGATTTTCAAATCCTCGATAGTATAGTGGTTAGTATCCCCGCCTGTCACGCGGGAGACCGGGGTTCAATTCCCCGTCGGGGAGAGGTGTGAAAACATTTTTTCTTTTGAATATATTTATTTCAAATTTTTATTTATATTGCTTTATTTATATTTTCAATTGAATGAATGGTAGAAAAACAAATAAATAAAATAATGGTTACCTAATATTTAATTGATATTGAATATAATCAATATTTTAATTGTGCTATGTTAATTTTACATTAAAATAATTATACTGAAATAAAATTAGCTTAAAAAACTTTGCTATAACTACAAATAAAACAAAATTTCTAATAACAAATAAGAAAATAGAAAAATAAAATGTTTTCACATCTCTCCCCGACGGGGAATTGAACCCCGGTCTCCCGCGTGACAGGCGGGGATACTAACCACTATACTATCGAGGATGTTGAACATCGCTCGCCAAACGCGAAACAAACGCGAGTCGTAGATTCATGGCTTAGGTTCTCAGTCGGTTCTGTGCTCGCATTTATTTATGAAAAAATATATATTTTTAGATTCGATAGCAGTGGAGTCACCCTCGCAAGGTGTTAATAGGGGGAGAATGGTTGATGCGTTTACAAATTATGTTTGACGCGGTTGAACTCGCTGCGTGGCAACTCCTCTGCCTCTGTCTGTGTGCATATGTGCCCCCAGCTCGAACTCGAGGAGGATGTGTGGGTAGATTTATGCCCAGTGCTGCGTGTAATTATAATTTATCGTTGTGGAAATTCCATAAAAGTTTAACACCTCACCTTGGGTTCGTGATGAAGTGCAGCGGAGGGGAGAGAAAAACGAGGAATAAGAGCCACGAAACGAGCCTGAGATGGAAATAAAGAAAAAAGATGAGCTGCAGTAAAGTTAATTGCACTTCACTTTCTGAAGGGTTTGGGAATACAAAAAACTCTACAAGTTGATCCGCTTTTCGGCTTTTCCACTTCGTGTGTCTTTGTGTATCTATAAGATTTTAATTCATTGCAAAAGTGTGCAAGAATGGAACGAATTCCGAGCATTTTTCCACATGTTGCTGACAACATGAAATGTCTTTGGTTTATTTTTACACACACCCAACATCGCACCGTGCCGCGCTCACACACAATAAAGTGTCGCCCACGTTGACACAAATTTCTGGTACAATACCGAAATTTCCATGCTGCACAGAGATACATGGCCTGGTATATATATGGTATCCGTGAGATAAAATGCCTGGACTGAAAGAGAGAGCTACCGGCCAACAAAAGCCACCAGCAGCAGCAGCAGAAACAGAGAAGAATTCGAGTTGTCCTCGGGGACCTGGACCATTGCATGACTTTGATTTAGGGCCCAGCCACACTCCAAGTGACATCTCGGACCCTTTGCCAAGACCTTCGTCTTTTGTCTGATTTCTGGCCATGTCTCGCTGGTGATTTCTTCGTTGATTGGAAGCGGGAGAGCCTGTTGCGCACATCTGTTGGCCATGTTGTGCTGCAGTGACCCGAGGGTTTCCTCTATACATGATCTTGTGTATCTAATGCTGGGTCTAACAATAATTCCAAAGATACAGATACCGATTCGGATTCAGATTCGTTACAGATACAAATACAGATACATTCGGCCCGCCACTCTGTCTGGCCCTGTTCCCAGTGAGTGTCGGCCGCTTGTCTTTTTTTTTGTGTTTATTGTACAGATCGAGAAGTGTTCCGCCGCCATCCCCCGCTCCGTTTTTCACACGAAATACTCGAAAATTCAAAATGGATTTTGGGATTTTGGGATTTTCTATTGTATATACAGCTCACAAAAAAGAAACAACAAAAATGTGTACATGCCTCGTTTATGGCTGGAATCAACCTTTAGCCCCCGCAATGCTCTCCTCTCTCAGCTGAGGCAAAGGCTGAAAGCAAACAAATTTGAAAGCACAGTGCAGTGCTAATGGAACGTACAAATCCGAGTCTCGGCCAAAGGCTTTTTAGCACAGGTGCTAATTGGGCAATGCAGCAAATCCTCGCGTCCAACTCGCGTTCTCCCCTATTGCGCGAATTAGCACGGAGATCGCACAAAAATTTCGCGCTAGAGATACTTTCAGAATTCTGCCTCTAATCAAATGCGATCCACACCAGTCATGGGCTCTGCACATTCCACTTTACCAAGAATCTTCTGTTTGTGAACCGTGGAGGAGCTGTAAAAAGTGTAATATAATTTTTTAATAATGTAATATAAGTTTTTTCTTTAATGATAATTCATTTATGAAAGCAAAAAGTCCGTAGTAAAATGTTTATTATAGAGATGGAAATAAGAGGATAAAGGTATTTTTATGAGCCTAAACTTATGTATAACACATCAATTTTTAAGACTCTTTGATAATATTTTTTATTTAAATACGTTTTCTATTGATTAAGTTAATTAGAGTAGATCTTACAATCTTCTTCTTTTTGAAATTGATTATTTTTTTCGATCAAACTTGTGAATCATGCCTTGGCATTTTATTGTTTCGTAAGATTCTTGGAACCATATTTATTTAAAAGGGACTTTCCCTAAGGCTTAGGTCATAGAGAGATTAGCACTGAATATAATATACCATATATATTTATACGCAGTCTGTAAGTTCCTAAGTATTTATAATTCTGATCGAATAATGTCTAAAGAATCTAAATACTGATAAATGCTCTCCTGAACCTCTTTTAGTTCATAAACAAAATTAAATCTAAATTGTGGGCTTCTACCCATTAAACTCAATTGATGGTATCCCCAGAAGCAACTAGATTTTCTGGCTCCTCTTCAAAGAGGAGTTCACCATCAGTTGCCCTCAGGCCGAGGTCCCTTTACCATTCTTCATTCTCCATTCCCCATTCTCTGTCTCCGTTGCTCTTCTTTTTTTTCTCTCCGATTCTCTGACTCTGGTGCAGCGTCTGGCTGTGCGCCGCATGACTCCTACACTTGAGAAATCACACCTCGCAGCAGCCACATCCACAAACCGGGCATTTAGGGAGTAGGGAGTGAGCATGCAGGGAGCTGGATCTGAAGGGCTGGGGGGCATCATCCAGAGTTTTGACTAGACAAAACCAGAGCACAGCCCGAACCAGATCGAAATGAATTATGGCCGCGGGCGTGATAATAAACGGAAAGATCAGCACTGCGATTGGAGTGGAAATGCACCGGGAGAAAGGAGAAGCTATAAAGTTATCAACAGTATATATTTTTTCAGAAATATAAAATTTAAGCATTTTCTATTCTAAGTTAAATATTAATCTCCTCCATAAAACATAAAATATTCGTGGCCTAAGGTCGCGATGCTAAAGTTCAGAAGCATTAATTCTCGCGGATGTTATCTTGGGCCATAAACAAAATATGTGCAAGTTGTGCGCGGATCACAGAGGTCGTCATGGTAGCTTCAAATGCGTTTTTAATGTCGCCGCATCTTCGGTTGTTAGAAAAGATCTAAGATCAGGGTTCTGGGAGTACCTGATGAAAAAGGAGAAGTGCTAAGCGATTCCGACAGGTAGGAGAATGGAAACCGGAGCCTAGACCATAATTAGCAGTGACTACTGTGCGGCTAATGAGTGCCGAACAGGCAAACCGCAGCGCAATTCCAACTGATATTTATACGTACAAATATAAAAGAAGGTGGTAAAAAGTGGCACTTAATAATTAGAAAACGAGAAAAGTTGGTCTAAATAAATAATGATAAATTAGTAACAAGAAATATAAATATTTTCAAAAAAAATAAATAAGTTGAATACAGATACAAAAATATATCTTATTAAGAAAACTTGACCTTCTTTTGCCTTGAAAAATAACCATTTAACTCAAAAGGGAGAAGCAACTACCGGTGGTATCCCATGGATGCGGCGTATCTCTGGGATACGAAGGAGGCGTGCCATTAAGTTGGCCATGGTGTCGCTGCTAATCACACGTTGCTCCGCTAACAAATTCGACCCGAACTTATTATTATTATTGCATGTTGCGTTGCATGCCCCCGTATGCAAAGGGCCCTGCAATTATGCACCCGATGATTCCCTTGCCGATTCCCGTATCTAGATATGTCAGTTATAATAAGCACCAAGCGAAATACGAGCACGGCCAGCAGCAGCAGCAGCAACAACAACAATAATAACAACAATAACAAGTTAAGGCAACAACAACCATACAACGATGCTAACCAAAGATCAAGATACACACACACAGATACACACACTCAGGCAGGGGCCTAGGTGAGGCATTTAAAAAAAACTTGAATTTCAAGTGAGCAAACAAGAACCCAAAAGAGAGCGGGAGAGAAAAGAGACAGAGAGAGTAAAAGAGAAAGAGAGAAGTTTCAGTGAGAGCGTAAAAAGTATCTTTTATCACTGGCGCGATTTTAAACGCACAAAACTGCTCTAGCAAGCGTTTTTAATCGCCTGCAATTTAAAGTCGCGCGTAAAACGCGTACACCATAAGAAAATAAACATACTGGATAAAAAAATGTACGCATTTTTAAAAATAAAGACATTATCATTAAAATCATTGAATTTTGAATGATTGAATTGTCAAATGATTCAAAACTCGATGACTTTTATAATAATTCCTTGATTTTTAAAAATTTCGTTCATTTTTTTTTTGTTTGAAAAGTATTTTTATACCCTGGCAGGGTATTATAATTTTAGTCAGAAGTTTGCAACGCAGTGAAGGAGACATTTCCCTATAAAGTATATATATTCTTGATCAGCATCAACAGCCGAGTCGATTTAGCCATGTCCGTCTGTCCGTCTGTCCGTCTGTCCGTCTGTCTGTCTGTCCGTCTGTCCGTTTCTACGCAAACTAGTCCCTCAGTTTTGAAGCTATCTGAATGAAACTTTGCAGATAGTCGGTTTTCGGTTTTAATTTTATTCAAATCGGACCACTATATCATATAGAAGCCATATCAATTCATTTCATTTGTTCGCAACATATTTAGTTAGCAACATTTTTTTCGCTAGCAACATTTTTTGCTAGCAACATTCTGAGAAAGCGGAAAGTCAGAACATTTTTCTTCTTCTTCGTCTACTTACTGCCAGGGTATTTAAACTTCGGCATGCCGAAGTTAGCTTCCTTTCTTGTTTTACTTTACAATCAAAGTTTTTATTTAATATGTAAATAAATATCAATAATTTTTATAATAAATATTTATAATTTAATTATTTATTAAATTAAGTTTAAATACCCTGGCAGTAAGTAGAAGAAGAAGAAGAAAAATGTTCTGACTTTCCGCTTTCTCAGAATGTAGCTAGCAAAAAATGTTGCTAGCGAAAAAAATGTTGCTAACGAAATATGATGCGAACAAATTAGATGAATTCATATATATATTCCTATGACAGCTATATGATATAGTGGTCCGATTTAAATAAAATTAAAATCGAAATTCTGGAATAATACAAAATGGCTATGTATAAAATTATATGAAAATATATTAAAAATTGGCATAGTACAATTTTTTTTTCTCAAAAATTTCCGATCGTTCCTATGGTAGCTATATGATATAGTCGTCCGATCCGGCCCATTCCGACATATATAGTAGTGAGAGCATATATAAGACTATCTGCAAAGTTTCATTCAGATAGCTTCAAAACTGAGGGACTAGTTTGCGTAGAAACGGACAGACGGACAGACAGACAGACGGACAGACGGACAGACGGACATGGCTAGATCGACTCGGCTGTTGATGCTGATCAAGAATATATATACTTTATAGGGTCGGAAATGTCTCCTTCACTGCGTTGCAAACTTCTGACTAAAATTATAATACCCTGCCAGGGTATAAAAATGTACTTTTAAATATTTTAATATTGATTATATTAGTTAAATGAGAGAAATGTATGTACATAGGTATGTTATAGGATCAAAACGATAATTTCAAAAGACATTACATATAAAGTGTTGTAAAAATCCTCTTATAACATAAAAGAGTTTTCCCAATTCATATTGACTTCGAATTATTAATCATATTTATCCTAAAATTATAAAATGTTTCGAGTAAAAATTGATTGATAAATATTCTATATAAAATTAAAATTTCTTGATGATATTAGTGAAATGTTAGTAAAAATAATTTCTAAAGACATTATATTTAAAGAGTTGTATAAACCTTCTAATGAGATGCAATTATGCATAGAGTTTTCCCAAGTTCATAGTTTAAATATGATGTCTAAACAGTATCGTATCGATTGTAACCTAATTTGTTCAGTGTATTTGGCTTGGCTCTTTGATTGTTTTCCTCGAGCGTGCGAGAGAGCAAAGACTATATAGCGATAGCTATATATTTTTTGGGTCCGTGGCTCTGTGCTGTCGGCCTGTTGCACATTCCTCGATACGCCGTTCGCGAGTCGTGACGTATCCCGGATTCGTTATTTATTTTCGCCTCGAAGTATCGCTGCCGCCAATTTAAATCGCCAAGAAATACATATGTTCTCGAGTTGAGTTATTTAAATGCCTGAGAGTGCTTGATAGTTAACTAAAAAACGTGTTCACGCTGGAGATTCTGGTTGAATAGGTTTCCGTACACCACAAAAGTTTCCCCAAAACAAATTGCGCTCTCTCAGAGTCTCCCAAATAAATATATTTGTGGTTATTTTGTGCCAGTGGTAATAATCAAAATAGTGTAAACATCGGAAGAGTAAAAAATAAATAAATAAAAACACACTTGAGCAGAGAGGAAACACACAGGATATGCAATGAACAGGGATTGAGTTTCACCTGATTTGTATTGCCACCTTTCGTATATAATTATAATCAACGTGATCACGCGCTCACACCAAGCTCACCAAGAAGCAACGGCGGAGGAGTTCGGAGTTGGTTGGTTGCCGCCAGGATCAAGTTTTTGGCGAAACCCATAATTTCGCTGCTCCTTCTTCTGCCTCCATCGCGGGCTCCATGGTGTCGCCGGCTTGACCGATGCCTCAGTCGTTATAAACAAACCCAACTCCACGACCGAGACCCCTGAAGACGAAGCCAGAGAAGAGAAGAGCCAACGAATCCAGTTCTCCTGTTGCTTTTGTTTTGCTTTTGCTGCCTCGCGTTTATTGTTTTGCTGCAAGGCGGCGAGAAGAGCGTGGAGAGTGTAGACTGGAGAGAAGACTGAAGAAAGACTGAAGACTGCAGACTGAGAGGAGAGAGGGAAGAACTGGCCCCAAACACCCGGGATCCCGATTCCCGATCCCAAACTGAACACTGAACTGAACTGAACTGAAGGAACGATCGAGGGGCAACAAGAACAACAACTAAGTTGCATCGTTTAAAAATCATCTGCTGTTGCTGTTGTTGTTGCAGCCATCAGACATGGCGCCGAAATCCAGAAAGAAGAAGGCTCATGGTAAATATTAATATAACATTTCTTTTGCTTTTATTTTGTGTTCTCTCATGCACCTTGAAAAACGAGGGAAAAACAATTGTGGTTCTTTGCTTTCTTGGGTATATTTGTTTTCTGGGAAATGGAAAGTCCCTTAAGTTGAAAAATATTAACTTAAAATAAAATTAAAGAAGAGTTTAACCGTCTTATAATTTCATTAAGACCTTAAGGTCCCTGAAAAGCGAACAAAAACCATAATAACATCGGTTTTGATAATGTCAACTCAATTTTTAAATATTTATTATCACATCACTTTAGTATGCCAGAGATAAGGAGTATTTTTGATAGATAAAAAAACCCTGAGCTGATAAAGTATTTACGTGTCATTTGGTATCTGTTTATAGATTATTTATAAAGATATTATTCGGTCATATAATAATAACAAAGGAAATTTTGTGGAACTGAACTTTGAAGTCTTTTAAATCAACTAGACCTATGGAAGTTACATTTTATGGAAGGGAACTTTGAATTCTTGTAAGCTTTCCAGACATTATTTTGCGTATTTTTCTCTACTTTGAATTAGCTTATTTTTATTTCATTAAAAAGTACCTATTTCAAAGCAATGAAAAAGGGTATTTTAATTATTAAAAAAAGGTTTTTGCCATCTCATGATTACTTACCAAAAACTCTGTTCTTAATGGCTAAAAATGCTTATAAAATAAGATTGCTTTTCGTAGCCTACCATTTATTTTTAGTAAATCTTAAGGGTACTTATACTTCGATTGGTTACTTTTATTACCAATTTACTTGAGGAATCTACTTCGCCCCAAGTTGCGATTCTCTGCAAGATTTTCCATGAAGCTTTCACTGCCTTGCCCCCGACCAGACTCGTTTCTTATCGGAAAGCCCATCAGAGAGCTGGCATTGGCATTATCATCGGCACATGATCATGGGCTCATAAGTATGCAGAGCTCATATTACAAATCCCTGGGCATATCCTGTTGACTTTGCCTTCCCTTTCCCCCGATTTCAATTAAAATCCGTTTGCCTTGCGTTTTGTTTCTAATTGCGTTTCGTTGTTCTCGCTCTCTCTATGCCAAGTGTGTGTCTCTGGTATCGGGTCTCCGAGTGAGTGAGAGAGAGAGAGACTGGGACCGATTCCGATCCTCCTGACCATCCCAAGGAGATCCCACATCGGCTTAAAATATGCGACGTCGCTGCCGCTGGAGTTGTGCATGTTTTCCTTAATTTTTTATGACCCTGAGAGCAGGTAGAACACAGCAAAGGCAAAAAAGATTGAAAAAACAACCACAATCGGGCAGGGCACCCCTTGCTGGAGGATAGTACGCGTACGTAGTATCCACTGGATACCCCGAAAACCAGAACCACCAGAAAGGGAAGGAAAAAAAAGATCAGCTGTCAATTTTATGGGTGCCCCACTCTCTCGCTCTCGGGGAATGATGGGGTGTTGTACGCACATATTTTATGCCTTTTTGTGTGCCCAACTTTGTTGTCATTCCGTCGTTTTCATTTCATTTCATTTACTTAGATTATTTTGATATGCATCTGAGCATTTGATTTGGGCTTAGACAGCCAAATGAATTTTACGACCGCGCGTGGGGATACACATTGATATAATCCCTTTTCATCCGCTTGACACAGGCATTTGGTTGGTCTTTTAATAACTCTGATGATGATATTTGTATATACAGTGGACGCTCTAGAATGATATTTAACCTGTTAGATACTGGATACTAGGAGGAAGGAGTACTATAAATTTAGATGGTACTTTAACCTGGCAGATATTACATTTAGACTGTACTTCTTATCGTTATGGATAAATAAATATAAGAAATAATAATATAAGAAATAATAATGATCTTGGCTTTAAAAAATATTTTTTAAATATTTTCCATAATCAGAAATGGTAGTTTTGCTCTCTAAATTCATCTTTAATATTCCTAAGGTTCTAAAAATATTATAATTAATAAAGAACCTTAACATAAAACCCGGTAAGGCATAATCATATAGATATAAAAATATATTTTCAACTAAAATGAGTGTAGAGGCCACTCTACTTTTGTTTTAATAACTATCTTACCTTCCTCGAGTGCCAACTGTAGTTTGTTTGTTTCTTAATTTCTTTAGCGTTTATAAACGCCTGCCAATTGCCTGGGCATCCGTCCAGGTGCAGATCTCTGTTTCCTCTGGCTGTGTGTGTGTCTTTTTGATTTACTTTGTGCATTCGCACAGTCTGGGTCTCTCTCTCTTAATAATAAATTCGCCACGGGTGGTGGTCAGTCCGACGGCTGCGCCCATGACAAATCGCAACAAATGCCAAACAACAGACAAGATAAAAACCCTCGAAAGCGCTACAAATACGAGAAACACCTTTGTATTGTATTTGGGTATATTTCGAAGACAAAGAGACAAAAACCAGCCACACCCACGGAGTGAGTTTTCCTCGGAAAAGGCCAAGACATCACAACATCAAAAGAAAGTCGCTTGCCAGCCAGATCTCTGATTGAAAAAATTGTGTTGTGAGCTTTAGCTCCGATAGGGAAGACCCAGTTCTCAATGCCGTCAAGTGTGCAGGCCTGTCCTCCAATGATGGAATCGAAACCGAACCACTCGATGTGGTTCCACTCCTCGCGTATCGCCACGAAAATGTTTCGTGGAATCCGGCCCACAAATGGTGCGCTCTCTCTCCTCCTATCAGTTGATAGGAGAGCGACGCGCGGACTGATAAGGGTGCGGATGTGGGGGCCACTAAAATACTAATTCCCCAGGTATATGACCGGCCGTTCTAGGTTTGGTAGTAGTTCCCGGGCTGCGGCAGTGCCAGCCCGAATTCTCGGACCTAATCTTATCAATTTTGTCGTCTGCCGCCGCCGTTGTCGTAAACAAACAAAAATAGTTATAATAATAATAAGCGCGAAGCGACACAAAAACAAAAACAAATACGTAATGCACACGTTTATTTTTACGAGCAACGTGTGGCTGCATTTCAAAGTTCCTCTGGCACTTCAGCTCTCTAGAGATCTTCGAAAAATCAAACTAAACACGAAACATAAACTGTACCAGTGTAGAACATTTATAATATATTTTATATATTATTTTGCTGACCACTTGGCACTTGCACTTTCAGCGCATTTATTTTTAATTTACGTAAATGCCAACCTGTCGATTTTTTCTACCCCATTCGGGTAGAAAAGCACGCAAAGGGGGTCATTGATTTGTGCGCTGCCCTATACGTGTGCGATGCGTTCTGACCGATCAGCACAAATCCCGGCTAGACGCTCTAAATGCCGACCGTAGCGTCTTCAGACGCGGCAAGGCAATCTGGCGACACCTTAGTCTGGCGAGATCTCAGCTATATATTTATATTTAATTCATTGGCATTGTCTCGCAGAACGTCTCATGATCTTCCACTAAAAAACACGAATCATTATAATGAAGTGTTGGCCATTAAGGTGCTCTGTCTCTTATCAGATGAAAGATTAAACGAAAGCTACGAAAGCTATGAAAGCTGCTTAGAGCTGCATTTATAGAAAACCTGATTCTGAGGCTAACTAACAATGGCTTTTTTTATCTAAGCAAAACGCTGTACTTCCTTTATTGAGGGAATTACTTTACGTGAAATATCCGATTCGTTCTAAGAAAATTGCATAACTGGAATCGAGCCCGCATCTCGTTGAAGATTCGAGAAATCTTAGAAGCTTAAATAACATGTAATTACTTTATAAAGGCAGGTGAAGGTTTTTTAGATGGAAAGATACATATATTATTGTTATAAACAATTAGCGTTTAAAAGCTAAGTATTGTCACGATTTGTGTTAAATATACAAATGTAAAGTTTGTTTTTTTTAGCAAGTTTATTTTTAATTAAAGGTGTTTGGGGTGTAAGCTAGTAAGCTACCTTACAGCTAGAAGATAGTTTTCTATAAGCTCTTTAATTATATTCTCCTAACTGATTGAGTTATCCCATATATCTTGATGATTAGCTGCACATTATTTCTTTAATGCTTAATGAAATATCAGCCACGTCGCATGGCATTCAATTGAGAGATGTCTTTGCTTAGCTCACCTTCCCCTTTCCCCGCGGTTCTGCTGCTGTGCCTCGAGTGCACCGTCCGCATATCCTGTTTGGCAGTGTGGCTCCGGGGATGAGGGATCTCGGATCTCGTATCTGGGATCCAGTCGATGCGATCTGTCGCCAGCGTGTGGAGCACACATGTGCGAGGAGAGCGCGTGAAAATGACGACTGTGAGGCGCGGCGAATCCATCCATCCGTCCGTTCGTCTCACTCCCTGGGAGTTGAATCTTCTGCGTTCTACGTTCTACGTTATGCATTCTACACTGAAGAAGATGTGGATATGCGGATATGATGAATGCTGAGTAGGCGGCAGCTGCTGCTGTTTGTCAAAACATTGGCATGGAATTCGCTGTGAGGCGAGGCAAGTGAAATGAAATGTATCTTCCAGATACATATGCAACGCAGGGCATATGTAAATGCAGTTTCCTGCCATCGCTGTCCCAAAAAAAAACAAAACTCCATTAGCGAACAATAACAGCCACATCCACGAATTCCGCTTAATTTCGTTGACGATTAATCAAAATCAAATAAATGCAAGTAACTTGGGTTCACCTCCTTCCAAGCTGCTCTCCAGCTCTTCTCCTTTTACTAACTGCTGCTGCTGCTGCTGGCTGTTGGACGATGATGGATTTCGTGATAAATGAAGTGAAATTTGAGTGGATTTTATCTCAACTCCGCCGGGTTTGCTGTTCTTCTTCTGGGTTTCTTCTTTAAATTTTTTGTTGTACTCCACACAAATGCGTTAAATGCTCGAAACGATTATCTTTGGCCTGCAGCGAGAAGCAAGCCCCAACTTTATGATGATTTACATGCATGTGAAGGGGGCCACAGTTGCGGTTAAAATTATCAGGGAAGTTGTTTTTATTTCGAAGTATTTTTAAAAATGTTCTTATAGATTTTAAAATACAAAAATCTTGAGTTAGAGAATTTATTAAATTAGCTTATAGCAAATAGCTAACTTTAAGTTCAAAGAAGTTCAAGCAGGGGTGCTCAATTATGATTTTAATATAATAATCTTCCACTAGTCACAATTTCTATGATAATTCCCCAGACTGAAGAGTTTCATTTTTAAGGTTTCACTAATTTTTTTAAAGCACTTTAATCAACTAGTGACTAAGCCAGAAAAATTCATTTTAAATATGCAAAAAATTCAGGCTTTTTATAAACGATAGCCATAAGCACTATATCAGTTTCTTGGGCTTAAAATGCTTACTCACTATTAAGTTGCAAGTATGCTATTTCAATGACCTCTGCTGTATGAATTATAGGCAGCTTCAGGCGTCCTCTTTAGTTTTATTATCTGGATATTAAGTGGGATTACTCTAAACTCCCTCTTTCTTATCTATGTAACTTTATAGTTCTGCTTTATTTTTAGTTTTTAGAACTACCCTTCTAATCCTAAAAGAATTAACAGTTTAGAGCACAATTTATGGCTGCTAATTGTGTTAGAAATGTCCCCAAAAAATTGTAATAACTCTTATTATTCTCTGTCGTTGTTGTTGGTAATAAGTGAATGTGTCGCACAGACAGCGCGGCGGCATGTTTATTAGACTGCAAACAGAAACAAAAGCAGCCACAACTGCTGTTAGCCATAGCACAATGGGGGAATCGCGAATCGAGACCCAATGACAACGCACATTGGCACGTATTGCTCATTTGGCTAAATGTGCATATCATATCAAATAATATATACGAGCGATATATGTAGGTGCAAAAGTTGTATTCTATACAAAATTTGCATATTTTTGGTGTCTGTTAGTCTGGCTGAGATTTATATACCTATACTATATAGATATATATACTATATATGCTTTCCTGTCTCTATTAAAAGCCAGCACACGTCATGCTGTCGCCGGGGCAGCCTTAAAAGGCAGCGTGTGGCTCTGGCCGTGTTTGATTCATCATCAGGTGACCAAAATCAGCGTAACAATAATTGCCAAGGCAGCCAAACAGTCGGCTAAAAAGCACTCGGCAACATGTTGCCAACTGCCACTGATTGCTGCTGGCCCTGGTCCCTGGTCGTGTGCGTTTTTTTACGTATGCAGAGCGAGTTGTGGCCATAAATCGAATTGACATCTTTGACGCGACTTGCATGGATTTCTGCTTGCTGGCTTGACCACCCACCAAGCCATTATTCAAGTCCCTGATGGAGCGCTATATGATTCACAGTGATTCACGCACTGACTTCCTTCCTTTGCAATGGTAAATCTGTTCGGGGAAGGAGTCCGGAGTCGAGTTGTGTCGAATCGGAGAGCACAAAGTTGCTAACAAATTGCAGACGACAAATGCGCAGACAGCTTGACTTTATTTTTGTGCCGCCAAGCCGTAGCCATAGCCATACAATATATATACTATATATACACAATGTCTGCGTACGAGTTTATTTCTAGCCAAATAGCATTTGGTATTTCGTCTGGCAGGCGCATAAATTTCAAATTAGAAACAAAAAGAGCGAAAACACACAGCCAAGACGACGACGAAGACGACTACGACGACGACTAATTAGCCGCTCTGTTGTTTTTATTTTAATTTTGACCCAGCCATGGCAACAAGACAGCAAGACAGCAAGACAAGAGCTCTTCGATTTAGTTCGCTACTGTGGAGGGGGAATATCATTTGATCGAATCTCGGCTGGAGACTGACTTTTTGCTAACGCCTTCACCTGATTAGCATTCGAAATCAATTTCAATTCCAATTCCAATTCGAAATCCAATTCCACTTCCAATTTCGATTTCGATTTTAAGTTTCATGATCCCCGATCCCTTATCTCTGATCTGCGACTGATGATTGCCAATCATCGCCCCAATATCAATATCAATGTCATTGATCCCCACCGATTCTGTTTGCTCATTTCGATCTGGCAATCTCTTGATAAAATCGCCATAAAAATTGTATCAGCTGCTGCCGTTGAATTATGCAAATTAAGTATATTCACTCGCAGTCCATAAACAAGTCACTCTGCCCAAGATGATTTTTATTTTTTTTGTTGATTTTTCGCTCGATTGAAATTGCAATGTCCGCCATAAAAGTCACTGGACGATAAGATTTTTATGTGAACAGATGGTTTTATTTGTGATTTTAATTTGTAAATCCATTGATGATTTTCAATTGCTAATTTTTGTCCTCATTTTTTTCGTTACAGGTAAGTTTCAAGACCGCAGAGATATGAGACATTCAAAGGTTATGCAAGGGAAATTGAGTGGTAAAGAAATGGGATTTTATGGATTATGCGATGAGTATTCTGTAGTTTTTAGTTACTTTGTCTATATTTAATCAGTAATAGAAAAGAAACATATGATAATGTATTTCAAAAGCTGATAAGGATTATGATTTTTGATGAAATAACAATATAATCAGTATACAATTTATATAAAATAATCAGAAAGTGGGACTTTACCTCTATACCCATAAATGTTTCTATAATTGTAAAGAAGATTATAAAATCTCACTTTATATAACTTAAAAAAATTAATAGAACCATGGAATCACACATAAAACCCCCCACTATTTTTATAAATTTTAAATTGAATTCCCAGAAGCTGCTCATGATTTTGGGGCGTTTTATTAACGCCTTCACTTGGGTGGTCCACCGGCCGCAATCGCAAATTAGCCATCTCGGCAGCTGCTGCAATTTTTCAATTTTTTCATATTTCTGTGTGTGTGTACTTTTTTGCAAATATGATTTTTATTTTTTTGCATTTTGTTTTAATAATTTGCGCCTGCAATTAAAAATCATTAAGCCAAATCAGCGCGGTCTGCCCGGCGGGCACTCTAATTAATGCTGATTGTGTTGATTCGGTAAAGAAGAAAAAAAAAATGTGCAAAATATGGGAAAATTATGCACAAACATATGTACATAGCTGCATGTATGAATGCTGCAATTGTTTTTAATTGCCAGCATGCCGGACAGATAAAGACAGATATATATAGAGAGAGATTGGGGAGAGTCCATAAGCCAAATTGTGTCGGACATAAATCTGACCATCTGCTGGGTGGGTTGCTTTTTGTTTTACTTTTCTATTAACGTTTCATTCATGATTTCCACGCGACTCGCAAATGGCCAAATAGAAACACACCAAAACCAAAGCCCAAAAAAATAAATATATAAATAGGCAACACAGGCATTAATTATAGACGTTTATAAGGAAAAATCGTTTTAAAAGTTGTCATGCCCAAGCCTGGAGTGGACTGTGGAGTGTGGAGTGTGTATGCCGTGCAAACACAGTCTCAGAGGCTTGGCTGGCAACACACAGCGGCGTTTGTTGAAACCCGTTTACCTTCGCCATCATTCTTTTTTATTAGGAAAACAAACGATTTTGTTTTGACTTCAACTTCGGGTTAAAGTCTTTTCGCCGCCACAGCCTCTCCCTTTCTAGCCGGTGATTAATATTCTCAGATGTGAGTGTGTGTATTCAGTCAGAATTTTGGCCAATTCCCACAAGGATTTGGAGAACTCTAACTCATAAATTGCCTGACCATGTAGTCCACACCTCTCGGCATAAATTCCTATTTCCACAGAAACTGATTTGAATGATAGTAATTTGATTTCTTGGAATATACAGAGCAAGCTTGAATCACACATTCCGCAAAAAACGAGTTGAGGCCAAATAAAGTTAGTCTAGTAAAACTCAATAGCAAAATTTTATTTAAAACTTTATTTAATATCCCATTTCTCCTGCCCACAATGAAGCTCCTAATTAAAGTCATAAACTTTCTTCAAACACTCTTGCAAACCTGTGTTAATAATCTATACAAAATACAAAATTGTATGTGGGCATTGGCAATCTATAAGTCATTGTTCCATTGGAGGGCGTATGCAAAACGAAATGGGTAGAAAACAATTAATTGCTATTGATTTACGGGGCGTATGCTTGATTTATTTAGCAATCGCTTGACCAAAAAGCAGGCGGGGGCATTAATTTTCTTTCTTTCTTATATATATTTATATACAAATATGTATGTACATATATATATTATTTATTGCCCACATGCGCCATACAATGGAAGACCTGAAGCCAATAGAAACTGATGACTTCATTGCCAATGTTGCAACATCATCAGCAATAATCACAGTAGCCATTGAAGGAAGCTGCTGCTTCAGCTGCTGCTGCTGCTGGTAACCCGCAGGCGAAATTTCGATTCCATGTGGGCTACTGTTGGCTGATTTTGTGGTTATTACCCTCACCGTGTCTTGTAGCCGCTGGTTAATAGCTGGTAATAACTCTCTGATGATGCTGGCGAGAGATGAGAATGATGTAATTATGCTGCTAGTTAGGCTCTAGCTGATCTGACTTGAGATATTCTCTTTTGTTTCTTTTGACTTCAATAAAATGTAGATCAGACCAACAACTCCGATTCTTCATGGCGCCCCCGGGTGGTTAGAGCTTTACATGTTAACTTATTTCTGTCCCAGCCTCTGAGCAAATGGCTTTTGTTTTCTTAACTGTTTTCGCTGTCGTTGTCGTTGTCGTTGTTATCTTCTCTCTCAAAACCCGACTAATTTATGCAGCGCTCTATGCTTTGCATTTCAAGCAGTTTCCTCTGCTCGATCACATGTCCACCAAACTGGTATACATAGCGACCAGCGACAGTATATATTCACTATATAAGACTGAGTTACTTTTGAACCCGGATGTGCCTGTGCCTGTGTCTGTGTTCCCCTCTCTAATGCCAATTCAATTTGAGGCTAATGTAGATTGAGATACGATTTATGCAGATTATGCAAAGGGCGGTCACCGCCGATCAATTCTCTGGCCTGTAGGTGTAGGTGTAGTCTGAAGTCGGAGTTACGAGGCGACAGAAGCCGCATCCATCAGCATCCACAGCATCCGGCTGCCCACGCACTAAGCAGAGAGAGAGAGAGATTGAAATACAAAAAACTAGACAGACATTTTGCTTAGCATTTTGTTGTGCCAACTGTCCCATTTGCTCAGATCTCAGATCTCCTCAGATCTCCTCCTCCCTTTGGTGGGTATTCAAGAATCGCTCGCACGCTCCCTCCAAAGCCCACGCCTGGCTCGACGCAATTCGGCGCGGTTTTTATCGCGCCGCTTGGGCGTTTGTGATTTAATTAAAAATATGCGACACTTAATTAAAACGCATGCGACGAGAGACACACTTGCAAATATTTAAAGAGAGAGAGAGACTGCATTTTATTAAGAATTTTGACAGCGTTTTGATTAAGAGCCCAGCCGCCCGAGGCACTTGGCAGGTTCACTTCACCAACGCCCACGATTCGGCAGCAAGTTATGGGGGAAATAACTGGTTGCCGCCTTGATTTATCGGGAGACGAAAAAACCTAGGCAGCCGGCCATTCATGGCTTACACACAGCTAGCAGCTTACATCTTACAGCTTGCTAGCTGCTGCCTCACATCTCTGAGCCTGGCTAACAGCAAAAACATGTTTGTATTGGCTGTGACACGTTTTGAAAGTCAATTAAACGCTTGTAAAATGCATAAAACGCACTAGGAATGCTATAGAAAACAATGGCTTTAAGATGTGAGTGAAAAGAGTTTACTGTACAACCAGTTTCCTTTCAGAGTTAATTACACAGAACTAACGCTTATCTAGCCTGTCCAATCTCATGGCTGAGAAAGGGAAAGTTCCGGCGCGCCACAACAGAACGCTTGAAATGCGCAAATGCCTTTTGATAAAAACAAAACATTTTTTGGCAACCTCACAAACAATTGCCGCAACTAAATTTAAATTGCCCCCAAAAGAATTATATAGCCAAAAGTAAACCGCAGAGGCGACCACGTCGGATCCTCCCATCCGAGGCAGAGGGAAACAAACAAACAAAGAAACAAACATCAGATGATGTGGATAAAAAGCCAACGTCAGCAAGTCACAAGAAGTCGCGGGCACCAAATAAATCTGCCAATATAAATATAAATCCGCTTTTGGCAGGGGAATCAGATAGGAAAATCAAATGCCAGCCCAGCCAATTCATTAGGACCGACAGAAAATTATTATGGAAAATGCCGCCCACTTTTCTTGAAATTTGTTCGCCTAATTTTGTTTCAGTTTCAGTTTTTTTTTTTTTTTTTCTTATAATAAATACCGGGGAATACAAGACGGCGCGGCCTACGTTGAACAATAAAACTTAACATTATTATATAAAAACGAATCACACAAAAACAAGCCATGAAAATGAAAACAGACGCCCACAGTCCGCAGGCAACAAAAAAAAAACGGTGGGCGGGAAAACGTGCGGAAAAGCACAAAGGCCTCAAGTGGAAATTTTCATTAGGTGACTGGGAGGAGCCCCTTAAAAATATTACTTTAAAAAAAATAACAGGAAAGGAAGCTAACTTCCCAAAGCCTCTGCAGTTCTCAATTCAATTTGGTGGCTAGATCGACTCGGCTGTTGGATTGAATTTTCAAAGGATAATAACTCATTCAAAAAATGCTTTCATTTTAATTCGGAAAGTATTTTTGTGTTGGTTTTTATTGGATTAACAAGCCAGCAAATGGGGCTTCAATTTTTTAATAATAATTTAATATTTTTCTAAGTTTCTTTTTGAAAGAGCATTCAGCTTTCAACTAGCTTTTCCTCTTAGAATTCCTAGCAGGTTCGTGTCCCGACTAGCACCTCCCCAGACGTCACAGTCTTGTTCTTAAATTTGTTGATATTGCAGATTTTTTTCCTTTTTTTTTTTTTTTTTGTTTTTGGCTTCTTTTGTTTGGACAAGATTTAGGGAGCTGATGATGCGCATTCCATTCCATTCCATTGATGAGCTCACAGCGGAGGCAGCGGCAGCCATCAGGTGTTTGCTTTACTTAGCGCGTACTACAAGTAGTAGATGGATTTGTGTATCTTGGGCAATCACATGACTGCGTTCAGCAGAGTAAACACTCACAGAATACCTTTATACAGTCAAACATAAAGAATAAGAACTTTATTTTAATATAAAAAATATATTTTAGATAATAAAAAGGGGAAGCTGTTTGGGAATATAAATAAATTAAGAACTTGGTAAAAGTTTTTGCAATCAAAAATAAAATGTAACTTGTATTTGGGATTAAGAATTGATTGATTCTCAAAGAGTTTATTAGATTTTAAACATTTTTTTGAGGACTTCAAGACAGGTTAACATTATTTTCTATACCAGAAACTCTCGGTAGAACTTCAAAGTTGGTTTTAGCTTAGTTGCACGGCAGTTTCCGCTCTAAAAGTTGCACTTTACCTTTTCATTTATTTTTTATCTCAGAGTATGTAGGCGATCAACGGATGTGGTGTAGAGAACCCCAGAGTGGGGAGGGGGCTTTGCAAAAATTCCAACCCAATGAGGAAGGGATGGGAGCTCAGGGAGCTGCAGCTTTTTTGTGTGTGCCTTGTGGGAGGAGCAAGCCCATCGACGAGTATGCCGCACAGATATATTTTTAGCCATTTGATGCAATGTTCGCGGCACGATCTCGACAGGGAGGCGGCCCACGCCCCCAGCCCACAGTCCACAGCTCACGGATCGGATCGGATCGTAGCTCTCGCTGATCGCAGCTCTCGGAGATCTCAGATCTCAGATCATTGTAGCATCGCCAGTGGAAACTGCACCCATGTGATGTGAGAGAGAGCGAGCGAGAGCGTTGGCAGCGGAAATCGTTAGCTGAATCATGCCGTAAAATATTCCCCACATGCGCCCAGCGACAGTGCGTTGCAAAACTGTAAAGCCACTGGGCCACACACACACTCGAGTCGAGATCGTGTCAATACTTTTACTGCCCACTGTTTAGCCCGTTTTATGGCTCTCTGTGAAGCAGCTGCTCGAAGCCGACGGAGAGGCTAATTAAAATAGCAATCCAAATAAAGTAATTACAGGTCAATGTTAATCTCTTTCGGAGATTTGCTGGCCAAATGTGGGGTTTCAGGCATGAAAGGAACTGCAATTGCCTTTGATTGCCACATTGTGGAAATTTTCTTTTCTAGGGAAAAGATTAAAGCGTGCCATTCTACTATCAACTAAGATATGTGTACCATAAAACAAGTAACCCTAGTTATTGCTTTATTTAAAGAATTCTTGAGTGCTTTGTCAGTAAAAACATAACTTATCAAATCGGGTCAGTTGAGGAAAATTAAATCCATTATCGAATTGGGTTACAGCTAAAGATAGAGATAAAGGTAATCTGATAATCGCATTCAATTAGTGATAGAACACGTTCTCCTCTAGAACTGAACTTGTTTTTCATTTAGCGCAATTAGCCAGATGAATGTGGTGTATTTTAGATAATGAAATAGCAGGCAGGTTGTAAAGAAAATAAGTATAAAGAGCCAGGGGAATGCGGAAATAATTCTACTAAAGATAATTCTGACACAGGAAGGTTTAGATGCTGTTCAATATAAAACATTTGTGATTGAAGTTCATACAAAATAACATAAATATTTCTACTTAAGATAATAGTTACACAGCAAGGTTTAGATTTTGTTCAATATAAAATATTTGTGATTGAAGTTCATACAAGATAACATAAATATTTCTACTTAAGATAAATTGCACGGCTTAAATTCTTTTCAATATAAAATATTTCTGATTGAAGTTCATATAAAATATAACATAAATCGGTGATAGACAGGCAGTGGTTCTCTTGGCTCACGAGGCTCTTTTTATATTTTATATTTTATATTTTTGGTAGTGTAAGTTCGGGGAGGAATTTGACTTCAAAAAGGCCGCAAAATCAAATTATTTTCTGTGTTGATCGATGTACCTGAAGATGGTTTGCTTGCACATTCTGTCTGGCTAAGAAATGATTATCTTATTGCTCCTTATGCTATATTATGTTATGCTCAAAGCTGATATAAATAGTTGTGAGTGTGCCTGCCTTGTTATAATGTCAATTATGATTGGAATCCGCTTTAGTTTTCGATTCCATTTATGATTGGAAATATTATTTAACGATGCTGCTGCTGCTGCTGCTGCAACTTTTGTGCTGTTCCGACCAGGTAGGGCGTCCTCCCTTGACTTCCTTTTCGTGTTTTGAAGAGTTTCACATAAAAATGGTTCTTTATGGCAACCGGCTAACACACACACACACAGAGTGAGAGGAGCCAAGAAGCCAACTTGAAGATTGCTTTGTTCTGGGCTGCCAGTTTGTGGTTTTTTTTTTCCACTTTTCGGCTTTTGCTGAGTGCGGCAAGCGCGTGCACTTGGCGCCAACTTGGAGCCGCCGCCACATTGCCTTGCCCCTCGAGCCACAGCCAGCCAGCCATCCTCCTCCTCCTCTTCCGCCTTCCTCTCTCCCGGCTACCGCGGTTCGTTTCATAATTTGGTTTCCCCCCCTTTTTTTTTTTTGGGTCTCTTCTTGGCCTGCAAGAAATTCATAATTTGTCTGCAACGCCAAGAGGCTACCGTGCTACGTGGCCATCTCTTTTGCCTCTGATTTTTCCCGGCCAGAAAGCAACAGGTATTCGGCGAATGAAACTTGGCAAGTCTCGAATGAAAAGCGAAACAATTGAGTATATATGTAGATATATGTATATAGTATATCTCACGGGAAACGCGTGGCGACAGCAGCCAAACAGCAGCTGTCGCTGGCTATTAAATTGTAATTAAATTATTATCTCGCCGCGGCCGAGGAGGGCGTGGCCAAAAAGGCAGGCAACATCCGCCAATTTGTTGGCTTTGGCTCGGCTTTTAGCCAATTGCCAGTATCAACTGTGCTGTGGCTGTGGCTGTGGCATGCAGTTTGCAGTTTGCAGAGGCATGTGTCACTTGTTTGGTTTTTCACAGCCTTGACTACACGCGACCCGCGCCAGGTAGATTGCTCCCAAAAAATACGCTCAGCATTCCGCCAGTCTCATTCATTGTTGGGCAACACAACCAGCTTGGATCGCTTGGATCGTTAATCAGTGGAATTGTATCTTTTAGAGCCGTTTACACATGGCCATTAATGGCTCTGCAACTGCGATCTCGTTTTTCGTGTGAATGTTGTGGCTTTGATGGATTTGCTGGATATAGCTTGAGGTCTCTCGTAACGAGCGTAAATAAGCGAATGGAATTCGAGATTTTTGTTTTCCTAGAACGAGCGAGAGAGAGAGCCCGAGCCAATAAACAATAATGGGAATCGGAAAGCCTTATCGAGTCAGCAAAACATTTACATTAAAGTTCTCTCTCCAGCAGACCAAAACCATGACACACATCCGCTTTTGGCGAACGATCTCCACTTTACGACTTCTAAATGGGCGACGGCGTTATAAAAATCGTCTAAAAATATGTTAAATACTTCGCACAGTCTGTCTAGCTGTCACGGGAGGGGAATTTACAAACAAATCACCTTTGACTGCCACGAACCGTAAAAAAATATGGCTTTGAAGGCGTTTTTATGAATGAACTGCAAGTGCAACTGCCACAGCGAGTGCAATTAAAACTGGGAAAAAATGCATTGAGCCATGGGAACATCCATTCATCCACCCACTCGACTGGACGTAACTCAGCCATCTAACGGGTGTCTCCTCCTCGGCGGGAAAAACGCACGCAAAGTCCACTCTCGAATGGCTGTCGCAGGCGGTTTAAGCGGCCATAAAACTCGCGTCCAATGGCCCGACGCCCACCATAACGGTTGAGCCGCAGCATGCTCATGTTCTCTGCCTGCCTGCTCCATGCTCTGGAGAGTGACCAACAGTAGGAACTACTGGGCACTGGCTACCGAGCACAACACAGCAGCAGCAGCAGCCACTTGCAACGAGCTTGTAATTAGTTGGCAGATTTTGCCAGCGACCTGAATCAATTGCCCGAGTTACCGTTACCCCCCGTTAGGCCCCACCCACCCAGAGCACCCAAAGGCAGGCTCCCCACTTGCAGCTGCCACTTATCTCCTCCACTTGCCACTGCCACAGCAGCCACACGGCCCACTCTTCATGCTCAGACGCATTTTCACGCAACGCTGCTCGCTGGCGGTTTGCTCGCGTTTTAAATCGCCAGTGAACACTTAACGAGATTTATTCATTTATTATGATTTAGTTATTTATTAATATGATATTTTATAATTAATTAGTGAAGAATTTTAACCAAAAGAAATATTTTTTAAGCAACAAAGTTGCTTTTGATGTTCTTGACTAGGATTAAACCTGAAACAGGTTTAACTGATGCCATTGATTGGCTGTAAGGAGAGACTTAAGCCAGCTTTCTCATCAAGTTTAAGTGCTTTTTAAGCCAGGAGAACCTTAGTTATTAACTTCTGTAAGGGGATAGCAAAAAAAGACAAAGTTAGGGGCTTAAAAATGCATAAACTACGTTCTTCAGAATTCTAAGTAATCAAAAAGAAATTACTGAGAACCGATTTAATAGCAAAGCACTAAAGTCTCTCGCTCTAAAAACATACCACAAATATTTCCCCAAAAGCTTAATCCTCACAAAAATAGATTTACTTATGCAAATTTTATACTCTTTCCATTACAGCCCGCTCGCTGACCTGCTACTGCGATGGCAGCTGTCCGGACAATGTGATCAATGGAACCTGCGAGACCCGACCCGGAGGCAGCTGCTTCAGCGCTGTCCAGGAGCTGTACGATGAGACGACTGGCCTGTACGAGGAGGAGCGCACATACGGTTGCATGCCACCCGAAGAAAACGGCGGCCTTCTAATGGTGAGCAGTCAAAACAAAAATAAAAAATTAAAAACAATTACTAAATGTACTTCCCTTTCCCTTTGTTACAGTGCAAAGTGGCCGTCGTTCCCCATCTGCATGGCAAGAACATTGTCTGCTGCGACAAGGAGGACTTCTGCAACCGCGACCTGCATCCCACATACACACCCAAGCTGACCACACCAGCGCCGGAGCTGCCCGATAGCAGCGAGTCCATGCACACGCTGGCCCTCTTCGCCTCCATTGTCATCTGCCTTTCCGTTCTCATGACGATCCTGTGCAGCGTCTGCTTCACGTACAAGCGACGCGAGAAGATGCGCAAGCAGCCGCGTCTCATCAGCTCCATGTGCAACTCACAATTGTCGCCGCTGTCGCAGCTCGTGGAGCAGAGTTCGGGCTCCGGATCGGGACTGCCGCTGCTGGTGCAGCGAACCATTGCCAAGCAGATCCAGATGGTGCGGCTGGTGGGCAAGGGACGGTATGGCGAGGTCTGGCTGGCCAAGTGGCGGGACGAGCGAGTGGCCGTCAAGACCTTCTTCACCACCGAGGAGGCATCGTGGTTCCGCGAAACGGAGATCTATCAGACAGTGCTGATGCGTCACGAGAACATCCTGGGCTTCATTGCCGCCGACATCAAGGGCAATGGAAGCTGGACACAGATGCTGCTGATTACGGACTACCATGAGATGGGCAGCCTGCACGATTACCTCTCCTTGTCGGTGATTAATCCACAGAAGCTGCAGCTGCTGGCCTACTCCCTAGCCTCGGGCTTGGCCCACCTGCACGACGAGATCTTTGGAACCCCGGGCAAACCGGCGATTGCCCATCGCGACATCAAGAGCAAAAATATACTGGTGAAGAGGAATGGTCAGTGTGCCATTGCTGATTTCGGACTGGCGGTCAAATACAACTCCGAGCTGGACGTAATCCATATTGCACAGAATCCCCGTGTGGGCACGCGGCGCTACATGGCCCCCGAGGTGCTGAGCCAGCAGCTGGACCCGAAGCAGTTCGAGGAATTCAAGCGGGCGGACATGTACTCGGTGGGTCTGGTGCTGTGGGAGATGGCCCGTCGCTGCTACACCCCAATTTCGACCAAGACGACCACCTGCGAGGACTACGCCCTGCCCTACCACGATGTGGTGCCCTCGGATCCCACTTTCGAGGACATGCACGCGGTGGTGTGCGTGAAGGGCTTCCGGCCGCCAATACCATCGCGCTGGCTGGAGGATGATGTACTGGCCACCGTCTCCAAAATCATGGCGGAGTGCTGGCACCCGAATCCCACCGTCCGGCTGACGGCGTTGCGGGTGAAGAAGACGCTGGGGCGGCTGGAGACGGACTGCCTGATCGATGTGCCCATGAAGATTGTCTAGAGTCGCCGCCGTTCTAGGTTTGGCCTAAGTTGCATTTAGTTTTTCCGTTTTTTTTTTTGGATGCGTGAATGCCTTGTTCTGAATGGAACTTCCTCTAGTTAGGTTCTAAACGTAAGCAGCCTGTACTTGAGCGGAGCAGGGCAGAGAGAGAGAGGATCATCCTCGAGAGGTGCCTATTCTACCGATTACTTTAATCGCCGCACTGATTGTAGGCTAAAACTTAGGCTTAACGCTTCGATGTAAGTTGAGTTTAGGAGCTACCAAGCTCCCCTGCAAAATCTTTGGTTAGAAAAATGCTTTAACTATTTGAGAAATATATAGGCAGTACTTGTTTATGTATATTTATGTACATAAGTAAAATCGAACTAAAATCAATCGGAATCGAAATTTAAATGTAACATATAATATATAGTTTTCTGTGCCAGCTTTTGTACGCTTTATTAACGTTACAAATTAAGCCCCCACATTATGTTTGTGTTTTTAGTGATTAAGTAACATAACACAGACTTTGCCGACTTGTTTGTGCAAGTGAGAATGCTGCCTTTTGTAAAATCCACGGAATTAGTTGCCTTAAGACACGAGTGTAAAGACAGGAGAATATACAGACAGAAGGATATCCAGCCTGACAAAAACCTTCCTTCTCTATGCTAGCATATATATTTTGCACCCTCTAGAGATATGTAGAACCACATGTAGTTCGGTTCCTTTTTGTTTTTTCCCTTTTTGTAAATAGCAAAGATGTTTATAGGCCGCTAATCATACAGATCTATATATATAGTATATATAAATTATATATATTATCGTTATAAGCGATGCTGTAAATACTATATATGTTATATGTATCTTTATCTGTATAATCCGTATAACTTATCTCTTATCGGTCGTATGTCGAAGTAACCTTGTTTAAGCTAGAGTTAGACGTAAATCGCTAGCCCCTAAGAAGAGTAACGAGTAACTAGTAACTAGTAACTAGTAACGAGTAATGTAAGCTAGTTAGATTTGTATCTGTAAGGCGATAGATATTTCAGAGTTCAGTTTAGTTTCTTTCTGTTTCATTATTACTGCGCGCAGACGACCACAAGAACTAAAGTTTGTATTAAAGCGTTTAGTTAATTTATTTAAAAATAATAAAAAATTATTATTAAACCCAAAAGCTTCATATTCTATAATTGGTTGGTATTATTCATTGGTCAGCAAGCACGATTCCTCTAGTCGCCCGTCATCATCTCCATGAATTCTGCGATTACAAAAAGGGGAAGTAAGTATTAATTTCACACACTAAGAGAGACAGCCAACCATCAAAGTCCACGGTGCCGGAGCCATCAGTATCGATCTCAGCAATGATGCCGTCCAGATCGCTGGAGGATAGCTTGTCATCGAGGGCGGCGAGAATTTCCTTGAGCGTTGAGGTGGTGATGTAACCATTGCCCTCGCGATCGTACAGACGGAAGGCCTCCTTCAGCTCCTTCTGTATGGCCTCGGCATCCTCCTCCTCCAGGAAATGGGCGGCGATGTTGCAGAAGCCATCGAAATTCACCTTGCCGGTATCCTCCGGATCGTTCTCATCGATCAGATCCTGCAGCTCGCTCTCCTCGAACATCTGACCCATGCTGTTGAGGATGGTCTTCAGGCGCAGCGTCTCAATGAAGCCCGTCTTTTGTGTGTCGAACATTTGGAATGCCTTGCGCATGATGTCCATCTTCTCGTCGTCCTCCTGCGGTTACCAAAATTAGCCCCACATTCGATTGCACAATCTCTCCCAGCGATAGATACCATTTTGTATGCGAGTATCAGTCAGTATCTGTGTGCGACAATAATTGCGAGCGAACTACCGCGTCGATTCCGAGTATGAGTCCGAGTCCGAGTCCGAGTATCCCAGCGAGTCGAGTCGAGTATCTCCAAATGCGTTCCAACTGCGTTGGCCTGCGGGCGCGCACTAAACCGATCGCCTGGCCAAGATCATTATTTATAAACAACAAATTTCGCTTAGTGGAAGCGTCACTCATACGCAGCGTACACCTCGGCAGCAGAGGCACCCCAAAATCCATGGGTTATTGTTGGTTTGCCTTTCGGCAAAGCACTTTATTAACAGCCATTGGAATGCGACCTGGCCGAGGCGAAAACGGAGACGGAGGCGGAGGCGGATGCGGAGACTGATTCTGGCCAGACGCGCTGATCTAAATCAGATCAAAGTGTTACAGGTGCACTGCCTGTTGGCGGATAGGGATCGGCATCGGGCATCGGGCATTGGGCATCGGGCATCGGGATCGGTTTTTCAGGGGGTTCGGTGTCGGCTGATGTCTAAGGTCGGCGGCAGAACGACGACGTCATCTCCATCATCTTTGGCGCTGGCAGCCGGAAAAACGAGCGCACAGCGCACGCCACAATTATGCAAAGAACAGCAGCAGCAGCAGCACCCATATTGGGGGCTACACACAAACAGATACAGATACAGATAGGAGGAGACTCAGATACAGCTAAAGATACACCCTCGCCTCCCACATATCGCTGTGTGTGCGTGTGCCTGGTCGGTCGGTCACTCAGTCAGTCACTAAAAATCGACTATAAACGTCTTCACAATCAGTCACAAAATCAGCGCGATTTTCTCACGGTAATTGTATTTTTAGTACTTTATAGCAATTTTTGTCCATATGATCATGAGTGTGGGCCAGATGCCTCCGCTGGCTTCCACAGACTCATAGCTCTGCTGCTGCTCCTCCTCCTCTGCTGCTCCTCCTGCGGTTAACCACACACGCACACCACAGCCCCAGCAGCAGTCGCGACGCGCAAATTGTTTTCTGCGCAAAAATGTTGATTTGGTTTTATATTTTTGCTTTAAAACAAACAAACAGGCATTCAAGCTGGCAAATGGACATCAGGGGCAAGATGGTGGACAGGCCAGTATAGTGTAGGTTTTTTTTTTTTTTGACTTGGGTTCTCGTTCTTGGTCTTGGCGGATAGTTCTCTGTCCGTCTGTAACCTTCCGGCGACGGCGGCATTTTTTGGCAACAGCCAAAGGCAAAAGGCAGGCAGTAGCAGCAGCAGCAGCAGCAGTAGCCGCCGCCGCAACTTTGATGGTCATTTGATTTTTATTATTTATGACAAAACGTGAAACACTTTTGGAATGTCCCGCGACAGGTGGGGGCAGGGTGGCCAGGGAACGGGTTGAGTGCACTCACACAGCGACACAAGCCTCGACGACAGTTCGATTGTTTTTGCATAATTCTCGAAATGTGCGCTTCCTCATATAAATAGCTCAAGTGGAAAGTGGAAAGTGGAGGGGACGGACCACAGACGTGGCACAAGTTCTAATTCGGACGCTGACAGTTTGGTGGCATGAAATTTAAGGCTAGATTTACGACGTAATTACCACAACGAATTGTACTTGGGACCTAGGAGAGAGTACTTTGGATGCGTGTTTCCGTTTTTATGATATGATTCATGCCAAAGGAGCTTAGGGAAATTAAAAAAAACTCTAATCCCAACCCAAATTCTAGTAAAACCCCAAACAAAGGAGAGCATTAATACAGCTTTCTAGAACAGCTTCTTAAATGATATTTAAAATACCATTTCACTTCTTAAATATCAAGAAATAAACCTTATTTAATTTAAGAATATCTCTTAAAACTTATTATGCAACCGGACAGCCCACAACTAATGCAATTACCCGATTGTTCTGCAATCGTAATCCCATTAGGCAAACCAAAAATAACCTTAACATGAGAAAGCTTCCACTAAAAGTTATAACTTCACTCAACCTCCAAGGCATCGGAAGTCATGTTTCACGCGTGGAAACTCCTGATTTTAATAGGTAACACTGGCCACTTTTCCAATTATCCATTATCCATTATCTCCCCCTTGTTAGGCATTTCATGTCAAACCGTGTACGCTGCCTATGAGGAGGAGGACGAACCCAATTGCTTTACCCTCACTGACGAAACGTGTCCCAATGAAAACATCACCTTCTGGTTCTACACGTAAGAGAGAGACTCAAAGGAGGATAGACCACGTTGTATCATCTATCTTATATTTCAACAGCAATACTCTCCTAGAGGGAAGACAATTATGGATGCACAATTTGAGCGATGCAGGATTTCTACCCCGCAAAACGCTTAAGGTGCTAGTTCATGGTTTTCACGGTGACCGCAACAAATCGCCCAACAACAAGCTGCGCCTCCTGCTAACCTCCCAGAACTATCATGTGATCTCCGTTGACTATCCAAACTTGGCCGTGGAACCCTGCTACTCGCAGGCAGTGGACAATGCCAAGTATGTGGGTCGTTGCCTGGCTCAATTGCTGACAACGCTTGTTACCGCGAACCTGGTGGCCGAAGAGGATCTGCATTTGATCGCCTTCGGCCTGGGTGCCCAAGTAGCCGGTCTTACGGGACGCTTTATGCCCAAAGAGCTACCCCTGCAACGCATCACTGCCCTCAATCCGGCCAAGCCACTCTTTTTGCACACCGATTTGGCTGAAAAATTGGATTCCAGCGATGCGAAGTTCGTGGATGTCATTCACACGGATGTGCTGATGCTTGGCCTATTGGATCCAGTGGGCCACGTGGACTTTTATGTGAACATGGGCATTAGCCAGCCCAACTGCGGGGACATAAGCAAGAGTAGGTCAAATTACTCTTTCATTTGGAATTTAAAATCTTAAATGTAGCTCAATTTCATTCAATTTCATTGCATTAAGTAACCACCCACTACTGCTACCACAATCGAGCCGTAACTTACTACGCAGAGTCCATCACAACGCCCGTGGGATTCTTTGGTTACCGCTGTCCCAGCTACCATAGTTTTCTGGATGGAGTGTGCAAGGCCAATAATGATGTGGAACAGATGGGCTTCTACGTACCATTGGGGTTTGTGAAGCTGTCTTTTGGATATTATTGGCTACAAAAGTACTGATTTTTTGCTTGGATTACAGGGCCAGGGGCATTTACTTTCTGGACACTAACTATATGTCACCATATGCAATGGGAAGGAACCATTTGAATCTAAGCCACGACATTAGGAACAGAACTTATATAAGCGAAGACTTCCTTGGTAATCTCTGGGACGTTAAACCATTACACTAATCCAAATGATAATAGGAAAGTGTTGCAGTAAAATGTTATAACACAATTATAACCCATAGAAAAATATTTAACAAAATCAAAAGTAAAACAAGGGGGCTCTGGGAAGGGAAAAACAATATTTTTAAATGTCTAAAGAATGCATAGATGTGAGATTTCGTCAGTGTACTTGGGCATAAGGTGAGAAGCAGGTGAGTTTTGGCCCAGCACCAGCAACACCACCACCACCGTGACAGCCATGTCAACAACTCGTTGGGACCAGATGACAGATGCCAAGAAAAAGTTGCCGCCACTCACAGTCAGCAGCGTCAGCGGTGCCCTGAAAGTATATACAAATATATGTATCCGAGAGGCAAAGTATAGAAAGCAATTTCACGCGCCTTTAGGTTTTCATTTGAAATGGAAACATAATGGAATTTTCGGTTGCCAGCGAAACTAACGCGAACGAAACTAGCGGACCAACCAAACCAAACAAGTGTTTGCATTCCGTCGCTACGAAGCGACGACAGCCGAGGATATGGATGCAGTTGCTCGACTTGACTCCGCTTCGACTTCGACTTCAAATCAAAGCAGGCGACCGAGTTTGATCGATAAAAGTCAAATGAAAACGTTTGTTAGGAGCGCCCAACTTTTCGAGCTAATCGGAACGGCGAAGCTTTGTCGGCGATTAGTAAGTGGCTGAGTCTCACCCAGAGAGAGTCTCACTACGGCAAGCGGTTCAACATGGAGGAGCTGCAGGACGCCAGCATCCATCACATGGCCGCCAAGGTAATCGCGGCCATCAAGAACACCAAATGCTATGAGCCCATCTACAAGGAGCTGCAGCGTCTGGTGTGCAATCCGAACGTGGACACCCACGACATGCGCAACACCCTCGAGGAGGCCATCAAGGGCGCCGGCCTGGAGACGGAGATCCGGAACATTGTCTACAACCTGGTCCGCAGCCGGCTCACCAAGTCGGATGACAAATCGCTCTCCCATAAACAGACATCGGTGGGTTTATATTTTGAATTCATTTGAGGTGCTTAATTATAATTCTGCTGAACTGAAAACTAAAGTCTTTCAGTGTGCTTAGCTACTTCCATCGTTTCCATCTGATTTTATATTATCCTTTTATATGGAAAAGTTACACATTTTATTTGTTATGTATTAAAAAAAAAAGAGATTCAGTAATTTATTCTGTGAAAGGACTTGCTTCCTTGAAGCATTCTTACTTTAATAGCATTAACAATGATCTGGAAATCAAAGTCTTTAATGACTCTAAAAGTAAAACCTACTGTGGACGCAGAAGTTAACAACACGACAATTGTTTCACAGAAACCCACCGTTAGTGATCCGCTTGGCTACTTGAAGAGGGCAGGAGTCCTGTGGGATCGGAGGGTGCGAAAGAGCCTGAACGCCATGTGCACAGAGCTAAAGGTGCCCCTGCATGGACAGCCCAGAATAAGCGCCGATCGTGAAGATTTCATGGCTAAGTGGAACGAACTGAGCAACTACAATATGGGTGGGTAACTCCCCTGGGTGCTAACCCTCTATTTCTTACTGAAGTGTATTCACTAGATTTGGCCAACTACAGGCCCGTCTATGCACCCAAGGATCTTCTGGAGGTACTGCTCTCGCTGAAGGGTCCCGCCAAGACCACCGAAAATACTGAGTAAGTGGGAAGAAGGCATCTGTATCCAATAAGCTGTTTTTGTTTGTGGCTTTAGCCAAATCCCCCTGTGGGAGTTCTCACACATCGCCTTGCCCGTGAAGAATCTGTTCGAGCTGCGCGGCCATTATGCCGATCTTTTAAGGAGTGATAGCTACCTGGGGATACCGGATCTCACGGTTCAGTGCCAGCGGATTCTGGAGGGCAGGCATGCGCCCATGTGCCAGCAGTTTCTCAAGAAGGGCTGCACCCCAGCTCCCTACAGAGGAGCTCTGTGGGCATCAGTGCTGGACAGTAAACTCCATGACTACGTAAGACTATCTAACTATCTACCTACCAATCTTAAAGAAGGCTTATACCCCTCAGGACATTGACTACTGGCACAAGTTGCGTAATGCTGTGTGGACCACGGATCACATTGTGGACAAACTGGTCTTTAAGGATATCCAACTAACGGCCTCCAATGACGACCAGTACTTTGTGTTCGAGGATGTACTCTATCAGGTGCTGCTCTGCTTCTCCCGCGACACGGACATTGGGAGCTGCGTCGATTACGAGACATTTCCGGTGAAGGGCAAGACGTACGAGGGTCCGCCCTCGGGCGTGGTGCCCTTCCACGGTATCTGCATGTTCGCCGCCCCGTTCTGCTATCTGTACGACTCGCCGGTGAACCTGTACTATACCTTCCGGGCCTTCTACATACGCTACTGCCATCGTCTGACCACGATCAACACGCACCCGCAGGGCATTGTCAGTCTGTGCCTGCTCTTCGAGAAGCTGCTGCAGACGTACGAGCCGCAGCTGTGGTCACATTTCCGGGAGCTACAGATCCAGCCGTGAGTAGCGGGTTGGGAGGAGGGTTCTATGAGCAACCTACCAATCCTTGCATCCTTGCAGCCTGCGGGTCGTCTTCAAGTGGCTGATGCGTGCCTTTTCGGGACATCTGCCGCCCGATCAACTCCTGGTTCTCTGGGATCTGGTAAGAACTTAAAACGGGACCATCTAAGAACCCCTTAGAAAGCATTGCTTTGACATCTTCTTTCCCTTATCTTCTTTAGATACTGGGCTTTGACAGCCTTGAGATCCTGCCCCTCTTTGCCATCATCATATTGAGCTTCCGCAAGGAGAGCATCATGCAGGTGGCCTCGCTGGACAACATTGAGGCCATTCTGGCGGATCTGTCTTCCATCAAGGTGCTACCTCTCGTGCAACTAGCACTGAGTAGGGACTGAGGAACGAATTAAGAGGTGTGTTTATGGTAATTCGTTACAAAATTAAAGTATTATTTCGGTGTATTAAAATTGTCCAAGCTTTGTGAAATATTTGGTTTAGTAATTTGCGGAATTTACACAAATTAAAAATGCAAGTCGTTCGTATGTGCAACATCTACTTGCGCTCCGTAAAGTCAAGAAAAATGCCTCCCTTAAGAGCAGCCATAAAGTAGGTATCGTCGAACCTATTATCGGTACGGGTCTTGGGATTAACCTTGATGTCAAAGTTTCTCAGGATCTCCACCAGAGCTGCTTTAATTTGGGTGGCTGCGAACCGTATACCTGTGCAAAAAGGTGGATTATTTAAGAGTTCTAACTTTTCTCAAGTAAGATTACCCACCTGGACAAATGCGTGGTCCATCGCCAAAGCCAAAGTAGATGCCCTGATCCCTGAACTTCTTGGCTCCTCCATTAGCCTCCAAGAAGCGTTCTGGCTTGAATGCCTCCGGATCTTCATAGTACTGAGGATCGTGGTGAAGGGCATTAACTGGAATGATGACCACATCGTCGGGATACACCTTCAAGCTGACGCCATTTTTGTTCACAAATACATGCGGCTGAGTTACCACTTTGCGGGCGGTCAGGAGAGGTGGGAAAATTCGCACAGTTTCTGGAGGGAAGGATGCTAGTTAGAATTCATTGCATAGATTTGTGGTGAAACAAACCATGGATGCAGGCCTCGATGAAGGGCAGTTCACTCAACTCCTCAAAGCTTAGCTCTCCGGTACCGATTTCCTCTCTCAACCGTTGCTGATCCTTGGGATTCCGAGCCAACATGAGCAGGATATGGGACAGCACCTGGGCCGTGGTCTCAAAGCCGTCGGTCAGGAAGGTCATCGTGTGCGAGGTCAGCTCCACTGTGTCCAGGCCCTTCTTCTCCTGCAACTGGAGCATATAGTTGAGGAAGTCATCGCGCTGCTGCACTGGATTCTCCCGCCTCAACTGGATGCACTTCTTCATAATGTCAAAGAAAAACTCTTCGACATCCTTAGCGAATAGGCCCACGGAGTAGATTTTGCGGATCGGAGGCCATATATTGGCTACCACCATGTAGAAAATAAATCCAAAAGACTGCTCAAAGACGCGCTTGATCATTCCCTTCAGGGGTGTGGGATTGTCCGTGAAGCTCTGCGCTGAGATGCCCAGGACGCAGTCGGACACGACCTCGGTGGTGAAGCACAGGCACACATCCTTGGCATTCAATCCCTCAGAGGTGGCCATACGTTGCTGACGTCTGATGAAGTCGACCAGTTTCTTGCACACACTCTGCGACACGGGATAGACGGCTTTAACCTAGGTTAGGTAGGTTGGAGAAAATATATATTGCAGGTACTTAGTAGTATTTACGTATAGGTTAAAGCACTTGTACTGATAAGGCAGGAAAAAATGATAATGATTATGATAATGATAAGATTAGAGTGCTTTTTGCTACTCAACAAAAATAAATTGTTTATTTCAGACAATCAAATTAAATGGATTTGTTGCCTATCAATTTAGTAAATAAATGATGCCTTATCATTACAATTGCCCTACCACTTACGACCTTTCTAATATAAGGCCTTAAAATATTAAATCCTATAGAATCCAGCATGAACTCACCCTGTTGGCCGAAAGCCCGGGTGTTACCTCGGCGCGTCTCTCCTTCCAGGCCTCGCCTGTCAATACAAATGGATTGTTGGCCAGGATCTTGTCCACCTTCTTGCTGGTCTGTAATGTAAAGTGTTTTAGATCTCCTTCAGAGACCGAGTCACTCATTTAACTCATTTAACTTACAAACTTGGCCATCTCGTTGTCGTGGAAACTACGGAAATCAGTCACAAATATCTGATGAGCGAACTCGGGACTCAAGACCAGCAGCTGTGGCATCCGCGTGTTGAACACTCCCACAAGGCTATCCGTATTCTTATACTGCCTGCATTGCGATGTGTTTGTTACTCCAAAAATGAAACCCTTAACTAAAAACAAAATTAGCTTACTCGTAGATATCGTCTATGTCGTAGACCATGTTCCGTTTCTGAGTGAAAATGCTGGGAAAACTGCCCACAAACGGCCATGATTTGGCAGTGGGAATGCCTCGCTTCTTCCAGTAGTTAAAGTTCCATGTAAGGAAAACGTAGATCAAGGCCAAGAGGGCCACCACCAGGAACAGAACGGTGGTGATCGGACACATGGCACAACCGTTCGGCAACGCAGATAGGAACCAACTGAAGCTCAATTTAGCAACCTCAGTGATTTCAATTGAACTTGATGTCAGTCAAGTGGCGGTGGTCTCGGGGAGCTGGGCGTGTTCACCCAGTAAACAAATTGATCAAATTGCCAGCGCCATATAATGCTTCCCACGAAGAGCACACTGCCCGAGTTCCATTCCAGCGATAAGACCCGGTGTTGTTATCAAGATCAAGGGGCAAACACTCGGCTATTTCTGGGCAAATTAAAGGTGATAAAAATAATAATAAGGGTGCTCCTACAAACCCATGTCTATCTGGTTTCAAGACAGATGCATTGATAGCAAAGAAATATACGAGGTCTTTTAGGTTGTATTTTATTTATTCATAAGTGATGGAAGCCTTCACTACCGCTCTTCAAAATCAAGCCAAATGCCCCCTTTCAGGGTAGCCGTAAAGAAGCTGTTATTGAGCTGATTATTCGGGCGTGTCTTAGGATTAACCTTATTAAACTTATTCCTGCAAGATAATAAAATTGTTTAATTAATTTTAATTGTTTAACACAATTTTAAAACACATCAAAGAAATGTTCATTCTCCATCTGCTTCCTTCTGTGTGCCAGAAATTGATTTATTTTTTATTAATAATTTCTAGACTTAAGCTTTGCTTTTGCCTTTAACAACAATAACACAGTGTAAAAAATTTTAAAAAAGTAAAAGCACTTTTGAAGTGACCTAGTAGAGATCGTTAAGCAGGTCGAATATAACACAAAACCATGTTTGAAATTCTTCTAGCACCCTCAAAATCTTGAGTTATGGTCAAAAAACCGTTTTTCGGCTCTTTTTCACTTTGAAAAATTCCTGCTCGAAAAGTTGTTGAGTAATTTAAAAAACTCTTGGAGTTTTTTATAGCTTAATAGTGTAGCTTACAGGAAAAAAATAACTTATTGTTTGTTTCGAATGAGAAAGTCATCATTTTTGCTTCGAAATATGCATCTTGCACTTTTTTTCCGTGTTTTTTCGACTTTGATGCCATTTTTTTAAATCAAATCACCAATATTTCTCAATGATGCGCACTTATTGTTGTTGCCTAGTCAATTACGAATAAAACAAGACCAACTTCATGAAAAAATAACAAAAATTAATGAAGTTATGACGATAATTCAGAGTTTAAACAGCAAATTGACATTATGGAATATATTTTTATTATTATCATAGTTCTGTAAACGTATTTTTTCTCACTTTTCTAATTTTTTATATTCAAAATTTGCACCCAAAATAGAAAAGTGAGAAAAAACACGTTTACAGAACTATGATAAGTAAGATGCCATTTTGTCCCAATATTGCAACACAGCGATGGCGTTAAGTAAGACGCCATTTTGTCCCAATATTGCAACACAGCGATGACGTCAAGTAAGACGCCATTTTGTCCCAATATTGCAACACAGCGATGGCGTTAAGTAAGACGCCATTTTGTCCCAATATTGCAACACAGCGATGGCGTTAAGTAAGACGCCAGTTTGTCCCGATATTGCAACACAGCGATGGCGTTAAGTAAGACGCCATTTTGTCCCAATATTGCAACACAGCGATGACGTCAAGTAAGACGCCATTTTGTCCCAATATTGCAACACAGCGATGACGTCAAGTAAGACGCCATTTTGTCCCAATATTGCAACACAGCGATGGCGTTAAGTAACACGCCATTTTGTCCCAATATTGCAACACAGCGATGGCGTTAAGTAAGACGCCATTTTGTCCCAATATTGCAACACAGCGATGGCGTTAAGTAAGACGCCATTTTGTCCCAATATTGCAACACAGCGATGGCGTTAGATAAGACGCCATTTTGTCCCAATATTGCAACACAGCGATGGCTTTAAGTAAGACGCAATTTTCTCCCAATATTGCAACACAGCGATGGCGTTAAGTAAGACGCCATTTTGTCCCAATATTGCAACACAGCGATGGCTTTAGGTAAGATGCCATTTTGTCCCAATATTGCAACACAGCGATGGCTTTAAGTAAGATGCCATTTTGTCCCAATATTGCAACACAGCGATGGCGGTAAGTAAGACGCCATTTTGTCCCAATATTGCAACACAGCGATGGCGTTAAGTAAGACGCCATTTTGTCCCAATATTGCAACACAGCGATGGCTTTAAGTAAGATGCCATTTTGTCCCAATATTGCAACACAGCGATGGCGTTAAGTAAGACGCCAGTTTGTCCCGATATTGCAACACAGCGATGGCGTTAAGTAAGACGCCATTTTGTCCCAATATTGCAACACAGCGATGACGTCAAGTAAGACGCCATTTTGTCCCAATATTGCAACACAGCGATGACGTCAAGTAAGACGCCATTTTGTCCCAATATTGCAACACAGCGATGGCGTTAAGTAACACGCCATTTTGTCCCAATATTGCAACACAGCGATGGCGTTAAGTAAGACGCCATTTTCTCCCAATATTGCAACACAGCGATGGCGTTAAGTAAGACGCCATTTTGTCCCAATATTGCAACACAGCGATGGCGTTAGATAAGACGCCATTTTGTCCCAATATTGCAACACAGCGATGGCTTTAAGTAAGACGCAATTTTCTCCCAATATTGCAACACAGCGATGGCGTTAAGTAAGACGCCATTTTGTCCCAATATTGCAACACAGCGATGGCTTTAGGTAAGATGCCATTTTGTCCCAATATTGCAACACAGCGATGGCTTTAAGTAAGATGCCATTTTGTCCCAATATTGCAACACAGCGATGGCGGTAAGTAAGACGCCATTTTGTCCCAATATTGCAACACAGCGATGGCGTTAAGTAAGACGCCATTTTGTCCCAATATTGCAACACAGCGATGGCTTTAAGTAAGATGCCATTTTGTCCCAATATTGCAACACAGCGATGGCTTTAAGTAAGATGCCATTTTGTCCCAATATTGCAACACAGCGATGGCGGTAAGTAAGACGCCATTTTGTCCCAATATTGCAACACAGCGATGGCGTTAAGTAAGACGCCATTTTCTCCCAATATTGCAACACAGCGATGGCGTTAAGTAAGACGCCATTTTCTCCCAATATTGCAACACAGCGATGGCGTTAAGTAAGACGCCATTTTGTCCCAATATTGCAACACAGCGATGGCGTTAGATAAGACGCCATTTTGTCCCAATATTGCAACACAGCGATGGCTTTAAGTAAGACGCCATTTTCTCCCAATATTGCAACACAGCGATGACTGTAAAATGTCAAAAACATGAAACATCCCAAAAGTATGCCACATAAAATTATACAGCACCCCAAAAGTATGCTACATACAATTTACAACACCCCAAAAGTATGCTACATAAAATTATACAACACCCTAAAAGTATGCTACAAAAAAGCCACTTTGTCCCAATATTGCAACACAGCTAAATGGGCATATCTGGCGGTAGGTAAGATGCCATTTCAGTACAAATTTAACCGTTTCTCGGTTTGGGGTAACAGGCGAACAGAAGGCAGTAGTAAGCAACTGGAAACTGTTATAAACTGTTATAAAAACTTTAAGCAAAAATTATAAAACATCCCAAAAGTATGCTATACAAAAAATATGCAGGCGCAAAGTTTTTATAACAGTTTATAACAATTCTCATTCGCCTTCTACTGCTTTCTGTTCGCCTGTTACCCCAAGCCGAGAAATGGTTAAATTTGTACTGAAAATGTCAAATTTGAAGTACAAATGTCAAATTTCAGTACAAATTTAACCATTTCTTGGTTTGTGGTAACAGGCGAACAGAAAGCAGTAGAAGGCGAATGAGAATTGTTATAAACTGTTATAAAAACTTTTCGCCTGCATATTTTTTGTATAGCATACTTTTGGGATGTTTTATAATTTTTGCTTAAAGTTTTTATAACAGTTTATAACAGTTTCCAGTTGCTTACTACTGCCTTCTGTTCGCCTGTTACCCCAAACCGAGAAACGGTTAAATTTGTACTGAAATTTGACATTTGTACTTCAAATTTGACATTTTCAGTACAAATTTAATCATTTCTCGGTTTGGGGTAACAGGCGAACAGAAAGCAGCAGAAGGCGAATGAGAACTGTTATAAACTGTTATAAAAACTTTGCGCCTGCAATTTTATTATAGCATACTTTTGGGGTGTTTTATAATTTTTTAAAGCATACTTTTGGGATGTATCATTATTTTGCTTAAAGTTTTTATAACAGTTTATAACAGTTTCCAGTTGCTTACTACTGCATTCTGTTCGCCTGTTACCCCAAACCGAGAAACGGTTAAATTTGTACTGAAATTTGACATTTGTACTTCAAATTTGACATTTACAGTACAAATTTAATCATTTCTCGGTTTGGGGTAACAGGCGAACAGAAAGCAGTAGAAGGCGAATGAGAATTGTTATAAACTGTTATAAAAACTTTGCGCCTGCATACTTTTTGTATAGCATACTTTTGGGATGTTTTATAATTTTTGCTTAAAGTTTTTATAACAGTTTATAACAGTTTCCAGTTGCTTACTACTGCCTTCTGTTCGCCTGTTACCCCAAACCGAGAAACGGTTAAATTTGTACTGAAATTTGACATTTGTACTTCAAATTTGACATTTTCAGTACAAATTTAATCATTTCTCGGTTTGGGATAACAGGCGAACAGAACAATTTTATTATAGCATACTTTTGGGGTGTTTTATAATTTTTTAAAGCATACTTTTGGGATGTATCATTATTTTGCTTAAAGTTTTTATAACAGTTTATAACAGTTTCCAGTTGCTTACTACTGCATTCTGTTCGCCTGTTACCCCAAACCGAGAAACGGTTAAATTTGTACTGAAATTTGACATTTGTACTTCAAATTTGACATTTTCAGTACAAATTTAATCATTTCTCGGTTTGGGGTAACAGGCGAACAGAAAGCAGCAGAAGGCGAATGAGAACTGTTATAAACTGTTATAAAAACTTTGCGCCTGCAATTTTATTATAGCATACTTTTGGGGTGTTCTATAATTTTTTAAAGCATACTTTTGGGATGTATCATTATTTTGCTTAAAGTTTTTATAACAGTTTATAACAGTTTCCAGTTGCTTACTACTGCATTCTGTTCGCCTGTTACCCCAAACCGAGAAACGGTTAAATTTGTACTGAAATGGCATCTTACCTACCGCCAGATATGCCCATTTAGCTGTGTTGCAATATTGGGACAAAGTGGCTTTTTTGTAGCATACTTTTAGGGTGTTGTATAATTTTATGTAGCATACTTTTGGGGTGTTGTAAATTGTATGTAGCCATCGCTGTGTTGCAATATTGGGACAAAATGGCGTCTTATCTAACGCCATCGCTGTGTTGCAATATTGGGACAAAATGGCGTCTTACTTAACGCCATCGCTGTGTTGCAATATTGGGACAAAATGGCGTCTTACTTAACGCCATCGCTGTGTTGCAATATTGGGACAAAATGGCGTCTTACTTAACGCCATCGCTGTGTTGCAATATTGGGACAAAATGGCGTCTTACTTAACGCCATCGCTGTGTTGCAATATTGGGACAAAATGGCGTCTTACTTAACGCCATCGCTGTGTTGCAATATTGGGACAAAATGGCGTCTTACTTAACGCCATCGCTGTGTTGCAATATTGGGACAAAATGGCGTCTTACTTAACGCCATCGCTGTGTTGCAATATTGGGACAAAATGGCGTCTTACTTAACGCCATCGCTGTGTTGCAATATTGGGACAAAATGGCGTCTTACTTGACGTCATCGCTGTGTTGCAATATTGGGACAAAATGGCGTCTTACTTAACGCCATCGCTGTGTTGCAATATCGGGACAAAATGGCGTCTTACTTAACGCCATCGCTGTGTTGCAATATTGGGACAAAATGGCGTGTTACTTAACGCCATCGCTGTGTTGCAATATTGGGACAAAATGGCGTGTTACTTAACGCCATCGCTGTGTTGCAATATTGGGACAAAATGGCATCTTACTTATCATAGTTCTGTAAACGTGTTTTTTCTCACTTTTCTACTTTGGGTGCAAATTTTGAATATAACAAATTAGAAAAGTGAGAAAAAATACGTTTACAGAACTATGATAATAATAAAAATATATTCCATAATGTCAATTTGCTGTTTAAACTCTGAATTACTGAAAAATACTTTTTTTTAGGTGGAAAAATCGTCATAACTTCATTAATTTTTGTTATTTTTTCATGAAGTTGGTCTTGTTTTATTCGTAATTGACTAGGCAACAACAATAAGTGCGCATCATTGAGAAATATTGGTGATTTGATTTAAAAAAATGGCATCAAAGTCGAAAAAACACGGAAAAAAAGTGCAAGATGCATATTTCGAAGCAAAAATGATGACTTTCTCATTCGAAACAAACAATAAGTTATTTTTTTCCTGTAAGCTACACTATTAAGCTATAAAAAACTCCAAGAGTTTTTTAAATTGGTCAACAACTTTTCGAGCAGGAATTTTTCAAAGTGAAAAAGAGCCGAAAAACGGTTTTTTGACCATAACTCAAGATTTTGAGGGTGTTAGAAGAATTTCAAGCATGGTTTTGTGTTTTTTTCGACCTGCCTAACAATCTCTACTAGGTCACTTCAAAAGTGCCAAATCACTGTTGCACTGTGTAATTGATAACATTGATAAATTTGTAAGGAAAGTGTCAAGATTGGAGTGTTGTTTTTGCCTACAATAACATTAACAAACAAAAAAGTTGAACATATTTCCGTACTCCCTGGAGGGTTATTGGCTTAAAAATTGTTAACACCTTCAATGGTTTTATGATCATAACTTGGCTTAAACTTAACCGATTTCAGTGCGGTTTTCTTTTTTCTTCTTGGTTTTCTTAGGAAAACTTTTCTGCATTCAAAACTCGATTTCTAATTTTTTGACAATTTTAACGATGAAAAATGAAAAAGTCGATACAAAAAATTTGATTTTAGTTTGAATAAATTTGAACGTTAATTAAAGCTCCTATTAAACCCATTTATAAAAATGTATGGCATTCCTTTATATTCTTTTTTTGAGCCAAGTTATAAACATATGGGTATTTCCAGGATGGACAAATTCATCAGTACGTCTTTAAACTTAAAAAAAAAATATTGTAAAAAATTTTTTTTAAATTAATTATTTTTTACTTTGTATTTGAAGCATTTTATCAGCTTTTATTTTTTTAATAAAAAATGCAAGCTTTGAGATTTTTTGTTTTCAAATTATTTAAATAGAACAGTGCATTGCGAACGCCTCAAAAAATGGAAGTCGTTTTTGACTTCACCATAAAAATGAGATATTCAGCAAAATGTCGCAATTAAATTGACAAGACAATTATTTTTTAAGATCATAAAAAATCCAAAGTTTTTAGTTTTGCATTTGAGCAGGAGTTATTTGGCCGAGGTTATTTGTAACCAAATTTTATGTTATTAAATAATATTTCTAAGAGTATTTGTAACGCCTCATCGCGAACGCCTCAAAATTTCCATCGTACTGTTACTGTGTAATTGATAACATTGATAAATTTGTAAGGAAAGTGTCAAGATTGGATTGTCTCTTTTGACTAACTTTACAAACAACAAAGTTGAAGATATCCGTACTCCCTGAGGGTCCATTAGCTTAATAATTCCTCTTCTGTTTGATGATTTTTATCAAAACAACATTACAGTGGTTATCTTTTTTTATGGTGTTTTTCTAGCAAAACTTTTCTGCATTCAAAAATCGCATTTCTAGTATGCATTGAATATTTTGAAAATTTGTTTTAGAATATGATAAAGGATTTCAAAGTTGATACAATTGGAACATTTCTTGATGTTACTATGTTAAAAATTTGAAGTTAATTAGAGCCTATTAACCCATTTATAAAAATGTATGGCATTCCTTTATATTCTTTTTTTGAGCCAAGTTATAAACATATGGAATTAAGAGATTTCTTACCCATTCCGGGGTTTTTATTTGCATTAAAGTAAATCATTTATCTGCTACCTGGTGCTCGTGCACCAGGTGCTTGAAATCGAATAGCCGATGAATTTGTGCTTACAATGTTCAAGGCGATGCATCGCGATGCCTCGATTTTGTATACAGATTTGTATTTGAATTTGATTTTGAATTCCCAAAATGCCTCAGAGTTTTCAAATTAGATTTAACATTACTCTTTAGCCAAGCCCCGAACCCAAACGTACACTCCGCATGTATAACATTCGTGCCACGAGTTTTTACATGGGATTTAACAGAAAGATGAAGGTGAAATCCGATCAAATATGTTCGAAGTCGAACTTGCTTCGACGTTTTGTTCGATTTCAACATTTCGGTTGGACTTCGGTGCTGGCAAAGGGTTTCGATTTTGAAACCAAAGAATTATTTCTCAATAACATTACAATTTAAATATCTGCAAGCTATAGTTGTATTTTTATTTTTAAAATCAACACCGCTTGAGCGATTTGCCAGTGAGCAGGTATTCGATCTTCCGAGGCATGAAAGTCCGGTACTGCTATCATCGGATACCATTACAGTTTGAGAAGCTGCTGCAACGGAACGATTCAGATCCAGCTATAATCGGATTATTTCAGAAACTAGACCCGTATCAACATCTTAAACTTCTGAATGAAAATATCAAGCAGATCACCTTACTAAACCCCATAAAAGCCAATCTGGCTGATGTCTACAAGGCCTAAGGCCATAGAGAATCGTTATTTACTTTAAAACATCTGCCAACTCGATCACCGATCACCGATTGTGTCTTTAGAATATAGAAACTTTTATGGAACTTTCCATGCGCCAACAAGAACAACTTAACAAAACACAAATAATTTATTAGCGATCTATGTTATCATCTCTGCCCCTTGAAAGTTCACATTTCGTCAATACACATAAGTTAGTAGTTTCTACACGCGCCAAAAAAAACAATTCAATACAACAAAAATATTATATTTTAATTTCCATATACTATAGCCTTATTCCAAAAAATTCCGTCGAGTTGGCCTAATCGTCAATTCTTCAGTTCAATTCAGTTTCGGCAGCTCTTGCGAACAGTTGTGCGATAATGGACCCGATTAGCTTGGCACTATCCTCGATTGCTGTCCTTGTGGCGCTGATCTATGTGTTCCTCACCTGGAACTTTGACCACTGGCGGAAGAAAGGAATCAGGACGGCCCCTTCTTGGCCCTTGGTTGGCAGCTTTCCGAGCATCTTCACTGGCAGGCGGAACATTGCATACGACTACGATGACATCTATGAGTAAGTGCGATGAGATTAGTGAATGAAGTATAATGGATTAAACAGAGATCCTTATGCAGACGGTTCAAGGATACGGAGAAAATAGTGGGTGTGTTCAACACCCGAAGGCCACAGCTGCTGGTTACGTGTCCGGAGTATATAAGCAAGATTTATACCACTGATTTCCGGAGCTTCCATAATAATGAGTGGGAAGAATTCGTGAGTAGAAATAGGTTTGATGGGTGTACCCATATCTGCATCTCATATTTTGCAAATTAGACGGACAAAAAGTCAGACAAGATCCTGGCAGATAATCCCTTTTTTCTGACTGGGGATCATTGGAAGGAGAAAAGATCGGAGATCACGCCAGGATTGTCGCCGAATAGAGTAAGTTGATCAGTCCTTTATCAGGATATTTTAATGCCTTGCATATTATTTTTGAGTATTCTAGAGCCTCCCTTTTAAGAAATGAAATAAATAATATAAATAATCCAATTCCATAGATCAAGGCGGTTTATCCCATCTCCCAAAGTGTTTGCAAAAAGTTTGTGGACTTCATTAAACGGCAGCAAAAGAAGGCCACCTCAGAGGGACTGGATGCCATGGAACTCTCCCTCTGCTACACCACCGAAGTGGTGTCCGACTGCGTTTTGGGTATCTCCGCGCAGAGTTTCGAGGACACGTGCTTGCCCATGGTCCGAATGACCCAGAGTGTGTTCAACTCCTCATTCACCTTCATCTTCTTCAACATGTTGGCCAATATCTGGCCTACAATACGCAAGTTCTACAACGTGGCCTTTTACAACAAGGAGGTAGTGGCGTTCTTCTCGGATATCATCAAACGCTGCATCACCTTGAGGCAGACGCAGACCTCTTCGCCACAGCAGCGCGACGACTTCCTCAACTACATGCTGCAGTTGCAGAAGAAGAAGGGCCTCAACATGGAGGAGCTAACCACGCACACGATGGCATTGCTCACGGATGGCTTTGAGACGACGGCCATGGCCTTGGCTCATACTTTATTGAATCTGGCACGCCATCCGGCGGAGCAGCAGAAGGTGCTAGAGGAAATTGGTAGCGCAGATTTCAGCTTCGAGCAGCTTAGCGATCTGCCCTACTTGGACGCCTGCCTTCATGGTGAGAGGAGAATCAGAGTTAAATTTTCCGCAAATCTTAGTACGAACTCTGTGATATTTCCCCAGAAACATTGCGTATATTTTCACCGCAAATTGCTGCTCGCAAAAAGGTCACTGAAACCTACGACTTTGTGAATACGAACGGTTTAACCCTGCGGGCGAATCCTGGCGATGTGGTCACCATACCCGTGAAAGCTGTGCACCATGATCCTCAGTATTATGAGAATCCGGAATGCTTCAAGCCGCAGCGTTTCCTCGAAGCAAATGGTGAAGGAGTGAAGGGGTACCGCGAAAGGGGTGTCTTCCTGGCCTTTGGCAATGGGCCGCGCATCTGTCCAGGTTGGTGGAGGAGCCCTTGGGGAAATCAACTTAAGTTTATAAAATATTAACGAAACAATCTCTTCTTGCAGGCCAGCGCTTTGCTCTGACTCAGATCAAGGCGGCACTTGTGCAGATTGTTCGCCACTTTGAGATCACGGTTAATCCCAAGACGCGCTCGGACGATCTGCTAGACGATACCTTCTTCATGGCAACCCTAAAGGGGGGAATTTGGTTGGATTTTAAGGAGCGGCAGTAGGAAGGACTGAATCAATCATTGAATAATAAACAAAACCTAGATAAAACCCACCGAAAATAAAAAGGTTAAACTCTTAAACCTTGTTTTCCTTGTCCCCCATATTCTCTAAAAACAAACTCTTTATCCAACATTATTTTTAAATTTTTCTTTAATAATCATAATGCATATAAAGGTACAGTTGTTCACAAGAAAGGAAATCTTAAAATGCTACATAAATTATATTAACTGGATAACGGCGCTCAATGCTTGATAATAACCAGATAGAAGCAGCAAAAATTACACAAATTTAACAGTTAAATCAAACTTAATTAAATACATAATAAATCGCATATATATTCTAATAAATAAATGTATGTATTTTCTCTCAATAATTGCTCAGGCGTTAAATAATAAAAAATATTCATAAACAAGTTGGATAAGTATAAGGCAAAGATATATTATATTTAATTAGGGTTTTATCAAAAAATATTAACAACAAAATAGGTTACTTTTTTACTGGATGGACTAACGCCACTTGTCTATATACGCAGATTGCAATTTTACGATTTTTTTGTTTAACGCATTTTTCTCTTTTTTGTTTTTCATTATTAATTTTCATTGTTTCAATTTCATTTCATTTCATTAATTTGTATACGCATTTTACAGTTTTTCTTTTTATATAGAAAATTTGTTGGTTGGTTTAGCACCGGCATAGGACACTTGCTTCGTTTTGTTCAATGCTCGCGGCACGCAAGTGGCCCATTTCTAGAGAGGATTGGCCCCGATCTATGGCTATGGTAATTTGGAAATGAGTATCAGGAATGCTTGAAATGTCTAGCCACCTTCTGCTGCAGTTGGAGGGTTTAAGGATTAGAACGCGTTCCTCCAGTAGTGACCTGTGGCGGATCTCTGTCTGGGGTTTATATATTCTTCTCTAACCCCTCTGGCCTTGGGAGAGAGCTTGGCCAGGGGGCAGAACTATCCTTGAGCAAGGTGGTCTAATGTGCCGGAGGAATCTAAACGGTCACCAGTGTCACTCATCAACTGCAAGGCCCTGAATTTGGGAGAAAGGCTATGCAATACACAAGTGACATTGATGGACGACTAGTTCTCCGAACGATTGGTCTATGTGGGTCATGATTTGTCTTGAGGTTTTATCTGTTGGCCAATAGTATGATAGCAGGCAGGATGTTGTGTTCGGCTTTCTGCAAAAATGTTCCACGAAATTTGCAAAACTCCCAGCACAAGTCCCTGGCTGCCATCGAGTTCTCTCTCTCTAGAAATGCTCCACGTGCGTCGATGAGTAAAATTTTCGTGTGCGTATTTTGATTTCGTTTAAGCTTAGTTATCTTTCTTTCTTTTATATACAAAATGTTGGGGCTTTTCTCTTTATATAGTTTGGGATCATATATGTTGGGTATATATATATGAATATATAAATTGTTTGCTGTGCAAATATATATGTATAATGTATATATCGTTTTACAAAAGGGTTTCGTTAGTTGTCGTTTTAGAAGTTTTGCTTTTATAAGGTTCTTCATTTTCATTTAGTGTTTGTAGTGTTTGTTCTTCTCGTCGAGGTTTTCTGTTCGGTTTATTTACAAATTAATTTTGCTTTATTTAATGCCTCTAGCTATGAAATCATTATAAAATTACACATAATTACAAAATGTAATTAACTACACACAAAATGTACAACGCGATCATTTCGTTTCTTGAATTTTTTCCTCGCACAACAAATGTGTGTGCGATCGCTTTACAGGAATTTAGTTACAAAAGGCATCTCTCTTATTGGGTATAATTTGTGTTGTTAGTTCTTAATTCTTGGATTAATTCAGTTACTGTCAGTGGGGTAAGTCAGGGTAAGTCATTGCTTTCATTGCACTAGTCCAGGAGGAGCAGCCGACGAGCCTAGGTGGGTGGCGGCCCGTGGGGATACGACAACATGGGCTCCAGGCTGCGGGCAAAGGTGTTGGAGAACATACAGGTGTAGTCCTCACCTTGGGGCACCAGAGTGGCCACACCTAAAAGCAGCAGCATGAGCGCCTGTATGGGCAGGGAGGCACGTGCAACGCGGCCTAGGAAGCGAGCACTGCGCGCCAGCACCGTGGTATTGATGACATCGCCATCGACAGCATCGACGCCATCGGTGTTGCTAAGGGAAAGTGAAGGGGAAAAATTAATACAAAACTAAACTAAAAAGTAGAAGAAAACATGCAACTACAGAGGGCTAACTATGTGCTCTTTTTCTTTGACTATAAAGTGCACACAATTTGCTTTAACAACAAAAAAGAGAGGTAAACAAACTACTTTGCATCAATTTCTATTTCAGATATTTACTTTGCATTTTCTGTGTTGGGTGCGGCGGCCTGCATGGAAGAGGTTGATAATGTAGTATTATCCAAAAGCTAGAATTGCCACAAAGAAAGTAGGAAAAGAAAAACGAAAAGAAATTATAAATAAAATACGAAATCATAAGGTTTGGGGTTTCCGTTAACAATTTCTCATCACAACTTCTTCTTGTCCAATTGGTTTTCACTTACTTCGGGTGCGCTCACAAATCAACAAATCAAATCATATATACTTTTTTCAGGACACTCTGAAGGAATCACTTCAAGGACTTAAGACACTTACCTCGCTTGACAACATGTGCAGCGGGACACCCAGAGAGTCGCCCTCGTAGCCCAGGACAGCGCCCAGCTTCACAATGTAGATGCCGGCTAGGCGGCGCAGGGACTGCAGGCGCAGGCGGAGATCGGTCAGTCTGGAAAGGGTTCTGGAACATTTAAAACATTTGCAACGGCTCTTGGGGAGGTCAGTGGGGATGAAGGGTTAGAATGGGCGGACGAAAGAATTTTGAGTACCAAAAAATACAACACAAAATAATATATAATAAAAATACGCAACAAAAACAGCAACACAAAAGTGTGTGTAGAGGCACGATTGAGTTTGTATAACTAAGAAGAGATGTAGGACTAAAAAAAACAAGTTCTACTAAGAAAGTGTGGATGGTTTGGAGGGGTTTCCTTCAGGGGTTACAAGGGGAATGATGGGAGTTTCCAAAAAGTTGTAGCTCAGTTTTAGTATAATTTTGCGGGAAAAGGAAGTAGACAAAAGTCTTTTCAAAGGATCATAGTTTTCGAAAGTATTTGTGGAATGTGAGGGATATATAAATATAAATAAATGTATATTTAAAATGTTAAAAGAGGCAAGCAAAAAGGCCGAAATTTTGATAATTTGATAATGGGGAAAGCACTTAGGTAAACAAATGTTACTAGAAACTAGATTATAAACTAAAAGGAAGCCCAACTACTAGGAAAAGGATATTTTTAAAACTGGAATGTATACAAAATAAAACTAAAGTTAAACTATTTTTGCTCTCCGCCCTACTAACTACACTCCCCTTTCAAAACCGAATCCCTACTCCAAGCTCAAGCGGCACCCACGATTCCGTTTCGTTCCGCCCTCGGAACTGGCCCACCGGACACCTTACCTCTCGTAGGTGTGCTGCGACTGCTGCTGGGATCCTTCGACTTCGCGCAGCAGCTGATCGGCCGCATCCTGCAGGCTCACCACTCGCGGCTCGCAGCGTTCCAGCTCGGCACGCAGATCCTTGAACTTCTTGAACTTGGCCTCGAGCACGCCGCGGTCCTCGGTGAGATCGACGGGCTCGGAGGCCTTGATGTTCTGCTCGGTGCGCTGCAGCCAGTCCACCAGTTCACCGATGGTCTGATGGAACTCGCTGTTGCCCATGAGGGCGGTCTGGAGCAGACCCTGCCATTTGGTGGCATTGATGCAGACATTGTTCCAGCGCTCGTTGTCGGCCTCCAGGCGCGAGCGCAGTTGTCGCGCCTTTTCGGTATCCGAGGTGTGAGTGGCCAAATGATCGCCGACGACATTGAGGGAGGAGATAATGGACTTGTGACTCTCCAGATCCAAGAGGAACTCGCGATGATCTTGGGTGACATCCTCCAAGAGCTCGATATTCGAGGGCGGAGCCGTCTGGGCCTTCTGAGTGCTCTCGGCGAACTGCAGCCACTGCTCCAGGCGCCACAGATCGTTGTCGATCTGCTGCCAGTTGCGCTGCGTGCAGAGCGGACACGTTAGACGGCCGACCTCGCTAAAGGTTGGTGAAAGTGAAGAGAATTTATAAATTTATAATTAGTAATTGATGGAAATAATATAATAAAATTGCTTGGGACTCCATAAAGCCTTAGCTGATTCCGTGTTGATGATGGGATCTCAACACAGACTCAGCCTAGATGGAAATGGAGTATGAAATATGTTTGTTAGCCTAAGCCAGAGCCTTGCTTAAGTCCAGGGAGCTTGAGGCCTTAGAAAGCAGCTTAGCATAGGGCATAGGCAGTTCCACACCACCCCTTTTGCTGTGCTCCACCCTGGAGACTGGCAGCCATTTGTGATCTGCTGCCAGCTTTTGTCTAGTGGAAAGCCACACGGAACACAGAACAGCAGGAGGAGGTGGGAACTACTTACACCCCATTACACCCATTCGGGGTTAATGTGGTTCAGGTAGAAACACTTACTGTATGCAGTTGTACTTGTAGGATGCAGGTAGGTGGCACCTGGCGAGTGTCATCGTGAATGCGCAGGTTCGAGTTAAGCGTAGGTAAGTTTTGTGGGTTGTGTTTAATGCGTGTGTGTGTGACAGAGAGCGAAAAACAGAGAGAGAGAGGAGGCAACAGCGAGATGGAAGGCAATAAAACAAACAATTTGTTAGTCAAAAAACAAACCCAAAACACCAAGGGAAATGTCATAATATATAGGAAGCTTGCTAAGCCAAAGTTTGCCTTACTTTCTATTAAAAAGTCGAGTTAATTTTTAGTGTCCACGAACACAAGTCATCTGTTGTAATATGAGGAACCACACAGGATGCCGTTCGTGTCTTAAAAGTTGATTTAGGAGTATTTGAGACACGGATTAAAAAAGGGATTTTAAAGCATGCCACTTTGACTCCCCATTCAAGTTTTTTGCATGAAATTAAAATGTAATTTAAATAGTAAAATGTAACCCAGGCTTAGCAAGAACTTCCAATGGAAAATCCCATTAAAAATGCAATCAAAAATACGTAAAAACCTACCTTGAATTCTGATCGTGCTGCTGTCGCGCCTTCCACTGCGACTGCAGGGTGTCAAAGCGCAACGTGAGCTCTGCCACGGTGTCCACCTGGGCGGCCTGGTTGTCCGCCTGGCACTCGGTGAGCAGCAAATGGCTGAGATGCTTGACCAGCTCCGTGGATGACTGGGCATTGCCCAGCAGCTTGGCTATCTTCTGGGGTCCCGGCTTCCGCGTCTTGTCCGCCACCGTGCGCTGCAGCTCATCGAGGTTGTTTTGGCACTCCGCGATGGCCGTCTGCAGCTCCATGATGTAGGCATCCTTGGCCGTGATGGAGGTCTCGCGCTGCATCTGCTGCGCCTGGCGAAGTTTCCTCTGCGAGAGGGTGTTGACCTGGACGGCGGCATTGGCAGCCTCATTCACAGGCACACGGGATGCGGCGGCGGCGGCTGCTTGGGCAGCTCTGGCCAGCCAACTGGTCTTCAGCGTCACAATGCGGGTCTGCACCGTTTGCCAGAGGGTGGTGTAGGCAGTGATCAGTTCTAGGAGTTGTTTGTGCTGTGGCTGCTCCTTGGTCCTGGCCTTGGCCTCTTGGGCCAAGCAATCCGCCTGCTGAACATGCTGCTGGGCATCCTGCAGCTTCTTCTCCAGGCTCTCCAGCCGCTGGAGCACCACCTTCGGCTCCGCCTTGGAGGTCTGCTGGTCCTCCACGCTTGGCAGCTGTTCCAGGGCCTTTTGTATGGCATTCAGCGAGTTGGTGGCCTCCTGTTGGGCATTGTTGAACTCGCGCATCAGCTTGGCGTCCTTATCGATGGCGTCGAGCAGGGCGTGGCAGCGGGGCGTCAGCTGGCGCCACATGCTCACCATCACCTTGGTGGGCAGCGTGAGCTTCTGAATGTTCTCCGGCTCCACGCCGGCACTCGAGGTCAGCTTGGCATAGATCTGCTCCAGCTGCCGCAGATTCACCGACTGGCTTTCCAGCTCCTCCAGTTTGGCTCGCAGTTCCCGCTGGCGTTCCTCCAGCTTCTGCTTGCTGTGCGACTTGCGGTCACGCTCGTAGCCCGCCAGCTGACTCTCCTGCTTGCCCAGCCAGTTCTTGTGCTCTGCGGTGAGCTTAATGAGCTGCTGGAGGAGATTCCAGGTGGTGAGGATGCGTGCCTTGCGCTCCGCCGACTGGCTGCACACGTTCTTCCAACGCTGCTCCAGATTCTGAGCGGATGCGGCCAGTCCCGAGGTGTTCACCTGGGTGCGCCAGCTGTCCGCGTCGTTCAGCAGCATCTCGACGAGATTGAGCACCTCGCCCACATTGCTGCTGTGGTGCTCGATGGAGCGCTGTATCTGCTCGTGCTCCTTCAGCTTCGCCTCGATCACATTCGGGGTGTAGCTCTCAAAGTTCAGCGGCTTGTCCAGCTGCGATTCCACCTCGAAGAGCCAGGCGCGGATGAGGGCAATGCGCTCCTCCAGGCGCAGCAGCGTCATCTTCAGCTCCCCGATCTTGGTGGCCTTCTGCTTGCACAGATACTTGAGGCGCTGCCAGCGATCGATGAGGGCATCGCTCTGCTGCTGCACCTGCGATCGCACCTCGGGCTCCGAGTACAGCGTCAGCAGTTCCCGGCTGGTGGAGAGGAGCCACTCGCGTTCCTTGTCGCGCAGCTGCAGCTCGGCGTTGATTTGCTGCTCCAGCTGCTTGGCCGCCTGCTCCGGATTGGACATGGCTGTGACATCCGCATCCCGCTCCACCCGATGCTCCAGACGCTGCAGCCACTGGGCGATGCGTTCGTAGCGGATTTGATAGTTGGAGAGCAGCGAGAGCCGCTCCTCGATGGCGTTGATCAGGTTGGCCAGCTGATAGTCGAGGTCGGCGTGCTGCTGCCAGAGCAGCCAGTTCCTTTGACGAATCGTCTTCATGTCGTGCGGGCTGATGCACTCCTTGAGCTCCTCCTGGGTCACAGTCAGACTTTCGAGGGCGGGCACCTGGGCGCCCAGCTGGACTCGCTGGGAACGCAAGGCTCCCAGCAGCTGCTCAATGGCCGCCGGTTGGGTGGGCAGGGAGGAAGAATCGTCACCATTCGAGGAGTCGAGGAGCTTTTGCGCCGCTCCAAACTCCTTCTGCAGTTGCTGCACTCGCTGCTCGTACGTCTCAGAGAGTTGGGTGACGCGCAGCAGGAATCCCTGCCAGGTCTTGAGCGCCGCACGCAGATTGCTGATGCGCTGGCCAATGCTGGCCTGCTCCATGCGCATGGCGGTGGCCAGAGCGTCGTCGCAGTGCTTGGCCAACTCCTGCTGCTGCTCCTGCAGAGCCTTGCTCTGTTGCTCGCCCTGCTCCAGCTGCTGGATCATTGCATCCAGGCGGTTCTTCAGGTGCGGCACTCGCTTCAGGTGAATGTAACGCAGTTGCAGGCCATTGCGCTCCGCCTCTCGCTGTCGCAGCCAGTCCAAAAGGGCATCCAGCTGCTGGCGATAGGCATTCCAGCCGCTCACCCGCCGCTCCAGCTCACCGTTGCGCTGCATGATCCTCGAGAGGGTCTCATTGTGCAGGTTTGTCAGCGCCTTGTACTGCTCGGAGAGCTCCGATTCCAGCGGCGTCTCGGCCAGCACACTCTGCTGCGAGATGAGCAGATTCTGGTGGATGGCACACAGCTGCTGCTGTTCCCTCAGGCTGCTGTAATCCTCGGGGATGGCACACGAGAGGAAGGACTGCACATGCTGCAGATACTGTCGCCACAATCGCAAAGCCTCCGAACTGTTCTGGCTGCGCGCAAGTCGCGTGGACAGGCGATGGTACTCCTGGAAGGTCTCCTGGAATATCTTCTGCCACATGGCTAGCACCTCCAAGATGCCATCGTCATCAGCTGCTCCCGAGACTGAGGGGGCCACTTCATTGTTCTGCTGCTGCTGCTGGCGCTCCTTCAGCTGTCGCAGTTGCTCTTCCGTTCTGGCCAGCGTTTGGAGATGGGCTCGCAGGGCGGCCAGCTGCTCCTCGCTTTCCTTGGGATTTTGCGGTGGCTCGCGGGCAATGTCCTGCAGAGAGAAAAAATCAGATTAGTAATTAATAATCCCTTTGGTCAGTTTCATATTAATATTCTTTGTGCATCGCTAATTGGCCTGACCCTAATACGGCTGCTCGGATGTCTCCAGTTACCATTCGCCGACTGTCTGTCTGCCTGTCCCCTGCATGGCTTCGACAACAATAACAATCGACTCTGCCTCGGCCACATTGCAACTCTTTCCGCCAACTGACAATGACCTCATGCCAACGTTAACGACACGCGCACTCTCTGTCGGCTCTGACCAACTTCAATTGTCTGAAGCTTTCGGGGAGGGAGTACCACCACCAGTGGGTGGCCGAGTGCTGGCCGAGTGCTGGGCGGGCGTTCGGAAGGTAGGAGGAGGAAGTGGAACCAAACTGGTTGGCATGTGCCATGCTAATGAGACTACAGTGAGGCAAGGTTGAAGGGAAATTTAAACTTCTAAATGCTCTAAGGTTTCCTCCAAGAGTCTGCCTAAAATAATCTTTGCCTAAAATATTCTCTGGCATATTCTATAAGAATTTAATATTTAAAAGGAATTTAATATTTAAATAGAATTAAAATTTTATACAGAATAATTGATTATCCTTTTGTTACCTTATCCGTCTTTATTTTAGTAAAAAAGCTCTTATGCGGACAGAAATATTGTTTATAGCTTTGAAATCAATACAAATTTTATTTGATTTTATTTATCTTCTTTTCTTAAAAATTTCTTCTGCACCCCTAAAATATTTCTGTAGTATTCTCTGGCATGAATTTTAATCAAAGTTTAATATTTAAATAGAATTTAAAATTCTAAAAACATTATTGTTGTTCCTTTTGCTTCCTCATCTTCTTTTCACTATTTTCCCAGACCGAACTATTATTTATAGGTTTGAAATCAATACAAAAAGTGTATAAAAGTAAGCAATTAAATATTATATCTATCTTATTTCCTTAAAAATTTCTTCTGCACCCCTTAAATATTCTATAATATCCTTAAAACGTTTAATACTAAGTTTAAATTCTCCTAAAATTTTGCCTAATATTTTTTGCTTTCATGTTTAATATTTCATTTCCTTTTAATCCGATTCTTTAAATATTTCTGAATTTACCCTATTCTTTTAGTAGATCCAGTTACATTTAAATCAGAAATATTATTTAAATTTCTAAATCAATACAAAAAGTGTATTTTTGCTTCCATTTAAATCTTTATCTATCATACTTTCCTTAAACCGTTCTTTAAATATTCTCCTTAAAAAATGTATTAAAGTAACAATAAAATATGTTATCTATCTTATTTCCTTAAAGATATCTTCTGCACCCCTTAAACATTCTGTAATCTCCTTGGAACTAAAATCAAATGTAATTTAACTTTCAAATCTAAAAGCCTTATTTTTCGCTTCCATTTTTCTTCATTCCTTTACCAACCGTTCTTTAAATATTCCCATTAAACTTGTTTTCCGGCTGTCAAACAATTGTCCTGTGGAAACTAGAACCCAGCCCATTATATATCCATATGGACATAAAATATTCAACTTTCCCTCGCAAAAACAAGTGTCAATTACGATTCTATGTCAACCGCCCAACCTTTTGCACTGAGCACATGGATTGACGCCTCTTATCAATCAATAATGAGGGAGGAGGAGTCCTCCGCGGGGACTGTATCCACAGTACACAAAAAACTTTTTCAACTTTTAACCCACTTAAAATAGCATGTCCTTCGTATTGGATTAACAGAACGGAAACAGAGCGGAAAGCAACAATACAAATTGCCGGCAAGTCGCGGCGATTCGTTTGTGTGGGAATTTCCACACGCGAAAAGCCCAACTAACATATGCAAATATCCATCTATTCATCTATCCATCTATTCGTCGCGCTATAATCGATAGACAGGGCTGGGGCCTGGCTATAGCTGAGGTGGGGTGCATCCATAATTTTATTAATTTGCTTCCTCACTCACCTGCTGCACATTGTTGAAGTAGGACTTGGCCAGTGCCACCTCCTTGTCCAGCTCCTTGCGCTCCTTGTCCTGCGTTTCGGCCACATTGGCCAAGGTGGTAATGGCATCCTTGCACTCGGCCAAACGCTGACCCAGAGCATCCAGTTCGCCCTGCATTAAAGCTGAGGCATCCAGGCCCACATCGGCGGCTATCTTGGCCACAATGTCGCGTAGCTCCAAGATTCTGTCATTCTGCGAGCTCAGACTCTCTTGGCATACCTGTGTGAACGAAGATAGAGATGGAGGGAGAGCGAGAGTTAGCTAATGAAGCTCAGGGTTGAGGCCATTATGGCCACATAATTAACAGAGACATGTAGTTTCCTAAAGCAGCAACTTGACTCTGCCAAAGCGGGCAGCTCTTAAATATTCTTCACTCAAAAAATTAAACCCATTCAGCTACTTCTTTCATAGTAAACTAGAATAATAATACCCCACACACCTTCCCCCATATATTTCTCTATTCCCGCACTTAACACCAACCCGAAGCTAGAATCCCTCACACAATTATTTTCGATGGCTGGCAAAATGTCACTTGTTTATATTTAACTTTTCGATGTCGGCAAGTATTTAGCTCAAGCCGGCCGGGGCTCGTTCGGTTCTCGGTCCGAGAGAGACCCTTATCAATTGCCGTGCCGCAGTTTGTGTCGAGTGCATTTCCCTCCCTGCTGGTCGGCAATTGTAATTAGGGCTGTGCTCGTCAAGCGCACACTTTCGTTTTCAAATTGTAGAAACAGGTCACTCTACTCTACACTCTACGGAATAAATTCCCCAATTTAGAGCAGAGCGGAGTGTGAGCATTAAGGGCCGGATCGCCGGATCATGGTGTGTGCCGTATGATATCATCCGGCAAGTATTTGCCGATGCTTTATCTTTGCCGCTACATGAGCAAACACAAGCCAGCAGCGAGCTTGAAAATGGCATTGAAATATCCAACATGGAATTAAGACTTTAGAATTTAGATTTGTTTGGTTTCGTGTTGTGTTTTCTACATTTATCTTCAAGGCATTTTGCGGACCTGTTCCCCCTCCTTCTGCTTTTCGGTTGCTTGATAAAGCTGCTATGTGTACAAATAATATAATACACGAACGAATGCCCGACCGGGTTGATAAACTCTGCTCCTCTCTTTCCATGTGAAATGACAGTTGGCTGTCCGAAAATATAATTACAGCACCGTCGTTCGTCGTCGTCGTCGTAGGCCTATAATATAATGACCCTAATGATCAATAAACACAAAACGACGACGACCGAGTATGCGTTAATTTTTTAAGTAAATACCTAAAAAAGAAATCGTACGTTTGGTTTTATTTACCAAAGCATAATTTATGACACACAAACACACACAGAGCGGACCGGGAAGTTACCTCATATATGCCGCCCATTACAAACCGATTACATTGACGCGCCCAAAAAAAATTGATAGGAAGTATTCTCTGTACTACGAGGAAAATCAATGTAATTACTGGCTTTTCCCGGAGTTTCCTGGTGGTGCCCCTGGAGGGCAATTAAAGCGTCACATTGCCGCGCTAGTTTGCTGCCAAAATCAAATAGTCCGCCCACCTGGCCAGCGGAACAGGGCCGTGTCCTGTTCTAATAGGCTTCCTGAGTGTACCAGGAAGTGCTTATTTTTAGCTTTCTAAGCAATCAAAAATTGTCTACTTCCTTTGGGATTTTCTATCCCACAAACACGGCATCACCCACGCGATACCCATCACTCATACGACACGTTGTTGCCGGGATGTGTCACGACATGTGGGAAGGAGGAGTCACCCTCTAAGAACTCACCTTGGCGTGCTGCAGGGCATCCAGGGGCTGCTCCAGGGACTTGACCGTGTCCATTTGCTGGTCAATCGAGCTCTTGACAGCCGCTGAGGCGTTGCGGTACTTGTCCCACAGTTCGACGGCTCTCTGGTATCGGGTGCGAAGCTGCTGCAGATTGTCACTGGTGTCATTCCAGGCGACCACTGCCTCCTGGACGGCCGATTCTATCTGCTCGACAATCTGGACATCGCAGCTCTCGATCAGCGGCTTGGCGGCTCCCTTCAGTTCATCGATGAGTTGCTCGCGGTTGTGTAGATCGCCGGCCAGTCCCTGCGATGTGACGGAGCGAAGGAGAGCGACGGATTAGTGGGATTAAAAAATATATTTTATGGTATTCCGGACGCGACGGTGGAGATACGCGCTCGGTTCGAAGCTAACGGCAACTGGCGACCGCACAAAACTTGCTACGTAAAGAGCACCACGTACCCGCGAGAGCTTACGGAAAAGCTGGGGAAAAGTCTATAGCTTTTTTAGCTTTCGCGGTTCGCAGCGGAGTTTAAATTATTTATAAAGCTTTCTGATTTGAAAAACATAAATAATTATGGGGTTTTTTGTATTTAAATATAAGCTAATAAATAGTTAAGTGAAATTGTAATGAAGAAAATATATAATTACCACCGAATTATTATCAAGAAAATATTTCGATTGCTTGAATTGAATTTGTAATTTAATTGAATTTCCTATCAAAATTTGTGAACTACGAAAAATTTATTTTAAATTTCAATTTAACTCGGCTTTTCCGAGTTTATCTTAAAGGTTGAACTGTCACCGAATTTGTCATTTAATTCCTTTTAAAATTTGTGTACTAGGAAAAATGTGATTTAAATTTGAATGTAAATAATTAGGGGGTTTTTATATTGAAATATAAGGTAATAAATAGTTAAGTGAAATTGTAATAAAAAATATATATAATTACAAAATTCTTATGAAGAAAATAGTTCGACTGCTTGAATTGAATTTGTAATTTAATCGAATTTCCTATCAAAATGTGTGTACTACGAAAAATCTCTTTTAAATTTATAATTTGAAATTTGAACTCTGTTTTTCCGGGTTTATCTTAAAGGTTCAAGTGTCACCGAATTTGTAATTTAATTCCTAAAAATCGAATTGAACTTCCAATCAAAATTTAAGTACTAGGAAAACTCTTTTAAATTTGAATTTAACGCGGCTTTTCACAGTTTATCTTAAAAGTTCAACTGTCACCGAAGTTGTAATTTAATTCCTATTAAAAAATACCAAAAATCTCTTTTAAATTTGAACGTAATAACGCTTTTCCGAGTTTATCTTAAAGGTTCAACTGTCACCGAATTTGTAATTAAATTACTATTAAAATTTTTGTACTACAAAAAAACTTCTTTTAAATTTGAATTTGAAATTTAATTCCTTTCAAAATTTGTCTACTACGAAAAATCTCTCTCGGCTTTTCCGACTTTATCTTAAAGGTTCAACTGTCACCGAATGACTGACGACTGACGTCGAGAAAAAGGTCTGCATTTGAAGGGAAATTTTTCTGCCAAGGAAAACGCCACAACAGAAAGGCGAACCTCGCGAAAATTCGCTCTCAGCAGGTAGCGAGCGAAAAACCGGAAAACCGCGTAAACAAAGTCATAAAAGTCTTCACACACTCACCTCCAAACGCTCTGTGGCTTTACGCAGTCGCTCGTAGTCCACTTGACCGTGGACCCGAATTAGCTCCATCATGAAGTCGGTTTCCTGGACAGAGCCGTGAACCAACTCCAGTTGGCGTTCGTAGCGCAGCCAGATGGCCAGACGATTCCGCAAAATGCCCATAATATTGGTGCATTTGCTCTCGAGGAAGGCATGGTCGTCTTGGAGCTGCGAGATGTCCCGCTCCAGCTTGACCGGCGACACGGACATCTTGAGGCGCATGGGCAGGGTGTGCAGCATCTGGCGGATGCGCATGATCTCCTGCCAGCTGGTCACCAGCTCCTCACCGACGCCCTGGCAATCGGCAACGGCCTTTTCGAGTACATCGGCACCTTGCCGCTCGGCGGCCTCGCATTCATCCAATATCACTGAGATCCTGGCCTGGTGTTTGCGCTGATTGCTGATGCCCTCCTGGATGGCCTGCAGTTGGTCGCGCAGCACAGAGGCACCCTCCAGCTCCTCGGCTATCTGGGTGCTGATCTTGTGCGAAAGGGCAAAGAGTTCGCCCACCTTCTCGGGCTCAATGGCCGGCTCTTGAAGGCCAATCCGGCCCAGCTCGTTGCCTATGAAGCCGACGCGTGTGCGCAGCACCTGGACACGCTCGATGTACAGGCAGAGTTCCTCCTCGTTCTTAATTACGCCCTTCATGCTGGTCATCGTCAGGTAGATCTCCTGCAGTTCCCGCTCCACCATCTTGAGCTTCTCGTCGGCGGGCACATCCTCGGATGACAGGCACTCCACGATGTTGTGCTGAATCAGTTCAATGGCCTGCGAAACGGCCTGCCAGCGATCCTCCAGCTGGGCATGGAACTGCCGCTGAAGCATCTCGTCGGCCAAGGGGATGACCTGGAGGGACTTCTCAAAGCTCAGGCCGGCATCGGTGCGCACATTGTTGTGCAGCTCAAAGCGGGCCTTGATCTCCCAGAACTGACGCATGTGCTCGATGGGCTGTTGGGTGGGCTGGGCAGGTATCTGGATCTGTCGCAGCTCCTGCTCTGCCTCGCGAACGAAGGCCTCCAGCTTATCGGTTTGCTGTTCGTACTGCACCCAGATTTCCTTGAAGACCAGCAGGCGGTGCAGGTACAGGGCCACCTCCTCGCGAAGCTTGAGAAGCACGATTAGCGCCTCATTGGTCTCCTCCACGAGATTGGGTGCTTGGACCAGTTGTTGCAGTTTGTTGGCTATTCCCGAAAGCTGCGTCATCTTCACGTAGTGATGGGAGATGTCATTGCTCAGCGACTGGTAGAGTGTCGTGTACTGATCGTAGTCCGCAGAGGTGACAGCCGAGAGATCGGGCACTCGCTGCTGAGCCACCTGCAACCACTGCAGCTCATCCCGCATGCCCTTCTCCAGGACGGTCCAGCGGGAGGCAGCCTGCACCAATTTGGAAGATCGCTCCGAGGCCTTGTCCAGCAGGGTGGTGGCCCTGTTGTAGAGCTCCTTGTGCAGCTCCGAGTGCTTCTCGCGGGTCTCACTGTCGATGTTCTCTTCCAGGGACTCCAACATGGCTCGGCAGTGGCTCAGATTCACAAAGAACTTGCGCTGCTTTTGCACCTCGTTGTTTAGCTGCTCCAGCGAACTGGAAACTATGGGGCTCTCGACCAGTTTGTCGGCCAGCACTGTGATATTGGTGAACTCCTTGAGCGTTTGCTCGTACTCCTCCGCCAGCGATTGCAGCTGCAGGACACGCTCTCGCTCTGCCTGAATATTGTTGCCGATATTCTTGCTCGTCTCGAAGGCATTGTGCACATCCTGCGGCATCTTCTTGCCGGGGAAATCGCGCTGGAAGGCGCGGGCGTTCTGGCAGAGCTGCGCCAGCTGCTGTTTGGCTGCCTCATGCTGACCCTCCAGCTCGTCCAGTTGCGTGAGCTTGGCGGACAGCGGATACTCCTGGTTCACAAGATGATCGTAGCTCTGCTGGAGATGGGCCAGCACAGAGGATACATCGTGCAGCAGAAGCTCAAAGCTATGCCACTTGTCCAGGTCATTGCTATCCTGCGCCTGGTTCTGCTGAGTCACTTGCTCCACGGCATCCACATGCTCCTTCAGGGTGTCGACGCATTGCAGCAACTGGGGCTCCGCGTTGGACAACTGTCGCTCCAACTGGCTGACGTTCTGCTTGATGGTGCTCAGCTCCTCATTGAGTTGGTTGTAGTTGTCCAATTTCTCCTCGGAAGGTCCCTCGTTGGAGTTCTGGCGGATGAGATACACCCGATACTCGATGGTCTCCAGCCACGTCGAAACCTTTTCGATGACGGTTATCACTGTGGTTTGTATGACAGTCTTATCGCCCTTTTTAATGGCAGCATCGAGATCCTGGAGTCCTTCGCTGACCTCTAAGAGACGTTGCTTTGTGGGCAGGTCCTTGATCTGCTCCGAAAGAGTGGCCAAGTGGAGGACATTGCTCAGCGGAGTGGCCTGCTGAGGGGTGGCCTGCTTAAGCTTGCTAATGCGATCCCCAATGGCTTCCTTCGCTGTGATCAGAATAGGTTTCTGCGACTGTTGCTGCCGTTGTCCTGGATAATGCTGCAGGCTTTCGCTCATGATCAGAGCCTGGGAGAGCTCCACGGGTGTCTTGTCCACACTGGTGGTGGCACTGAACCACACGTTGCTGGGTCCATCACCGAAATTGTCCGGTCCCGGGGTAATGGGCACCATCAGCTCTTCCGTGGGCGAGCCCACCTCTTCAATGGTCACCGCCGAGGTAGTGGGTCCGCCGCCAGACCGCTTGCTGCCTTGTTGCTGCTGCAGCTGCTGCGAGGCAATGAGCACCTTGTTCTGCTCGGTGATGTGAACCGGCAGATTGGGATACTCATCGTAAACTGTGGTCTTTGTGATTTGCAGCTGCACCCTCGTTGGCTTGGATCCGTCTTCGGGTTCGATGATTGTCTCTCTCCTCCACAACGGGTGTGACATGTGGCACCTCTTCAATTTCCTGGTTGGTGGACACCACGATGCCCAGACTCGGACAACAATTCGGGTGCAATTTCCACAGTTACACTGATTTGCGGCTCCTCTGGCACCAGCTGCTGCTGCTGCTCCACTTCTGGGACTTCCTTCTGCTTCTTCTTCTTGTCCTTCTTCGATTTCTTGTCCTGCTTGGGCAGCTGCATGGTCTGCGTGTACTCGTAGACCGTTGGCTCAGCCACCGAGGTATCCGAATCGGCGGGAATGGCCACTGTGGTCTTCACCTCCAGCTCGTACGGTTCCGAAATGGAAATCGATGTGGCGGTCAGCGAGTTGTCATCCAGGGAGGCGGGCTGCTGCTCGTAATCGCCTCGAGGCGTGGTCTGCATCTCACCATCGGCAAGCTGTACCAATTCCACCGTTGAGGTCTCCTCATGGACCGTCTCGGGTTTGTGTTCAATGCGTTCCTCCGTTGGCTCTGGCGTTGTGGTCTGAACATGAATCTCCGTGGTTGTGGTTGTCTCTGTGCCGGTCGACTGTTCGCTGGTGGGCACTGGCAAATCGGTGGTCATATCCTTGACCAAATCCTGTAGCAAAGATTCCACTACATCACTGCTGCCCGGCTCCGGGGCACGAGGCGAATCCTTTGGCGTGGTCTGCAGCTCCTTTTCGATGGTGGTGGTCACTGTGGTCTGGCTGGAAATCTCCACTGTCTCCGCCGGCTGGCCACTGACATCCGTCTGAATCTCGGTGGTGGAGAGCTCAACAACAGCCTGGGGTTTCTCCTCGCTGCGCGGTGTGGTCTGTGCCTCAGTCTCCGCAATCTCCACAATCAGGGTCTGCGATTCGTTCTCCTGGTTATCCGGCTGCACCTCCAGACTCGTCTGCAAGCCAATCTCATCGAGTGTCGGTTGATGCACTGGCGAAGTCTGCACGGATTTAATTTCCTGCTCAACTTCAGGCCTTTCCGGTGGGCGAGGGAACTCGCGGTGTGGTCTGCTGCTCCTCGTCCTCAACTAGAGCCAGCTCCACCACCTCTGTGGGAATGACCAACTCAACCATGGGTGCTCGCGGCGACTCCGAGGGCGAGGAAACGACGGCATCTTCCACCACCTTGACCTTTGAGTCGATCTCGATGCTGGACAAATCGCTGTCGGCACTGATCTCCACAATGGACTCGTGGCGAACGTTGTCGCGTGGCGAATCCTCCGGAGAAACGGGCAGATCGGACTCAACTTCCGGCTGAGGAAGTTCTTCTTGCTCGACGTCGTCTTCGTGCTTCGTATCTCTTCTCTTCTTTTTCTTTCGACGCCGCTTGGCGTCGGCAGCGACGACGGGAGCAGCTGCTGCGGTCTCGATGATGGTCATGCTAACCTTGCCAGTGGCTGGGGGGGTTGAGGTTGAGTCTTCGTCCTTGCCCAGCACAACCTTCAGCACACCAGCACCATTGTCCTCCAGGGATGGGGCTGTGATCTGGAAGGATTTTTGCGGAGCTGCTGCGGCTGCGGCCTCGCCAGAGATAAAGAGTTGGGTGGCCACGCGCAGGTCGGTTTGTGCAGGAACTGGCTCCTGTTCTGGCAAGGGTTCTTCTGGTTTTTGTTCAGTCTTTTCAGTAGCCTCAGATTCCTTTGGTTCAACTGGGACAGCTTCCTGTAGGGTTTCCTCAACTTTGGTGGTGGAAATCTCTAAAGTTACAGGTGCTTCCTTCACCTCGAGAGGTGCAGCAATTGCCTCTGGCAGAAGATCCACGATTTCAGTAACAGCTGGCGTTGAAGATTGTTCCTTCAAGGCTGCGGCCAGGGATTGTTCAGCTTCCAGGAAGCTCTGAGTGTCAGTCTTGGGCTTGGACACAGGCTCGGCGGCTGGAACAATGGTTTCTTCCCCAGGCACTTCAGTGGAGGAGCTTGTGATGGTAGTTGTGGTCTTGGTTATGGTAATACTGCCAGTGGTAATTGGCTCAGCTTCTGGCTTAGTCTCAGTCTCAACCGGCACCAAATCCTCAGACTTTGTGCTCTGCTCACGCGGCGATTGTGGCTCGAATTCGTACTGCTCCAGGATCAAAGAGTTTCCTGTCTCTGGGCTTGTGGGCCAGATCTCCTCCACTGGCATGGAGGCTGCTTCTGGCGCTGGCGCTGCTGTGACTGCAATTTCTTCGGTGTGCTGGGAGAATTCAATGTTGGTGGGTTTTAGATGATGCTCCTGTGGCCAAATTTCATTGATATCTTCAACCACTTGCGGCTCATCATCTACAATGGCTGCTGGGGAGTCTTTGGGGGGTTCAGCTACAACATCCGCTGCTGGAACATGAACGGGACTGGTGGTAGTGGCAACTTCTACGGGTTCTTCAACATCTTCTACTTGAGGTGCTGGCAACTCTACAGGTGCTTCTTTGGTCGTTTCTGTTGTTCTTGTTGGTGGTGTCTGTTGTTCTGGCTGTTCTTGTTCTTGTTCTTGTTGTTGTTCTTGTGTGGTTGCTGTTGTTGTTCTTGTGGTGGTGGTGACTTGATTAGACTCAATATCAAATACCTGTTGCTGCGGTTCTGCTGCTGCTGTTGGCTTGCACAGATCCGTGGCAACTTCTTCGATGACCACGCCGCCGCCAGGCTCCTGCTCCTGCTCCTGCTCTTGTAAGAAGCGCTGGAACTCCTCCTCAGTCACCACTTTGCCGTTCACAGTGCGCACAATATTCACGTTGATGTGCGGTGCCGTCTCCTCTTCGGTTATCTCGACCTCCTCGGGCTCCTCGACCACCTCCTCGGTGATGTGCTCCTTGCCATCGATGATCACGACGCGCTTAATGATCTTTCGCGTTTTACGAATCACCTTGCGGGTCACCTGATGGACCACAGCTCGAATGCTGCCCTGGGTTTGCACATCGCCGCCCGGCACAATCACCTCTTCGAACGTCTCAATGGTGGGTTCCGTTTCGAACTCCTGCAGGATCACGCCGCCTTCGGGCTGAGAGGAATCCACAAGAGCTCCGCGCGTTTGCTGCGTGACAACGGTCTGGATGCTGCCTTCCAGAGGATCAGCCTTGGTGTCCGTGGTGTGCACATTCTCCAGATTGATCTGTCCCGTGGAGTGCACCTCAATGTTGCCATCCGAGTCGCTGATGGTCTCAATGGAGCTGATCTGCTGCTGCTGCACAATCTGCTGGCGGGTTCGGGTCACGACCTTCTTGAGCACAATGTGCTTGGTGCCATCGGGTCCCACGACCACCTCTGTGGTCGTCTCATCCGGCTCCACGAATGTGGTTTCGAATGCCTGCGGCACGTTCTTCAGAATCAGCTCGGTGGCGCGGTCCACATCGCCCTGCGGCCGCTGGTGATAACGAGCCTCGATCTGCACATCCTCCGGTTCCTCGGGCACATTCTCATTGCGCGTGGTGTCGATCTGGATGGTCTCCTTGCCATGCTGCACCGTCTGGGTCACCATAATGTTCTCAGTCGGCGAACGCTCCTTCTGCGTTTGCAAAGCCACCTCTGCGGTCTCCACAGGTGGCGGCGACTCCTTGAAGCTCGTCTGAGCCTCGACAGTTGTGGTGGGAACTGGTGCCTGCTGGTGCAGGCTCAGCGATGTCTGCGTCTCAACATACACACCCGTCGTCGTCGGTGGTTTGATCTCCTCTTCGGGCATAGAGCTGGAGTCAATGGTGTTCTCCTCCTCGTTTGACTCGATGGATTCAGGCGCCGCCTCGATAGCCGCCGGAATTTCCGTTGGTGGCTTGATGAGCGAATCGGCGAGTACTCGTTGGCGTTGCGCCTCCTCGCTCTTGGCCTTTCGCAGGTCCACAATTCGCTTTTCGATGGTAAAAATGCGCTTGGTGGCCACCGTGATCTGTTCCCTCAGAATGGTTATGATGCTCTGCAGCTGCTCCATCAGCGTGTCGGCCAGGGGGGCCACATCGGGTTGCGACTGCAGCTGGCGGGTTTGCTCCACCAAATCATCCATGGACTGCTGGCGTTCCTTGAGAGTGCGCAGCAATTGCTGGCTCCTCTCCACCTGCGACTTGAGCACCTGCTCATCGGTGCTGCTGTCCGAAGTGGGTTCGAAGGAAGCCAACTCTGCCGAAACCTCGATAATCCAGCGCTCCAGTTCGAGCAGATGCTGCTGGTACTCGTCGATCTCCTGCTGCCGCTTCTTCTGGCCATGCATAGCATTCTGCGGGATGGGAATTTAAATTAATAAAGAAAGCAGTGTTAAGAAAACTATCCCAACTTGCCGCTATCATGGTGATGCCCTGCTGAGTGCGTCGCAGGAGCAAGTCAATGCGATCCACTGTGTCGTTGAGCAAGCGTTCGGTGGCTGGGTCCGTGGGCAGCGTCTTGGCCTGGGCCTTCAACTGGCTGGCGTCCCTTTCGTGTACTTCGAGATTGCTTTGGATTAGCTGCACAACATTAGGCGTATGAAATAGAGAGTTTTTTAGACATGTGTTCGAAACGATGTTGTTTGTACAATTGTGATGATTCTGATCTGGGCATTTCGGGCCTACAAAATTCAATTGAATACTTTGACAGCAAAGGAGTCGGCAACTAAGACAACACTAACAAAACTGAAAGGTATTCTAAACAGAGAGTTTACCTATTTGAATAACAAATGTACGATTCAAGTATGGAGTGATGCGATTGAGTTATTAAAAATCTCCGACACACGCCAGCATCCATTAATCGTTTACAAAAAACTTTATTATGTACAAAGGTGTAAGTATGTTCTAGCTACGTTGGTTAAGAGGTGTTTTGGTTGCCAGTTTTGCAAAAAACATGCACTCAGATTATGCTGTTGTTAAAGTTTCTTAATTAATTAATTTTCGTTTACCTTCAGTCCCTGCAGCATGCCCTCCAGGCTGCTCTGGTTCATGTTCGCGATGCCATCCTCGACGCTCGAGAGCGATTGTAGCAGTTCGTCGAGCTCTAGCGCAATTAGTTCCTATAGATTTGCAAATGTGTTTGGTGTAGAAAGTGGGTTAATATTAATTAATAAAAACAATTGCAAGTTTCCGTCTAAATAAATGTGGCTAATTAACGCAATTGATGTAAATATTTGTTGCCGGCTTACACAACATATTTACATGCGAGTAAGTATAAATTATTTGTAAAATATTTATAAATGGATGCACACACAGCCATAATACATGAAGTCTTTTTTTCGGGAATACTTTTTAAAAATAACTCTAGCTCTTAGGTTTAGCTTCTTTTTTTGGGGTAAAAATTAACGTAACATGCAAATGGCATAAATAATAGTCTGAGTCTTAGTTGTAAATGGCGGCATAGTTTTTTGTATGAGGTAGGCGTATAGACAAAAGTACCAAGAAAAAAATAAATGCGTTGCCTTACTGCCTGGCTTTGAGGGTAAAGTTTGGAAAATAGAATGCAAATGCTTGTAACTTACTTTGGCTTTATATTGTGTAAAAAATCTATAGAGATGAATCTTTAGTGATCAGATCTAGGTCCGATATCTACACACACACACTTTGAACCTAACACAACATTTATTTAGATTCTTGAAATGCTTCTTTTTCGCACTCAACACTCAACACTCAACGCCTTCATTGCACATTGCAGACTAAAATTGTAAATTAAACGGGAGACTATTTTCGAGCAGGCCTGCACCGCGTTGCACCGCATGGATCGCCTCGGATCCATCGGCTGTATTTATAGCCGTGGCAGGGAGCAAGCTCTGCGCGCAAGAATTCGCAAGAGGAGGAGGCTGGGCGGTAGGCAAGACAATGAACTCGTATATATATGCTACAAGTACGTGCTACACACATTAGGGACAAGTATATATAATATTCTGCATTTGGGAACTTTGTAATTTGTGGGGCACTGTGTGTGTGCGGGGCAGGAAGAGTGCGTGTGTGCTCGGTGCGTGTGCATGTCAGAGTGCTCTGTTGGTGTGTGGAAAATCTGCGAAGAAAACTACTAACTGGGTAAAAAATCAGCTCAGCATTAAAAACGTGCAGGTTGGTTAATATAGATTTTATTATTATTAATTATGGTATATTCTCACTACCATTAGTAGTCTGTGATTATTACTGGGCTTTTACAAAGGTTAATATCAATATTAGTAGCAGGAACTTAAACTTAATCAAGTAAGGAACGTAAATCAAGTCTACATATTTGTGTCTACGTCTAAGTTAGGTGCTTCTATTTCGGATTACAAACTCAAAACATAAGGCTTTCGGATGCGTTTTAGCAGAACACAACACATACAGTACAAAAATAATAAAGATACGAATGGAAAACTTAGGTAAAACATAAAAAATCAAACATGGTTTTTTTTGTTGATAATTAATTAAGTTACGTTAGTAGTTTGGCAATCGCTTTGGTTTATTGCCACTGTGCAGACACCAGGCCCAGGCCAACATTTTACTGCGGATCTGTGGGATCTGGAACTGGCAGTGAAAATGCCTTGCAGCATGTGTTGCTGGCCGGAACCTGGCCACAGCAGCAGCAACCGCAGCGATTGCCGTATAAAAGCCATGAACAAATACCGAAACCACACAGAAAAGCTGCAAAAATTAAAATTATGAATAAACGAAGGCTCAATGTGATGTTCACCTTCTGGCGTTGCTGTTGTTGCAGCTCGTTGCTGCTTGTGGTTGTTGTCGTTGTGGTGCTTGTTGTTGTCGAAGGCGTTTCAATTGTGGTTGTTGTCGTTACGGTAGTGGTTGTTGTTGTGGTGCGCTTGAACGCCTCCCCATTGTCAATGGGGGCGGCGTCGGCGGCGTCGACTACCGTCGTTTCCTCCTGCCTGCGGCTCGTTGTTGTTGTCGTATCGGTGGTGTGTGATGCTGGTGCCACCTCAGGCTCTGCGGCAGCAGCAACTGGTGCCACTGCCGCCGGCTGTGTGATCTCCGGAGCTGCGGCTTGTGCCGCAACTGGATGCTCCTCCTCCGCTGGTGTTGTCGGCGTCGTCGTTAGCTTATCGACTACGGCTGTGGCAACCGGCAAAAGGGCGCTGGTTGCCACCAGCGCTGCTGCTTGTGTCGCCGCTGCTGCTGCGTTCGCCTTGGCGGTCAGCGTGTGAGTTGTGGCGCTTGCCAATTGGATTAGTGCGTTTGCAACGTTTAGGGGATTGGTACTGGGGCTAGTAGTTTCAGGGGCTTGGTCAGATGGGACAGATGGGGCGGGGCTTGTGGTTTTAGTTTCGGTTAGTAGTACAGATTGATCATCTCCTAATTTCACCTGAGGCTGTTCGGCGGCTTCTAGAGCCAGATAAGTACTCTGATCCCGCCAGTGTCCCACACCACCCGGCAGATCCGCGGACCTGTATTCCGACGAGCAGCTACGGTTCTGACCCTGCTGCGCATCGTGCTCGGGCGTGGGAGTCACATTACCACTACTACCGCTACCAGGATCTCTGTCGTTCGGTTTATCATCGTCATCGTTGGGCTTACGAATTTCAGGCACAGTCGGCTTGTCCCCCTCATCGTCATCGTCGTCGTCGTCGTCGTCATCGTCGCTGTCATGGTCGTCCTTGTCGGGTTTTCCAGTCACATCGGGTTGCTGCTGCTGCTGCGGTTTCTTGTCTTTGTCAAGTTCCGATTCCCCACTGGCAGAATCAGCACGTTTCAGTCTGTCGATCGAATTGTCGCCCAAATCTGCATCGACACCGGTTGGTTGCCAGTCGTCCAGATGCAGATTCAGTCGCAGCTGATCGAGGTTGCTAGGTGTCGGTGCTGCCGGCGGTTGGGCGGTAGGAATGATTGGTAATGACGATGCTTCTGGTTCAGTCTTTTCTACAACGCGATCATCAGTAATCGTGGTCGTCGTGGTTGTCACTACAGTTTCTGTAATGCTGTCAGTCTTATCGTGCTTATCGTCTTGAGTTTCCTGAGCATTCGTCCTGTCTGTGGTTGTTCCCGGCAGCAAAGCAAATGCCTCGTTTGCCGTGTGCCTGTAGTGATTGATTAGCTTGACGAAGTCGTCCTGGCTAAGATGCAAAAGCAGATTGCTGGGCTCGATAGGGAGTTGTGATTGTTCAGGGATAGGAGTTTCAGCAGAGATGGGTTCAATCGAAGGTTCTACAATGGGTTCTACCTCAAGAGTTTCTACAACCTTAATTTCCTCAATTTCGGGTTCTGTTTTTACAACGGCCTCAGCTGACTTTTCAGGCTTAAGGACCTGGCTAATGGTATCAACATCTATACGAGTTTTGGGTGCCTGATCGAGATATAGATTGAGAGCAAGAATTTCGGAATTAAGTTGGGGTATAGCTTCGGGTTCAATTATCACATAATCATCTAGTGTGTCAACTTCCTGCTTAGCCTCAATTGGAGCCGTTTCCTCCGGAATGCTTACCACCTGCAATTGTTGGTATTGTCCATACAACAAGTCGTATTGAGGACGCAGATTGAAGCCTTCGCGGAAGAGATTCTCGGCGAGGTTTTCAGGTTCGTTCAGTTCAATGATTTTGGTCTCAATGATCGATTTTTTCAATTGGTTCTGTGTTCAAAGCAAGGTCATTTGTGTGGCTAGTCACCACTGTGGACACATAGGATGTTGCTGACGGCTCATCCTCTACAATGGTGGTATCCTTATGTGATGTTACAGTTGTGGTCACGTAAGTGGTCGTTGTTGTGGTCACCTCCTGCGTGCCTTCGACACTTTCAAGAGACTTGGGCTCCTGGAAGTCGGTAGTTTTGCTCACTACAACGGTGGACCAATCAGGCGAAGTCTTGTCTTCCTCTTTCTGTTCGGCAGCTGGGAAGATTTTCGTCTCGGTTTGGACTATGGCCGACCAGGTAGTTGGTTGGTCAGTTGGTGACTTTACGGCTACTTCTTCAACAATTTCATTACTAGGAATGGTTACTGTCATTGGCTTGGTTTCCTTCTCATCCGTTGATGTTTCAATTGTGGTTACAGTTGAAGATACCTGTCCAGGCTTAAGTGTGGCAGACCAGTAAGATGTTTCACAAATGAAAGAGTCATCATCACTTGGATGTACCGTGGTGTCAGTAACTTCTTCAAAAGGTGCCAAGGGCGTTGAGGTCTTTTCAGAATCAGGAGTGGAAGTTTCTGTTTTTGATTCAGTAGTTATTGTTGTAGTCGTGACTGTTGTGATGGTCTTGGTTTCATCTGCAGTAGTTTCAACAATTGGCTCAGACTTGACAACTTCTTCAACAATTGTGACCTCCTTTTTGGGCTCAGGAATTGGTTCTTCGGCGAGGACAGTTTCAATTGTGACGACCTCGGTTTGCTCAGGAGCCTGAGTTACGTCCTCAAACGGAGCCAGGGGTATTTCTTGTACCGTCTCTTCATCGTCGGAGAAGTCCATCGGTTCATCCAAGACATCCATCCAAGAGCTGGACGAATCGTCGACAGGCAGACCGGCGTACGCAGGTTTCTTCGGTTCCTCAGGTTTCTTCTCATGCTCCTCAATCTTTTTCTCCTCCGCAGGAGTGGAAGTTTCTGTTGTTGACTCAGTAGTTACCGTTGTGGTCGTGACTGTTGTGATGGTCTTGGTTTCATCCACAGAAGTTTCAACAATTGGCTCAGACTTGACAACTTCTTCAACAATTGTGACCTCTTCCTTCTTGGGCTCAGGAATTGGTTTTTCGGCGACGACAGTTTCAATTGTGACGACCTCGGTTTCCTCAGGAGTCTGTGTTACGTCCTCAAACGGAGCCAGAGGTGTTTCTTGTACAGTTTCTTCATCGTCAGAGAAATTCATCGGCTCATCCAAGACATCCATCCAAGAGCTGGACGAATCGTCAACGGGCAGACCGGCATAGGCAGGTTTCTTTGGTTCCTCAGGTTTCTTCTGTTCCGCAGGAGTGGAAGTTTCTGTTGTTGATTCTGTAGTTACTGTTGTAGTCGTGACTGTTGTGATGGTCTTTGTTTCATCTACAGCAGTTTGCACACTTGGCTCAGACTTGGTAATTTCTTCGACAACAATTAAGTCGTTCTGTGGCTTTGGAGATGGAACTTCTTCGGTGACAATTGATACGTCTTTAACTGCATCCACGGGTGATTTTTCCAGAATTGTGTCGTTGTCGATGTTCTTGGGTTCTTTCGTTTTTTTGTTGGTTTCCTTAGGTTTTTTAGGTTCTTCCGGCGCAGAAGTTTCGGTGATGGTTACTGTTTTGGTGGTTGTAATCGACTTTGTCTTATCCTCAAAGGGAACTTCGACACTTGTCGTCGTCTTGTCGGATGGCTCCAATTTGGTTTCTGCTTGAGGTTCAACGAAAGGCGCCAAAGGAGTTTGGTTTTCAATCTCTGCCTCAAGAAGTTCGACAGTTGGCTCTATATAAGAAGCTTGGCTAACTTGATGGGTAGACTTTTCAGCATTAATGAAATCCATAACTTCAGTTGGTGATTTACGCTTTGACTTTTGCTTTGACTTTTTAGTTTTTGGTTCGGGCTTTTCTAGGTTGAGAGGAATGCTTACTGTATGTGACATAGATTGTGTCTTTACATCTTTTGGTAAAATTTCCTTGGTCTCAACTTCAAGAAGTCGAATTTGCTGCGCCGGCTGGGGTACATTGTGTGCTGCTATAGCAGCCCACGACATGCCAGAAGTGTTGAGAGCAGGAGCAGGGGCAGGAGCAGGTACAGGAGAGGGTTCTCGCACCGCAAGCGTACTTGATTTTTCAACTAATGGCTCCTTTTCTATTGGGAGTTCAACTGCTGGAAGGGGATCGACCGGAGCTACGGATGGTATTACTTGTGACTTCTCCTTTGGTTTCTTGGATTTTTTCTTTTTTGGTTTCTCATCACAGTTCGAAATTTGCGACTGTTGAGACCGAGAACGGGACCGATTTCTTTTCTTCGAAGTAATTTCCAAAAATCCATGGTCACTTTCAGGCTGCAGTTTTGTCTCCGATAATACTTCGGTTATCTGTATTATTGGTTTATCGCTGCCCCGCGAACGTCTTTCCGGTTCTGGTTGCTTTTCGATTGGTTCCCGGGAAATTGGTTCTTGATACCACGAATCCGTAGGATCCACATCGTCCTCATCTATAAGCTCTCTCCAAGACAACTGGGATGGTTTTTCGGCATTGTCATCGCTATCAGCTTGTAAGCCTAAAGGCGTAACGGGGTCGGGGAATTCTAGAAGCACATTTTGGGGCTGCACTTCGGGAGCAATCGGCTTTTGTTCAAACACCTTTGCCTCAGCCACTTCAACAGTCTTATATTTTATATTCGTGTTGTCGGTGTAGCCGGACTTTTTAACTACTTCAGCGTAGGTCTCTGATGATGACCAAACTGATGGTTTGGCAGGTCTTGGCAGTTGGATATTAAATTCCGGTGTTGATGACCCTGAAACCCGCCCACTTTCTGGTTTCTTCTCGTGGACAAAGGTATCTATAACTTGTTGATCAGCTTCCTTTCTCGGTAAGTTCTTTTGCTTCTTAGTCTTTTGTTTCTGAGGCTTCTCTTCAACGTAAATATTGAGTTCCTGATCTTTAGGGACGCCCTGAGGTTTTGGAATTACATCGACGGAGTCACTGGAACGCGACTCGGTAAATGTTGGTGTCAAGTCGATATTATGCGACACAATTGATGACCACGATAAGGTTTGTACAGGCAACTGCTCAGGAACTGGCTTTGGTTGATCTTGTGGTACGAGTTCTTCAGGAACAAAAACAGAATCAAAGCTTGGCTGTTGAATTGGATCCACAGTTTTCTTTTCCTTCTTAGGTTTCGGTTTCTTCGTTTTATTGTTCACAATCGTTGAGTAGTTCTGCTCCTGCGCAATGAAGTCGTGAATGCCTTGGGTTTTTTGTACATTTTGGGATTCACTTGACTTTTGAGTTTCAGAAACAGTTGTCAGAGAGACAATGGATGACCATGACAAAGGAGACGAATCTGAGACTGTGGTCGGTTGAGGTTCTGGCTCAGGCTTAATTTCCTCAACGACAATGGGCTCAACAACAGGTTCCTCAACTGCAGTCACGTCTACAATGGTCTCCACAACAGGTTCAGGAACAGGCTCAACTTTAGGTTTCTTGTCCTTCTTTGCCTTTTGCTTCTTAGGTTTTTCTTCTACAGATTCTACAGGTTTTGGCTGTTCAGGTTCATGGGTGATGACATCGGTAGTGACTTCTGTAGTTTGAGAAACAATTGACGACCACGAGAATGGCTGCAAAGGAGCAGAAACTGGTGCCGGTTCTACTTCTGGCTCAGGCTTAATTTCCTCAACGACAGTGGGCTCAACAACAGGTTCCTCAACTGCAATCACTTCTACAATGGTCTCCACAACAGGTTCAGGAACAGGCTCAACTTTAGGTTTCTTGTCCTTCTTTGCCTTTTGCTTTTTAGGCTTTTCTTCCACAAATTCTACAGGTTTTGGCTGTTCAGGTTCATGGGTGATGACATCGGTAGTGACTTCTGAAGTTTGAGAAACAATTGACGACCACGAGAATGGCTGCAAAGGAGCAGAAACTGGTGCCGGTTCTACTTCTGGCTCAGGCTTAATTTCCTCAACGACAATGGGCTCAACAACAGGTTCCTCAACTGTAGTCACGTCTACAATGGTCTCCACAACAGGTTCAGGAACAGGCTCAACTTTAGGTTTCTTGTCCTTCTTTGCCTTTTGCTTCTTAGGTTTTTCTTCTACAGATTCTATAGATTTTGGCTGTTCAGGTTCATGGGTGATGACATCGGTAGTGACTTCTGTAGTTTGAGAAACAATTGACGACCACGAGAATGGCTGCAAAGGAGCAGAAACTGGTGCCGGTTCTACTTCTGGCTCAGGCTTAATTTCCTCAACGACAGTGGGCTCAACAACAGGTTCCTCAACTGCAATCACTTCTACAATGGTCTCCACAACAGGTTCAGGAACAGGCTCAACTTTAGGTTTCTTGTCCTTCTTTGCCTTTTGCTTCTTAGGTTTTTCTTCTACAGATTCTACAGGTTTTGGCTGTTCAGGTTCATGGGTGATGACATCGGTAGTGACTTCTGTAGTTTGAGAAACAATTGACGACCACGAGAATGGCTGCAAAGGAGCAGAAACTGGTGCCGGTTCTACTTCTGGCTCTGGCTTAATTTCCTCAACGACAATGGGCTCAATACAAACAGGTTCCTCAACTGTAGTTACTTCAACAATGGTCTCCACAACAGGTTCAGGAACAGGCTCAACTTTAGGTTTCTTGTCCTTCTTTGCCTTTTGCTTCTTAGGTTTTTCTTCTACAGATTCTACAGGTTTTGGCTGTTCAGGTTCATGGGTGATGACATCGGTAGTGACTTCTGTAGTTTGCGAAACAATTGACGACCACGAGAATGGCTGCAAAGGAGCAGAAACTGGTGCCGGTTCTACTTCTGGCTCAGGCTTAATTTCCTCAACGACAGTGGGCTCTACAAAAGGTTCCTCAACTGCAATCACTTCTACAATGGTCTCCACAACAGGTTCAGGAACAGGCTCAACTTTAGGTTTCTTGTCCTTCTTTGCCTTTTGCTTCTTAGGTTTTTCTTCTACAAATTCTACAGGTTTTGGCTGTTCAGGTTCATGTGAAATGACATCGGTAGTGACTTCTGTAGTTTGAGAAACAATTGACGACCACGAGAATGGCTGCAAAGGAGCAGAAACTGGTGCCGGTTCTACTTCTGGCTCAGGCTTAATTTCCTCAACGACAGTGGGCTCAACAAAAGGTTCCTCAACTGCAATCACTTCTACAATGGTCTCCACAACAGGTTCAGGAACAGGCTCAACTTTAGGTTTCTTGTCCTTCTTTGCCTTTTGCTTCTTAGGTTTTTCTTCTACAGATTCTACAGGTTTTGGCTGTTCAGGTTCATGTGAAATTACATCGGTAGTGACTTCTGAAGTTTGCGAAACAATTGACGACCACGAGAATGGCTGCAAAGGAGCAGAAACTGGTGCCGGTTCTACTTCTGGCTCAGGCTTAATTTCCTCAACGACAGTGGGCTCAACAAAAGGTTCCTCAACTGCAATCACTTCTACAATGGTCTCCACAACAGGTTCAGGAACAGGCTCAACTTTAGGTTTCTTGTCCTTCTTTGCCTTTTGCTTCTTAGGTTTTTCTTCTACAAATTCTACAGGTTTTGGCTGTTCAGGTTCATGTGAAATGACATCGGTAGTGACTTCTGTAGTTTGCGAAACAATTGACGACCACGAGAATGGCTGCAAAGGAGCAGAAACTGGTGCCGGTTCTGGTTCTGGCTCAGGCTTAATTTCCTCAACGACAGTGGGCTCTACAAAAGGTTCCTCAACTGCAGGCACTTCAACAATGGTCTCCACAACAGGTTCAGGAACAGGCTCAACTTTAGGTTTCTTGTCCTTCTTTGCCTTTTGCTTCTTAGGTTTTTCTTCTACAGATTCTACAGGTTTTGGCTGTTCAGGTTCATGTGAAATGACATCGGTAGTGACTTCTGTAGTTTGCGAAACAATTGACGACCACGAGAATGGCTGCAAAGGAGCAGAAACTGGTGCCGGTTCTACTTCTGGCTCTGGCTTAATTTCCTCAACGACAGTGGGCTCTACAAAAGGTTCCTCAACTGCAGTCACTTCAACAATGGTCTCCACAACAGGTTCAGGAACAAGTTCAACTTTAGGTTTCTTGTCCTTCTTTGCCTTTTGCTTCTTAGGTTTTTCTTCTACAAATTCTACAGGTTTTGGCTGTTCAGGTTCATGTGAAATGACATCGGTAGTGACTTCTGAAGTTTGCGAAACAATTGACGACCAGGAGAAGGGCTGCAAAGGAGCAGAAACTGGTGCCGGTTCTGGTTCTGGCTCAGGCTTAATTTCCTCAACGACAGTGGGCTCTACAAAAGGTTCCTCAACTGCAGGCACTTCAACAATGGTCTCCACAACAGGTTCAGGAACAGGCTCAACTTTAGGTTTCTTCTCCTTCTTTGCCTTTTGCTTCTTAGGTTTTTCTTCTACAAATTCTACAGGTTTTGGCTGTTCAGGTTCATGTGAAATGACATCGGTAGTGACTTCTGTAGTTTGCGAAACAATTGACGACCACGAGAATGGCTGCAAAGGAGCAGAAACTGGTGCCGGTTCTACTTCTGGCTCTGGCTTAATTTCCTCAACGACAGTGGGCTCTACAAAAGGTTCCTCAACTGCAGGCACTTCAACAATGGTCTCCACAACAGGTTCAGGAACAAGTTCAACTTTAGGTTTCTTGTCCTTCTTTGCCTTTTGCTTCTTAGGTTTTTCTTCTACAAATTCTACAGGTTTTGGCTGTTCAGGTTCATGTGAAATGACATCGGTAGTGACTTCTGTAGTTTGCGAAACAATTGACGACCACGAGAATGGCTGCAAAGGAGCAGAAACTGGTGCCGGTTCTACTTCTGGCTCTGGCTTAATTTCCTCAACGACAGTGGGCTCTACAAAAGGTTCCTCAACTGCAGGCACTTCAACAATGGTCTCCACAACAGGTTCAGGAACAGGCTCAACTTTAGGTTTCTTGTCCTTCTTTGCCTTTTGCTTCTTAGGTTTTTCTTCTACAGATTCTACAGGTTTTGGCTGTTCAGGTTCATGTGAAATGACATCGGTAGTGACTTCTGTAGTTTGCGAAACAATTGACGACCACGAGAATGGCTGCAAAGCAGCAGAAACTGGTGCCGGTTCTGGTTCTGGCTCCGGCTTAATTTCCTCAACGACAGTGGGCTCTACAAAAGGTTCCTCAACGGCAGGCACTTCAACAATGGTCTCTACAACAGGTTCAGGAACAAGTTCAACTTTAGGTTTCTTGTCCTTCTTTGCCTTTTGCTTCTTAGGCTTTTCTTCCACAAATTCTACAGGTTTTGGCTGATCAGGTTCATGTGAAATGACATCGGTAGTAACTTCTGTAGTTTGCGAAACAATTGACGACCAGGAGAAAGGCGTTAATGGGGCATCTGCAACTATTGGTGTAGGTTCGGTCACCTGAGCGTCAGTGGGTTCCTCTTCAATTTTGGTCTCTGCAACAGCAGGCTCATTAACATGATGCGCCTTAGTTTTTTTGTCCTTCTTTGTCTTTTGTTTATTAGCTTTGTTATTTACTACTGTTGAGAATATTTGTTCTTGGCTGATAAAGTCTTGTATACCTAAAGATTTTAATGAATCATCCACAATATGCGAGGCCTCTGAAGCTGGTATCGATTTATTTTCTTGACTAATTATTGTGATTGGTTCCTGGACACCTTGGCGGACTATAGAAGACCACAGAGCATTACTGTCACTTGGCAGGGTGGTTTCAAAATTGTCCACTAAATCTTCGTCGACGAGTGTTGACCACGAAGTATTTTTCGGTTTTTCATCAATAGTTTTGGTTTCGGCTTTTGGAATATCCTTTGGTTTGTCGAGCTTTTCTTGAGTTTCATGTTTCTTTGTTTTTGTCTTTTTCGAAGTATCGACGATTAAATTGGGTTCGACAGTCTTCAGATTCTTAGTGGGTTTATGTTCAGCTGGGATCTCCACATTTTTCTTCTCCAAGTCTATAAAGTCAACTGTATGCCTCAAAACATCTGCGTACGAAGAATGTAGTTCCCAAACATTTGGAATGTTTGAAACGGCAGGTTTCTTTGGTTCCTCAAGTTTCTTCTCAGGTTCATCAAGCTTCTTCTGTTCCGCAGGAGAAGGAGTTTCAGTTGTTGATTCAGTAGTTACTGTTGTGGTCGTGACTGTAGTAATGGTTTTGGTTTCATCCACAGAAGTTTCAACAATTGGCTCAGACTTGATAACTTCTTCAACAACTGTGACCTCCTCTTTCTGGGGCTCGGGAATTAATTCTTCGTCGACGACAGTTTCAATTTCGACGACCTCGGTTTCCTCAGGAGCCTTTGTTACGTCCTCAAACGGAGCCAGAGGTGTTTCTTGTACAGCTTCTTCATCGTCAGAGAAATTCATCGGCTCATCCAAGACATCCATCCAAGAGCTGGACGAATCGTCAACGGGCAGACCGGCATAGGCAGGTTTCTTTGGTTCCTCAGGTTTCTTCTCAAGTTCCTCAATCTTTTTCTCCTCCGCAGGAGTGGAAGTTTCTGTTGTTGATTCAGTAGTTACTGTTGTGGTCGTGACTGTAGTGATGGTCTTGGTTTCATCCACAGAAGTTTCAACAATTGGCTCAGACTTGACAACTTCTTCAACAATTGTGACCTCCTTTTTGGGCTCAGGAATTGGTTTTTCGGCGACGACAGTTTCAATTGTGACGACCTCGGTTTCCTCAGAAGTCTGTGTTACGTCCTCAAACGGAGCCAGAGGTGTTTCTTGTACAGCTTCTTCATCGTCAGAGAAGTTCATCGGTTCATCCAAGACATCCATCCAAGAGCTGGACGAATCGTCAACAGGCAGACCGGCATACGCAGGCTTCTTTGGTTCCTCAGGTTTCTTCTCAGGCTCCTCAATCTTTTTCTCCTCCGCAGGAGTGGAAGTTTCTGTTGTTGATTCAGTAGTTACTGTTGTAGTCGTGACTGTAGTGATGGTCTTGGTTTCATCCACAGAAGTTTCAACAATTGGCTCAGACTTGACAACTTCTTCAACAATTGTGACCTCCTTTTTGGGCTCAGGAATTGGTTTTTCGACGACGACAGTTTCAATTGTGACGACCTCAGTTTCCTCAGGAGCCTGTGTTACGTCCTCAAACGGAGCCAGGGGTGTTTCTGGTACATTTTCTTCATCGTCGGAGAAGTTCATCGGCTCATCCAAGACATCCATCCAAGAGCTGGACGAATCGTCAACAGGCAGACCGGCGTACGCCGGTTTCTTTGGTTCCTCAGGTTTCTTCTCAGGTTCCTCAATCTTTTTCTCCTCCGCAGGAGTGGAAGTTTCTGTTGTTGATTCAGTAGTTACTGTTGTGGTCGTGACTGTTGTAATAGTTTTAGTTTCATCTACAGTTGTTTGCACAATTGGCTCAGAATTGATAACTTCTTCAACAACTGTGACCTCCTCCTTCTGGGGCTCGGGAATTAATTCTTCGTCGACGACAATTTTAATTGCGACAACCTCGGTTTCCTCAGGAGCCTGCGTTACGTCCTCAAACGGAGCTAAGGGTGTTTCTGGTACATTTTCTTCATCGTCGGAGAAGTTCATCGGCTCATCCAAGACATCCATCCAAGAGCTGGACGAATCGTCAACAGGCAGACCGGCGTACGCAGGTTTCTTTGGTTCCTCAGGTTTCTTCTCAAGTTCCTCAATCTTTTTCTCCTCCGCAGGAGTGGAAGTTTCTGTTGTTGATTCAGTAGTTACTGTTGTAGTCGTGACTGTAGTGATGGTCTTGGTTTCATCCACAGAAGTTTCAACAATTGGCTCAGACTTGACAACTTCTTCAACAATTGTGACCTCCTTTTTGGGCTCAGGAATTGGTTTTTCGTCGACGACAGTTTCAATTGTGACGACCTCAGTTTCCGCAGGAGCCTGTGTTACGTCCTCAAACGGAGCCAGGGGTATTTCTTGTACCGTCTCTTCATCGTCGGAGAAGTCCATCGGTTCATCCAAGACATCCATCCAAGAGCTGGACGAATCGTCGACAGGCAGACCGGCGTACGCAGGTTTCTTCGGTTCCTCAGGTTTCTTCTCAGGCTCCTCAATCTTTTTCTCCTCCGCAGGAGTGGAAGTTTCTGTTGTTGACTCAGTAGTTACCGTTGTAGTCGTGACTGTTGTGATGGTCTTGGTTTCATCTGCAGTAGTTTCAACAATTGGCTCAGACTTGACAACTTCTTCAACAATTGTGACCTCCTTTTTGGGCTCAGGAATTGGTTCTTCGGCGAGGACAGTTTCAATTGTGACGACCTCAGTTTCCGCAGGAGCCTGTGTTACGTCCTCAAACGGAGCCAGAGGTGTTTCTTGTACAGCTTCTTCATCGTCAGAGAAGTTCATCGGCTCATCCAAGACATCCATCCAAGAGCTGGACGAATCGTCAACAGGCAGACCGGCATACGCAGGTTTCTTCGGTTCCTCAGGTTTCTTTTCAGGTTCCTCAATTTTTTTCTCTTCCGCAGGAGTGGAAGTTTCTGTTGTTGATTTAGTAGTTACTGTTGTAGTCGTGACTGTAGTAATGGATTTTGTTTCATCTACAGTTGTTTGCACAATTGGCTCAGACTTGGTAACTTCTTCAACAACTGTGACCTTCTCCTTCTGGGGCTCAGGAATTGGTTCTTCGTCGACGACAGTTTCAATTTTGACGACCTCGATTTTCTCAGGAGCTTGTGTTTCTTTCTCATCAAATTGATGTTTTACTCCCTTCGCGACTTTCATTTCTTGGATGGTTTCAATTATCTTGTTGATATTTGCTTCCTCGCCATTTTCGGGTAGAAGTGGTATTTCCACTTCGTCTTCAATAAGTTCCTTCCAAGATTTCTGTTCCACCACAAAGTCTTCCTGAACATCATCAATCATTTCGGCCCATGACCTTTGAGGCTTATCAACAGTCTGCAATGGTTCCACCAACTGTGGGGAAGCATTGTCTCTTGGCTTCACCTTTTCTACTGCTGGTCTAGGGGCTTGCCTGGGCCTTTCTGCATTAATGAAATCAGTGGTTTTGTGACCAACAACAGAGGCCCATGACTGTACGCCCTCCTTCTGACCTTGAGGTAGTTCTGGGGATATGCTTCGAAGCCTTTCTTTGGCAGGTTTTTCAAACCGCTCGCGTTTTACCTGTGGTTTCAGAGGCTCAGGTTGTTTCTGTTTGATATCCTTCTTAGTTTTTACCGGTAAATCGGTCATATGATCTATTTGACTAGCCACTTTAGCCCAAGTGATTGTGTTTTCATCTCGAGTTTGTATTACTTCAGCCACATCGCTCTCTTCAGATGTTTGGATAACTTCAGGTTCCTGCTTTTCCGTTTCAAATTTATGTTTGGTGATTTCTGCTTTAGGTTTCTTTGAAATTTTTTGAGATTTGCGTTCTTTTCGCTGTGGAATTTCTTCCTTGCGATCCTCAGCCGAAACTTCAATTGGCTTCCTACGAGCAGCAATATCATCAACCCACTCCCCTGGCTTTTTGACGAGAGAGGCCCATGAGAAAGCGTTTCCAGTGTTATTAGCAGGTTCTGGGGTTTTGGCCTCTGAGTGTTTAACAACAATTTCCTCTACCGGTTCGCTGCTAATTTCTGGCTCAGACTCCGTACTTTGTATGGGTTTAATGTCCGGCTTCTTCTTCGATTTCAGCTTTTTGGGCTTCTCTGGTTTCGCATGATCTGTCTTAATTGGTTCTTTTACTACGGATGTTGTAGCTACAGCAGTCTTGATATGTGAAACTGTGTTATCAATCCATTCGCCGGGCCGTTTTACAAGTGATGCCCAAGAGAATTCACTGCTTTGCTCTGTCTTTTCATTCTTTTCCGATTGGGTTGTTTCTTTAATTTCCGCTGATAAAGGCTCAGGTTGTTCGTCTTCAGATGTGGTCGTGACTACTTCCACAACCGGCTTCTTCGATTTCTTTGATTTTTTAGCCTTTGTGGGCTTTTTGAATTCCTCCTTTTCTTTTTGTCGCGGCTTTTCCTCAGTGACAGTACTTGTGTGGGCAACTTCCTTCTTTGCTACAGTTGTGTCAGACCACTCGCCTGGCCTACGTACAAGAGCCGACCAGGTCAACTCGGCGGTGCTCGACACCTCCCTTTCGTCGGAAGACGGTTCCTTTGAGCTTTCTGTTGTGGGTTTGGACAATTCGCTTTCAGTCGTTGGCTTGGACGGTTCGCTATCGCTATTTGATTTAGATTTGTCGCTTTCAGTAATTGGTAGAGAAGGTTTAATTGGCTTTTCAACTGGCTTGTGCTTTTCAGGCTTTGTCTTTTTCTTAGGCTGTTGAGTTTTGGTATGAACAATATCTGATTCGGATGCGATTTCTTTCTGTTGTTGCACTGCTGCAGTTGTCACTGCTGTAGTTGTCACTGCTGTAGTTGTCACAACATCGCTGACAACGCCCGAGTTGAGCAAAACATCGGCATACGATTTTCCATCACGGTTCTTTGTCCAAACATTCTCAACTTCCTCTACTAATTCAACAGGTTCTTCAACAACAGATTCTTGGTTAGGTTTGACTGGTGGAACTTCCACCTGAATTTCGGCCTTTTTATTTTGACGTTTTGGGGTCTTAGTTTTCTTTTGCTTTTGTTGTGGGACAATGGATTGGTCTGACCTATTCCTTGGAATAAATTCGTTGTATACTCGTTCATTTGCAAGGAACGTATGAGTCTGATCTGAGTATGTGTGTCTTAAATAGGATGGAGTAAACTCAGGAGCGTCCGCTGACAATGTGGAAATAAAACCTATGTTTCCAGTATTAGGAACTGAGTCTTCTAATACACTAGACCAGGTGTCAATGGGTTCTTCTAGTGGTTTCTCTACTTGTGTCACCTGATCTTCAACAACACTTATAGGTTGCGGCTCAGCAGCTATAGAATCCTCTTCGGTTTTAACTGAAGTAATTATTGTGGTTGCTGTTGTGGTCGTAACTGTTGAGATGGTCTTGGTTTCATCCACTGTAGTTTCAACAATTGGCTCAGACTTGACAACTTCTTCAACAATTGTGACCTCCTCCTTTTTGGGCTCAGGAATTGGTTCTTCGGCGACGACAGTTTCAATTGTGACGACCTTGGTTTCCTCAGGAGTCTGTGTTACTTCCTCAAACGGAGCCAGAGGTGTTTCTTGTACAGCTTCTTCATCGTCGGAGAAGTTCATCGGCTCATCCAAGACATCCATCCAAGAGCTGGACGAATCGTCAACAGGCAGACCGGCGTACGCAGGTTTCTTTGGTTCCTCAGGTTTCTGCTCAGGTTCCTCAATTTTTTTCTCTTCCGCAGGAGTGGAAGTTTCTGTTGTTGATTTAGTAGTTACTGTTGTAGTCGTGACTGTAGTGATTGTTTTGGTTTCATCCACAGAAGCTTCAACTATTGGCTCAGACTTGATAAATTCTTCAACAACTGTGACCACCTCCTTTTGGGACTCAGGAATTGGTTCTTCGGCGACGACAGTTTCAATTGTGACAACCTCGGTTTGCTCAGGAGCCTGTGTTACGTTCTCAAACGGAGCCAGAGGTGTTTCTTGTACAGCTTCATCATCGTCAGAGAAATTCATCGGTTCATCCAAGACATCCATCCAAGAGCTGGACGAATCGTCAACGGGCAGACCGGCGTACGCAGGTTTCTTTGGTTCCTCAGGTTTCTTTTCAGGTTCCGGAATTTTTTTCTCCTCCGCAGGAATGGAAATTTCTGTTGTTGACTCAGTATTTACTGTTGTGGTCGTGACTGTTGTGATGGTCTTGGTAGTTTCAACAATTGGCTCAGACTTGACAACTTCTTCAACAATTGTGACCTCCTCCTTTTTGGGCTCAGGAATTGGTTCTTCGGCGACGACAGTTTCAATTGTGACGACCTTGGTTTCCTCAGGAGTCTGTGTTACTTCCTTAAACGGAGCCAGAGGTGTTTCTTGTACAGCTTCTTCATCGTCGGAGAAGTTCATCGGCTCATCCAAGACATCCATCCAAGAGCTGGACGAATCGTCAACAGGCAGACCGGCGTACGCAGGTTTCTTCGGTTCCTCAGGTTTCTTTTCAGGTTCCTCAATCTTTTTCTCCTCCGCAGGAGTGAAAGTTTCTGTAGCTGACTCAGTAGTTACTGTTGTGGTCGTGACTGTTGTGATGGTCTTGGTTGCATCCACTGTAGTTTCAACAATTGGCTCAGACTTGGTAATTTCTTCAACAACTGTGACCTCCTCTTTCTGGGGCTCAGGAATTGGTTCTAAGGCGACGACAGTTTCAATTGTGACGACCTCGGTTTCCTCAGGAGTCTGTGTTACTTCCTTAAACGGAGCCAGAGGTGTTTCTTGTACAGCTTCTTCATCGTCGGAGAAGTTCATCGGCTCATCCAAGACATCCATCCAAGAGCTGGACGAATCGTCAACGGGCAGACCGGCGTACGCAGGTTTCTTTGGTTCCTCAGGTTTCTTCTCAGGTTCTTCAAGTTTTTTCTGTTCCGCAGGAGTGGAAGTTTCTGTTGTTGATTCAGTAGTTACTGTTGTGGTCGTAACTGTTGTGATGGTCTTAGTTTCGTCTACAGTGGATTCAACAATTGGCTCAGACTTGATCACTTCTTTAACAATTGTGACCTCCTCCTTCTGGGGCTCAGGAATTAATTCTTTGTCGACGACAGTTTCAATTGTGATGACCTCGGTTTCCTCCGGAGTCTGTGTTACTTCCACAAACGGAGCCAGGGGTGTTTCTGGTACAGTTTCTTCATCGTCAGAGAAGTTCATCGGTTCATCCAAGACATCCATCCAAGAGCTGGACGAGTCGTCAACGGGCAGACCGGCGTACGCAGGTTTCTTTGGTTCCTCAGGTTTTTCCTGAGGCTCGTCAAGTTTCTTTTGTTCCGCAGGAGTGGAAGTTTCTGTAGTTGATTCAGTGATTACTGTTGTGGTTGTGACCGTTGTGATGGACCTGGTTTCATCTAAAGGCTCAGGTTGAGAAATCTTTACGTCCTCAAGAGACGAAACTAATTCAGAAGTTTGTGTTGAGACCGCTGAACTTTCGACAATTTTGTTTAAAGTTTCTGCCTTGTTTAAGGAAATAATATCAAATTTAGGAGCCTCAAAATTGTAAAAAGCGGGAACAGATTCGATTTGTTGGGAGACCTCTTCAGTAATAGAAGTTTTTGTTGCAGGTTCCGTTTCGTTGTCAAAGCTTACCGTTTTTGGAGATAAAGTATTATTTGCTGTAGTTTCAACAGTTGTGGGTTCCTGAACCTTAGAATTTATTATGTGATAATTTCCCTCAGCAGTGTTAAGTTTAAGAATATCAAATTTAGGAATTTCAAATATTTTATCAAGGGGAGAGATTTGCTCAAGTTGTATGATAGTATTTAAGGTGCTTACCGAGTTAGCCACAAATGCGTCAGCAATTAATGCGCTTGGTTTGGCAGGCTCGAATAGATTAGCAGGATTAGTAGGAGCAGGACTTGACTGAGTTTCACATGGAATTTCTACTTCTTCTTTTTGGGAACAGGGGAAACTTCAGAAACTGGCGTTAACGTCTCTTGATAAAGAATATCTGCCTTAGCGTGCTCAATTGTCTTAACAGTAGAGATTAGGGACACATCTTGAGAAATATTTGGAAGTAATTTTTCAGATTCTAAAATCGCATTCGGTTGAATTTCAATCTGAACTTCTTCCTTAACAATAACTTTAGGAACTTCGGATACTGGAGAAATATCCTCCTGGATGTGACCTACAGGCTCATTCTCCGAAATGTTTTCAGCTACAAATTCTTGCTCAACTAAGGGTTTAGGAATTTCGATTAGAACCTCTTTATTAACAACTACAGATGGGGCATCAATATCTAGATTACCTAAGCTTTGTTCTGCTATAACAGAAACCGATTCGTGTTTAATAAACTCTTCGGGAATTGCAGGGCGCTTCTTCTTATCTTTCTTGGACAGCTTCTTCTGAATATCCTCAAATAGCTGCTGCTCTTCTGGGCTCAATTCAGCAGGGGACAGGGGCTGACTACTTTCTACAACGACTTCGTTCGGGGCTTCAATAATCTTGACTAAATCGTCTGATTGGGTAGAGTCTACGACAGGCAGGAGGGGTGTGGGGTCTTGCTTGGATTCAACAGGTTCTGGGAGGGATTCAACAGGTTCCGGGAGGGCTTCTACAACAATCACGGAATTCTCACTACTCTCGGCTGTTCTCTGCAGGGACTCCACATTTTCAGTCACAGTCTCGGTCACCCGAAGACTAACCTCTGGAAAATCTAAATGCATTTTCACAATAGGTGTCTTCAGTTTTTCTTCATGAGTGATTAGGGATATTTTTTGTACTGTACCAGGTGGATAGTCACCGTCAATGCCTTCTCCCACGAAAAGAACATTTGTGCCATCTTCCGTTTCGAAGCTCCGTCGCTGTGTCGTTGTGAGTATCGTATTCCTGGTAGTCGTCGTAGTAGTGGTAATACTATCTGTCTCGTTAATGTCTCCATTAGTCTTTTCGTCGTACTTTTTAGGCAACTGAATGGTGTTCGTCTCGATGCCAAGTACTTTCACCCCTGACGGGCTGTCCCTCAGTCCTAATTGTATGCTTGCACCCAGATTTTCTAGCCTAGGCTCGCTGCTAGGTGTAACAGACGGAGAGGGCGTTCGGGACGATACAGCCGGACTAACAGGTCTCAGCTCGGGCATCTCGATGCTTGAAGTCACTATCACATCTCCGGGCGTCTCGCTCTCCGTCAGAAGTATTCTTCCGTCATTGGTTACCCTCTTGGTGATGCGCATTGTTCGTATCGTGGTAGTTTTGATAATAGCGCCATCGATTTGACTAGATGTGGTTGAAGATTCGGTAGGCACTTCCGAAATCGTTGGCGAAGATTCTCGCACTGTCACTGGTTCGCTAGCAGTGCTCGTCTCTTCTGTCGTTGTCTCCCCATCTTCATTCAGCTTCTTCACGATTTTTGTCGTACGCACGGTTGTTGTCTTGGTTACACCACCACTCGTCTCCTCAGGCACAGGCACCACAGGTTCCGATTTTTCAGGAGTATCAATGAGCTCATCAACTGTTTGTTGTTCCACGTTTTGAGAGATCTTCTTTACAATTTTAGTTGTTCGAACAAATGTGGTCTTAACAACATCACCAACCTCAGAAGATTCGATTTCCGGAACCGGAGATTCCGTAGCTGGAGCTTCAGGAATACATTCCTCTTCGAGAGGAGCATCTTCAGGCTGAGCATTTACTTTTTCGGGTTTTGGAGAGCTTTCAGCTGCAATGAAGTCCAACACTGTAGACTTTATTTGGCGAGTCTCAGGAACGTCAATAATTTTGGTTGCAGCCAGGAATTTATCCTCGATGCCAACAGGGATATCAGGAACCTCCGGTAAATGAAGAGGCTCATCCACTGTCGGCTTGCTCACCGCCTTTGTGGTTCGAGAAGTCGTAGTCTTAGTTATTCCGTCACTATTCGATTCGGTTGTAACAGACTCGGCCACAATTGGAGCGTCCTGAATGATTGTCTCAACAATGGGCAGGGAGGAAAACGTCTGCATCGCTGCTGGTTTCGCTAATGTTTTCACTTTCCTGGGAAATCTTTTTGATAATCTTCGTAGTTCGGACAATGGTTGTCTTTATCACTCCTCCTTCCTCAGGCTCCTCGACAACAGCTTGTGGAACAGGTTTAATTTCAGGTGTAACATCTAATAAAGGTTCGACTTGGGCTTCTTCGACCTTGGGAGATTTTATGGTTTTAGTTGTCGTTGTTTTAGTTGTTTTCACCACACCCTCATCGCTTATTTCCCGGCTATTTGTCTCCGATTTCTCAACTTTGGAGGGCTCAATGGCTTCCTCTGCCAGCTCGTAGGATCCCAAAGACGATGGTCCATCTGAGTGCGTCGAAGAAGACATCTCTTGATTCTCCTGCTGACTGCTGTTGATTTTTTTGACAATTTTGGTTGTTCGGATAACTGTCGTTTTGACAAGGCCGCCATCATCGCTGACAGGAGTTGGCTCAGATGACGGAATAGGTTTATTATCCGTAGTTGTTGCACTTGTTACACTCAGGGGCTCTGTAATTTCTAGTTGTGGTTGTGGCTCAACGATTTCTGCCACCTTCTGCACAATGGGAGAATTGTGATTGCTTTCCGATTTCTTTTGCTTCTTCTTATCCTTTCTGGAAGGTTTTTGCGGCTTATTCTGCTCCTGTGCATCTACGACTGGAGTCAATACCTCAACAGCAGGCTTTTGCTCGGTTTCAGGCTGTTTATTATTTGTCTGAGTTACTTCCTCGGCTTCTTTCAAAACCTCATCGACTACAATTTGCGCCACATCCTCAATGACATTCAGAGGGGGTTGATACTTTTCGATCGTAGTTTCTGTCGAGCTCCGCACTGTCGTTGGCAACAGAGTAACATCCCGCTCTACTTCAGGCTCATCTTCGAAAACCTCCTCGACAATTTCCTCTCCGTCTTCGGTGATGCGCTTCAGGATACGTTTGGTTTTGGTAATCACAGTCTTGGTTATCGATCCTTGCTGCACGATCGTGTCCTGGGTAGTCGAAAATCCGGTAATATCGATTGGTGTATCACTAGCAGCAGATTCAACCGGTGGAAGGTTGTATTGCTCAACAGATATGTTCTCTTCGGGCAAATCATCAATTACATCTTCCTCAACAATCTCTTCCCTGCCATCAACAATGCGCTTTACAATGCGCTTGGTGATGTGCTTTGTGATAGTCCGGGTTGTGATTGTTGTAGTTCCACTTTCTGTTGATATCGTGTTTGTTGATGTGGTAACCACAGGTTCGCTACTATCGATAGTAACACTTTCTGTCGTCGTTTGGTCTACGTCAGAGGGGATTTCGATAACTTCAGGAATATTTTCAGAGGAGACGACATTTTCAACCGAAGAAATAGGCTCAATTATTTCAGTAGTAGTCAGAGTCTCTGTGACATTACTTGTCGCCACAGGAGTAGACTCCACCTGTTCGAAGTTTATTTCTGTTTCCTCCCGTGTCGTTTCCTTCTTGGAACGTTTTCTGTCCTTTTTCACGGGAACTGAAACGGGAACTTCAGGTTCGGAAATCCTTTCCGTGGCAGGTTCGACTTTCTGTTCAACTACTTCAATCGTTTCAATCACAGTTGGTTTTACTGTCTCCTTTTCAATGGCAGGCTCAACCGATATGGTATTGAGAATCGTCTCTTCCACAACTGTCTTGGTCTTCTTCTTATCCTTCTTTGAAGTTGGAGGTGGAGTTGGGGGTTGCGCAATTTTTACTTCCTCAATCACAGCAGGCTGGACAATCTCCTTCTCGACAACAGGCTGGTCAGAAACAGTGCTAACTACAACATTTTCTGCAACAACCTTGACACGTTTCTTTTCCTTCTTCGACACCTCAGAAACAACCTTATTATTCCGAACTTCTTCCTTTAGTTGAATCGGAGTGGGTTCGATAATTGGCTCATCCGCCTTAATGCTTACCAGCTCTTGTTCCCCAACCGATTTGGTTTGTTTCTTTTCCTTTCTGGTAGGAGGTACAGGTGCGACTTCAACATTCTTTACTTCTGTACTTGGAGTATCCTTTTCCTTTACGGGTTTTGCCTTTTTCTCTTTCTTTGAGGGAGCAGAAGTTGGCTGAACTTCGGGTTCAACAATAGCCTCAATCACAGTTGTCACAACTTCGGTTAGCTTTTTCTCCAAAACCGGTGAAGTCTGCGTTTTCTCTTTCTTAGGCAGAATTGGCGATTTTTCAGCTTTAGTCTCAGTAACGTGTACAGGCTCACTATCGGCTACCTTCTTCGACTTCTTCGATTTCCTTGGCTTTGGCTCAGGTAGCTTCGATTTCTCTTCCACAACTGGTGCAACCTCAGCGACCAATTTGTTTTCTGCAGAGACACCATTGCTGTCGGGAGATCGAGGCTTCTTGCCCGTCTTTGCATCCTTTCGAGTGCTCTGCTTAATCGGCAATGGCTCCGGCTGAGTTTCATGTCTCGTTCTTTTAGTACGCGATGTCCGGGACTCAAAATTGTCCTCTTTGCGTTCCCATGTCGGTGATTTGTCGACACGTCTAGCGTGCTGATTCGTTATCGTCTTGGTTGTTGTTGTGGTCGTAGTAGTAGTGCTACTTAAAGTAGCTTGATCCGGCTTGCGTTGCAATGGCGGCGAGGATGTAAGGCGCACTTGGGTTTGTTGCTGACTGGATGGCTGGAAACCTGGATGTTCTTGGTGCTGGAGACCGAATAGGACTTCGGCGTAAGTGCTGCCAGTGCTAATATCCTGGGGCCGAACTTGCTTATTGCCTCGCTTCTGGGGCCGAGGGTGTACCACGACATTGGTGGATACTTCTGGGAAGTGTGGGACATCTGCTGGTACTGCAACGACTTCCGGAGTCTGTTGCGTTATCACAGTTGGCTGTGTCTGTTTGGTAACAATAGTGGTTTCCTGTACATAGCTGGTTGCGGATACACTGGGTTGTTGATGTTGAACCTGAGGCTCAGGCGGATGCACTTGTGGTGGCATATCCACTGGTATGGTTTCAATAGCATCAACGTCAAACTGGCCAAAGGTAATATCTGGTCGAGGCTCATTCAGCTCAAACTCCTGCGGCTCTACAGCAAGTGGTATGTGAACGTGCTCTTCGATATAGTACTGCTGCGGCTGAGGCTCCTGTGGCTCGCTTTGCACAACAATTGGTTGTATTTGCTGGGTGCTGGTGGTCAGTGGCTCTGCGCTCTGTTGCACCATTGAGGCCAATGTGGTAACAACGCGATCCAGCACGCTGCTACCGGTTGATGTCGACGTCAGAGTGGTCTCCACCTGGTAGGGTTCAAGCAAATAGGTCTGCGGCTCTACCGATTCCTGCTGGAAATCCTGCAGCGGCAGCTGCTGCACTGACTGCTGCTGAAGTGGGTATTCCTGAGAATACTCAGCTCCTTGCTGGGCATAGTAGATTTGATTCTGTTCTGCGGGATATACAGTGGGATAGCTGTCCGCCTGGGCCACCGGCTGATAGTAGCCAGCTAAAAGCTGATATTGCGCTGTCGCTGGTGGCACTGCCACTTGCTGATACTGAATGGGATACTGCATCTGCATAATCTGCTCGTAGTAGTTCTGTTGGGTCTGCTGCTGCTGCTGCTGTTGTGGTTCGGTCGTAGAGCCAGTCACGTAACCCCACTGGCCGCTATCGGCCACGTTTTCGTACATTGTCTGATACAATTGTGGATCGGGCTGCAAATATGTGGCTGCAATCTCTTCGGCAGTCATGGGCACTTCGTAGCTGCTGATGGGTTTCGGCTGCTGCAATTGCTGCTGCAGTGGTTGCTGCTGCTGGAGTGGCTGCTGTTCCTGCTGAGGATGAGAATAGGTAAGATCTGTACTGGCTTCACTGATGTATTGATCCAGCTGTGGCGCTTGCTCTTTAACAGGTGATTCTAATAGCTTAGATTCGGGTACGTAGATGCTGCCGGAAACCGCGGCGCTCGCATCCACCACATCCTGAATAGTAAGATCTGTACGGCCTTGTACACCCTGAGCGGCCAACTGCTCAGCCTTGAGGCGCTCCATTTCCAATCCCCGGAGAACCTCGGCATAGGAAGTCGAACCGGGCACCCACATAGGGCTGCGAGATCTTGAGCGATCGTCAATGGGCAAGAAGAGTTGCTCCTGGTGGGGTTGTTGTTGCTGCTGGTCGAATTGAATCTGCATCTCGGGCTGCTGTTGGGGTGACGGCGCCTGAGGTCGACGTCTTGGCGAGCGACCACGACGTTCTGGCCGCGGAGGCTGAAGTTTCTTACCCGCCGGCGGCCTTTCCTTTTGATGGTGCTGTTGTTCGCTCTCAATGAACTCGGTGTTGAGGTTGGTGGTTGATGTAGGAAGATTGGGTGGTGTAACCAATCCCTGGCGTTCGTATATTACCGTGGCAATGGTGCCACTTCCGCCATTGAAATCAGTTTGCTCCTCGTCTTGGGTGTCGTTACCGTGCGTACGTTTAGAAGTCGTGGTTGTGGTGGTGGTTATGGTTGTAATAGTTGTCTGGTTTTGGGTCTGGTTTGTGTGTTGTTGCTGCTGCTGGGTCGTTGTTGTTGTCGTCGTAGAGGGGTCTCGTTCTGGTCGGGATTTCGTTACAGGTTCATTACCGCCGCTTACCGGACTCGCTTGTCCTGACAACACTTCAGCGTAGGTCAGACCCACTGACGCCGCCGTTGGCTTCATAAGCAACGAGACAGTCGATGAAGTGGTCACCACTGAATGGGGATCCAGCGCATAGGACTTTCGAGCGGTCGCATCGTAGACTTGCTGCATGCCATCGATTGATTCCCGCATTGCCTAATTGTTCATCATGGTTCACGACGACGTATCAGAGTGAGAGAGAGTGGGAGAGATAGGGGGAAGATTTGCCAAAAACGTTAGCTTTGATATGTTTGCAGGGGTTTCAAAGGGGGGACACAAAGCTAAGCTACCTAAGAGTCAAGTAGTACCTGAGAGCTCCCTAATAAATTATATACTCGTTGTTGGGGGCGTTTTGCATTTTAAAAAATATATAATTCAATAATTTAATTTATTCTTTATAATAGTAGTAGTAATATATGATAATTGTATATTCTTAAACACGGGTCATGGTTTAATCTTTGATTAGCATAGAGTGACGGCAGTTGACAGTTCGACCAAGGCCACCGTGTGTCCCCAGGGAGAGGGGGAAACCGGCAGCGATGGCAGCGAACGGCAGACGCCAAGGGTGGCTGCTTTTTGGTTGGTTTTATCTAGTCCTAGATAGGCTTTAACTTAAGGTAAGGTAGGTAAGGGGTACGGCGGTACTTCATCCTAAATCTCTAGCTTGGCATCGTCCGGCGTGCCGCGATGTATTAACAACTTGATGCGCTCATTACGTGCAGTTATTTTCGAATGCAGATTTTTGACACGTTCCCGGCATGCCTATTGTTTATATTGTTTATATATAAGGTATACATGGTGCATGTTTTTTTAAAGAGAGAATTGTTCGAATGGTTGGCGTGAGAGCATATATATATTGATATAGAGAAGAAATACAAGAAGAGATGTGTCAGCATATATATATCGAGATTCGTTTATGCAGCGAGTACAGTATACGCCATGGGAAAGATACACGAAAAGCGACCATTAACCATGTTCGATATTTCCATTTTTGTATTTAAGAAGTAAGCAGTACCCATGTGCATGTTTGTTCATGTTCATTATTGGAGAGGGTTTCGAATGGGATTGTTATTCAGATGTTTTTAGCAGAGGTTAGGGTTAGTCACAGGGTTTATGTAAGAGTAAGTAGCACCATCAGGCAAGCGAGCAAAGCCCAAATACATGTTTTAATTGGTTTTTAAATTGGATTAGTAAAGAACAATGTTTATATGGAGAGAGTGTGTTTAATAATTTTTGCATATTTGTGTTTCGATTTTTTCAGCGCAACGACACCAGGATTTTTTGTTTATATTCAACAAAATTACGTAGAGAAAAGATGAAAAGAAATACACAATTGTCAAAAATAAAATACTAAATTATAAACCGTAACCATAATTAGAGAATAACCGATTTTCGCTAATATAAAATACCAGAAAGAGAGTAAGAGAGATAGAAAGGTATATAGAAAAAAGAAAGAGCTGCTTGGCTAAGCTGACTAGAAAATTAAATAAAAATAAAAATAAAAATCTCAAAAGAAATTAAAACCTTTGTAAAATGACTAAGCAAAGCTTCGTGTGTCTGTGCCTTGGAATGTGACGAAATGCAGTGTGGTGACTGTACCTAAATTAATGTTTTTTATTCGCAACTATACTTTGTGTATGGGTGAGATTGTGGTGAAGGTAAATCAAAATAAGTTCTCATAGCTAGAGCTGCCCCCAGATTAATATCATCAAAGATTTAGCTACGGTTCCCAAATCGAATTGAATTCCATATTTTGCCACTTACCGCCAACATTACAGTTCGCAATGTAAACTTAGATTTTAATATTTAAAACTATTAAATACTATTAGGAAAAGTAGGGAATTTATTTTATGGCCATCGCCTACCTCAAATTGTTTAGATTTATAGGTACTTTGTTTACACGAGCAACAAAAAAGAGGAAAACGTTTTAGCTCTAAAAATAGTCTGAGTGATGCTCTGTCTGGAAGAAGAATTCGGGCTAACCCTGACAACAAGAACTTATTTTTTCTCAGCATTATAAATACTTTTGGGCGCCGTGGCACGTGACAATGAGATCCACAAGCTCAGGCATGATGTATATGAGGTATAATTTTTGTGGGTATTTTCCAATGAGAGGGCTATTATATGAAAGCAATGAGTTTGTTGAGAGAAATGGGAGGAGCTGCACGGTTGGATGATGAGAAATGTGTTAGCAAGAAGGAAACGCAGAGACGAAATGAGAATGACAAATGTCTTCATGTCTTTATGTTTTTGTGCAAAATGTATGTATGATGATATAAAACCAATTCGAAAATAAAAACGTAATAGAATTTTGGCGCATAAAGAAAGAGTCAAAATAAAAGGAAATAAAATAATAATAAAGCGCTTTTGTTTTTGTTTCTATTTCAACAAAACTAAAAATAACTAAAAAATACGCAGCCACCGTGCAACTTTTTTTTCTTTTTCGGACCTACCCCGCACACATTTAAGCGCAATGGGTAAAACGATTTCAAAGATTAATCAAAAATATATTATTTAGAAGAAATATATATTAAATATTCGGGTGGAGAAGGGGGTTAATAACTTGTTTGGTTGTTCTGTCAACTGTTGTTTGGTTGTTTCATTTTCATAGCAATGAAGGATCGATCGTTCACAGCAATGACGGAATGAGATAGATAGATAGAGTAAAAAGGGGGCTTTAATGACATTTCTAGAGAGCTCCTGGCAATAATATCTGATATCTGGAATATCTGAACTGATTGATCTGCTAGCTGGATTTTGGCTAAACGGGGTCTCTACTACAACTGGCCAAAGACTGGACGGTACGTACCTGTTGCTCGGCTAATGCGCGCTCGCGATCGTGCGGCAAGTACGTGGGCGCCATCACCAGGCGCAGCTGCTGCTCCTCCTGGATGATGCGCTGGCGCAGGGTCTGCATTTGCTGCTGATAGACATCGATCTGGGCCAGCGTCTGCTCGAGGCTCTGCGACTTGGCCTTGACCAACTCGCCCAAACCGTCGAGGACGCGCACCAGATCATCGACATTCTCGCTCAGGCGCGGATCACCGCCCATGCCGTTGCGGAAATGAACCTGCGAATGGTAAGCGTAAGCAAGCGATTAGCCGAGGCGGTGCTACTCACCTCCAGTTTCTCGATAGACAGTCTCAGTTTCGTTTTCTGCACATTAATATCGGCCAGGGTCTTCTCGCAGAAGCCGAGCTGATCGCGCAGCGGTTTCTTCTGCTGCGGCGAGGAGTCCAGGCTCTGCTTGGTTTTCTCGTGCCAGGCACGGATATCCTTAATCTTGCGTTCACATTGGTCCCATTCTTCGCAGGCCTCTTGCAGCAGGGAGTTCTATTCGAGGGAATAAAGATAAGCAAATTGGGAAAATACAAATGATTAATTTCCTTGAGGTTTATGTGAGTGCTTCGCGACTCGCGTCACTTTACCCTCTCTAGCAGCACCGCTTCCACGGTTATCTTCGCATCCTCGGCCTCCTGCAGTTTGTCCTTGAGATCGCCCACAGTCGTCACCTGGCCAATGTGCTCCAGTTCCTTGTCCATTTCGCTCAGATGCTTCACAATCGGTTTAATACTCTTCACAGCCGTCACATAGTCGTTCAGTTTGTTGCGTGCCTCGGGCAGAGTGCGCAGCTCGATCGTTTGGTCGATGAACGTGCGCTTCTCGGCTGCCCACGACATCACAATCTGGTAGAGGTTCATGAACCTCGTCCACGCGTCCAGACTATCACCCACCGCCTGCTTCTTCTCGTCCAGCCAGCCGCGAACTTGGGCCAGCGAGGCGGCCAACTGGTCGATGGTTGTCTGCACCAGTGTCTTCTCCTCACTGTTGCGACAATTCTCGATGATCAGTTGGCCGTTGGTCTTGACCAGCGTGAAGCGTTCGTATATGGCGGTGATCTCGTGATTAATGCGCTGCAGCAGCTCCTTCATCTGGGTGGGTGTGAGGCTTCGCTCCTGCACCTGCACCTCAGCCTGGAGCAGCCAACGCTGAACCTCGTCCACACCGGCCACATATTCGGTGCGCACGGTCTTCGCGCGTTTGAAATCCTTCTCTTTGGTCTCCATGGTCACCTGAACACGCTCGGCGAGTAGCTCGAGGGCAGTGAACTCTTGGGCAATGTCGCTGGGCAGCTGATTCTGTTTGGCCTGATACTGGGCCGTCGTCTGTGCCACCAGGGATTTGCTCTCCTCGGCGGCCTGCTGCACCTGACTATTGAGCGTGATCAGAAGCTGTTCCGTTTGCGCGATGTGCTCGTCGTAGACGTGAACCGATTGTAGCTGGTCGTGCAGTGCGTTTAGCTTATCCTGCAGCTGCGAGATGCGGCGGAAGACTTGCTCGATCTCCTCGAGATCCTTGCTAACCTGTTGCTCCTTATCGCGTAGCGTGTCGTTCAATCTGCAAAAGGGTGTTTTAGGGGGTGAGATTCAATGGCAATAAATGACTCGTGACTGGGGAATATATTATATATAATATATGGGAAGACACTGTGAAAACCACGCGGTTCTTGCTGGTATAGATAGATCCACACAAAGATCTGAAGAAGATCTCTGTTTAGATATATGGGGGGGCGGGCGAAAAAGTTATTCCTCTTGAAAACGCTGAAGTTTTCAATGTTCTTTTAGCTGCGCATATATATATATATCACTATATATATATATATATTTGTTTCTGTGTAAAGATCCACTGGGTTTCGGCCTCGGGGCTGTGGCTGCGAAGATTTCCGTGAAAATGAATGCTGCCGTCCGGCTACAAGAGAGTTTTCTAAATGAAAATGCTGCCACAAGCGAGCGAGCACATTTTCTTGGTGAGCCAGGCAATTTTTCGAAATTCGAAAATGATTTTTCGTACATTGCTCATAATTCGAAATTGCCTTGATCTCAATGAGAGAGGCGGCGAAGAGAGAAGAAAACTTAAAAGCTGCCTCCCGAAAGGAAAATAAAATAAAAATATTCCCAGTGGCGGCTGGCTGCTCTTGGACACGCACAACTTTTAAAATAAATCTTGTTTTTGTTATTACTGCTTTTTCTTTCCCCAATGTCTGTGTATTTTTAACAGGCGGCGCATGTTTAAATTAATCTTTTACCGCATTTATTTATGTCTGATTATTTCTTGTGCATTTCTGCCCCCAGACAAGCTGACGTCATTTGGGGCGTTGCAGTCAGCGCGAGATGACTAGGATCTCGCTCCAAATCAAGATTCGATGATTTCCGTTCTGTATTCCGTTTTTCCAGCACATGACGCATACGCCCTGTTGGCTGAGAACTATAATATTTATATATTTCATTTATATATTTGAACAACAAGTGTTCGGTAGCTTGCACTTGGCATGAAATGACGGATTCGTTAATGGAACTTTCGTTCGTCTGTTGCCCTTTTTACAGCCTCGGAGGACTGAACTAAAAATGCGGCCCCAAGATGAGGCCAAGTCAACATACATTTGGCTTTGGGCCAACGAAACTGCTGCCCCGAAAAACGAAAAACATTTTCAAATCTAATTGTTAGAAGCTGAGCAAAAAATCGGGCAACGGAAATACACTCGATACACGACTATTATAAACTAGCCAGAATTATTTCGGCGTCATTTTTCGCACCCAACAAATATGTGTATCGAACTCGAGAGTGAATTCTGAATGTTGTTTGGGTTTGCCGCAGCATCGCGCAGCCGACAAAATGAAAATTATTTTTCCTCTGCGCTATTTTCAGTCCGGCCGGCTGCCATTTTGTACAGATTAACACGATTTAAATTTAGTGCACGGCTCTAATTTAAATGGCAAAATATGCGAGAAATGCCGCTGCTGCGATAGATACGAGTGAAAGTGAAAGGCCGCGAAAGGAGCGGCGCGCGTGTTGCGGAAAAATACGAAAGAATACGCAGTAAAAACAATTAGCAAAACGTTTGTTGCTGCTGCAATATTTTTGCCACAAAACATATAGTTTGATCAATTTTTTCTGGGGCAGGGAGGAATGTGTAAGTAATCAGGCTTTTGGCCGGCGATAAGCATTCCGGCATTTCTATTTCTGTCGCCTTGACTACGTCATCGTTTCAAGCGTGCGAATCGTATTCTCTTTCTCTTCAATAAAAAAAACACTCACACCTGACAACGACGACCCTGGCAGGTATGCATGAGGTATGAGTACCTCAGACCGGTGTTGCGGCGGCGACTGTTTTGCATACGCTCCAAGGGGTCGGGTTGGGTCTCTTTCTGTGCGATGACTTAATCGTGTCTTGTGAGTTGCTACTCCACCACTCAACCTCAACGACTCTCGTTTAGATTCGAGTATTTTCGTATAAAAAAATCAAAATCACCTCTTGCTTTTCACGACTTTAGCCACAAGTGCGTAAGTCGCTGGCAATTAGCTAGAATCTCTAATTGCTGCCGCTGTCTGTGTCTGCGTGTGTTGGCGACAACTCTCGCACCTCCCCGCCTCGAGCCGGAAGGGCAGAAGTGTGCTCAACTTGTTGGACTTTTCCCAGCTATCCGCTTGAATTTTCGCGAAACTCAAGCAGATGCTGCAAAAGGAACTCTTTCCTGGGACAACTCTCTGTCGCTCGTTACGTATACGCCTGGTAATCCACAAGGCGGCGTGTTCGAAACTTCATCATCATGAAAATAAAAGAAATTAAAAGACATCTTTTGGACCAAAAGAAAATCCATTGCCATACATCTTTCTCTAAATCTCTTGGGTGGAGGCGCCTTTTGTGCTTTTGCTGCTTCTTCTCTGGTTTTTACTACTTCTTAGTTAATTAATTTGATTTAAAAATATGCGTATATGTATTGCGGTCGCTCGTTCGTTTGCTCTTTCATTTAGTCTCCAGCCATCCAGTTCTGAGAAGCACGTCCGCTTGCAACTAACTCTAAATAAAAACTGATTCGAAATATTCTCGGACGCTCGCTGGCTGGCTGGCGGCGCACGCAAAAATTGCCAAAAAAAAAAAAAAAAAAAAACTAAATAACAAAAACTTTTCAGTTCCTCGCGCTTCGTCTTTCGTCGGCTGTCGATCGTTAATCGTTAACAGTGCCCGAAGGCGGCACACGGAAATAAAAGAACGAAAGCTGCTAAAAGGCCCCCAACTCACCACACATTGGAATAAATTGGAATAAAAGGGGGAAGACGGGCGGAATAGTGGCGGTGAGGTTACTACTAAATTAATATTGCTAAATGCGCTTGGCATTGAAACGAACTCGTTAATAAAAGCTGACGCAGGGAGAGGTTCCTCCTCACTTCCAGGGAAAAAAGCAAGGGCTGATTGATAAAGCTATAATGCCATTTCGCCGGTTTAGATAAGGAAAAGCCGGCTATAAACCACAATTAAAGAGAGAGAGTGGAGAGAGTCTAGAAGAGCAGCAGCACGCTTGGCAGGCGGCCTGAAACGAGCAACGGTAACAGCGCTCTGTTAACGCTTAACAGTGGCAGAAATAAACTTATTATTACCCGATTACCTCATTTGGGCAACGTTTTTATTATCATTTGTTTTGCTTCTGCTGTTGTCGGCCTTTGATTTTCTCCTTTTATTTATAAATGACAGATTGCTAAGGCAAATGCATATGCAAATCGCAGCTTAAATTTTGGTTTGTTTTGTTTGCTGCCTGAATTTTTATAATTCGGATAATATTTTTGAAGTAAAAGTTGGTATGATTCAGTCATAGCTCAATTACCATTCCATTTTAATGAATTTGCACACATGGCTTGGCGTTTACCTTTACTTTTTTTCGTGTTTATTAATATTTAGCGTTTCTCAACGATGAAGTCACCCACCAACGAGTCAAGCAAAAAATAATTTTCACTTGCCATTTTATTTACTTATTTTTTTTATGATTATCAACAGTTGTTTACATTTTGTTTCGCTTATTTGCCAGCGAGAAGAGCTCTCTCTCTCTCTCTTGAGTATTTCGTGAAATATCTTCAAGTTAAAATTAAGCAAAAATCAAAATTATTTGCTAATAAAGTTAATTTGTTGACTTCGGGACACGCGAAAAGCCAGCAATTGTTATAAATAAATTATAAAATCCCCAAGAGGCTTACGCAATATTTAATGTCTTTTCGCTGATTAGATTTTTGCATGTCGAAACCATGTTGTGTATTTATATCTCAAGTGTGTAAATGCATTGAAATTTTTGCGTCGCACTTTAAGGATATATAATATATCTAGATATATCTCAGTTGTGACTATATAATTATCGATGACATGCCGCCGGCCGCTTGGGAGCTATTTATTAGATCATTCTTTTCGGCATGATGATGGCATAGTTTATTTGTTCAGTTTTCGGAGACTCGCATTTGAGAAATGCAAATAATTAAAGGAAGAAATGATCGTGAAGAAAATATAGCAATAAACACAAAATAGTTCATGCTTCATCGATCAGAAAATATAATCATTTGACAAACCCCCTAAATGAAGGCAATAAAATGTCAGGAAATATTCATAAAACAAATATTAACTGTGTTAACAATTAAATAAATGTTGCATATTTGATAAATAAAAAACGTCGCTTTTTTTGGCAGCCTTCAAAACATTATTCTTTCCTCTGTCGCTTTAAGCCTCCCAAAAACTTACGCACATTGCGGTTTAAGGAAAATGCTCGGGAAAATTATAACAACAGCTGCTGCTGCTCGTTTTTCAGGCAGCAGCGGACCTCCGACGCTGCTGCTGCTGTCAAGAAAACAACAAATTGGGTGTAAAAATAAAACAAAATAGACTGAACCAACAACAGAAGACAACAAAAGAGGGGGCATACCCATGAAATTGTGTCAGCAAGAAAGGCCAAAAGGGAGAGCTAACCCGTGTGTGTGTGTTGTGTCTACGTGATCTTCGAGGGGTGTGGTGAGTTCTGCGGTGAAAGAATGTTGCTGGCAACATGTTGCCGGCAACTCTTAGCACGTGATGGCAACAACTGCGGGCGATTAGCGAATGAAAATCCGAAAGATTCGGTTAAAGAACAAGCGCCAACAACAAATGAATTGGCATATTGGCACAGATTTCGGGTTGTTCTAGCGCCGGGGCACAATAAACATAGATATATACGAGTATATAGTATATATATACATCAAGTATTTCCGCAAGAGCACGGCAAAAGAATTCATTCGACGACGCTTATCAACTCACAGAAGCGGGAAGCGCCAAAGCATATAGAAATGTCTGCGCTATCGCCTTTGATAAGGCCGAAGCTTTGGCACAGTTCTATCAAGAACGGGATAGCCCCTTCTTTGGCAGGAAAAGAAACAAAACAAACGGGGTAAAAATAGCCATAAAGAGTTTTCCCTTGGAATACTTATTTGAGAATCTATTCCCAGAACTATTATTAAAGGCTTAATGTTTCTTTTTTTTCGGGAGAGATGAGAGAGACGTTAAAAATACATCTAAGCACCGGCTTACGTAACGCGCACACCACAATACAACAACCACAACAACAACCACAACAATACACCAACAGTCGTCCACAACGAAGCGTAACAGTTGGGCCTGACGTCAGTTTTTGCGGCTCAACAATAACAATAAGATGGCATTTCGAGGGCCGAACAAGTCAAGCAACCTAAGCTGACTGAGCCCACACAAAAAATGTCTTTTAGAGCAATAATTAAAAAAATAACTATGAACGCATGAAGAGCCTCCCTTTAAAGTGGTTCCGTTGAGTGAATCACAGGCGAGTTCTGGAGAATATCTTTCAACACAAGATGATTTCTCAAATAAGAAGAATTTTCATAAAACTATTATAAAAACATGAAAGCAACGCAGAGGGAAGATCCAATGATCAGATATTCAACTGTAACCAGTTAAATTCCCTCTCAATTGGCATTAATTTTCATTAGGCAACAAGTTTGGCAGCCTTTTGATAATATATGCGCAAGCCAATACAATTTCCGGAATTAAGCGTTTCGATCGGAGAGAGGAACACTTTTGTGTTTTGTTTGTAGTTTCAGTTTGTTTGTAGCCTTTCAGCGTTCCCCAGACTCGAGTCACGCTCAGTTAAACCTAGGTATAATATCTGGGGGGTTTGGGTAATTGTTTTGGGTACTCACTTGGCTTGCTGTTCCACTAACTTATCCACTTTGGCCTGTATGGCCTCCGCCGAGGGTTTGTGTACTTCCCCAAGGAATGTGAGGATGGATTTAGAGAGCGTCTCGATTTCTTTATATGATGATTTAAGTTGATTTGACTCCTCACGTAATTCCTGTTTGAAAAGGAAGGGAATTTATTTAAATCAATAATTTCTTCTATTTATAAACCCAATCTTTTCCCTGTAGAACTCCTCTATAACTCTGGTTTTACCTCTTAAATTTCGTTTTCATTACCAGTTTCTTTTGGGAAGGTCAACATTGTATTTGTTGCCAGCTTTTGGAGCCTGAGGTTAGCTTCGATCGAGCAAAAGTTTTTGAACTTAATGATAAATGTGAACTGAGCAAAAAAAGAACTACAATAAATAAATCTATTTTATGGTCTCATTTGGAGAGACAGAATTAAAACCTTTACTTTGTTTTGTCTTTGCTTTGTTTATCTTCGGTGTGTTTGATAGTTCTTTTTTTTTTTTTGTTTCGTTATCGCTGGATCCGTCTTTATATGGCGGCACATGTATGACAACATCGTTAGTTCGATATGGTCGGGGGCCTAGCTTTTATGGCTGAAAATTGCTTTAATTGAAATGAGACTTCAAAGTCTGTCAATTGTATCTCTATTTGTACTATTTTTAGTTGTACAAATCGAAAATAAACGCCAGGCTATTATCGCTCCACACAATGATCTCACCCAACAACGGCAAATCGCATTCAAATCATTGCTGATAACTAATGCGAAAATATACATTACTACTTGTCACCTTCAAATTTGTAAAACTACTTTAAAATAATCGAGTAAATAAATTTGTAATACTTCTATGGGTCATCAATCATCGTGGAACTGAGATCTCTTCTGTTTTGAAATAAAAACAAAAGTCTAAAGAAACTGAAAGTTGAAATTGTTTTTTTCTTCTTTTGTTGATTGCTGTGATTTAGTGGCTATCCGTGTGCTAATCATTCACAACATTTAACAACACAGCCCAAAGTCATTAAATCAATTTTGGAGCCGCTCAGCTGGTTTTTAGCTTTTTTATGAAGCTCACAGCACAGAGGGGCAAGAGAGCGGCCTCTCAATTTAAGAGAGCGCAAGCTCCAAGCCCCAACGTGACCATGAACTTGATGGTCGGCATGGTGCTGATGCCTATACATATATATCACAGAAGAGACTCTTACATCTGGTTGCGTATTGGTAAAAATATTTGACAAACATAAGCCCCCAAGGGAGGGCGGTTTTGCCATAACGAAACCAAATGAATGAATGGCTGCCGCACACAACATTATATATACAGAAAGATACAAATATAGATTGCGTACAGCTAGAAAAAACGTGGTTAATTTTGGATTTGGGTTTGATTATGTTATGAAAATACCAAGTTGATTACAAGAACTTGACTTTATTTAAAATATATAAATATAAGTGGTATAAAACCCTATTTTTTAACCCCTAATTAAACTATCTTTTACCTACGTTTTTGTAATACAAAACCTCCTTTTAAATTTTAACAAAATGTTTCCCAAAACTCACCTGAATGGCATGCTTCGTATCTTCCAAATGACGACGCGATCTTACAGTTGGATCGACATTGCGGAACTTATCCTCGATGCGACCAAGTGCCTTTTCCCAGGCGTGCAGGCTATTCTCGAATCCGTCCCAGTGTTCGGCCAACTGTTGCAGATTGTCGCGACGCTGCTCCAAGCTCCGGACCAGATCCTGCCACAGGCGATTCAAGGCGGCGTTGTCCTGTTCGATGAGCTGACGATTGCGGGCGTCCGCCTGGCGGATGAGGGCTTGGGCCTGTTGGTTGACAAGCGTCAAGTCGCTGGTCTGGCTCTGTAAACAACAATTTCGATGTCAATGTCTGGTCTTTTCGAGTCTGACGTAACACGGATTCCTGAATCGCGATTAATGTGTAAGTAAGTAACATGAATAACGTAATAGTAACTTAATTATAGCGAGTATTTATTTATAGTATAAACTGGACGATGTATTTTGTAGAGTGTTGGTAGGTTGGCACTGTTGAACTTTGACATATGCCTGGGTATTTGAAGGGAACGAGTTGAAAGGAAAGCCCTGCTTAAATCGTTTCAAATTTTATAGATTTTTCAAACTCTCACAAGCACACACTACCTCAAGTGTAGCCTCCTTTTGTTGTTGGCTTTTTTTTATTAGTTTAGTTGTGTTTCTTTTTGGGTTTCTCTCATAGATTTAAAGGGCTGATGACGTTAGCCGTTTTTTTGTTTTGTTGTTGCTTTTCGATATTGATGTCTATCTGGGCTTTTGCCTCGATTTTATTTGCTATTTATTTGCCACTTTGTTTTTGTTTCTCTGCTTTATTTGTATTCTTGTTGTTTAATTTGCGCCTTGCCTCAAGCACATGGCATTTTGTATTTCTTTTTTATTTATTAAAACGGCCACGAACGAAACGAGTAATTCAAATTTAACAAAGCTATAACAATTGCTGCTCGCTCTCTTCCTTCTGCTCTCTTTCATATAATATACATATATATACGCGACTTGCGAGTACAAAACAAAAACACGCTGGCAACCGCACAGATAAACGTCTCAACTGGAAGTGAACTCGACCAAACTCAACACAAAACCCCAACGGGCCCCAAAGGCAAATAAGCACGAGTTAGAATCGCTGCTGCTGCTCTCCGCCGCACAATGGACGGAAAGATACAGATATGTTGCAAAAATCTACTTTTTGATGACAACGGATTCGACAGGTAATAGTTCAAAAGAGTTGAATCCAAAAAATTATTCAAATCGGTTTAGTATTTTAGGAGTTATACGTGTTCAAAGTTGAACCTCTTTTGGGTTGCAAAAAAAAGCATGCAGTTTTATAGAAAAATTTTGACTTTGCGGTCGATTTTTAGGTAAAATATGTTACCGACCGGCATGATTATCTATCGAAAGGGTCATCAAATCTCTGTAAAATCTAGGTAGAATAAAATTATAATATTTTTTGCACGTGCTGGCATACCTGTTTTACCGAAGTACTAATTTTCACCCATTTTTCAACTTTGATGGAATGTCAAAAATGATACTACGCGTTATTATTGGTTTGGCGTATGAGGTGTTGTTCCTGAATATGTTCTTTATCACAATCAAAAAAGATCGGCTGCCCCAATCTGCCACCCCGAATTTCCCAAGCAAAAGATACTTTCAACTCAGCGTAAAAAATGCGCGTCTTCGTGCAAATTCTGCTACAAGCGCAGTCGCTGAGCAGTACGAAATTGTATGGCGGGCATACATTTTTTCCTGTATTGGCGGCTTGTTTTTCAATTCCTGGCTTTGTAAGGACACTTAATGATTTGAAATGAATTTATAATGAATAATTATTCTTCAAAAATATTAAATGAAGTAAAATTGAATGATTATTTTGAACAAAAAGTGCATAAATTTTGGAAAATTGGCATTTATTAGCATTTTCAGAGAAAACAAACGAAAAGTATTTTTCAAAATTGGATAAAAATTGAGAAAACTGCCTCAAAAAACATTAATTTGCGAGTATAAAATCTACTATTAATCACACCATGTAGTATGATCAAAAGTTACTAAAACAACCTTTCATTTTAAAAAAAAATTATAAAAATATCTCAACTGGTTCAAGAGTTATGATTTTTGCAACCCTAAAGTATCTTTCCGTTCATTGTGCGCCGTTACGGTTCTCTTAGAAGACCAAAAGAGAACCAAAAAGCCGGTCGGAATTCAGACAAACACGTTTTTCCTTCGACTTGGCAGCTTTTTTGGCAATACACATACATATTTCCAACCTTACATACATACTTATACATGTTGGGCGGACGTGGGCGGCCAGAGTTTGGCTTCGCACATATCACGCATACGCCACCGTGAACACGTCACTCTCTCTCTCTCTCACTCATCGACAGAAACCTTGGTTAATTGCCTCTCCAGCCGGCATGCCCTACAAACCTACGACAACAACAACTAGCTCAGAGCTACAACAACCAAACAGCTGTGTCAGTCAAGAGCGAGTAGAGTGCGAAAGAGAGAGAGGGAGGGGGCCGAGGCAGAGGAAACCTCCAAGGGCCAATGGTGCTCTTAAAGCTCGCTCATCAAAAAATACAAAAAAAAAAGGAAGCACTTAACATGTGTTTGCGGTCATACCTCAGTATCTCACTCAGAAACCAGGGCTATACAAAAGAACGAAAAAAATAGCACTTTACATGCACTTTATCTATCGAATTCACTTCAGATTTTAAACTTCAAATGCTGACTTTGCAAATTAATTTAAAAAGTTTCTTGCCGACTCGAAGCGATGGTTTTCCAAGAAATATAACTAACAACTTGCTAATCATGTATTCGAGTCACTTTATAATATTTATTTTCCAAGCCCCAAAAAGTTAATGAGCCCTTAAAAATGTTGATTTTTATTTGAAATTAAATCTGAAGTGATGGCTCTAAATAAACTAAACTATAAGTTCGTAATAAGTGGACTTGGTAAATTTGTATATTTTTTAAATTATACAGTTTAAGAATTATTTATTTTTTTAACAACATTTTTAGAATTATTTATTTTTGAACAACATTTTATTCCTTATTCACAGCTTTAAGAATTGCATTCTTTAAATCAACCAAGTTTGTAATTTATAAAATAAATATTAAAGCTTGCAAACCAACAAAAAATGTATAATTAACTCCCCAAATGATTAAAATAATGGAAAATAATATTCTTAAAATTATTCTATCCCTTAAAGAGTATTTTGCAGGAATCCCTGTTCGATGCCTAACCCTCCCTGGCTTAAAACTGGTTGCCTGCTGATACAGTGTTGCCGATGATGTCATGAGCTTAATTCGTTCGGCGACAACGTCGGCAAATAATAACAACAACAACAGCTGATATATGTATATATAATTTTTGTTGTATTCGTTGAGCATAAAATTCGAGCTTGTGCCTTGAATAATTATAATCAAAGTGGAAGTTTGACAGGCTGAACGATAAGCCAGCAGCGGACAACTAGTAGGTTAAAAGTTTAATGAGTTCCCAAGGTAAAAGCTTACGAAAGTAAACAAATGGGAACACATAGCGTGTTCGATAGTTGGGACTATTAGCTCAAAGCCAGAGAGTACCACCACTCCAGCCGTAAGAGAGAGGAGAGCAAGAGCAAGAGAGGCATTCTCTTGCAAGTGCAATCGAAAGTGAGTGATGTTGTTGCCTTTGCCGGCCGGCAAAACCATGAGATACATATATATGTACATACATATGAATGTATTTAAAAGCGGCAGAGCAAATGCATTTGGATTGGGTGCCGACACGCCATAAAGTTTCTCTCAAGTGGATATGTTCGCACTTGTCTACATGTGTGTGTGGCTGGTGAGGCTGTGTGTCGCCGTTTGTGGCACATCCTTGTGCAATGTGTCATTATTGGGAAAAACAGGTCTTTCGGTTGCACACTTACTATACTTATATGAACAAAGCGGCCAGCTGAATATGCGTAGATATTTTTGGCTTATTTATAAGATTTCTATATGGTCTTGTCAACAATCTATGCAGAATATCCATAAGGTTGCTTTGATTATTTCAAATGCTGAATTTTTCATTTTCTTTTCTTACACGCCATGTTCTCTATCAATTTTTGTTTTTAAAATTTTATAAGGTGTCATCTTTAAAATAGTTTAAAAATAAAATAAAAAAATCATAATTTTAAAATTTAAATTTCAATAAGTTGTTAGTACATGAACTTTAATTGAAAATTAAGTTTTTTTGACTAAGTTGTACAATTTAATAGTGCATTCATTTATCATTTAAAAATATCGATTTTATCAGTATATATCGCACATATGTACGTCTTTTTGGTGGTATTTCGATTCGCCATTAAAAATTTTAATTAAAAATATTTAAATACTGAACAAAATATTACAAAAAAAATTTTAAAAAGGGTTACTTTACAAAACAAATTTTCATTTTTTAAAGTTTAAACGTCGTATGCTGGCTTGTTAAGCTAATAAAAACGAAAACATACATTTCCAAATTGAAATTAAAGGATTTTTGACTTAGTTATGCTCGATTTCAAATTCGATCACCTGATAAAATGGCAAACTGCAAGAAGTCACACTTACTGCGATCTATTTAAAAATAAAATACCGAAAATAATGCAAGCCAATGTTTTTATTTGTCAATCTAGAATTTAAATATTGGAATTTGTCTAAACCTAGCTAGTTAATAAATTATCACTTAATTTAAATTATTTTAATATCTTTCTATATTTCCTGCAAAATTTTGAGTCAAAACTCACCTGAACGTTTCCAATGGCATGGGACAGCTTCTGGATATTGAAGTGCAGACCGGCCAAATTCTGGACAGGCTCATCGCTGAACTTGGTGCGCTCGATGGTGGCCTTGACACGGTCGATGGACAGCTGATACTCTCGCCAGCGCTCTGCCTCCTTCTCCAGCTCACTCTGCTGGGTCTTGGCATTGGCCAAAGTGTTGGTCAACTTGGTTTGGAACTGCGCCAGTTCGGCGGAGAGCTCCGACTGTTCGTAATTGTTGAGAGAGGACCAGATCTTGTCGGCGGCCTCCTGGATCTGCTTGTGCACCAGATTCCGGATGGGTGCCTCGTTGCCAAAGAAGATCTTGTGCTCGTCGAGGTCCTGCACCAAATGCTCGTAGTCGATGCCGTGCTGACTGTTTTGCAAACGCAACTCGGCCTCGTGGACCCAATCGTTGAACTTGGCCACCAGCTGCATGTACTCCAGGCGAGAGTCACGATTGTTCTTCAGGTACTTCTCACGCTCCTCGAGTTCATGGGGCAGCGATGAGACCAGGGATCTGCCCTCGGAAAGCATTTCCAGCAGGGAGCTAGGCATGCCGATTTCGGTTTTAACGCCATCGTTGATCTTATTGAATTTGTTCAGATACAAATCAATGTCCTGGCTGAGGCTTTGGTGCTTCTGCAGCTCTCGCTCCACGGACTCGGGATCACGATCCAGCAGGGGACGAGACTTGACCTCGCCCTCGTGGCTGTGCAACCAATCGAGAATCTCACTCAGCTCGGCGGCCATCTTCTTGTGCGACTCCAGCTGCAGCTGATGCTTCTGGCGCTGCGACTCCACCGCCTTGCGCAGATTCTGCAGTTGATTTTTGAGTGACTGCAGCTGCTCGGTGATGCTATTCTTATCCGCAGCATTGCCCTCGGAGGCGATCTTCTGGCCCTTGTCATTGGCCGAGGCCAAGACACCCTCGCACTCCTGGATCTTGACAATGACGTTGTCGTACTTGTTGATCTTATCCTCCAAACTGTCTGGAGAGTTTTCGATATCAATGATGACATCCGTGTACTTCATGATGAAGGCTATAATCTCGTTGATCAGAGCGATAAATTGCTCGCGCAGCATCAGAAGCTGACGGAGATGGGCCAGCTGATCCTCAATCATCTTGATCATGTCGTCCTGTTGCGTGAGAATGCTCTGCAGTTCGGGCAAATCATCCATTTGCATGTCGCCCATTTTGCTCTTGCTGTCCTTGAGCTCCTTGAGTATGCCCTCATAGGCACCCAACAGATCCTGCACATCCTCGATGCGGGAACCAATGGGACGATTGAGTTCGCGCAGCTTCTGCTGAATGGTGCCCAGGAATTGGCTGCAATCGGCCAGCCTGCTCTTGGCATCCTTGTACTTCTTGATGTGATCGCCGAGGGTATTCACACGATCATCGATGGTGTTCTTGATTCTGCCATAGCGATCCTTCATGTTCTTGATGTCATCGTTGAGCTTCAGCTTATCGGCATTACTCAAAGTGGGCAGGATGCTCTTGCCCTGTTCGGACACATCGTTGATGAGGCCGCCCATGTTCTCGGCATTGTTGAGGAGCTTCTTGTAGTGGGCCAACTGCTCCTCCAGCACGGGAAGACTTGTGGTGCGCAGCTCACCCTCGGTGGCCGTCTCCATTTCATTCAGCCAATCGCCCATCTTCTTCATCGACTCCTCGAAGGCCTTGCGACCCTGCAAGAGATCGTCCAGGGACTTGCCTCGCTTTGAGCTCTCATCTTTGAGGGTCTGATAGTCGGCGGCGATTTCATCGAGTATCTGCTGGAGGGCAGCCTTATCCGGACCATCGCAGTCCTTCATTATATTCGCCGCCTGGCGTTGAACGTCACTGAGAACACTGTCGTTGAATTGCTTGGCATCGTCATCGTACTTTCGGTTCTCCTGGATCTTCTTTTCGATCTCAGCGGAGGTCAGGGGATGATACACGGGCAGTTTGCGCACCTCGGAAATCTTAGTCTTCAGCCATTGACGCGCCTTGTCCAGATCGTTCTCCAGGGATTTGCGAGCCTTGCTGGCCTCCAGAGCACGATCCAGTTCTGCCTTCAGGACGCCCGACAAATTGCGATTCTCCGAGTTGAGATTACGCAATGCGGACTCCAGTTGGGCATATTCAGCGGGCTCTAGCTCCTGCTGCATGTTGGCTACGCGCTTCTCCAGCACATCGGCCAGGGACTGCTTGGCCTCGGCATCCTTCATCAGACTCTTGATCTTCTGTTGCCGCGCCTCGGCATCCTTGGGCGTGTAGCCCAGTGGTGTGGGTGCCTGCAGCTCCTCGATCTGCTGCTTCACCCAATTCTGCAGCTGATCGATCTCACCCTTGGCCCCGTCCACACCCTTGTTGGTCACGTCCAGCAACTGAGCCTTGCGATCGATGCGCTTGCCCAGATCGGCAAAGCGGCGATCCAGCGACTTCATTTGCTCCTCCACCTGCTGGCCATCCAGGTTGCTGATCACCTCGGCCACCTGCGAAGCCTTGCCCTTAAGCTCCTGAATCTTGGGGTGTCCTTGCAGCTCGTATTCGTTCTTGATCTCATTAATGGCCGCTGTTTTTTGGGCACAATTCAAGCCGGAGCCGCGGTCGAGGACATCCATGCGCTTGATCAGGCTGTCGAACCAGTTCTGGACATCAGCCATTCCCTGGCGATAGCCATCAATTACATTTTGGCCAGCCTGCTTCTTGGCAATGGCATCCATAAGCTCCGACTCGAGCTTGTCGATGTTGTCATCCAAATCGGTGTCTTCATCGCCCACTAAAAATTAAGAATTAAAAGTAAAGATCCTCAGATATCTCTCAGCTTTCTTAAAGAGGAAATATAAATATAAATGTAATAAGGACAAGTGACTCACATGATCCTGTCATCTCCAGCATCAGTTGCGATCTCTTGTCACCGATGGAGTTCAACAAATCGTTCATGGAAACCAATTCCTGTTGCGCTGCCTCCGGGCGCAGCTTGCAGGGACGCATCAGCCAGTCGGAGACGGAGGACTGCTGCTTCTTCACCCAATCCTGCAGCTCGGCGCGCTGCTTCTGCTGTTGCTCTAGTTCGCTAACGGATGCAGACAAGCCACCCAAGTGGGATTGCACCTGCACACATAAGAGAGTACAGCATTAAGTTGGCATATTTTATATAGTTAATATTTTTAAATATATTAAACAAGCTTTTAATTAACAACTTTAGCCATGCTTAGCCTCCACCTGATGAGTGTCCTTGCTCTCCTCTCTTACCTTAGCAACCAGTTCGTTCAGCTTGCCCACATGAGCGCTATTCAGGCGAACTATGCGACGATAGTTGCTGACACGCTCGTGGGCAATGGGATCCAACAGCGCCTCGTTTACATCGCTGAGCTCAACCTGAATCTCAACCTCATCATCGTCGTCGTCTTCATCATCCTCTTTGGTTGAGCTCTGAGTCTTTGGAGGCGGTTTCTTTTGGCAGCGGCACAAGCACAAGGCATAGCAATTTTTTTTTTTGGGTAGTGTGCGATTTTTTACAACAGTTACGGGGGGCAACAACAGTGCGGCAAATCAACAAAAGTTAGGGCAGTGTTGGGGGTTGGATGGGTAGGGTTAAGGGTTTAATATAAAAAGAACAGAAAGATTGGTTAGCAAATCAAAGGTAAAAAAAGGTATTAAGAAAGAAAGGAAAGGAAAGATCTATGAAAATTTGTATAGTTAAGGGAAGGTTCTTTTAAATTTGGCCGAAATAAAAACAAAACTTTGAAAATTTTTTATGGGAAAATGAAAAGACCTACAAAGTCGTGCTTTGGAACATAAATGTATTGTTTATTAAGGAATACAAAATGAATTTTGTTTTCAATATTCGAAATGCCGGATTAAAAATGGCGGATTTTTTGCAAAACCATGTTTCGAGAACTCTTGTCAATCGTAACTCTAGTTCTATTAATGCGATTCGCCCAATTCAAAAAAATTATTAAAGGGGATCACTTTTTTTATGACATGAACCTATCTTAGGCATAAAAAATTGTTTATTTATAATTTTTAATGAAGATCAAAGTAAAAAAAGCGAGAAAATTTGCCTTCTTTTTTATTTCCATGAAATTATGTTTTTTTTCATTAAATTTCATTCAAATTAGGTTCATGTCATACGAAATTTCCTGTACTTTAATAATTTAAAACAATTTCTCACCTCAGTTTTCCCACAAAAAATGCTCAAAGTTTGCTCTTATTTCGGCCAAATTTAAAAGAACCTCCCCTTAAACTATTTAAAATATTTAAATTAATTACTCTACTAATAAGGAAGAATATTAATCAAATTAAATTAAATTTATAAACTAATTCTAAATGAATGAAGAATTACGAATTAGCTACTCAAATCTTTCCCTTTCTTTTCTTTCCTCAAATGCAATCGAGTTGGTAACTACTTAGTGTGATCACAAAACTACAAATTCATTCGAAATAAAAAGAAATCCTTGATCCTACCTGATCCAGCAGATCCTCGAGCTTGGCGCGCACAATGAGCTCCCTTTCGGGTATCGCCTGCATGGCCGTCTCCAGCGGCGAACTGGGACGACTGATGGATGCCGTGGCTGCCTCGCAAGCCTGAACGGCAGCCGCCAGTCGCGACTTCTCGTTGTTCAGTTTATTCTGCATTTCCTGGGCACACCTCAGTTGGTTCTGAGCCAACTCCAAACTGGTGGCCGGAGCATCCAGTTCGGTTTGTATGATCGGCTCGTAGGCCTCCAGATTGCGCATGATGCTGTCCAGGGTGTCCTCGTACTCCTGGAACTTGGCCAGCGATTCAAGCAAACGGTTCTTGATCTGCACTGAGGTCTGCAGCAGCGAGTTGTAGCTATCCTGGATGTTCTTCAGCTGCGACTCGACAGTGGGACGAATGGTGGGAGTGGAGCTCTCGTAGCGACTAATCTGAGCCTGACCCTTGGCATTCAGGTCATCCAAGTTGGTTTGATACTTTTGGATTTCACCCAGCAAGGCTTCGTGCTGCTTGATCTGCTCCTGGGTCTGCTCGCGATTCGAGATGAAGAGGGAATTGTGGGCCATCAGCTGGAAGGAGATCTGCAGCAGCCACTTCTCCACATCCTGCAGACTCTGGTGATAGGCATTGTAATCGACGATCTCCTGCTCCAACGCCTTGATGTGAGCCGAACAGTCGTTCTTGAGCTTATCGCAGCGCGACTGCAGGCGATTCACTGCATCTACTTCGGTGCCCAAATCACGGGCCTCCGCTTGCAGTTGCTCCAACTCGCCACCCTTCTGCTTGAGCTCATTGCTCAGGGTTTTGTAGCGCTCCAGCAGTGTCTTCATTTCGCTCAATTCACCCTTAGTTTCCGGTGCCACCTTCAAGGTCTTCTCCGTCTCGTTTAGCCAGTTCTCCAGCTTATCCTTGTTGGCAGCGAAATCGTTCCAACGATTTTGGGCCTGCTTCAGGTCGCTCAACTTCTGCTTGACCGCCAGACCCAAGGCATCCCAATCCTCGCGCACCTTTGTCATCAAATCGCGCAGCTTCTCCTGCTTGTCCTCGGGCGTGATGTTCGAGGCCTTCGAGTAGGCGTCCTGAACCAAGGCCAGGAGATGCTGACCCTCGGGCAGGCGGGAAGCCAAGGACTGTGGTGGAATTGTTACAAAATAAATTTATAAATAAATAACACAACATAAAAAATGGATTCTTTATTTATGCTTAAAGAATAAATTAAAGAGGTAGAAACTTGATTCTTTATTTCTGCTTAAGGGGTTATATACCTTTTTTTTTTCAAAAAATCGAAAAATTTTGTTTGCTGAATCTTAAAGTACATCTCTTGAAGAACATTTTCCCAAATTTTCATAGAGATCCGACCAATAGTTCCATAGGAAAACAGCTTTTTGTGCCGCGGTTTGTCACACTCAACACACTCAACCTCGAACTTTAAATGCGATTATCTCGAAATCGTTTTTTTTTCCAAAGTGCCTTTGCGGTGACTACGATTCCGCAAGAACCATTTAATCGATCTGCTTTATTTTTTTTTTATATTGTTCGTAATGAATGTGCGGAGTTCGTGAACGATTCAGTTTTCAGAAAATTTTAATTTTTTAAATAAAATTTTGGAATACAATTTTAGATCAAAAAAGGCAACTTTTTAAAAATCGTTACTGTTTACAGAAAACGAGATATTCCAAAAGGAATCGTTCACGAACAATATACAACTTTATAATAATACAATTTTTTCTGTTTTTTTGTTGACCTCCTGACCTTCAATCGTAGTCAGCGACCCTCTAAAAAAAATGATAGATCGCCATAACTCCGTTATTTATTTATATTTTTAAGAACAATAGCTTCCTTTTTCTTCAAAAGATGTACTATCAATATATATTAACATTTTTGTAATAAAATTACTGCTACATATTTAAAAAAAAATCCAAAGTTTGCTCAAATTTTCCACTGAAAAAGGTATATAACCCCTTAATGAATAAAATTAAAAGAAGTTGAAACTCACATTGAAAATTGATTCTTTATTTAGCTTAATAAATAAATTAAACGAGTTAAAACTCACATTGACAGTGTCCAGTTTCTGGGCAATTATAGCCGCATCGCCATCGGTGGAGCATTCGTTGAGCACCTGCTGGGCCTTCTCTATCCAGGCATCCATTTCCTTCTTGTAGTTCAAGAACTCGGTGTGATCGGACAGATTCTTTTCGATTTTGGCCACCAATCCCTGGGCAGAGGTCAAAAGCTTGGTGTAATTGGCCTGAGTTTCGATGGTCTGATCACGAATGCGAGTGCAGGCGCTCTGCTCCATGAGCAGCTCACAATTATCGTTCAGATCCTCCACATTATCCTTTTCGGCCAGCACCTCCTCCAGAAGTTTCTGCGGAAAGAAAGGGACTTTAGTTTCGAAGGGTTCCACGATTGGGTTAGTGGAAAGCACATAAAGCAATTAGGCAAAAGTCTGTGTGTACATGGATTAGCTGCAAATTGAGTAAAACAAGTGGATTAGCTGAAAAGTTAGCAGTGTGATTAGTGAGGTTTTAGTAAATGATTAATTTCTCACACGGTACGAGGTACGAGGTATTATTCAGATACAAATTTTGGTTGTCGGTGAGTTCTACTATACGTGAGCGTTTTGGCTAGAATATATTTATTACTCGATTACATTTTTAGTACATTTTATTTTACATATTTTTCGTGTTAGAGGTGCGTGCGAGACAGTTGCGAGACGAAGTCGACTTTGGCTTCTTACCTTGGCATTAACCAAATCTTCGGGATTCTTGTTTTCGCCTTCCTGCGATTTGGTAACGCGCTTGCCCATCGTCTCGATCCACAAATTGATTTTATTGAACTTCTGCAGGAACGTTTGCCAGGCGGCCAGGCAGGATTCGAGGCCGCTGCGAGCATCACGAGAGAGCGCCTGCAGGGATTCCCATTCCGCGGTGAGATGCTTAATCTCCTGGGCCACATTATCCTGGCCCTCGCTACCGCTGGTGGCAATCACCGCCTGACTGAGCTCTTCGCAGGCTTCCAGCAGGGCTTTGCCCTCCAAAGACGAGGACTGCAGATCGCCCAAGCGATTCAGACGACTCTCCACTTGGTCCTTCTCGCCATGGCAATCGGAACACTGCTCCACCTCGATGCGGGTGCGACGCAACCAATCCTGCAGCTCATTGTAGGCCTGTTTGTATTTCTCATGGCTGTTCACCTGGTTCTCCAGCGACTCGATGATCTTGTTAACCTGCGACTGCAGCTCATCGAACTTGCCGAGGCCAGGCTGGAAGTCATTCAGATCCAAGCTATTGTCCTCCTTAAGGCGTTGATTGATCTTCTCAACAATGTCGCTGTGACCATTAATGTCACGCTGAATGACGCGGAATTTCTCGAGAGCAGCGCGCTTCTCACTGAGGTCGTTGAGGAACTCATCACTGGCCTTTACACTCGGCTCCACATCCTCCAGCCATTCGACAAGGATCTTGTATAGCTTGAAGATCTCCTCTAGTTGGGCCAGGCGATTGGCCAGCTTCTGGCGCACATCGTTCAGATCCACGAGGAGTTTATCAAAGTCCTGCTTAAGCGTTTCGGTATCTTCCTGGATCTTGGCTGCTCCATTCTGTTCGGTGTTCATGATTACCTTCTCTTTGAGTTCGAGGAGATAACGCAGCTTGTTCTGACCAGTTTCAAAGCCTTGACGAAGATTCTTAACAGTATTCAATTTTATTTGCACTTCGTTAAGGGTTCCGGGAATTTGCTCGCAATCCGCAAGCTTCTCACGGGTATTCTCAATCCACGACTGGCACTCTTCGTACAGACTGTGATGCTGCTGATGCTCCTGGTAGTGCATCTCCAGGCGACGCATCACCTCCTTGGCCAGAGTCAGCAGAGCATTGTACTTGGTGGTGAGCTGCATGATGGCATTGCTGATCCGCGTATCGGAACAGGTCTCCAGGAGAACCTGAGCCTTCATATTCAGATCATCGAGAGTCTTCTGCCAGTCAAAGAGGGTCTGCAAATGTCCCTGGAACTGCTCGAGCACCACCTTCTTCTGCGGCAAACTGTCCTGCAATTTGTTGTAGGACTGAACCAAAGCCTCGGTCTTGCTTAACCATTCCAACGCTTCGGTGTACTGATCCTGGTAGTCCGACCATTTGACAATGCCCACATCCAGGTAATCCTTGGCCTTGTTCAGAGCTTCCCTGTAAGCATCGAATTCCTCTTGAAGCAGCGCCACTTCCTGCTCGATGATTTCACAATCCTCGGGCTCGGCACTGCGGCAAGCGATCTCGCCCTGCTCCAGAGCATTCTTCAGTTTCTCGGCTCCCTCGGGCAGTTCTGCCTTGCAGAATCTTCAGTTGGTGCGTCTTCTCGGCCAGCGCCTGCTTATCTCCCGTGGGCTCTGAGCACTTGCTCAGCCGCTCCTTGGCATTTCTCAGCCAGGTGGCGAACTCATTGCCCGCATCGATGAGAGATTGATAGCTATCGATGGTGTTCTTCTGCTTCTCGTACAAATCCTTGGCTTGCTTGGTAAGGTTATCGTATTTATCCGAGATCTCAGTGGCCGGAGCGCCCTGCTGCAGGTCAGATGCCTTGGAGGTAACCGACTGAATCATGGGCTCAAAGGACACAATATCCTGGACAATGTTGTTGGTCTGTCGGAGATTGGCCTTGCGTTCGCTAAGACCACTGCTGAGACCCGGTTGACCACGCTGGGATTTAATGATCTTCTGCTCGCAGGCCTGCTGCAACTTGGCCTCCCTGTCGGTGATCCATTGCTGCAGCTGCGAGTAACTGGAACTGTAGTCAGCCCATTGAAGGAGATTCGTCTCTAGTTGCACCTTGGCAGTGGACATTTTCTTCACCAAACGATCCCATTCGGTTTGCAGTTCCTTCATTTCATTGTTGATGGCATCGCGACCATCGGAGCGTGTGTTTCGGATTATCTTCTCGCCATTGTTGATGGCCGTGTGGACTAGATTTTGGCCAAACTCACGGTTACGAATCAGATCCTGAATCTGCTCCAGACGACGCTGGAGAGCCTCCTTGGAGCCAGCTCCCTCGCCGGCCGACTGAATGGTGGCCTTTGCATTGGCTATCCAATCCTTGGCGGACTTCATGTTGGCGTCGTACTCGCGATGCTGGTCGCGATTGGTTTCCACCTTCTTGAGGACATCCTTGGCCAGGTTGACTTGTACCTGATAGACGGAACCCAAGTGTCTGAGCTGATTGTTGACGTAGGTGTCGAGATGAGACTTTCAGAAGACTGGCAGCGGATGCATTGAACTTGTCAATGTCTTCCTTGCCCTTCTCTAGTCGTGACATCACATCCTTCATGTCGGCCACCTGCTTCTCCTTGTCAGGCAAATTGGGGCACAAGTTAAGCTTATGGTTCTTTACCAAGATGTCAATCTGTTGCAGCCACTCCATCAGGCGTTCGTACTCCTCCTTATAGGCTCGCCACTGGACCATGGTGACTTCAAGGTTCTCCTTCTGCTGGTTGATTTCGCGGAACAAACTCTCGAAGCTGTCGCGCAGCGCACGGATATCATTTCGGATAATTTCCTGGCCTGGAGCAGAGGTGCTGGCAAGCACAACCTCACCAGTGTGCACGAGGTGCTCAACCAGGAGTTCACCCTGTGCCTGCTTGTTCAGCAGAGCTTCGGTGGCCTGCACTGCATTCTCAATGGCCAACTTATCGCTCAAGCTGCTCTGCTTCAGGGTGGGGAACTTCTCACGGGCACGTCCAATCCAGCTACCCAAATCATCGTAGGCCTCCTTGAACAAGCGATGGTCCCTGTACTGATCCTGGCGATCCGAGAGCAGTTTCTGCGACTTGGCGAAGAGTTCATCGAACGTATCGAGCACCTTTTGGGCCTGGAAGGCAGCCTGGCTCTGTTGACCACTGGCAATCATTTCCTTGGCTTGGATCTTGAGCGCATCGACATCGATCTTCTCCACGCGCACCTTCTCCTCTGTAGATTTCACACGATCCAGCTGAGCCCTCTTCTCCGTCATTGTGGTCTGGTGTTCACTCAATTCCTTCAGCAAAGCATCCAGCCACTCGTTGAACTTGCGAACAGTTTGCACTTGATCCAGGAATCCTGACCATTGGGTGATGGAATCATCCAGATTCGATTTTACATCCATAATGCGCAGGGCAATGCTTGACCACAGATCCTGAAGATCTGACAGCTCTTTGTTGATTGCCTCGTGTCCGGCGGGTGCTGTGTTGGCCAGCACATGCTGAGCCTGCTCGAGGATCTTCAAGACACGTGCAGAGCCTTCGTCCTTCAGCAAGATAACATCTTGAATGGTGGCCAGTTTCTTGTCCAGTTCTTTTGGACTCATTGAGGACATGTCCGAGCAGTAATCCAGCTTCTCCTTAATATCATTGATCCACGAGGAACAATCGGAGATGGAATTGTCGAAATCTTCGTGGGAAGTCACGTACTGCTGCCAGCGATTGTTGAGCTCCTTGACCTTGTGGAAGATCTGCTGGTACTTGGTCACCAACTCGGGACCCGAGGTGCGATTACTAGTGGGTCCCTTGAGGAGTGTTTGGGCCTTCTCTGTGACATTATCAACCTCCAGTTCCTTGGCACGCACATCTCCTTGCAGAGCCTTGAGAGCATCCAACTGAGCACGCTTCTTGGGCAAATCCTCTTTAAGATCAATGGCATGCAAGTTGTTGTCCGTGTCGCGAATCCAAGCTAAGCATTGGTCACGCAGCTGTTCGTACTCCGACCAGTGCTGCAGGCGCGCCTCAATGGCTTCAATTGTGGTGGTGATGGCGGCCAGGAGACCCTCCCATTCCTGTTGGGTTGTGTCGATCTGGGACTTTATGTTGACCTGACCCACATCCACTGTACCCGGAATAACCTTCTCGCCCAAAGCCCTCACTTGATCAACTCGAGGGAATTCGTCGGCCAGGCTGGCCTTCAGATTCTTTAGGCGATCGAGGTTCGTGTGCAGTGAGATCTGTTCCAAGTCCAAGTCGCCCCAGTAGTGGACGGTGTTCTGGGTGGCATCGATAAACTCTTGGGCATCCATCACGGCCTTGGAGTACTGCTGATGGGCACTGACTATGCCCTCGTAGCGTTCGACGTAGTTCTGGGAACGCTTCTGCAGCTTTCCAAACCGATCGGCAATGTCCTTGAGGATTTGATCCACGAGGTCGGTCTTTTCCGGTAAATTAGCTGCAATCTCCTGAAGATTACCCACCTCCACCTGGTGATTATTGATGTCATTGAGGATGTCACGATAGGCTTGCAGTTTGGTGCGCTTTTCATCCAGCGTGGTCTTCAGTTCGATTTCGGCTGGAAGGGAATTCTCTGTCTCATCCAGCCAGCTCTTCAGACTGTCGGCGATCTCATCAAAGCCAGACCACTTGGCAATCTTGTCCTGAATCTTTCGTGCAGTGCTGGCGATGTTGTCAAACAACTGATCGAAAGTCAGATCATCCAGCTGACTGCGAATGGCTTCACGTCCTTCGGTTGCTGTGGATCCGTAGCACTTCTCGCCCAACTCAACGGTGCTGTTAAGCAGCTGCGTAGCCGTCGGCTGCTGTGCCAGGAGCTCCTGAATGACCATTTGTTTCTTGAGGAGATCGTCACGAGATCCCACCGATGACAGGTCGCTGCAGTCGTCGAAACGCGCCTGGGCATTGGCCAGCCAATCTGCGCATTGCTTGTATTTATCGTTGAAGTGACCATGATCCTGGACAGCCTGCTCGCATTTCTTGAGAATCTCCTTGGCCGTGGCCTGGATCGACTGGAATCGGGAGGAGACCTGCTGCACATTTACTGCAATCCTCGTTTCACCCGAACTCTGTACCAACTCCGAGGTATCGTCCTTCATCTTGTCAAAGTCGGCTTCGTTTTGACGTAGATTCTGCGCCAAGGACTGGAACCGATTCAATTGGTCTTCCTTCTCCTCGAACGACGACTTTAGATTGTAGTTCTTGAGGGCATTCTCCGCCTCGCCCAGCCAATTAATCAGGCGATCGAGATTAACTTCGTAGTCATTCCATTGCTGGAGGCGATTCTCCAGGCCGCTCTTTACGTCGCTCAAAGAAGCACCGAATTTCTCGAAATCAGCATGCAAGTTGGCCAAGTCACGGGTCATCGCCTCCTTGGAACGAGCGGGTATACTGGTGGCGTGCTGCTCGATGTGGTCTTCCAGGGACTTCAATTTGGCCACACCTTCCGGCAGGGCATCTTGAATCTCGTTGATTTTCTGTAGACGTGCCTGCAACGCTGCTTTATTGCCGGAGTAATCAGAGTAACCGGTAAGGCGATCCCACAGATTCTTCTGGTAATCCTGTTGCGCCTTCTGCAGCTCAGAGAACTGTTGGTACACATCGAAGGCGCCGTCTAGATCAGCCACCAGTTTGGCACAGTCCTGACCCACTTGCTCGTAACGCTTGTTTACCTCAGCCACAGCCTTGGCGATTTCATCGGCGTTTGAAGGAGCGGCGCTTCCCAGCAGGGCTGCTGCTTTCTCGTTCACAGCCTCCACGATTCGTTTATGCGAATTGATGTCCTGGTTGGTGGCCTTGTACTTGTACAATTTGGAGCGGATCTCCTGGGCACTGGTCCAGCTGGCGGGATTTTCATTATGCAAAAGTTTCTCCACTTGGTCCAGCCAGTTGACGGTTTGGTTTAGAATATCCTGGTAGCTGGTCAGCTGGACACCTTGGGCTTCTTGACGCTTCTCCAAGTTGCGAATGCCCTCGTCCAGTTTGTCCCAACGATCACGGATGTCACGCAGATCCTTGCGAATCTTTTCCCTTCCCTGAGTCGATGTCTCTGGCAGAGCCTTCTCACCAGCCGCATTTAATGCCGCAAATAAGCTCTCAGCTTGCTCTTTTTCTGAGAGTAGCACCTGCAGGATGTTCGAGCTTTGGGTGGGCTCATCTTTAATGACCTTCTCAAGCTGCGTTTCAATGGGTTGCAGCCACAAATCCACCTCGTTGTACTTGTCCTGATAGAATTGATGATCGTCAACGAGATTAGACCAGCGGTTCACAACTTCCTTGCTGAGAACCTGAAGCAGCTGATAACGATTTGTGATCTGAGTGGTCAGTGTTTTCAGGCGATCGGCTCCGCAGTTGTTGAGCAGGGCATGGGCAGCATCCCCGAAGGCATCGATTTCCTTCTCCTTTTGCTGTATCAATTCCCTTTGGATTTTATACTTCTCCAACTGCTCCACCTTCTCGTGGAGTGTGGACTGCAGCTGCTGCTCGCGGAAAACGGCCTCGGCATTGCGACACCACTTGGTGAGATCTTCCAGAGCCTTCTCAAACTTGTCCCACTGGGCGAGCACATCCTTTTGCTTGCCCTCAATGCCCTCGATGTCATCAAAGTGGCTCTTCATGGTGGTCTCCAGTTCGTCGATCTCCTTGTCGAGCACTTCGTTACCCTTTTCGGAAGTCGTTGGCTTCACCTTTTCAAACTGATCGCGTATATCGCCGAGCAATTTCATGGCCTGTGGCTTGTTTTGAGCCAACTGACCCAGGGTTTCGATCTTGCGCTTGATATCTGCCTTCTCACCGTACGCGTCATCGCATTCCAAGAGTTTGGCCTTCTCATTCGAGATCCATGTCTTGGCCGAGGCCAAAGCATTGTTCAATTCGTTATGCTTTTGCACGCAGTCCTCCAGGTTGTGCAGGATAACATCGGATTTCTGAACGATGCCTTGGAAAATTTGCTTGATGGACGCCAAGTAGACATTCAATGAATTATCCTTGATCTGATCCACCAGAATCTGAGCCTTGTCGCAGACATTATCGACCAGAACGTTATGCGTAGTGATCTCTTGGTGGAGGAGCTTGTGGTTCTGCAGCTGGGCCCGCTTCTCCTGCAACGTGGTCTTTGGTTCCGTGTTGCTCAGCATGGCCTTGTCCACGTCCTTCAGCCACTTGGTGAGCTGATCCTGAGCAATGCTGAACTCGTTAAATTGCAGCAGGCACTGATCAATCTTCTGTGTGGCCGAATTCAAGTCATCCGTGTAGTTGTCCCACATGGTGCGTAGGGAGCGCAACTGCTGGCGAATGATCTCGCGGCCGTCGGGGCTAGTGTGGCCATACAGCTTCTCTCCGCGATCAATGAGACCCTCGAACACAGTGGAGTCCGAAATGCGTTTGTCAGACATCTCACGGAGTTTGTTCTGCTGATCCTGCAGCACGCTCTGATCGCCCACAATCTCGTTGGCCTTGGCAAGGTCATCAACGGAGACCTGAAGACTCTGCTTAAACGCATCAAAGTCCTGATCGAAGCTCTCGTGATCCTTCACATAGTTCACGTACTTGGCTATCGACTCCTTGCACAGATTCTTGAGCGTCTGGTAGCGAGTATTGAGGCGGGACAGCTTAAGGTTCAAATCAGTTTCACCCTCAATCTCACGGCCTTGGTCCATCAGCTCGTTGATGGCTGAGCCACGACGATCGATATCCTTGGCAATGTCTTGCAGCTGCTTCAAATGGGCCTTCTTGGCTTCAGCAGTGCTCTTGAGGTTCTGATTCTTCACCACCGACTCCACATTCTTCATCCAATTGTCCAGCTCCTCGATGATCGAGTCGAACTCATCCCATTTCGAGCACAGTTGCTTCAGTTTCACCGATGAATCCTGGCACAAAGTCATAAAGTCCTCCCAAGCTTGTTTTGGCTCCTGGAAACCCTTAAGCAGCGCCGGATGACCACTAGGATGGGTCTGGGATAGCACCGTTTCCAATAAATTATGGCAGGTATCGAAAATGGAATCCCCCTCGGGCTTGTGTTGCAAAAGATTTTCCACAACAAGTAGCTTCTCCTCGGCGCCCTCCTTCTCAAAGGTAGTTTCGTTGAGTATATCAATGGCTTCCGATTTAATGGTGTTCAGCCAATCCTGGGCCTTCTCCAGCACCTGGTCGTAGGCCTCATGCTTAACCACATGGTTGCCCACAGTTGTAATTCTGTCTGAAATCTTCTTCGAAAGAGTATTGTACTCCTGGATGGACTCATCGGTCTTGCGCTCGGACTCATCATCACAAAGGGTAACAGCCTTGTCGTGCAATTGCTTGAGGGCATTCTTATGAAGGGTGATCTCCTGCAGCTGCGTCTTGTAGTTCTGGAGGGCAGCCTTCTTGGTGGCCAAAGTTGGGTACAGTTCATCGCCAGTGGGAACCTTGGCCTTCGATTCGTTGAGATAGTGCGACACCTGGGTGTAGCTCTCTTCGATGGAGGTCTTCTGTATGAGAACACCCTCCACTTGCTGCATGAAAGCATTGGCCTCGTCTCTCAGGTAATCGAATTTCTCACGCATCTGGCGAAGATCGGCACGAATGCGTTCCCTATTCTCGGGTGAAACCACTGGATACAGGGCCTCGCCAATATCCACAGCATTGTTTAGCAGCAACTGACCATTGTCGAAGGTCTTGATGTAGTTCTTGACGGTCTGCAACTGTTGGGCCGTGGCGGATGAAGATCCCGGCGAACCCATGCGAGCCAATTCCTGGAACTCGATCTTGGCATCACCGAACCACTCATTGAAATCCTTGGCCGCCTTTGCAAAGTTGGCATTTGACAATTGGGCACTACGCGTCTTATCGATGTAGTTGGCCAGGGCCTTGGCCACAGCCTGGTAGCGTTGCACCAGGTGAGTAACAAATTGGCCAATTCGCGCCTCCGGATTCTTTTCAATCAGCTGCTGAGATGTCTGCTCCAGGTTGGTAATGATGGGCTCGTGGGCCAACACATCCTGCTGGAGTATGGCCAACTCTTGAAGCTTCTGTGGAACCTCAGGAAGGTTAACCTGACTGCTCGTTTCGGCCTTAACGCGTCCTTCAACGTCACGCAACCAATTGGAAATCTGCTCGTTCGACTGCTCGTACTGAGACCACAAATCAACGTTCTCATCGAGGATGCCCTTGATTTTATCGAAGCTATCCTGCAGGGCCTTCATGTCGTTGTCCAGCAACTGGGCATCGCTGGTAAGTTCGGCCAGATTTTGTGGGGATTCAACGGCCTTCAGCATCTCCAGTGACTTTAAGGTCTCTGCATGTCGCGCCTTGCAATCATCAATGCTCTTGCTTACCTCCTGCAACGAGGACTTCTTCACATCCAGGTTGTATTTGTCGCTGGACGTTTCCGGCTGACACCAGGCCACCTTTTCGCGTTGCGTGGCAATGATGCGCTTCAGCATGCCCACCTTGTCGGCATGGAACTTCTTGAGGAACTGCAGCAGAGAACTCTCGATCTTTTTGGCATACAAATCGACATTCTCATAGCGTTTCTGCACATTATTCAGTTCCTTGGGTATGATGGACTCACTGAAAGTGGGATAGAGATTACGCAGTTCGTCGACCTTCTGCTTAATGTTGTCGATCTCATTGCCGCTATTGTCCAGTTGGCCACGCAGAGCGCGGCATTGCAGGAGACGCTCCATGATCTTGTTATTATCGCCAGACATGTCGTCGCACTTGATGAGCTGCTCACGGAGCTTGCTCACCTGCTCGCCAGCTTCCTTCGAGCGCTTGCGCAATTCCTGTTCCTGGTCATTGAACGATGTGGTCACCGCACTCAGGCGATCGGCATTATTTTGAACCTCAGCAAACTGTTCATTCAGAAGTTTATTAAGAGCAGACAGAGCCGGGATATCGGCTCCCTTGTTGATCTTCACCAAATCATTTGTTTTCTCCACAATTGAATCCTTGAGCGCCTGATAGGAAGGCAACTCGGTGCGGTATTTACTCAAACGCATGGGTCCGAACTCGATCTCAATGGAGTTATCTGCGGCATCGCAAAGTCCCTGATTCGTCTCGGACAGCCAGGGCAGCAAATCCTTCTTGGCATCCTCGATCTGCGACCAAATAACTGCCTCCGTCTCGTAGACATGTGCATTCTTGGCCGTCTTGTCGTGCAGCTCCTGCCAGTGTTGCTTGGAAGCTGCCACTTCCCGGGGCACTTCCTGGGGTATCGGCTCTCCAATGGCACTGAAGAGTTTTCCCACATTGCTTCCTCGGCGTTCGAGTTCATCCAAATTGAGCTTGGACTTGCGCAGCTGCTCCATGGTCTTCCTGGTCTTTTCGGAAGCCTGCTGGAGTTCGGTTTCATCACGCGGCTGCTGGGGTATGGCGTTGAACAAATCCTCGGCCTTCTTCAGCTCCTTGGAGAACCTGTCCTTCGAGTCGGCGTACTCCTTCAACGCTTGGCTAATCAAGTTATATTTCTGTATGCGATCGGCGATCTCATTCTGCAGCGAATCATAGTTCTTATCCATGACGAGGAGGCTCTCCTGAATGGCAGGCATGCTGGCAATATCCTCACGCATCAGCAAAGAGCCTTCGTCGTGGATGCGATTCTTCAGGTCTGCTTGGTACTTCAGTGCCTCATTCAGGGCCACCAAATCGGCAATGATCTGATCGATGTTATTCAACGTCGGATGCTGCCTGAGAATCTCGTCCAGCTTGGCGCGATTCTCCTGCAGCGCCTGGCCAAAGTTGTGCTCCAGCGCATGGAACTTGTCCTTGCGCACTGTCATCTGTTGGAGTTGCTGTTGTTGGTTCTGCGAGCGCAGCTTCAGGTTCTCCAGCTTGTTCTCCACATCGTTGACAATTTGGGTGGCAATCAGGGGACGTCGGGACAGAGCATCCCTCAGCTGGATGGCTGGATTCTCGTCTATCTCCTTGGCCTGACCCTTCCAGTAGCCCAGACCCTGGCCCAAATTATCGATCTCTGCAATAACCTTGCTCAGCTCCTCGGCAGGCGGTCCCTCTGGTTTGTCCAGTTGGTGTTTCAGGTAATTCAAATGCGACTCCGTGTCGTTTTTCCAACCCAAAAGCTCGGTCCACTTCTCAAGGGCCGCCTTCTTCTGCAACATATTCGTTTCCAAATTCTGATAGTTGACCACCAGCGCGGTGTAGGCATCATTCAGGGCGTTGGACTCTTCGGGAGTGGCACCCAAAGCCAGTTGCTTCACCTCATCGTAGATGGCATTGAAGCTGGGCTTCTTATCGGCATGTTCCTGCAGCAGGGCGTGAATCACATGGAGACTCGTCTCCACGCGCTCCGGATTGATTTCCTCCACCTGAGTGACCTGGTTACGCAACTGCTCCATCCAATTGGAGAAGTTTACCAGCTTGGCATTGAAGTCCTGCCGCGAAATAATCGCATCCGACACTTCGTTGATGTGGCCTCGCGTGGTTTCCGACAGCTTCTGCAGTTTTCCCTTCATTTGATTGACGCGATCCTTGAGCGCCGCTGCGCCCTCCGGTGCCAAATGCAAACTAATCTGATCGGCATTCTGACCCAGAGTCACCAGCTTCGCCTGCTGCTGCGAAATCTCGTTGTTGAAGGACTTCAGCTTGACCAGCTCCTTCTCCAGCTTGTCAATGTGCGGGGTATTGAGCACAGCCGGGCGCCTGGACATCTGCTGCTCGCCCTGGCCCAACCCAATCCTCAAGCTTAGCGGCATCGGCATCGAAGGACTTCCAATTGGCCACCAATTTCTCGAGCTTGGCGCTCGCCTGCTTCGCGTTCTCATGGACCGCCGTCCAGCGGGAATGCATGGCGTCCAGCTCGTCGGGGGCATTGGTCTTGCACAACATTTTATGACTGATGTTTGATATGCCATGGAGCTTGTCCAATTGCTCCTGGCACTGTGTCTCGAATTGTTGGGCGTTGTGTTGCATGGCAACGGCTTCGTCGAGGGAGATGGGCTTAGAAACTACATTATTTACCTTGACTTCGCTCTGCTCCACGGCTGGCTTGATTTGCTGCAGACCCGCCTGGAACTGCTGCCAGTTGACGAGATCCTCCTGCACGGCTTGTGCCTGATGGTCCACATTCCGATTGATGGCACTGAGGACCTCTTGCAGCTTTGTGATTTCTCCCTTTAGTCGCTTGGCCTCGGCAATGTTGCCCTCCTTGGGTGCCAGCTCGGAAGCATCGGCTGCCAGTAGATCCAGTTGCTTCATGCGATCTCCCAGGAGACGCTTGAAGGCCTGCACCTTGACCACACGCTCTTCCGGCGTGAGATCCTCGGACTGCAGGGCCTCGATGTTCTTCGGCGCCACCTTGTTGGCCCATTCCTGGAGTTCCGCGAGGCGCGTCTTGTAGTTGTTCCACTTGGCACTGTAGTCCTCCAGGTAGCCAACGCGATCCTTGACATGCTCCATGGTGTTGAAGAACATCTTCTCCACCTCGGTGACTTCCTTCTCCAGAATGGGGCGCTTGTCGGCGGCAGCCAGCGGAGCCAGTTCCGATTTGAGAGCATGCAGCTTGGGCAGCAGCTGATGCGAGGCCTGCTGCAGCTGCACATTCAGATCCCTCTTCGACTTCAGATCCTGGCTAACGTTCTTTGGGTCGGTTTGCAGGGGTGTCAAAGCGCGAAGTTCGGTCTCAGCGGTTTGCAACATGGAGAAGATGTCGTTCTTCTGATCCACAAACTCGCTCCACACCGCCTGGGTGCCCTTCAAGGCCTGCAGCTTGTCCGAGGTCTCGGTGTAGGCCTGATTCCATCCACTCTCCAGATTCTTCACCTCCGCGTTCACAAAGGCGGGCGCGTGGATGTCCTTGCTAAGATCACGTCCTCGCTGTAGCATTGACATGATGTGCGGGCGCTGGTGATCCAGCTGATTGATGGCATACTGCTGCTCCTCAATCATGCGATTCACACGCTCCAGACTATCCGGCGCCGGGATGTTGGCCGTCTGATCCTTGACCTTGGTCAGCAGGCAGACCACTTCGTGTACCTCGCGTCTGTAGGTGTAGCACTTGGAGAAGACCTCCGTCTTGACCATGGTGATCTCTATAGTTGGTATGAGGTTCTTGTAGCGAGCAATCAGATCCTCTAGCTTTTTCTGCTCCACATTGGCCTCATCTTCGGTGGCATAGCTGAGCAGCGAGTCTAAAGTTTTGACGAGCCATTTCATGTCTTCGCGTTTGTTGTCCGCATCTTGACAGATTTTCTGTTTGAAATAAAGATCAAAGTGAGTTAATTAAAGGTTTTGGGAAACATTTCTTAGCATTTAAAAGAAGTTTAATTACCACTAGCTCCCTCAGCTTATAGGCATGCGTGTGATGGGGTTAATGAGAAGATTATTTTTCATCGAAATGATCGAAATGGAGAGCTTAAACTTAAACTTAAACTAAACTTTCGTTAACTCACCTGGAAGACAACCTTCTCCTTCTCGAATTCCTCCATCGTATTCACCTCATTCACGATATTCTTCAGACTCTGATCCACGCTGTTCATCCACTGGACCATGTCGTTGAACTTCACATGATAGCCCTGCCATTGGGCGGGGATCTGTTGGAGGGTCTGTCGCATGTCGCCCAGCTTGTTGGACAACAGATCCCACTGCGACTTGGCGCTGTCGTAGGCCTGGTCCAAAGTAATATCACCGGGTTGCTGCTGGCGGTGCGCGTGGGCCAAACGTTGCATGTTTTGCAGGCAACGTTCCACGCGAGGCACTGCATCTTGCTGGAGAAGGAACTGCTGGTTGCGCTGCAGTATAGAGTCCACATCCTCGTTGCGATTGAGGGCCTGCTGCTCCAACTGCAACTCCTTCTCCACATCCTTGAAGGACTGATAGAAGGCGTTCTCATCCAGTCGGAACTCCAGTTTTAGGAGGTGCAAGGGAGCCTGGGATAGCACATTCTTCCAGCGGGATTGCAACTCCTCCACGCTGCGCACCACCGCCGGTTGTTCTTGGGCGGGCAGGGTGGTCAGGAGCTGTTGCGCCGATTGCACCAGATCGTTCATCCAGCGATCGTTGACCTGCTCGAAGAAGTACTTTTGCGTCTCGATGGTGGTCTTCGACTCGATGTGCTTCTCCACCAGCATGGATTCTGCTTGGGTTAGCCACTCGCTAACCACTCGCTCGTTGTCCTTGAAGTTGCTCCAACCGCCGGCGGCCGAATCCAGGCGCTGCTCCCACTGCTGGGCATTCTGGATTACATAGTTGAAGCGATCGTTCAGCTGTTGCATTTGCTGGGAGGCTGGCGCCGTATCGATCTTGTCATCGGCCGCGACGGCTTTGAGTAGATTCTGGAACACCTTGTTCTTGCTCTCCAGCATGGAACGATAGTAAACGGTCCGCGAGAAGTACGACTTGTGCTTGTGCAGCTGCTCATTGATGGCATCCCGTCCTCCGGAGAGATTGTGCGTTCCCAGGAGTTGTTCAGCCTCGCTCAGCCACTGATGGATCTCCTTTTGTCCCTGCTTCGAGGGATTCCTGTTGGATCTGCAGCTGATGGAAGAGATGCAGCTTGGCCGGCAACTGGGCGCGTATGCGCACCAGCGATTCCTTCTCCAGCTTCAGCAGCTTCATCATCTTGTCCACCTCGTCGCGCGACAAGTCCTGTATGAGGCCTTGGAAATTTCTGCTGATGGTCTTGAACAGCTCCTCGTTGTCATCGATCTCGCTGGCGAGTTGCTGCAGCTGCTGGCCATATTGCTTGATTTGCTCCGAGTTTCCCAAGACTTGTCGTTGGTCTAAAACGCTTTCCGCCCCTCGCAGCCACCTGGAGAGCTGCTCAATGCCAGATTTGTATTCCTGACGCGAACGGATAATGTCTCCCGCATGCATATACTGCTTGGTGTTGGCAAACAGACGCTCAAAGCGCTCCGCGAGAGCTCCGTGGCGTTGACGCAGCTGCTGGGCAATGGGCTCCTCGCAGGAGGCAATCAGATAGTTGGCAGAGCTACCCAGAGCATCGAACTTGTCCTTCCACACGGGTATGTCCTGGAAAAAGTCCAGGCGCTCGTCCTCGCTCTGGTTGACCTTCTGCTCAGCGAGCAGCAGCCACTCCTCGCAGGTGGGCGCCAATTGGTTCCAATTGCGCCAGCAATTGACCACTTCCTCTAGAGAGTTCTGGCAGCATTTCAGCTCCATGGACACGCGCTTCCAACGCTCCTCAGTTTCGTACATAAAACGATCAATATCGTTGATGTCCTTGCGTGGCACATTGCCCTCGCGCTTGTACTCGTCCACCACCTGCTGCATGTCGACGAAGGCCTTCTGGAACTCCTGGAAGATCTTGTTGCGCGACACAAAGTTCTTGTATTGCTCCAGCTGCTGGGCCACCTTCTCCTCGTGCCCATACTTGCCCGTCCAGCCGCGCATCTTGTTCTCCACGAGATTCAGGAAGGCAATCAGGCAGCACTTGTGCTCGAGGAACTTCAGGCGGATTCTTCGCTCCGCTGCCTTGGGTCCCACTTCCTGCAGGCGACGCTCCATGTTGCGCAGCTGCTCGAGGGGAATCTGCTGAGCCAATGGTGATCTCTTGGCATTATCAAACATGGCCACAATTCGCGGCAGATCGGCAAAGAAGAGCTTGTGCTCCTCCAGCTTCCTGCTGATCACGGCCGCCGTCTCCTCATTCATGGCATTGGGTATCTCATTGTCCATCAATAGTTTCTCCGCTTCGGCTAGCCATTTGCCAACGGTGCCAAAGTCGCCGGGCAGCTCCGCGTCCAGTAGCCAGAGCCAGTACATCATCTGGTACTGGAGGCGCTGCCACAGCTCGTTGATTTCGTCCCAAGATTGCCGGGAAACCTGCAGGAAGCCGCTCTGGCTCTCAATCAGCTGCTTCAGGCGGTTATACGCCGGCAAATGGGCATCGACTTCGGAACGTGCCAGAAGATATTCACCGAAATCACGTGGGAACGAGCTCATCATGACCATGGGCTCATATTCGGTGGTCTTTTCCACCAGGAAGCGACGCAGCTCGTCGGCCTCCTGCTGCGCATGCGATTGGTCGCGCGAAGCACCCTTTTGGGAGAGAAAAGAGAGATTAATTAATTTAGATTTTAATTAATTAATTTGTAAATAGAAAACAAGGATTCCTCTCTAGCTTTTCGTTGTTTTAACCCACCTTTGGTTCGGGATACTTGTGCAAAAATTGCGCCACATATGTCATGATACTCTTCTCGTCCGGCTTGGGTACGTCCACATCCTCAGCGTCTAGGAGCTTGGCAATGCCCAGCTTGCTCTCGGCCACATCGAAAGCAGTCTCCAAACGCTGGCGATTGCTGGTCTTCTTCAGCTCAGCCAAGTTGACCAGATTCGCCTTGATGGCATCAATTAAGGCAAGGAAGGCGACGCCATCTCTCCAGCTGGCACCGAAATCCTTTACCTCCACACCACTGTCTCTGTGGGAGGGGGAACATTAACTAATTTGACCCAAGAAAATAGCGATGTCAACACTCACTTTGGCAAGGCATTGGTCACCCAGTTGAGCAGGGTCTTCCTGGCGCCCTGCTTCCATTTCTCAGCCCTTACATCGCCATGCTTCTGGTTGCCAACGCTGTCGAGGGAACTCACCGAACCGCCAATACCATGACCCAAATATTCTAGGTTGCGGCTGTTCTCCTCGATCTACGAATTACCAAGGAATTGAGTTAGTTTTAATATACAAAAAATGTCCTTTAATGGAAATGTACGATGGTTAAACTTAAGAGTTATGAAAGTGCCTTAAAAAATGGTCGGCTACCAACTGAAAAATAAACTAAATATCTACCCAAAAATATATAATATGAGGTAACTACACAAGACAACACTTAGAACCCACCTGTGGCGCATAATTTATAACTACTACTAAGTTTTTCCGCCTCTTTTTACGAAGCTTGTTTGTGTACGTTTAACATTTTATGGATATCAAAAGTATATAGAAAAAGAAGGTATTCATAGGGTTAATTACGTTCAAAAGGTATCAACTTGTTGTGGATTTTGTACATCTCTACATTGGTGGGTAGCCTCGTGAGAAGGTGTACAACTAGTAACCAATTTTTAGTTTTATTTTTATTATTTTGGTGGTGCTCTCAATTCGTGAACTTGGTGCGTTCATTATTTTAATTTATTTCATTAATTAATTATGAATATTCACCTGGAAGTACAAGATGATTGTCCATATCAAACCCAACACAACTGGTGGTCTCCCATCCACCAGATCTGCGGGATTAATATTAACCAACTTGATCCGTTTGCTGGCCAAAAACTGCAGGGCCGTGTTGGCATTGCTAAGGAAATGTGGACGTCTCAGGACGCGGCCCTTCTCCACGGGCAGGCGTTCGCCGGACAGAACTTCGAGCAATGCGATTAGTTTTGTACCATCGCGTAAGTCATTGATTAAATCATCGATACGAAGCGGTGGAACACGCTGAAAGAGGGGGGAAAATGGGATTTATTAATTAGAAAGGTTAATGGGGAAAATTAAAAGTGTAGAAATATTGTTAAGTTTATGTTAAAGGAGGGGAGGGAAATCCCGTGCTAAAGTCTCCAAAAAGCAACTAAATTGAAACTAAATTTTTAGAATTTCCTCGCTTGAAGAAAACTGACTTCTGTCAGTGTGCTGCGAATACCTCTTTTATATAAATTTCCTATTTTTCTCCTAAATTTAAATATATCTTTGTATTTTTTAAGTTTGTCTGTTTCGAATTCAATTCTTAGAAAACTCTTCAAACCCTCTAATTTAATTAATTTCTCTTTGATTAAGTTTTAAATTAAACCCCATTTAACGAGCACTTATACCAAAGAGCCCAAAAGCATCAGGCAATTGCCTTCCTGTGCACTCTTTTTAATAGAATTTTTATGGCTATATTATGTGCCACTAGTGCGGCGGCTATGCCACTATGCACTCTCTCATGGCTGTGTGTGGCCAAACCAAATAAACAAACTTAATGGGGCGCAGTGAACAGATTTAATGGTGGTTCCCGTTCCCCCTCTCCTGGCCAATTGTAGATGCTCGGTTAGGTTTTGCATAAGTTTTCCGTTTTTCGGTTAATCAATCAAATGCAGCTCACGAAGCAAAACCAAAAACGCTTCAACATTAAGGCGCGCATTATAACAATTAAAATAGTTTAAATTGCTGTGTTTGCCAAAAGCGATAATTTGCGTCTGATACTTCACAGTGCCACAGAGCCCAAGACAAATTGGCCAGTGGCACGAGCAGGCATTTAACTTGAATTCACCACCACAAAAGATTACAATTTTGAAGGTAATGCCATTAGGGGAAGCCGCAACGGAAGTGCCACTACATAGCAAGCAAAACAAAGAAACAAACAAACGAAAAACTGAGTAGCAAAACTGAAAATGCTGAAAATACATTGTAATTGAGTGTAGCATTTAATTGAGCTTTCTTGTGGATATATAAATAGTTTCTGCAGAACTTTACTCAACTCGCAACATGCAAAAGACAATGACATCGTCGTCGTCGCTTGGTAAAAGTTTTCCCCGAACAGCAAAAACTTTTCATTTTTCTGTGTGAATTTCTCCTTCAGAACAGACATAGCGAAATCAATTTCAATGCTTCCGTTTCCTGTTCCACTAAGCCCGCCCTTTTTTTTTTGATTTGTTATTCGTTGTTCCTCCATTAAGTTCTGGAATTTATGGTGTCATAGTGTTTTATATAAAAAAGTTTTTTGTTTTTGCCTTTTGGGTTTTCTGTTTCTGGGGCTGGGACATTACATATGTGTCATTACAACGGTTGCCTGGGCTTCTCTGCTGAGGCACTTAATACCCCCCAAACATGACATTGGTCTTACCTTAGTCTTAGTCTTACCTGCGCTAATCGTAAAATAGACACCTGGCCCTGTGATCAGGCCGCTGCTGAGCATTATAATTGCCGACAGAGTTAAGATGATAAGTAGCCAAGTTGTGTGTACTTAAGAATGCTCAAGTTTAGTACTTAAAATTAAGAATAGTTTTTTACTTATTAGGTCATCTCTAAGTAAAAATGAGACTACATTTTCTCAAGTCTTTAAGATCCTTTTACTACTTAAAAAGCAAGATTTTTCAGTGTTTAATTGCATGTAAATAATTTGTGTGTATAATTTGTAAATCATTTGGGTAGCAAAGTTGTGTGTACTTAAGAATGCTCAAGCTTAGTACTTAAAATTAAGAATAGTTTTTACTTATGATGTCATCTTTAAATAAAAATTAACTTGGTTCTTTTGCTACATTTTCTCAAGTCTTAACTTGGACTGCTTTAGGATCCTTTTACTACATATTTAAAAAGCTAGATTTCTCACTGTTTAATTGCTTGTAAATCATTTCTTATCTCCTCACTTGTCACCTGTCCAACACAATGGGATGAGCACCTGACAAATGATCTCTCTCCCAATTCTCCAGCATTCGTAACCCACTTTCCCACACCACAAAATCCTTTCTAATTTAAGCACCTCTCGCAAATGGCTACATAGATCCGATCCTTTCACTTTGGATTTATGGCTCTGCTATATAGATTCCCCTGCGGGAAATGCGAGTGATCAAAAGCCTGCAAACAACTCGTGCCGGGGCGTTGCCATCAATTATGTCATAAAGAAATCAAAAGCGTTTTGAGTAGAATGTGGGGCTGGCCAGTGGCCACTCAAAAATTGAACATCCAACGTGCCATGACGTCTTTGTTGTCATTGCGGGAGACCCACCATGCTGGTTCAAGCGTGTAAATTAATTCATAAATTTTAATCAAATTCTATGAAAATAAAAGCGAGTGTCCGTCCAGAGCGGGTTTTTGGGTCGCCGCCACCAGTGGTGGTGGATCCGAAACCAAACTCGTTCACCTTGAACTGAGCTTGAAATAAAACGAATGCCAAAATCCAACATTTTATCTGGCCTCTCAAACACTTTGCTGAGTGTGTGTATCTGGGTATCTGTTGGATACTCAGAGTATATTGGGTAGGGAGGAAGATACTTGCTAATTGACAGGCACTGACAAAGGTCCAATAGGTACACACACAAATTAAATAAATCACTTTCTATTAGCGATACACATTTTGCCAGAGCAATAACGTGTTAACCAATCGTTGTGCAACGGGACAGCGCAATTTGCCATGTCATTATGCACTCATTTTGCATATTGCATAATATAATCCCCGATGTAGATGTTGCTTCGACACAGCTCCTTGCTGAGTCACTCCTGCTGAAAATATATGACTGCAATCAGAGGCAAGTCAAGCCCACGCATTAAGCTAAATCATCAATTCGGGGACCCTGCCGGCGCTGCTTTTGCTCCTTTCCAGAGCTGGAGCTGGAGTCTCATATCTCGCTGCAGTGTCTGGCAGTTGAGGAACTGGTTTTGGATTGGATTGTATTGGAATAATTGCCGGCCGGCCGGCAACAGCTTTTCTACTTGCATTTACACTCAGGGCACAATATGTAGTATATTTTATTGAATAAATAAAATAAACATAACTCAAATAGCTTACAAGTTATTGCTTTTCTAGTGCTGCAAGATTCTTCTGCTTATTTCTAGTCTTTCTATAGATTTATATATTTTCTTTCAAGAACTCTTATGCTCCTACCATTTTAACCTCAATTGTGAGAGCAGAAAATATTTACCGGCTCATGTCTAAAGATTGCCGTTGGTATTAAAAGATAACGCATTTGAGAGACACCAAAACGAAACATGGCTCACTCAATCTCCGGCCCGGGGAGCGTCTGAAAAGTGCATTAAATCAACTTGGGTTCGCGTCTCTAAGAAAGTAAGTCAGTAGGCGTCGCGTGGGTTTCTTTAGCGGGTTAATGGCAATGCAATTGAAGTCACCACCAACTAACCAACGGATCCCCGGCTGAAACGGAACTACTATATGTATCTCTAAGATACGTTTGGCATTAATGCCAACCACTCTCTGGTTGTTTGCTTGCTTTCAGGCTTTCAGCAACTTCGGCTAGACAGCCGTCAACTGCTGCCTCTCTACGGGCAATCTTTTTTGCATTGCTAAAAGGCTAGAGTAGAGAGTGTGCAGAAATAGATGGGGAGCAGCCATGGAGCACCTAGACCCAATCCGTTGAGGAATTTCTCGCACTGCCACTGCTGCGTGCGTGCTTGTGCTTACAAGATATTCTTGGAAGTTATCCAGCGGGAAAGAGTGACTTGAATATTCCTTCCCCAGACAGACATGACAAATGTTTGTCCAGAACACGAAGGTATTTGCGCACATATATGCTAATTAGCCACTGGAAATCTCTTTGAAAACTTAAAATATCAGAGAGTTTGAGCTTATAATTGTACATCGAATGGATAAGTCACATCTATTTTAACAAAAAATACCATAATGACATTGGAAAAATCAAAAAACCTTCAAATTTCGCGCATATTATGTCACAATTATCTGAACAAAAAGCTTTGGCTTATTATTTCCCTCATAATAACTGGACAAATAATGGCTTAAATACGCTTATCACGCTTAATGTCTGATTTTGTATTCCGGCTGACGGACGTGTCGTCACGCCCCTTAACCCATTTTGTTTGTTCAATTTTGTTGTTTTTTTTTTTTTTTGACAGAGCTAGAAAAACCTCTCACGCTTGGGTTATCTAATGCAAATCAATATGCAAATTTCAATGCCACACAAATTTCAATGTAGACACAATTTATTTGCACCTTCTAAGACAAATCGATGGGGAGGTTCCGCGGTTAGATACAGTAGACGACTCACCTTCAGTAGGTATGAATTAATCCAATTAGTGAATGTCTTCTTCTGCACACGTTCTTGCTCCTCTGAAAATGTAAAGAAAAGACAAGGAAAAACGTCAGTAAATGAGAAATACAATTCGTAATTCGTGCATTGGCAGTTAATTGTTGGACAAGTGTTGTCGCAAGTGAGACATAAAAGGAGGCGAACCCAGAAGAGATGACGATACTACCAAAAGATACTAAAGACAACCGATAAGATACATTTCTTAGTATGCACAAGGTATATGCCGAGACCTGTACCTGTTTCCCGATTTCATTTGCTGTTTGGCTTGTGTTTGCTTTAATTGAATTATCAGTTAAGTTGGTGTATATAAAACGAAATTATCACGATGATATCATGTTTGCTTTTGGGCGATATTATCGCTGAAAACTTTATGGGTCAATTTAAGAGAATATTTTGCCTCCAAAGGAATTGTAAAATTGTATTAATTTACGTTATTAATTCTTTGAAATCCATTGCACAAAGGATATAAGTATTACCACAAAGTTCTTTACTAAAACCGTTGACCCTTTGCCGTGCGTCAAAAGGCTGTCCAAAAATTATAAACACACAAATATTTCCCCCAAAAGCAAATATTTACCCATTTCTTCCCCGTTTTTTATGTGGTTTAATTACCTCAATTTAATTTCAGAGCCGTCAAATCGAAATAATAAACAAAGCGTTAAAAACGCCAAATTTGTAAACAATTATCAACAAATACACGAACATATTCACGAGAAGAGCAGACAAAAAAAAACGCATTTAGCAGAGTCATTATAGAAAAGTGCAGTTTAGTATGGAAATGCTAGAAGCTAGCAGCTGTCTGTCTGGCCATAATCCCAACCCATTGGGGAATAGAGAGCTATGTACAAGACGTGGCCCAGTGCGTGGTCTATTGGCAGTTGGCCAAACGCATGCCAACTTTGAAACGAAAATAGATTTCCCATAATAAATAATAAATCGCCTCGAAAATGGAAAATTTCTACAGTTAGAGCGACGCGAAGAATGCTTGGAATAAGAATCATTGCATGAAATAAATCGACGAGGCCATGAAAGCGTCAAAAGATTAGCCTGGCCAATTATTAAAACAATTTACAAAGTAAGAAACACACAGAACACAGATTGTAATAATTAATTAAATTTCAAAATAAATCCTGCCAACTTTATCTTGAATTTGAAATATTTTTTTCAAAATTCATTCAATGCGCGCGAGAGTGACGCAATTTTCTCTGTCTCTGAAATGTTGACAAAAGATTATTTAAATAGAAATTAGTTCAAGGTTGCGCAATTTGCAAAGCAACCGAAAGTCATGTATACATATTAATCTCTATAATATAAAATGAATTATTTTAGCTGCGAAGTCTGGGAAAATCATACATCAAAAATGTATGCAATTTGGTGAACTTGAGGCAAGGTAAAGAAAAGCAATTTAGACCTAATGACCATTTTTATGCGGGCTTTCAGACGCTTTAAAATGCTTTAATGTCTTATAAAGACTTGATGTAGCAGGTCCCATCATAAATTAACACAAGTTGTCTTGGAATTTTGGCAGCGGGTGCAGGGAAAATTAAAGATTAATCAAAATATATAAAAATAATATATATATTCCTAAATATATAATATTCTTTTTGGGAGGTACTCAGATTAAACTTTAACAAGATTTTATTTAAAATAAAACCGGCTATTAACCAGTTATTATTGTACAATTTCCAATGAATTTTGTACATGTTCAGTTTATATTTTCTTACTTTAAAGTCATTTCAAATTCAGTTTTCTATTCCCCCTTAAATTAATATTAAATTTCCTTGCCTTCCTATATACAGTATAATTTGTATTCCCAAACAATTAAGTTGTTTTGACCAAAAACATTTTAGACGCCTCTTCAGAGACACGTTTAAACGAAAACCTGATACTTTTGGCCAACAAATCTATGAATGTGTGTTGCTTTTGGAATAAATTACTTTAACTTGACCAACTACCGCATTCGGAATACCGCATAAATTTTCCAAAACGAAAACGAGTTGACAATTATAATGTGTATTTTGTGAATATATTTTTGGTCTTGCCCTGGCCAAAAATAAATTGTTTATACCCGACACATGTAGGAGTCTGGTGATTAGTTAACGTTTACTAGGCCATAAATCATGTGTTTATTTTTTTCGTATACTTTTTTTGCAAAGAATTTCTTATCAACAAATACATTTAGCAATTAATGGAAAGATAGCGCAGAAATGCACTTGAAATTGTGGCTTTTTGATAATAAATAAAGTATGAAAGGGTTGCTAGGAATGTGGTTTGAACCAGGCATATATGTACATAATTTGTACTTTAAAAAGAGCGAAAAATTGTGCGAAAAATTAAAGATTTAAGCTTATTGGAGGAACGTGTCTAATGAGAACATTTTTTTTATTTAATTTGTTCGGAAATATTTCGGAAATAAATAGGTAACCTGTTAAACCCCTTAATTATCCAATCTACTTTTTGGCTCAACGTTGTGTAAGCTTCAATTATAATTTTGAGTGCCTTTGCTTGTGCACTTTAGATAGAAAAAACTATAGCTCTCCATCTATAAATCAAACCTGGCAATATAAAAAGTAAAAACCTTACAAAACGGGTTTTATTTTTACAGATATTATGCGTGCTCAATGCCAAGAATCATTAACAAGGGGCCAAAATCAGGCCAGGGAATAACGTTCAAGTTGAATGACTTTTAATGTTTTTCTCTCTCTCTCTCTCTATTTTTCAATTTCAATTTCCATTTCAATAATGATGTATGAAATGATTACAAGTTCCCTCAGGCGGCGAACATTATAAATTCTTCAGAAATGTGAAACAAAGAATTTCAGAAGCGGTAAATTGTTGTCGGTACTTTTTAGCTTCTTTAAGATCTTATGAATGGTTCCGTCCGTCAGACAGTCAGTCAGTCAGTCAGTCATTGAGTTAATGATGGTGATTATGACGAGAAGTCTAGTTGATTGTTATTTATGTTTATTTCGCTATTTTTGGCCATTAATGAGCGCACCTAAAAATAATAATTCTTAGGAAAAGCATAGGAAACTTTTCCCTCATTTATTGAGCGTAAATAATTACAACAATTACAGAGAGTCGAGAGTCTTTAGAAAAAAGGGAAGTCAGCTACTGAAAGGGCACTCAGTTTGTATCTTTTAGATATATTCAGCTTCAGTCGCCCGTTTGTCTGAGTTGGCCTAGTTACAAAACACAAACCAGCCACGAAGCTTGGACACAAACGAGAAGTGTTTGGTAAAAATAGTTTATTTACTTTCACGCATAGCTAATTGTTTGGGTTTCCCTACAAAAACGAAAATAAAACACCAAATACAAGAAAATGCTCCCCATACACACATTTGCATAAACAAAAGGCAATCGAATGGAAGTTTTTGGGTTGGGAAAAAGAAGGGGGAGTGTGTGTTGTGTTTGAATGCAGACGATATAGAGCATATGCTCTGCCGGGGTTCTGATCTATTCAACGGAAATGCGTCGAGTACAAAAATGTTCGCGGTTGGAGAGGCAGGCGGCAGAGGCAGTGTCAGTGTGGAAGCCGAACACATTGCGTAATTGGGGAATAGAGAATATAGAAAATTGGAATATCAAAATAGCAATTAAACGAAGATAAATGTTAGGTATTCATTTATTGCTTGAAGATTGATTAAGAAGAAATATTTGAAGATTGATTAAGAAGAAATATTTATATATATTAATATACAAATATAAACACCTAAAAATGTTATTAAAAACAAGACTTTTTTCTCCTCAGTATTTCTTTAACAATCAGGATAATAAAACAACGCTAGGAGAATTTTACTGCAACACAAGCATTTTTTAAATATTTAAAATATGTATTATAAAAACCATTTAAATATAAACAAAAAGCTCACAGACCTTAACTATTCCCCAACTTTATCGCTTAGGAAATGCCTTTACTATCTAACATATTTATATATGTAAAAAATTATACCTCCATTAAACCCCCCAAAAAACGTAGAAGCTAGAAGTAATAAATCTAAAAATGAAAACTTTATCTAACCTAAGGCTGCCCCCAGACACGAGTTGAGATTACATTCCAAAGTTCGGGGAGACCTGATAGGCTTTTTTTTTATACAAAACAAAACAAATAAAAATGTTAACCTTCCACATTGAGACATTGAAATGATGATCATTCATCAGCATAAGCCTTATAATTATTATATCAACTGTTTAAATTCAGTTTATATTTAAATTTAAATTTCCACATCATCACACGAAACCCAGTGAGGCGTGTCCCGAGTTGCACTTGCTGTTGTCACCTGCGCGGTGTCAGAAAAGCCGCATAAATTGCCAACCACATGTTGGAGAGTCTTATAAATGGCATTACTTAACTTTACGCTCCATTGCCTTTAACATCCACTACCCTTCCCTTAACCCATGTCGGAATGAGTCGATTTCGCAGCTACTCGAAAATATTAGATGCAAATACGATATGTTCATGCATATTCATTCAGTCAAGTGGAAGCGAAGGATTGCGTCATAACTAAGTATATGTACTCTCTAGTGGCTTGTTGTTTACCGAAATCGAAAAGGCGTTCGGTTCCTGTGTTTATTTATTTTTGTCATTAATACCGTTCACCAAGACCAGCAGAGAGATGGAAGATAGTCCAAACTCAAAACTAAATGATTGAGCACCTAAAAATGTAAAGAAAAATAAATAAGGCAACAAAAAACGACTACAAAGAAGATAATTTGTTTGTCCAACGAACACACCGCAAAAATGGGCAATGAAAAACGAAGCCAAGAGAACTTCTAAAGATCTGCCCACGAACTTAAAACTTAAAACTGAAAAACTGAGGAGTCGTCATGAAATGCTGAAATTCTTTCATTTCTTTGCCACATGACCAACATCTGGAGGCTCTATCCCGATCGGATCAGCAGCTCCCACATCGAGAATACTTTTGTGGGTTAAGAGCAGAACTTGGAGCTTGCCAAGTGTGTACTTGAAGTTCGGCTTGGCGTAAACTTGTTTCGCTTCTTAATTTACAAATCTCAGCTCGAATTTCAGGCAAATGCGGGCGCCAACACTTCTCTGGACCGCATTTTAGGCATCAATTAAAAGCCGCTAAACTATGTACATGTATGCCCTATAAATTAACGTAACTGACAGTTACAGCGACGACGAGACAATAGCGGAATCAATAAAATAAATAAATAACTCGACGACGATGATGATCTCAGTTGTACGGCTGCCGGTTGGGGGATTTGTTCCAATGGATTGATCAGACAGCATTAGAAATTCGCCTTTTGTTTTGCAAAAACATTTTCATTTTCATTGGGCCCCAGCATTGAATATCTCATCTCTCTCCCGCTGGCCACATAAATCATATTTGGTTTTGAAATGTGCCTTGATGAAGCTCAATATCCGATGGATACACCGCAAGCGGTATTATAAATATTGAAAGAGTCGTAGGTTTTTTGCAGCCATTAAAATGGCATTAATGATAATTGCTTGGAAAGTGAGGACATGTATTGAAACCAAGTCAAAAGCTACAGCAATCAATAGTTCACTCAATACTATATATACATCTATCTATATATACTGTATATAGTAGATGTGAATGTCATCAATTAGTGAACGCTTGACGTACGTTTTGCCGTTTTTTATAAGTTTATCAAGTGCTGTGCTTCGTGTCGATATATCATGGTTGTGTTTGTGTGCCATCGACTGGCTCACACATTTAGGCCAAATTCTGGTTGCTTTTTGTCAAATGGATTTATCGAAAGGAAGTAGTAGTCGAAAAGTTGGCTCAAACACGCAACAACATCATAATATTTGACAGACAAGAGCCGTTATGCTGACATTGACGATGATCCCAGAAGTGAAAAATAATACTTAAACTCACGCAAACTTGATTTATGCCTACTAATTGTCATATGGAAGACGTATTTAACTGCCAAAATATATAGTAAAATATCTAGAGGGATTTCTTTAACAGAAAATCTATTTTTATACAAGCTCAAATGGAATTAAAGTACTCTTAATCTAATATATAATATTTGCTACAATTTAATGGCACACTGCTACTTATAATCTCATCCATCACCTGTCTGGCCTCGTCACAACCTTTTAATCTCATCTATTAATAAAAATAACCCCAGAAAACTCTACCAGCGGCAGCAAACATGAAAAATCAATTTCCATAAAATATTCTTCGTGCCAAGAAGAGAGAACTTTTTTGCCCCGATAATCAACATCATATATTCCAGATAATGCACACAAAACGACAGTCACTTCGCGTATCTATAGATACAATAAAAAAAAAGGGTCTACAAAAATATTTGCATATACTATATATGTTTTTATATATATCTTGTATAGAAACAGCTCTTCGAAATGCAGCCTAAAATTTACGCCAGTCATTTGGGAGGACAGACTGTTCGATCCACTTGCAGATCAGAGGGACAGACAGACAGACATATAGAGAGACAGAGAGACACCGGCCTGCCAGACACTTAATTGGTTGTTGTGCTTAACATAATAACAGCCGAGGAGGTCACATAATAGACACACAATCCCCAACCCCAATCCGTCCTGTGGGGGGTAGTTTAGTTCTTCGAGTGCTTTTTGGCTGCCAATAAATATTTGTGGGGGCCCAAAAGGAAAGAGGTAACAAACTGCTTGCCAACAGTCAATATGGCGAGCGAATGAATACATAACAAACGCACTGTGCTCCGCGAGTATATAAATAATATAAATCGCCAGATAGAAGTTTAGGGCGCGACCAACCGACCGACTGACTTATAACAACAACCCAAACGGCTAAACAAGTTAAAGTTCGAATTGCGACGTCTAGAAGCGACAGATGATGTCATTTTGCCGTTGTATAAATATATATATATTTTTATTATCGATTGTTTTTGTGTAATAATTAATTAGGCATACAAATGTCTCTGTAACCACAAAGTGCCGCCAACTGACCTTGACATTCTAAGGGATCTCCCCCTATGAATAAAGTATAGTTAGCCCAATGGGAAGTGGTTAAAATATCTAAAATATCTCACCCTTGCAATTTTCTTCCTTATCTCTGGCGAGGCCAAAACTAGCTAAAGATAAGATCCTAAGCAAGCTTATGGTAGGCTTAATGGGGGATTAACTTTGAGAAATTGCTAAAGATAAGACAATGACCAAGTTTTTTGTAAAATGAGGTCATCGGTTTTGAAGTGTTTCCAAAATTGCAACGCCAGTTTACATAATTTTTCGCAGATTTTATTGTATTTTTGCATCTCTAAGATTTAAGATTTAATTGTTTATAAGGATGTTTATTCACCATTAAACATTGTTTTGAATTTTTTTAAAGTACGAATTGTCGACTATTATGATAATTTTCTCAGCATTTTAAATATATTAGGAACCAGTTGAAGTTTAATCAGAAATGGCATAAAAAATAGATATGTATGACAGATCGATACTTTATTTATATTTGACGAGAAGAACGTATCGATAGAGTTGCGATATATGAGCGATAAAACGAAATTATCTCAAATATTGTAGAACTTTGACCAAGAAAATTAAGCCTAGTTTAAAGGCTTAGTTGGTCAAAATAAATATAAACCTTTAAAAGGTTTGAAATTTTCTAATATCACCTATATTTTTCCATGAAATTGCGACATATCGAACACCGCGATATTTTCAATATGATAGTTATTGTAATCTTTTTATTAAATATTTTTTTTCGATTATCAATCTTTACGATATGATAGCAATATATCTGTTAATTTATTTAAATTAGAACATATCATAACTTTCCTTAATATTAGATCTTAGTAAGAACTCCTTACTACATACATTATAAACCCTTTCACAAATTTCTTAGTTAATTTATTTAAGCTATTTTTTTATAAACCATTCCCTCCTCTGATTTACCTCTCTTCTCCTTGATATGACAATCGTACTGGGAATTACTCCGTGCGTAATTGATCGACGCCATGGTGGACTGGAACTCCTGGTATTCCTGGTCGCTGGGCGATTCGTTGCTGCGGCCACTTTGCGTTGCTAGAGTCTGATAATCCTGGCGCAGACTCTTGCTGAAAGTGCCGATGCCGCTGAGGGCGTGGGCAGCTGTCGAACAGTGCGGCGTGATGGGCGACGACGCGGATGCCGTTGGTGCGGATGCGGTTGGGGATATGAATGTGGATGTGGAAGTGGATGCCGGTGCCGGTGTATGGGTACGCGTGGGCGTGGACACAATCACTATACTGCTGGCCGGCCTGCCCTCCGTATCCGAATCGTTATCGATGTCGATGTCGTTGTCACTCGCGGTTCTCTTCTCGATGCGTATTTGCGATATATTCCCGGATACGGATCCGGATCCCAATCCCGATTCGTATTCGATTAATTTGCGCGACGTGGTAGCAGAGGTGGAGGAGGAGGTGGATGATGTGGACTTGGTCGTTGTGCTGGTTATCGTTTTGTGGCTTACAATTTTCCGGGGCTCTTCCGTCGAAGAACCGCGCAATTGGCACGCTGCAGCTGGACTAACTTGAGTTTTCGGACCCGTTTGCGGTTGCTCCTTCGTGCCAATTGGCGTGGATGTTAGCATTGTCTTCGTGGTGCCCAGCGCTAGTTCCCTGGGCCGCTGCCTTTGTGGGGTTAGGGTTGGCTCGGCGGCGGCGGTGACGTTGCCACCCACCTGGACAGTTGTTTGCTGGTATAAACGCCGGCGGGGGTTGCTACCACCGACGGTAATGTCAATGTTGCCGCCGCCCGTTGCCATGGACAACTCCTGGCGACCACCAAACGAGTCGGTTTCGTCCCTTAGGTGGCTATCCGCCTCAGCCAGTTCACTTTCCTGCTCCAGTTTGATCAGAATCCTTCGTCCGCCGGCGGTTAGATCCACGCTCCTCGGTGGCGTCACACTGGAACGCTCGCTGGAGTAACTGGAACGCGACCAGGATGGTGAATCCCTGGGCGATACATAGCCCTCGCCGTGGCGGTAGATCTTCTCCTCGGCATAGCCACCATCGCTGGTCATCGAGGAGGTGATGATGGTGCGGACTCCATCCGCTGAGGGCACTTCGCGCACAGTTCTTTCGCCTTCGAGGAAGCTCTCCAGTTCCTTGACCTCCTTTTTCTTGGTCCTGCGAGTGGTTCTCAGGGTCACATTGAACGGCGACAGCTGCTCCTCCACGTTGCCCTGCTCCGCACCAGGACTCATGCGACTCGTGGTGCGGAGGGTTACGTTGAAAGGACTAGCTACCTGCTCGCTGGTCACCTCCACTCGTCGCGGCTCCAGCTGAGGCGGAGGGGTGGTGTGCCGGAGCTGGACCTGCTGGAAGGCCAGCTTGGCTGCCTCCGCCTCGGCCAAGCCGCGTTGCCTCTCCTGGCGCAGTCGTCGCTCAATCTCATGGACGTCTATCTCGAAGGGATTCTCGGCATCGAAGTCATCCGGTTGGTCATCGGCCAGACGCAACTCGTCCGAGCTCAGCTCGGCGGGTCGCTTGACAGGATTGGAGCCCTCCGACCACACTTTTTCGTACTGTGCCACCTTCTGACGCAATCGTTGTTGGTTTGGCGATGGAGCAGGCTCCGCCAGGACGAACTCCTCCCGATTGGAGCTGCTGGACGTGGTCAGGGAAGTGGTAATGGTTTTCATATAGGTACGCGTCACCGTCGATGTCTCCAGCTGTTGGCTCTCCTGACTCCGCTCCTCCTCGTCCAGTTGTTTTCTCGAGGACTGCTGCTTGTGCTCATGCGCACGACGCCGGCGAACAGCTGGGATTGGAGGAGGCACGTCATCGCCACCGCCAGCTGCCTGTCCTCCGCCGGCATCTACGGTTGTTGTTGTTGGATCCTTGTGCTTGGATCCTGGATCTCCGCTATCAGCCATAATGGCATTGGTTTCGCTAATTGCCCCTTTTCAAGCCAAATTGTCATCGGTTACTGGGATTTTCCTTGAGCTTCCTGTCCTGTTCTCTACCTCTCTCCCCTCTCTCTCTCTCTCTCGCTCGCTCTGTCTCGCTCCTTCGAATTTCCACAAAATGCAGAATTGATTTTTCTCACGCAACGCACACACAAAAAACACACACACCCGGGGACGACTTTTCCTTTGCCAGCCGAAATTTTCCTTTGAACAACCCTTGAATGGCCTTCAGTTTCTTCTTTGCCGTTTTTATTTTTTCGGCGCACACGTAATTCCAACTTTAATTTGCTTAAAAGCAAACCACACACACGCTTCTCCTGGTCTTTTTATGGAGCTTTCGGGGGGCTCTGGGGTTTTATTAGGAGACAATGCCAAAAGCGCACATGAGATTATCTCACGCGGTTAGGTAAGAAATCTCTTACGTATTTCGTATTTTGAATTTAATTCTCGAAGTTCTCACTCTGCCCCCGAAATAAGATTTGAATTGGGTTTGGTTGCTTTTTTATTATTTGCTGCTGGTGGTTGGGCAGGCGGCGGCTTTATCACATTGTGGCCCGACGCTCCGCGTTTTCAATCCGCTGTCGCAGAAAGCCGGTTCGATACTGAACCCAGCGGCGGCGACTACCTTCAATGTGCTACGCCTTGTCCAGTCCAAAAAAAAAAACGTTGTGAGCACCGCCAGAGCAGCAGCTCTCCTCGCATAGTAATCGTAGTAAAGCTCATGTTTCCTCCCAGAGTCTGTGGACTCGCCTCCGTATGGGTATTTATCAACCGCCCAGAGAGAGGCACAGAGAGTGCCAAAAAAGCCGCAGAGAGCTTGAGACTCGGCGAGAGAAAGAGTTTTATTTACGCATTTTGATGGATGTTGTGTTTACTGCTCCGGCACGTTCTCCGTGAGTTCGAGCCCAGACACCGACACCGCTTTGTTATTATTTGGGGTCAGTGGCGCAGTTGCCGGCTTTTCATAGGGGTATGAGAGAGGGATGTGGTAAGAAATATTTCTTGAATATATTTGGAACAGAAATGAATTATTTTCATATCTTTATCTAACAATGAATGTATTGTATTTTTATTGTCTAAATCAGAGTTAACCAAAGCCCAGATCCTGCACAGAATTTAAATAGATCTGAGTAAGGCGAGACATATGAGTATTTGAGGAGCTTGTTATCCATCTTTAACCATATTATTTATTTTTAATAAATTATTCATTTTGTTAGAGAAATCGAAGTACAAAAAAACCGTAACCTTGTGCTATCACACTATAATTTTGTAACTTAATGTAGACGCTTTTAAACAAAAAAAAAAAAGGTTTTTTCGGTCATTTTGAAGATCAAGGTATTGAAGCAATATTACAAAAAAAAAATAAAATATGCCATAATTTTTTCTATTAATTTATATTATTATTTTATCTTATATATAAAATTCTGCTGTCACGGTGTTTGTATCCAAACTCCTCCGAAACTACTTGACCGATTTGGATGAAATTTTGAGGGGATATTCTGTAGGCCTGAGAATCGGCTAACATCAAACGCAAAGAGCGAGCCGAAAAAGAAAACAGCTGAAGTGTCTTTTCAAAACAGTTTTCAAGCATGAATTGAAGAACGGATAGGTGGGACGAAGTTCACCGGGTCAGCTAGTATTTATATATATATGTATATATTATATTTATTATTTTTCATTCAAATAAATTCAAATCTACATAAGGTGTCATTTATGGTCACCACTGGTTAAAGTTATTCCTTAAAAATGCATACATATGTAAATATGTATAAATATATCTTAAATAATATACAACATAAATTAGACTATTATTTAAAAGACTTAAAATCTGAATTTAAAAATGTAAATACAATAATTAGACTTATATTACACATTGAAGAATAATATACAAATTACATTACAAATTATCTACAAAATATTATGACACTTATTAAATGTTGCCCCATTTAAAAATACCACTTTAAAATGCCATTAACTTTATGTATTGCATTCAATAACAAAAAAAAAAGCTTAAGTTTATAGGGTGGTGGAATGTTGCAAGATAACACGGCGTAGTTTAATCAGTTTACTCTCTGGCCTCCCAGAGAGCGAGCAATAAATAGCTTTCCCCCAAACAAAATGCTTCTCCATGAATGGGTGGCCTTTGAATGCCACCGAAAGTTCTTAAACGCCGCCCCTGGGTCTGAGGTAATTGTAATAATTCCCTCCTTACACCTCTTACGACGTGACATCATGAAGCGTGAGAAAGCATCACCCTTGGTCGATGGTTGTGTTTTGCCCTTATGGATTATTATTATTACAAGCCACAACCCTGATGGATCAGTTACCAATTGAGAGACACTTCAATTGCAAATGGAGAGAGCGAGTGAGCAACTGAGAAAATGTGGGTCAGCGCATGGCAAAGCTCAACTTACAGCGGCAATTAATGAAAGTCATTCATGAATGCAAAGGCGGAGAGGAGAAAAACCAAAACAAATGCTCGTTTTTCTTCTTTTGCGTTTGAAGTTTACATAATCACAAACAAACAAACAAAAAAACAAAAATAAAAACGAGTTTGTCGCGTATTTATAAACCAAACCAGACAAATGACGTCACGGCTTGGTGACTGCATTGCATCTGATATGTCTGACTTTATTTTTGTAGTCGAGTTTGGCCGAGGCTGGCCCTGAAATATCTGTATTAGAGTTGCACTTCAAATGGCCTAAAGCACTTTCAGCTTGTAACGCAATTTAATTTGTTGTGCATAGATAAATTTAGAATTCTAAGCCCCACAAAGGTCGGCGAATGAATATTAATTATTGATTTGAAAGTAATCAAGTTCGTTTTGGCAGCTCCGATAGAAGTTTCACAAGGAGCAACGAGTCCAAAGCAAGAAAGGGATCTTTACTTGATTCCAGCTCAGCAGAAAGATAATTAAAGATGAATATTTAATATAATAATAATAAAATAAAACAAAGTGCATATTTGCTGATGTAACTTTTTATTGGGCCTTCGAGTTTAAATTCTTAAGGTTAAAATAACTATAAACATATATATGGCATAAACCAAATAACTTATTTGTTAAATTCTAATTTCTAAAATTGTTAAGATTTTTCAATGACATTTGCTTTGGTATTCATCAGCAGAGTTGAAGACACAGATCTAAGTCGGTTTCCTAGCAAATATTTCCCTACAACGACCTCGATCTAAATATATAGCAGGCCATAATAAAGGGCCAAGCCGAAAAAGGCAACACTACGATTTATCTCAACTCCACCGGCTGATGATGTAAAATGATTAATACCCAACTTGACTAGTTGGGTGGCTCCTTCAACAGCCAGAGGAATCAGTAAGGCGACAGCAGCTCCACCTTGAGCTCGTACTCCATCCACAGTGACGGTGGAGACCTTTGCCCTATTGTATCTCTGCAGCAAATTATCGGCTTCCCACCTCTCCTGGGCAGTGAATTGGATCCGATTACGATTGCGCTGGTAAAAATTTGCCAGACGATCCAGATTCCGTTGCTTCTCTACTTTACTGACTGATGGATTGCCGTAAACACGCATCATTTCTCTAGCTTCAGACGTAAATCGATCCTCTCCTTGAGTGTTGCCTACGCACATCAGGAACACTGTACAAAGGACAGCAAGGAGGCTGAAATTTGTAAGATATTTATGTACTTGCCAGAACACTTGTATTAAACTTGTAATTACCACAAACTAATTGCACGGCTCATGGCTGGATTCACTTGTCACACGACTGCCACACGAGGATGTAAAATTATTTTAATTTCAATCTGCGAAGGAAACCCACAATTTATACCCTCTGCGGGTTCCCTTCTTATCAGCAGCACGACAAAGACGATTTTATATAGTACAATCGAACGTAGATTCCGAATATATGTAAATAATTTCACTTGGTACGTAAGAAGGTATGCTAGGTCTTTTCAAATATGTAAAATAATAAGTTATTACTTAACTTACATTCCGAATAGGTAAAGTATTTACAGAACATATTTTTTAACATATATAAATTATTATTAAATTTTAGTATTCTGAAATCTGCATTGCGAGGTACTTTAAGGTCGAATTTTTGCAGCTTGTCTGAATTGAAGCAAACAAATCAATTATAAAAACAATAACCAAAATTTCTGGGAATTAATTTCACATGATTATGTTTTTATTGGTACGTGGAATTGGCTATCAAGAATGCTTCTTCAAATATAAAACAATCTTCATCTTTGATCTTTTATAATGTTGAGCGAAACATGTTGACAGTGAAAAATGTGGCGCAACAACTAAATGTTGCTAGCAACAAAGCTTTTAAAATAAATTAATTGATATACATAAATCCTATGGCAGCTATATGATATAGTAGTCCGATCCGGCCCGTTCTGACATATATATATAGTAGTGAGAGCATATAGAAAACTATCTGCAGACAGACGGACATGACTAGATCGACTCGGCTGTTGATGCTGATCAAGAATATTATAAACTCAGTAGAGTCGGAAATGTCTCCTTCACTGCGTTCGAAACTTCTGACTAAAATTATAATACCCTGCAAGGGTATAATAACAACAGCTTTCTGATGCTATCAAATAAATTATTTACCATTAAATTATTTTACGGTATGAAGTGAGCGTAAAGATTCAAATGTCTCGATAGGGAAGATTTGTTGTGATAGAGCCGTTATTTTTTTTTTTTATTTGCTTGCTATGACATGTGTGAAAAATATTTAGTACAAATCAACTCATTGAACAGACAAGATCATATTTTTCAATCGTGTTACACATTTCGAGCTTTGTACCAGAAAGTGATGATTTTTAATTTATTTAAATTTAATTTTTTGTTTTCATTTGAAGAAAAGTGCTGCAAAGTCGCATCGAATGCTTGTGATTATGCTTTATCAGAAGCAACTTGCAAAAGATGGTTTCAACGGTTCAGAAATAATGATTTTGATGTAAGAAATGAAGAACGTGGAAGACCACCAAAAAAGTTTGAAGACGCCAAATTGCAAACAATTTTGGATGAAGATGACACTTTGACTCAACAGCAAATGGCAGAAATATTAAATGTTGCAAAACAAACCAAACTGTTAGAACAGTTTAAGAGCTATGGGACAGACCCAAAAGTGTGGAAAATGGGTGCCTCATGAATTGAATTAAAGACAAATGGAAAACCGAAAAAATGCTTGTGCAATTTTGCTTTAAAAACACGAAAGTAAATCGGTTTTGCATCGAATTGTTGCTGGCGATGAACAATGGATTTATTTTAAGAATCCTAAACGGAAAAAATCATGGGTTAGTCCAGGACACCCATCGACATCGATTACAAAACCAGATCGATTCGACAAGAAGACAATGCTCACCCTAGAAACTGCCACATCAAATCGAAAAATAGTGCATAAGTTGAGAACATTTATTTATTTCATTTCATCAAATATTTGTGTATACATTTTTGTCAAGAAATCTAGCTAGTTATACAAATTTTGATGTACTTCGATTTAACTACAATTATAGCCACCTAAATATATAGCTGGCGATGATACAAATTGTTAAGATTTTTCAATGTCATTTGCTTTGGTATTCATCAGCAGTTAAAGACACAGATCTAAGTCGGTTTCCTGGCAACTATTGCCCTACAACGACTTCGATCTAAATATATAGCAGGCCATAATAAAAGCCAAGCCGAAAATGGCAACACTACGATTTATCTCAACTCCGCCGGCTGATGATGTAAAATGATTAACACCAAACTTGACTGCTTCGATGGCTCCTTGAACAGCCAGGTCAGCAAAGATGGCCCGTAAGAAATCCACCTTGAGCTGGTACTCCATCCACAAGGACGATGGAGTCATTTGCCTTCTTGTATTCCTGCAGCAAATTATCAGCATGCGCTCTTTCCTGTTCAGTGAATTGAATACGATGACGGTTGTGCTGGTAAAAATTTGCCAGACGATCCAGATTCCGCTGCTTCTCTACTTCACTGACTGATGGATTGCCGTAAATACGCATCATTGCTCTAGCTTCAGACGTAAATCGATCCTCTCCTTGAGTGTTTCCTACGCACATTAGGAACACTGCACAAAGGACAGCAAGGAGGCTGAAATTTTAAAGATATTTATGTACTTGCCAGAACACTTGTATTTAACTTTTAATTACCACAAACTAATTGAACGGCTCATGGCTGGCTTCACTTGTCACACGACTGTCACACGAGGATGTAAAAGTATTTTAATTTCAATCTGCGAAGCACAATTTATACCCTCTGCGGGTTCCCTTCTTATCAGCAGCACGACAGAATAAAGACGATTTTATATAGGACAATCGAACGTTGACTCCGAATATATGTAAATAATTTCACTTGGTACGTAGGAAGGTATGCTAGGTCTTTTCAAATATGTAGGATAATAATTTATTACTAAACTTGCATTCCGAATAGGTAAAGTATTGAGTATTTACAGAACATATTTCTTAACCTAAATAAATTATTATTAAATTTATATTATTTTGAAGTCTGCATTGCGAGGTACTTTAAGATTGAATTTTTGCAACTTGTTGTCTGAATTGAAGCAAACAAATCAATCATAAAAACCATAAAACAAAGTTCTTGGAATTACTTTTACATGATTATGTTTTTATAAATACATTGAATGCCCATCGCTAATCAGACGTCGACTTCAACATCTAGGAGGTGAACTTATTCCCCCCTACAGGATTTGGGAACAAATAGACCTTAACAAAGTGTTCTCTTTCATTAAAAGCCTAGGTATAGGGCCTCTTCCCTAATCCTACAGGCCGGCTCATTTGATCTAAATATTGCATTGGAAGGTTTGTAATAATAATAATAATAATGGGTTATCAAGAATGCTTCTTAATATATAAAACAATCTACATCTTTGACCTTTTATATTGGATGTTTAATAACAACAGCTTTCTGATAGTAACAAATAAATTATTTATACTTTTGAACATAGAAATTAATGCCACAACATTTTAAGTTATGTTGCTTCTGCGAGGCAACCAACTTCTTCAAATATTTATCACCCTAAAAACTGCCACATCAATTAGAAAAATAGTGCATAAGTTGAGAGAATTTATTTATTTAATTTCTTCAAATATTTTTGTATATATTTTTGTCACGAAGTCTAGTAAGTTATACAAATTTTCATATACTTTGATTTAACTACAGAGATGCGGACCTAAATATATAGCAGGCGATGATGCAAGCCAAACCGAAAATGGAGTTTCCGCGATTTATATTAACTCCGTTTGTAATAGTAATAGAAGTTGTAAAGTTATATTTGGTAGAAAACTGAATTTGAATTTCATCCCAATCATCATCAGTGGTAATTGAAATGTTTACAGTTCCTCCTTGTAGAGGTGCCCCTTCCGAAAAGTACTGCTTGTACTTCTCCAGCAATTGATCGGCCCATTGCCTTTCCTCTTCGTTGAGTTGAATTCGATCATGGTATTCCTCATAAAAGCTTGCGAGGCTTTGCATATTCTTTTGTTTGATCTCTTTACTGACTGATGGATCTCCGTAAATGCGAGCCAATTCCCGATATTCGGTCATATACTCGTCCCCTTGAGTGCTGCCTTCACACATCAGGATCACTGAGAGCACAACGACAGCAAGGAAGCTGGAAGGTGGACTTGTGAAGGACTTGCCAGGATTTATTTAGTTAAATCATAAATACCACACACTAGTTGAACTCATGACTGCTTTGGGTTTGATTGTCACGATTGAAAACGAAAACGTATACTAAAGTTAACACTAAAATTGCACCCAATTTATACCGTCTTCCCATAGACTTCTAATCAGAAGACCAGCAAAAAAGTTTCAATGATATATGCGTTTTCTCGGTATGGATTATCAAGAAAAGGAATTCACCAGATTTGGCACTGCGACCCTTCGTTTCCAAATAAAATTGAGCATTTTCGGCGGCTAAGTTTCCAAAGAAGTTTCTATTGGTTATCATTTTGTTATTAATAGTGATGAATAAACAAAATACTCTTTACACTGACCGAAACTTGAGAATATCTGCCACTTGAAATATCATGTAAAGTGGAAGGAACATTAATAATCCGAAAGTAAACAACGGTGGCAACAACAATAGTTTGCCCCCTGAAAATGTAGGCAATAAAATCGCCACAAAGTGGCGTCTTCTTGAGAGAATTCACATGTTTGTTTCGATTTTATGGCATCATTTCGTTTACGAGCCACTTCGGTGGGGTGTGAGCCACTGTGCAAGCTGTAAAATCTTAAAGAGGTAGCTACTTGTAGGGCCCTCAGCAGTTTGTTGTTACAAAAACAATTCATTTTCATTTGGCTAAGGTATATCGGAAGCAATGTTCGATGTCTTCCACTCAAAACACGTAATAATGTTAGCCAGACCAAAGAGTGAGGTGCCACAATTTTAATTTGAAATTCAAGTTTTTCAACATTTTCTCTAATCTCAATTTTTGACTTTGCATTTCCTCCTTGAATCGGTGCTCCATCCACAAAGTTCTGCTTGTTCTTTATCAGCAATTGATCCGCGCATTCTTTTTACTGCGGGAAAGACAACTAGGCGGTGCAGATTCCCGTTTTTGGTTTCTTGACTGACTGAATACTGATCTCCTTGAGTGCTGCCTGCACACATCAGGATCACTGAGAGCACACCGAGCACAAGGAAGCTGGAAGATGGACTTGTGAAAGGACTTGGCAGGATATTTTCACTTAAACCATAATTACCACACACTAGTTGAACGTCTCATGACTGGTTTGAGTTTGGGTTTGCTCGACACGATTGAAATCGAAAAAGTATACTAAAGTATACACTAATATTTCTCTTTATTTAAACCCTCTTCCCATAGACTTTTTATCAGGAGATGAGTAAAATAAGTTTCCTTTCCGAGAAATGTATTTCTTTTTCGAGTAATTCACTAGATTTTAACTGATCCAAATGATTTTATATAAAACATTCTACAACTTTGATCTTCTATATTTTATGTTTGATAACAAAAGCTTTCTGATGTTATCAAATAAATTATTTATAATTATGATTAAGATTAAGATAAAGAAAAATAGTACATAAGTTGAGAGAATTTATTTGTTTAATTACTTCAAATATTTTTGTATATATTTTTTTCAAGAAGTCTAGTAAAGTAATACAAATTTTCATATACTTCGATTTAACTACAGAAATGCGGACCTAAATATATAGCAGGCGATGATACAAGCCAAACCGAAAATGGAGTTTCCGCGATTTATATCAACTCCGCTGTTAATAGTAATATAAGTGTTATAGTCCTTAAGGGTAGAAGCCGGAATTCGATCATGGAATTGCTCAAAAAAGCGTGCGAGGCTTGGCATATTCTTTTTTTTGGTCTCTTTACTGACTGATGGATCTTGGTAAATGCGGGCCATTTTCCGATATTCGGTCATATAGTCGTCCTTTTGAGTGCTGCCTTCACACATCAGGATCACCGAGAGCACACCGAGAGCAAGGAAGCTGGAAGGTGGACTTGTGAAGGACTTGCCAGGATATTTTTACTTAAATCATAATTACCACACAATAGTTGAACGACTCATGGCTGCTTTGAGTTTGATTGTCACGATTGAAAACGAAAACGTATACTAAAGTACACACTAAAATTGCACCTAATTTATACCGTCTTCCCATAGACTTCTTATCAGAGGAGAAGCAAAAAAGATTCAATGAAATATGCGTTGTCGCGGTATTGATTACCAAGAAAATGAATTCACCAGATTTGGCACTGTGACCCTTCATTTCCGAATAAATTAAGCAATTGAGCATTTTCGGCGGCTAAGTTTAATTTGTATTCTATTTCTGGTATTTCTTGTTATTCTTAATTCAAACAATCAGTAATTTTGGATTGTTTATCAGTAATTTTTGACACATAAAAACATTCGCACAAGCGAATAATCGGACGTACCCTATAAGCAGAGTCGTTATAGATGGATTCTACTGTATATCCAATTCCAGCACTCAATTCAACCAAACAAACACTTTTATTTTGGCATAAACAATTGTTTCCGTTCTTGAAAAAAGTTCACATTTCACCAGATTCAATGATATTTCCTTTTGCTAGCGTTATATAGTAGGTACATATATTAGATGTTCGATGTCTTCCATTTATTTCACACCTAGCCATAAAGTTTCCCAAATTAATGGGAAGGCAAATGCTTCTTGCTCTTCAAATATTGACTTCAAGGCATCACAAAAAGCTTCTCTAAACAGAAAATGCCGACCACATATATATTTTTGTAGCTTGAGGCCACACATTAGTTGAAGAGACCATTAAAGAATTATGAATTCCTTTTAAGATTAGCCAAAAGTTTGTTTGCCCAAAAATTAAGCTATGTAAATCATATAAACTATTGGCCATTAATAAACATTCAGTCAGAAAAGCAATTAAGAATATGAGAAAAATAGCCAAATGTCAACAATTTGTATTTATTTGAATTGTGGCTTTGGCATCAACATAGTCTGTTGATAAAGCATTTCTAAGTGCTTAAAAAATACAACATTTGATTAAATTCAATCGTAGCTATCAGTCCATGATCAGTTCTAAAATCAAAGGTTTTTTGAGTACCTGTAATCTCTAGGTTAATGATTATAATTTTGGAATCGAATCGGATAATTCCCTGAAGTTTATAAATACTCAAGTGACCGCCGTAAAGCAAATTTTGAAATGAAATAAGAAAACTAAGCAGCTGTCAACAATTTTGATTTGTTTGAATTGTGGCATTTGCATATGTCTAGATGTCATCATCCAAAGCCGCCATTCTACGTGCGAAAAATGACAAAATTAGTTTATAGAATTACCTATTTATAACGATCCCACATGGTATATATATAGCTATACACATCGAATCTTTCGGATTTGATATAGGCACGCGTGGGTGTTGGGCAAAACGTTTAGTGTAAAATATATTTGCAACGAAAATGTATAAATTAAAAAAACGTTTTTATTTTAAAATGTGAAATGAAATTCCAACAAGATTCTTTTCCCTCACATTTTCATATGAAATCATTAAATAAAGCTGTCAAATTATTTGTTGTAAACATGACATGGGATTACAAATGAATATAAAATAAATCAAATATTAAGTTTGCAAGTTTATATTATTAATATTATTATTATTATTATTATTAATACTTCCTAAATAGCTCACAAAATATCTAAATAAATCCTTTAAAATCCCTTTCTCTCCCTGAAAATGTTTCATATATTTAAAAAACACACAAAACGAATCCATGTGTTGTACATTTAAATCCCAAAGCAAACATGCCAAGCGGGACAAGTAGAAAACCCAGAAAACTCTAAAAAGAACTCTATTTTTAATCGCATTTCTTCCCGTGACAAGACAAGTTCGAGTAAAGCAAGCCAAAAAAAATAAAAAATAAAATTAAAATAAGACAAAATAGCTTAACAGAAAAACTCAGATAAATTTGAAAATAAACCAGAAAGCAGGGCGAGAAAATTATACGAAAATAGCACAACAGCCAGCCCAGTCTCCCGTCGTCCCTTGAGATATATATTTCATACCAAACAAGCGTCTAAAAATAAGATGGCCCAAAAGTGATTCAAAAGGAGGCAGCAGCAGCAGCCGCAAGATGCAGGCCCAGTTGGATCGGCGGCGGAAACTGTGAGACAATGGAAATAAAATCAGATCGAGCAAATGCAGTTATATAAATAAACACAATAAAGCCATTTCCATCAGTGACATCAGTGTCCCGACCGGACCTGGCATCATCATCACCTGGCCATTGGAACTATTTGAAACGCATTCACACTGCGGCGAATAACTCGTTGCGTTTCAATCATTAAAAAATGATCTCACTGCTCAACGAGCTACACACAAAGGCCCCCAGAACCTTGTCTATCAATCAGCCTCACACAAAGTGAGATCACACGCTTTACAATTAATTACATTCGACTTGTGCCGGTAATCGTTGCTAAAAGGAAATCCGATTTATCCATTGTCCTCAGTAATTAGAAAGCGATAAAGCAGAAAATTCGGAAATTGTTTAAGTAGTTGAAAGGAAAATTCGAATTCATTTTATGGGATTTAAACTTATAATATATAAGTCCTACAGTCATATATTTCTATATTTAAGAAAAATCACCCTAACAGTAAAGACCTGCTACCTCAGCACTACTCTCTTCACTTGAGGGATGTTAGAACCAGCTGGGAATTATTTGTACACACGTTCGAAATTTGTATTACAAGAACATCTTAATTACAATATTTTATTTTCTACAATAAATGTTTAATCAAAGTTATTATATTCTTTGGTAAAGTCCGATAAATCGATAAATAATATAATATAAATTTACCGGAAAGATAAAAAATCGGTTTACATATCGGCTTTGCATCACATATCAATAAATTCACGATATATCGATATTCCTCCTAAAGAATTCAAAAGTTCAGACTGATATATCATATATTTTCTGAAGATATCAATTGAAACCTATAAGATTCACCTACAAAATACACAACACCAAGTACATTATTATTGTTATTATTAAGTACATTATTAACATCAAATAACTAAGCAAATATGTTTGCTTCGCCCACCCTCTCATGCCTAGCTAGGTGCAAAAATATTAAATAACCGATTATCTCATTCCCAGCACTTGCGAATTGTTAGAAAGTACACAAAACTAAATATATAATGAATGTATGTGAGCATAACAATTCATCGATTCATTTGGCATTCGATGGTGTTTGGCCCCGTATTGGCGATTGCAATTTGCACGATTGCCAAAAAAAATTTATATTCTGCTTCCATTTTGGCGACAACACATTATGTCATTGCCTTGAGGTGATGTGCCCACAAAAATAGCCAAAATAATAATAATGTTCGAACCGAAAGGCACTTAAAAAGCCAGCGAAAGGTGAAAGAGAGCCAAAGAATCTAGGCCATAGTCTACTTTCGAGCAATGATGTCAGCAGGATGGGATGATGGCCGGCGGCGGCGCTGAAGATGGGAGAAGGGAGATGGGAGATGGGAACGTGGGCTGCTGTCTGGGTCAAGTTCGGTTGACATTTACATTCGCTTTCGCCCGCTATGCTCCTGCTCCGCTCTGATTCAACAAAGTTCAATGCTTTGCCAAGAGAAAATCAAATATTTTACATGTTATTTGTGTGTTGAATTGGGAGGGGAACCACAACTGATGGCTGTCAACTTAAAAAAAAAACAATTCTAGAATGCCAATGACTCAGAAGATGCACTCGGAAAAAGAAAGGCTACAGAAGAAACGTAGGGAAAACTAAGGAAATGGAAATCAAAGGGATTTTATACTTTAGATTTCGAATTAAATTTGATTCTTACACTACAAAATAATGTCTTGCTCTTTTGTTAAATTTTTTCCATTGCAGAATTATTCATAAATACTTTGAAAACACATAAAATATGATTTTAAAAAGAGTTTTCTTCAAAAATTAATTCATAATCCCACCCAGAAAATTCTCCATTACTTATTCCTACAATAAAAAATCATAATTTTCTCTTGAAAAACTCACCTTGCAACTGCAATATCGTCATCTGATATTCGGCAAGCTTCTCGTCGATGTAGTCCTGCGATTGATTCGCTATAATTTCGGCTGTAGACGGACCGAACTCCTCTTCGTCATCGTAAATCACATAGGATTTAGGTTGCGGAGGCTCCAGCGGTACGCCCACGAAATCGATCTGATCCTGGGCCAGTCCGTGTCCTCCTCCGTGTTGTCTCGGTTGCGGTGGAATCACCGGCGCTCCTCCCTGCTGCTGCTGGTAATATTGTGGCGGCGGCGGTGCCTGTTGTGGATGGTGGTACAGGGGTGTCTGTCGATTGCTGTAGTTAAAATCCGAGCTGGGTGTCTGGCACACAATGGGCGATGGTGTTGGCGACAGCTGAAACGAGCTGGTCGGCTGTGGCTCCATAAGAGTTCTGGTGCTGCAGGGGCGCCGGGCGAAAGGGACGAGGTGGTGCCGGCGATGCTCCTGTCCCAGCTCCGCCATAGTAACCACTTGGCTGCTGCTGCTGGTAGGGAGCCGGCGATTGATTGCCACCCGGCCACTGAGGTCGTGGATGGGGTATATTGGTGCTACCACGCTGGCCCCTCACTTGGTTGATGGGAGCCGGTGACATCGCATGCCCAAAGGGCCGTGGCCCTGAGATAATTGGCGGCGGACTCGGTGCCGTCGTCCAGGGGGAAGGTGGACGGTAGAGGAAGGTTGACGGCGACGGAGAGGCGGGATTCTGAGCACGTGGATTCCAACCACGCGGCCCATTCCCATACGGCGGCGGTTGCTGCCCGGACATCTTAGCGGCAAACGGAGATCAGACGTTCCAAATTTTTAGCGGATTCTTTGCTGGGATTTATTTCGAATTTATATATTGGATTCACAAAGACTTTTGGACGGGGGGCTATGGGTTTTTAATTTAACATATTACACTGGCGAGAAAAAATGTATAATAAATATGAGATTAACATTCTATTTTGTCACTTGAAGTCGCAAATATTAATATTAATTCATTAAATTCTGTTTATGTAAGCCACAAAGTAATTTATTATATATGAAATATCAAAGTCATAGCGAGGTTTACGACAAAACACGACATGAAAACTGTGCAAAAATCATAAATCATAATTTTGTTCATTAGCCAGAGACAATCACCTGATGAACATCCAACCCAATTATGTCAAGTGGACAAAATAGCCTAAGAAATAGGCAAAAGAGAAACATAAATAAATCATGACCTATTCTAGAAAGCTAGAAAGCGGTTAGCTCACTAATTTCGCCAGAGAAATACGCACATATCTGTGGCCTGCATATAGCTTAGATATATAGATCCTAACGGAAGTGATATAAACATTTATACAATCTTTAAAAATGGCGCTGACGTTGGCCGAGCTCGAACCGCTCGTTCTTAGTTTCCAGAGAGAGCCAAACATTTATTTCAGTTAGTTGTCACATATATTAGTGAAAATATGTACGTGCCAGATAATTTACAATGCTTGAAAATTAACATTATGCCAAAGATTGAAAGGAAAAATCGAGTGAGCAGCTCCTCTTGGATTAGCTGCTGTCAAAATTGTTTGAAGGCCTCCAAGAAAAAAAAAAAAAAAATTCGAAAAAGTCGATGATATATTCTTGGCAGAGTGCGGAGGAAGGAGACCTTGAGAGCACTCACAACTCATATCATTGATGATAATGTTGGATGGAGGCGAGAAAGTGAAATTAGCTAAAAGTTTCAGCAGAGGAAATTTCAAATAATTGTTTTTCAAGTAAATTGTTTCGTCTAAATTAAAATAGAACAAATAAACAAAGCATGGAAATGGGAAAACAAACCATAAACTTGATGGAAACTTTCTAAATGAGCAAATATCTTTTCAACTAAACTTGAATATTAACAAAGTTATTGCCTTCAAGTGAGTCTTTAAAAACATACAATTTGTATTTGAAATTGGCAAATATTTCGTCTATATATGATATTTATTCCCCCAAGATATTGCTCATATCCTGCCAACACCACAGTCATCATTTATTTTCGTAATTTTCCAGAATTTTTGCACAGTTTTGCAGCCAAAAAAAAATTGTGTATATTCGTCATCTGCTTTCAATATTTCAATTCCTTTATGGATATTCCAAAATTGCACAGTGTAGGCGGCACAGGCAGAAACGCGGTCTCTGTGTGTGGATCAGTCGGTCTACCATGGGGCACCACTTAAAAAGCACACGTCCCGCAACGCACCACCGCGACGATGGGAGAAAGAAAACTCATGCAGACTTTTCACTTTGCGGCGGCGGCGGCGGTCGGTTGCTTTCGAATTATTCAAAAATAGAAATGAACTCAGTTCGTTAAACTTTCGGTCGGAAGAAACCATGCCGAGAGAGAGCACCGTTCCGAGTGCAGCCTCCTCCTCCTCCTCCTCGCATGCCTCACTTTATTCTGGGACCACTTTTAATTGCCATCCTTCGCTCTTTGATATCCATTCTATTCGCTTGTAGTTCACAACCATTATTTTGGAGAACATTCTATTTTCTTTTTCATTTTCATTTCTTATTTTCTAGCACCGGAAAACGTGGATAAAACACACACATTTTCCTCCAAGAGCACTTCACACTGTCGATTATGTAACCCCGTTGGAAAATTGGGCATTTATAGGAGAATTTTCAATGGGGTTTTTCACACACAAAGCTCGCCAATTAACTTGTAACCATATTACACACCGTGAATTTGCTTTGATTTTACGCCAGAATTCTTTGCGCGAACAATTCCAATTCAATTTCTATATATGCGTATATATAGAGGCGTGTATATATATATAGTAGATATATATGAGTGTGGATGGCAGGAAAGAAGACTTTTCAATGAAGAACTTTAGATGTTGTAGAGAGGAAGAACCGAGAACAACACTCGACGAGCACGAAACACTAACTGAAATGGCTCCCCAAGCGCCAGGAGGCACCACAGTGCCGCCGATCTTTTGGGGGAAATTTCGAAAACATTTTCGAATGGGAGAAAATTCATGTGGTTCGGGAATTGCACACGAAGATCACCGCGCACTCGGCCGGCTTTTCTTCGGGGCACATGGCCAATAGGAAAATCATGCTCTTTCCTTCGTCTTTGTTTACATCAGCCATTCTAAACACAAACGGCAATTGGTAGAAGAGCGTGCGAATAAATAAGGCAAAAGCAACACAAAGAAAGCTAAAAGAAAAGTGTGCAACGAAAAGCGGGAATATTTCTAAGCATAAGAAACTATACCTTTCCTTTTCTTTCCTTTTGATGTCGCCGCCTCATGAGTGGCGGGAATCCTTTCTACGTCTTTAGGCACGAATCAAAAGCTAAACAAAGTGTGCAATGAAAAGCGGGAATATTTCTAAGCATAAGAAACTATACCTTTCCTTTTCTTTCCTTTTGATGTCGCCGCCTCATGAGCGGCGCGAATCCTTTCTCCGTCTTTAGGCATCATCATCCGGAAAAGTGGCTTCTGCGCCTGAAACCCAATAAAACTTAGTACAAAGGGCAAATCTATTGCATCTAAACTTACCATAATTAGTTACAAGCGCTGAATAATATTCACAATGGGTAGTTATTAAAATTGCAATATATGAAGCACTTCAATCACAGAAACTACCAGAAAAAGGCGGCGAATTACAAAAGTTTCTAGTTCCACCTTGACTTTATACCTTCCACTTCACATTGAACCACATTGGCTAGCTTTTAAACACTATATTATTTGCTTATTTTAGTAAAAACTGATTTGCCAAAATGTTCACGGAAAACGACGCCATAAGAAAACGACGCCAGAAGAAATATCGATGTTTTTGTAAGGATGATATAATTTTCACGATCGAAATTGCGATTTTTTTATTTGATGTTATTCGATTTTTTTGCCAAGCTGCCAGAGGAAATTCTGGTAGAATCGTAATTTACTTATTTATTATTTAATTTATTAGAAAAGAACATTTTGCTTAAAAATGTTGGCACCATAAATATTTAATAATAAAACTATTTACGAAGCCGTTAAAATCAAGAACACCAGGAAAATACGCTATTTGCTTCCTCCATAGCTTCCTATTAAATAAGTTAACATTTAGTTATTAACCCATTGTTAGCTTTATATAAATAAACAAAAGATATAAAAAAACCCTCTAATTTTCTTAAAGTTTTTCTTTTTTTTTTTTAATTTATTTAATGTATTTTTATAATTAATATCACAGTGTAAATAGTATATATTCTTTAATGCACCGCAAATTGGAACTAAAATTTTGAAATAGTAAAGGCCGAGAAAGCTTTCAAATTGAAAAACGTTAAATCAACATGACCTATCAGAATTTTGAATTAAAAGCCTAATTAATTTTTAAAATCGAAATCAGTTACCTTAAAAATATTTTCCAAAATAGTAAAAAATCATTCTTTTCCAAAACATTCTGACTAATTAAAAATAAATAACTTTATTCGTATATTTACTGATGTACATATTAAAAAAAAGTCGAAAAAGACCGTTGTCCGTTAAAATTTGAAATAATTTTCCCATTGATCTGGCCATTTGGCCCATCAGTTTGACAGAACATAAATTCCGCGTGCTGTTAAGCGCACTGTTAGACATCATCTGGACTGTTAGGCCAGCTGACTGTCAAAATACGATTCGTAAAACAAATTTTTTTGGTAAAAAAAATGGCCAGCAAGCAATTGGTAAACAATTTGGCCAAGCTCGGCCGCTCGCGCCAGCACTGGATGTCGCCCCTGGCCGCCGCCCGCAATGCCAGCAACCGCAGCGACGTGGAGAAGGTCACACACACCGGCCAGGTGAGCAACAAAACGGATTCCCGTTCAACCCATCCTGCGATTACGCAAACATTGTTTGGAATATGTATGCAAATAATTTAAATTCAATTGATTTTCAGGTCTTTGACAAGGACGACTACCGCAATGTGCGTTTCACGAACGCCAAGCGATATGTGAACGAGAACTGGGGCATCAATCTGATCGAGGAAGTGCCGCCGAAGGAGTGCACAGAGCGTGTGGTGTTCTGCGACGGCGGCGATGGCCCCCTGGGACATCCCAAGGTGTACATTAACTTGGTGAGATCCAATGCCGTAGTTAACTGTTCTGCAGTGTGTTTTATGCTCTCTGTCGTAATTATAGGACAAGCCTGGTAATCACATCTGCGGCTACTGCGGTCTGCGCTTCGTGAAGAAGGAGGGCCATCATTGAGCCGCGTAGCTTGTAAAGCACCTTGAAAACCTGTCTATCCTGTTGCTCTAGTTTAAATCTAAACTAAACTGAATAAAATTATACCACAAAATGGCCAATTGGAACGTTTTTAGCAAAGGAAAAATGTGGTCTTGAAAGGATGGATTGGAAAATGTTGTTTGTGAAGAAATATAAACGAAAATACGTAAAGCTTGCTTTCTAAGGAAAGCAAAAATACGATTTGATATGTAAACCAACAAAGATCGGCCTGAATATCAATTAAACAGACAAAGCAATGCAATTTCCCATTGCCTTGCCTCTAATTTCATAATTCCCTTCGATTTTATGCCCTTTTAATAAGCCAAAATACTCATTTTTGATTGCACAACACTTTATTTTTGCATGATTCTTGAATGTCTTCTAATGCCTGTATGCATTGTGTGTCCTATTTGAAAGTTAGATCTGATCCAAATCAACTTAAATATGGTAAAGATTAAACATTAAACAAAATAGATCAGAAAAAAAAGTGAATTGAAATTCAAAATACTGTGAGTTGAACTCGCGACTGATGCCAGCAGATCAAATCACCACGCGGGTGGTTAAGTATATAGTATAAATATAATATAAAGTATATATAGTGTACAAATAACAAAACTAACTCAATCGTAGACAGTTTATAAACTGGTTTTTGTTGCCTGGTAAGCGGTAATAATATATATTGTATAGTGGTTCCTTTTTTTTCGCTGCTAAATCACTACGCGGGCACTTTAGATGCTGATGATCGCAGCATTGAGACACACAGATAGTACCACGAATGAATACAATACAATAAATACAATAAATTCCGCCTGTGATGTTTCCTTTTCCTTTTCTTTCGTTGTTTGGCCTGTGATCCGGCTCTCAAACTGAAAATCTCGTACTCGTTCACGCACAGCAGCTCAACGAAGAGCCATTGCGCCGCCTCCGATGATTCCTTCTCCATCTCCACAGCAGCATGCGGCGGGAGTTCGAGCTTGGCCTGCGGAGAGGGCCCTGGATGTGGGAACTGAAAGTGGGGGGCGCCGCCGCCGCCGCCGAGGGGTGGTGGTGGTGGTGCGCCTCTGCCTATCTCACAATTAATATGTGCCCAGTGAGCAGCAGCAGCGAGCAGCTCGCTGTCACTGGACAATAAAATCATGGTCAATAATCGTCGTCGTCATCTGTTGTTGTCTCAAGTGCGTTTCATCTAAAACACCAAACACTAAGGAGAATGTAAACTAAAATATAGTAGGTTCTAATTTGGATGTTGTGTGGATGCGGGACTATGTTGCCGACGAATCGCCTCAGCTTATCCTCGTACTGTTGTTGTTGTTTCTGTTGCTGCAGCAGAGATCGCTTGTCTTGATTGGGGCAATAGTTGTTCACCACTGGTCACCAGAGGTTCCGTGGCATGGCGTAGCCTTCTTTTGTCACAAATATGTTGCGATCGCCATCGCGCTGCAGCGCTACCTCCTTCTGCTGAGTCCTCGGAGCCCCTGAGGCGTTCCCCATTCCAGGGGAGTTGTTTCCGCCATCGTGGGTGACAATCGTCTCCCTGCGTCCATCAATTACCCGGGTAACCGTAGTGGTCTTGTGACCCGACGAGTCCTGGGTAACCTTGGTGGTCTCGTAGCTGCCATCCGGCTTGCGCACGGTCTTCGACATGACGCTCTGGCTGAACATTTTGGGACCCTGCAACCACCAATCATTAGTTTCTTTCTTTAGAAGTTGAAATTGAAGAGTCCCCTCACCTGATAGTTGCCATCGAACACCCCACCAAACGGAGTCATTCCACTGCGCGGCAACATCGGCGTCATGGGTGTCATGATGTCCGGCTTGTTGTTCATCGGCGGACGGGGAGGACGAGCACAGGACTTGCTCTCCCCATTGGGAGCAATGGTGCCATGAATGCGACCCATTATAATCTCCTCATCCGTAAGCTTAGCCCGCTGGCAGCTCTTGCGAAGTCCAGACTGATTCGATGGTAAGATGTTGGCTGTTCCTAGGTCGCCTGGCTCTACCACTTTCTCCTCCGGATTCAGCCGCTGAATGAGCGAGTGCAGCTGGTCGGCATAGATCCTAGCAGAGTGTAGAAGTGAGAATCTCCTCCGCATGATGGAAAGTACAATTCAATGTACACTTACTCGCCATCCAGATCGGTGTCCAGGGACATGTCCTTTTGCTGCTCAAACTGCTTGAGGATCTTGCTCTCAAAGCCCGGCTTCAGGAAGTCCTCCTTCAAGTCCCGCTCGAAGCCCTCTTGAAAAGGAAACAACATACATATTTAGTACAAAACTTGACTAAGTTGAGAAGCCCAACTCACCATCGTTATCGTTCAAAGACTCCAGAAGCCGCTGCAGCTGCCGCTCAAAGTGGCGCTGCATCTCCAGCGGACTGGTGAACACCTGAAAGGCGAACTTGCGATCGTCGTCGAACAGCTCGTCATCGGTTTCCGCCTCCTCGAACCACTGCGGCTTCCGGAACTCATCCTTATTCGAAGCGGACACAGATGAGCTGAGAATTGGAAAAGGGGAACACAGGGAGAGATGAGATGAGAGGCAATTTCCACCCTTTGGGCTCAATACGCAGCCTCCGTTCCCGCACGCACACACACACACTCTTCAACACACACACACTCGCAGGCAGGCGCTTTTCCGCGTGCGTGTGTGTATCCTGGTAAAAATGTATCTATCATGCAGGTGCCTGGTTATCGATCGATCCGTCGGTGGAAAAACGCCGCAGCACCGACACTTCCTTGTCTGAAATTGTAGCCTATTCTGCCCCTGGCGACTTGCATAACCCCCGCCATGGCCTGTTCTACTCACTCCGGCTCCTTCTCCGCCTCCGACTTGAACATTTTCTTCAATATATCCATTATAGTCGCCGCTGGGCTCGCCTGATAGCAGAAGCTTGATGGAGCAAAAACTGAAGTGGCAAAGTGGGTAAAGAAAACTAAAAGAACCAAAACGACGCTAATTGTTCACTGTTTCTGCCCGGCTTCGCTTTTTCCGCACAACTGTTATTGTTTATTATTATTTGCTCGAAATTTCAACACCCGAACCAGAATTTGCCTGAAAATCTGACAACAGCTGACGATTTGATGCCTGGAGATGTGCGCGGGTCGTGAGCACGCACGAGATGGTAACAGCTGTTAGTTGGCAACACTGGCCTATCGTAGGTTAACAGTGATGCCAAATGTAAGGCTTAACTAACTTTGCCGATATCCACTGTAGAACAGGGTCTATAAATGCAGGTATTATATGTTGTTTAATGTTCGTAAATATCTTATCTTTGCCATTTAGTCAACGTATTCATTGTGATGCTTCGATATCTGGGAACATGATTTTCATTATATTTTATCAAATAAAAAAATTTAAATATTTTAATTATCACTACAAAATATCGATACATTTGAAATCTTTTTTGGTGAATTAAAATTTGACATAAGTTTATTATTACAAATAAAACTTATCTATATTGTATTGTAAATATTTATATGCATATTTTCCGACTCACTTTAGAATTATTTTAAATATACCGACTTTAAACTTTGTGTTTATCCAGAAAAAAATATCAAACAAAATTATCACAATTTCGATATAACTTTTAGAAGGGAATATCGATATATTGCTATTTTGATACATTATCCAACCCTACTAAAAAGTCACAAGACCCAAGTCAGCTGAATTTCGTGTCGTGTGAAAAACACTCGGTAAATTTGATAGATTTTCATAAATTCTGTGCTTGAATTTGTGAGTGCGAGCGCCCATCCGTTTCTGCGTAGCAACCGCCGTCGTAAGAAAGCCAGCAAAATGACTACCGCTTTGTATTTGCCCGAGGAAAACATCGGTGAGTTTTGTCCCCGTGATCCGACTCGCTGCGAAAAATCGAAGTGAGTGTGTATGGGTGTGTGGGGGGCGAACTGCTGCCTGCTGTCCAGCGGAGCACCCACCGCCCCGTTACACTGCTCGCGCTGTGCTAATCACCTGATTTTCCTCGATCCGATCTCGTCCCGCAGACATGATTGCGGCGACTTCGGTGCTGCAACAGCAGGCCGCCGACATCCGCACCAGGACCATCAACTGGGCCTCATACATGCAGTCGCAGATGATCAGCGAGGAGGACTACAAGGCGATCAGTGCGTTGGACAAGTCGCGCGCCAGTTACTTGGCTCAGAACTCCAGCCAGGTGGTCAAGACGCTGCTGAATCTGGTCTCGCACCTGTCGAAGGACTCCACCATCCAGTACATACTCGTGCTGCTGGACGACTTGCTGCAGGAGGATCGCTCCCGCGTGGATCTCTTCCATGAGACGGCCGGCAAGCTGAAGCAGTGCATCTGGGGACCGTTCCTGAACCTGCTCAACCGTCAGGATGGCTTCATTGTCAACATGTCGTCGCGCATTCTGGCCAAGTTCGCCTGCTGGGGCCATGAGACGATGCCGAAATCCGATTTGAACTTCTATCTGCAGTTCCTGAAGGATCAGCTGGCCAGCAATGTGAGTTTGAATTGAGTGTCTATCAATGATTTGTCCGAAAGCCCGAAAGCATGTTTTGTGTGTTGAGATGAGCATGAGGAGGCATGTGCCAGGAGCTGTATATAGTAAGCACTTCTTGCAACGCAATTAGATCTTCTTTCGGGTGTTTTATATATATTTTATATTTCCTCTTATATCGAGAAGAAAAGTCTGATATGAAAAATCTGTAAATATTGCACAATTTTTATATTGAGCTTTGATATCTCCAAATTTACAAAATCAAAAATTGTACATTTTAAAATATTGATATATTTTGGTATTTGAATTTTTTGACCCTATTATGTTAGTTCCTTGTATAAATTATAGGTTTCCAATAGGGAAAATAACCGCATGTATGATGTTTCATAGATCAGAAAATATCTTACAGCATGACGAGCATTACTCGGTTTCTTTAAGTTGCCAGGGTTTCTTTTATCTCTTAACCTTAACAACTAATAGATTAACTATTCTCTGTATATAAATCCTTTTACATAACTTTTTTTAACATATTAAAAAAAAGCTAACAACAGTAATAATCAGCTTCCTGCATGGTTTTGCCCGTGTTTAGCTTTTAAATAATTTATTTTAAGAGACTATACCACACTCTGACCTTGTATAGGTTTGAGAAACCAAACGAAACTGACCTCGTCCAACATGAAAAATAACTCGTGAAATCTCTGCAAATGAGGAGGAGTTCGTTACTACAACATTATTATTATGCCCACATATCAGCGCACTCAGAAACTTGTCACTTACCATATATATATTCGAATCGTATATTACCCTGAATATTATATACTCAGCGACCTCTCACCTCAACCATACCGATCGTCATGTGCCAGTCGTGTGTCATGCAAAATGCACCAGAATATAAGTTCGTTACTTACTACCTTGTGTTCTTGTCCAATCAAAAAGCGTATTTATCTGTGTTCCGCTGCACTTGATTCCTCTGTGAACAATTTTAATTTATATGCAATTTACCATCTATGCCATCGATTCCAATCGAATCCGATGGCTGGAAATGATCTGAACCACGTGCCACCACGACCCACAACCTACATATGTGTGTCCCCAACCCTAGGGCTTAGCCTATCTGCAAGAGATGGCCCAGCTGGCCAAGCGAACACAAACGATCATTGTGCACACGCATGGACCGCATGGCAAAGACAAAGACCACCATGGCCATCAATACAGTCCCACTCTGGCCCAGTTGCAGCATCAGCACGAGCTGGCCGAGAGGGCCAATGAGCGTTATCGGGAAGTGGGCGGCGGTAGCGGTAGCGGCGAGCAACAGCAGCAGAGTATACCGGTATACCAACAACAACTAAAACCCCCCAAATCGCAGAAATCCACTCGCCGAAAATATAAAAAAACATTCACTTACCCCACTTCCACCACCAACAAAAACACACAAAATAACACGAATAAACTATTAAACATTAAAGGACACACAAAAAGGAACTCAGTTGAAAGGGATATTGATGGAAATTTGCTTACTTCTAAGGATTAGAGAGAAATATATTTTAAACTCAAAATATTGCTACAAATTTATTGATATCCCTTCGACTGTGTTCCATGGGTTCGTGTGGATTTGTTGTAGTCTATTCCGTAATTGTTTACTAACCCAACTAATAGACGATGAGAGCAAGAGCCAGCAGGAACAGCCGCCTGCAGCGATGCAGCCAAGTTTATGTTGTCAAAAGAAGTGTGGTGTAATGGTAACTCTCCAGGTGACGGTGAAGTTTACACAAGAATCAACCATCAACCCAAGATTACACAAAAACCCAAAAAACCAATGGCATAAGGTTCACCGATTCGTCGATGTGTTGCATCTTCTTCAACTCTATTTAAATGTTTAAATTCCACTCTATATTTCACCATGTTTTCCACTATTTTGTGCGTAGCTTGTAGTCATTTATTATCGTTGTTGTAGCTAGCAAGAAAATAGATTCCAGCCCAAGAGTATCGTCATAACTAACAAAACAGTCTAACAGTCCAGATTTGGCCAAGAATTTAAGATAGAACTAATAAAGATTTCTCAACCATTTCGATAGAACAACGAATACATCCAGTCGGTGGCCCGTTGCCTGCAGATGATGCTGCGCGTGGACGAATACCGATTCGCCTTTGTGGGCGTCGATGGGATCAGCACTTTGATCCGCATCCTGTCGTCGCGTGTCAACTTCCAGGTGAGTTTGAAATTGAAATGCGTAAATTGTTTGGTACAATTTAAATTCGATTTCTTATTCATAGGTGCAATACCAGCTGGTCTTCTGCCTGTGGGTGCTGACCTTCAATCCCCTGCTGGCTGCCAAGATGAACAAGTTCAGCGTCATCCCCATCCTGGCCGATATCCTCAGCGATTGTGCCAAGGAGAAGGTGACGCGCATCATCCTCGCGGTCTTCCGCAATCTGATTGAGAAACCGGAGGATTCGTCGGTGGCCAAGGACCATTGCATCGCCATGGTCCAGTGCAAGGTGTTGAAGCAGCTCTCCATACTCGAGCAGCGTCGCTTCGATGACGAGGACATCACCGCCGATGTGGAGTACCTGAGCGAGAAGCTGCAGAATTCGGTGCAGGACCTCAGCTCCTTCGACGAGTACGCCACAGAGGTGCGCAGCGGTCGTCTGGAATGGTCGCCCGTCCACAAGTCGGCCAAGTTCTGGCGCGAGAATGCCCAGCGCCTCAACGAAAAGAACTACGAACTGCTGCGAATCCTCGTCCATCTGCTGGAGACATCCAAGGACGCCATTATCCTCTCCGTTGCCTGCTTTGACATTGGAGAGTACGTGCGTCACTATCCCCGCGGCAAGCAGTGAGTATTTACAGCGAGATACCTCTAGATATTTTGAGATCTTAATATTTATAACTTTTCTCTTATTCCTCTCAGTGTGCTGGAGCAGCTGGGTGGCAAGCAGATCGTGATGCAGCATTTGGGCCATGAGGATCCCAATGTGCGGTACGAGGCCCTGCTGGCTGTGCAGAAGCTGATGGTACACAACTGGTTAGTATGGTTATTGAATAGCTCCTAGCATCATCCCCCTCCTTCGCATGCAGGTGCAGTGACCCAGCATTTCATTCGCTGCTGTGACTCATTGTTGATCAAGATCATTATCATTATCAAAATTCTGTATTGTGTATTCAATGTGCGTTGTTCTTTACTTTCAATCAGGGAATATCTGGGCAAGCAGCTGGAGAAGGAGAACGAGAACCAGAAGCAAGGTGCCGCCCCCATTGCTGGCAAGGCCTAAGAGCGGTGTCCAATCAATCAGTCAGTCATCCATGCACACAGGCACAGGCACACACAGCAAATATTTTAGCCAGGCCGCCAGCCTGAGACCTTAACGAAAAACAATAAGAGTCGTGGAGGGGGATCTACACTACATACTACTATCTCCGATTCAGCAGCCACTTCTCCACCCCACACTTAACATGATGTTTGTTCTTGCTACCTTTAAGCGCATGTTTGTTCCCCGTTTAAACTAAGTTCTTGTTAGTCCATCGTCCCCTTACGCCCTCTGCCCCCCACATAGAACGTATTGAGAGAACAATTTGATTTTTGTTGGCATTCCAAAATACAAAAAAGAAAGAGGAGCAAATACAGATTGTTCCATTCAGTTCGTTTGTTTATATATTGTTGTTATTATTTTTTGTGTTCTTAATTTATGTGTGCGCGCGCTGTACAGAAATTTGTCTAAATCAGATGATGATATGCACTTTTAATGTATTATAAAAGCATCAGCGCACCCACAACTAAAAACTGAAACTAAACAAAACGAAAAATATATTGTATAAACCTATCAAGTATTTCTTTTATTAAAAAACTAAATCAAGTAAGCATATAAATCAAATGAAAAATATGTATTGCATAATGAAATTGTTATTAAAGTGTACGATAAAGGTTTGCGAGTGTAAAAGAAAATATACATAAATTAGCCAAAAAAGTATTCAAAAATTACAAGTGTATTATTTTTGTCGTATTTAATATATTAATGTAAAATTAAGAGAGTAATACTGGACCGCCCCCCTCTCTCTCTCTTGGAAGAGCTATCTTATCGTGACGTAATGTATGCGATGCGATCATTTTTGTCGGATTAATATTTAATGTAGAATTAAGAGAGTAATGCTCGCCCGCGCCCTCTCTCTTGGAAGAGCTATGTATCTTATCGTGACGTAATGTATGCGATTCGACTATTATTTTATCAAGGCAAGTTGGCCATTGCTCTTTATAGTAGTGGCATGACCTACTCTTACGCTTTTCAATGAAATGTTATCAGAGAAATATTTTTGCACGTTCATAATTCTTTCTCTTCTTCGATAAGGGAATACCTATGCATGACTAAGAGTTGTGGTGGGTTCCCTTAAATGGAAGCCGATTCAAATTAAATCTAAGAGCAGGCGCGATCACAGTTCTCTTTAGAAAAGCAACATTGCATAATTAATTTGAATTTTTCTTCATAAAACCCCCTTTAAAATTAAATAAAAAATACATTAACCATTTTTTTTTTTCGTTTTTTTGTTGTTATTATTATTTAACTTTTTACGTTGTGGCGGTCACAATTCTCATATCGGGTTTAAATTAAATATTCCACTTTTTATTTAAATTAAATAATAAATTGTCCTATTTAAACTTTATAATTAACATAATTGTAGTTTTTAGGTCTGTACTTTGTTGTTGATTTGTAGTTGTTGCTTCTGCTGCTGTTGCTGTTGTTATTGTTTGCCGGATTGTGACTGAACACAATAATACGGTGCTCGGTGGCAGGCACCTTACTTGGTGGCGGACTTCAGGTAGGCAATCAGATCACCACGCTCATTGGGCTTCTTCAGACCGGCGAAGATCATCTTGGTGCCGGGGATGTACTTCTTGGGGTTCTCCAGGTATTCGAACAGGGTATCCTCGTTCCAGGTGATGCCCTTGGCCTTGTTGGCGTCCGTGTACGCGAATCCGGCCGCCTGTCCGGTCTTGCGTCCGATCAGGCCATGCAGATTGGGACCCACCTTGTGCTTGCCGCCAGCCTCCACGGTGTGGCACTGGGCGCAACGCTGCACGAACAGCTTCTTGCCCTTCTCAACATCACCAGCAGGAACGCCCATTATGGATTATGTGGTTTTTTAATGTGTTAACACGGACTCGACTGTGGGGGAGAGAGGAGAAATGGAGAATTAGAGTTTGGATAATTTTCAGAAATCTTAAAAATTATATATTATATTTGTTTTAGTTATACCACCAACAATAACAACTAATCTTAGTCATAACAAAAATGTCTAGACAACAGACAGACATTTTATGGTTCTTTTCCCAATCACTATTTCCTCAAAATTCTGCTTCAAAGTCCAATTATTTTATTTTTTATCATTTAAATGGCCACAATTGCTGTTTCGGTTCTTATTTAGGTTTGTTATCATTCTGATAGCGTTTCAAATAGATTGTTTTTAGTTTTTACACTAGAAGAAAATATTTGTCAGATAAATTTACATAAATTTATAAATTTTCTGTTTTTAAATTCTTGTACAAAATAATTTATTTATTTATAAATAATGCCCTAAAAATACATTATAATACAATTTAAAAACCAATTTAATAGGTGTGCTAATTAATGTACACAACAAAATAATAAATTCTCAATTTGTATTTAGGAACGTGTCCCACTTTTTCTTTTTGTGTATAAGAGGCCGTGAAAAAAGTATTTGTCCCCTTGCCCCGTTATGTAAACAAGTGATAAGCTCTCTGCGGAAACGAAATTATTAGCATCGCGCACACTTAGTGCATTAGTCGGCTGATGGCCTGATAAGACCTTTTTTTGTCGCCCATTTCAAATGCTTTTCATTATCTAACGGCTCGCATCCCAATCTGCCTCCCCCTGCCCCACAAGCCACACGCTTTACTCACGCGTGTGGAGGGCAACGTCATCAAGCACATACACACGAAAAAAGCCTGCTGTCTGGTCACATGTTCTTGCCCTCCCGCTCCCTCTCCCACACACGCTCGCAGTTCGAACGTCTGATTTTCGCTGAGAGCAACAACAATTGCGTCAGAACGAACCGCTGCTCAGCAACAGGCGCAAAAACTTCGCCAGGAAACATAAAGTGGAGGAGAAACGTTAACAGAAAAACGTTAACTAAAAACCGTTTATATAATAGCCTTAGCTCCAGGGTCTATGTTACGGCCAACTTGCCTTAATTGGCGGCGCTAATCAGTTGCATGCAGCTATGTGAACTTGAGAGCGAGAGGAAAAAAAACTGTGCAAAGTGCCGTTGCAATGAGTAAGTCACCTACACGCACACATGCACAGACAGTGGGCGACTGCAACAACAATGTCAACATCCGATTTGGCCTTGAGGAGAATTTTCCGTGCGTGAGAGAGGGAAAACCACTTTTCCCCCATATAGAAAGTGCAATTGGAAGCAGGCCAGAGGCTGAGTATGTATGTGAGGGTGAAAGAGAGAGGAGAGAGTGGGAGAGGCAGCGAGATGAGCGAAAAATGGGCCAAAATCTGAGTTGCCTTTGTTACATAAGCAGACTCCTTAGAAAGGTAAAGAAAATCTCTATATTGCCACATAAAAAATGGGGACTCCGCGGAAGCCAAAACCTGCTTAGCAACCACGTGGCGGACTTTGAAACTCCAGCTTGAGCAAAAAATAAATTCCAAGAAGTGATATTCTTTTCGCCACAGCGGAGCGAGCGAGATAGTCGCCGATCGCACTCTCTTTGCGCTCATGTAATCGACGCTCTTTGGGCATTTTTTCAATGGCAATGTGACTTTGGTGATTCGATCGATGCTATTTTTAATTTTAATAATTCACTGCTAACTTTTGCACTTGGAAAATTTAACAAATAAGCTGCCTAACAACGTCGCATATATACTTCACACTTCTATATACACAAACACACACACAAGGACACGTTTATGTAACCTGAATCATCCCCCAAAAAATATGTATTTATTTGCACAAGAATAGTGTATTTTTACGGCGGATCGCGCGCCTGGCAATTATGCAACGGAAATAACCCGGAAGCTTCTGCCTTTTATCTTCCTGAAAACGGCCTAATCAATAACTAACCAAGGTAATATTTACGTCACTCGCAGTTCCGAAAAATACACCCACTACTTACATTGAACACAAACGTCTGGCGCTGCGAACTTTTTTTCACGAATGAGCCCGCGAATTTCACAGGGTGACCGCTCTGACAGGGTTGCCAGATAAAAACTTGGCTTTGCCCCTAAAAAATCTTAAAATGTTTAAATTTCACCCTAAAAAATCCAAGTGGGTCGCTAAATTCAAAAATAATATATTTTGTTTAATTTTTGCGTCATTTTAAGTATAATTTTGCTTAAACTTTGACATTAAGACATTCTGTAGGAATATAAACTCTTTTATACTCGACATGAACAATTCCAAACTTGGCCGAGGCCTTTCCAATGTTCTTCTAGTGGCGGCGCCACTGTGAAGAACAGCCGATGTCCGATTAATCGGAGCTGAAAGCTCTGCAACTCGAAGGCGCGCTGTTTAAAATAAAGAAATAACGAATTTCAAGATCCTATTTTTTTTGTTTTAATTATTTAAAGTCTGCCAACATCATTCCGCATTTCCATTATTCATAAGGCTACGCGAATTAAGTTAGGAAGGAACTAGAGCCGTTCTCAATTCGATTTAAATAATATTTCAAAATAAATCTTTGGTTTTTTTTAAATTACAGAATGTCGATCTTGTTGTTTCCTGTAGCCACTCCTATTTGTTCGACTTGAGGAACGCAACCAAATCGGCACGATCCTCGTTCTTTTTAAGGCCAGCGAAGACCATCTTTGTGCCTGGAATGTACTTTTTGGGATCCTTGAGATATTCGTCTAGATTTCCTTCAGTCCAGGTGACGCCTCGCTTCTTATTGGCATCTGTGTAACTGTAGCCTGGCGACGTGCCGCTCTTGCGACCCACAACACCGCCGAGATTGGGTCCCACCTTGTGTTTGCCACCCACCTCAAAGGTGTGGCACTGAGCGCACTTTTGCATGAAGATCTTCTTGCCATTCTCCGCATTTCCTCCGCCCATTTTGGAAGTCTGCAAAGGAGGGAAACAGTGAGTTTAGTTAATTATTATAATTATTTATTGTATAGCTTAGGTAACTGTGATAAAAAGAATTGTAAAAATGTTTTTTTTTTAATCTTCCCAGTTATCATTAAATTCTTGTATTCATTTCTCTAAATGTTGGGAAATTGGCCAAAAACCGTTAGAAAACTTCAGTGGCCACCCACCTGAGAAAGAGCGAAAGCAAGGCTGCACAGAAAATACAAAATTTCTCCTTACATTTCTTTCTCTCAGCTGCAAAAGACTAGACGGAGACAGCTGCAAGTGCATAAAGGCAAAACGAAATTGGGTCAAAAGGAGAATAGGGAAAACAAAAAATGAATCAAAATGGGTATTAAATGAAAAGCAAAACATGGTGCACACACAAACAGGGCTCGCATCTCGAGAACTTGGCGGCACTTCTAATGGGAAAAGCAACCGAAAGGTAATTCAATTAGCAGACAGACCGCCCTGCCACCCCCCTCGCCTAGCCCCCCCATTGACCGCCGCCCCTTGCCAAGTGGCAGCTGCACATGTGCTTTGAACATTTCCTTTCAATTAAAACGCATTTTACGCACTCTTCTCTTCCCCTTCATCTCTCGCTCCTCTCTGTCTCTGGATGCTGCTGTGGCAAAAACAGATGCCACCGCATAACAAAAGCAGGAAAACAAAATACGGGGGAAAGAAAGTTTATGCGATTTTCAATACGTAATATAAAAGGGAGGAGAATACAGGAAATAAGAGGTAACAGAGTTACCAGACGAGCAAGGAAAGCCTGGAAGTTCATGGAATTTGGTACCCCATAAGCGAGCAGGAGATGATTTCGAAAATAAGTAACGGTAAAAATGGACTAAAATTAGTAAACGAACATCAAGGATTGAGGATTAATGTGAGAGAGAGAAGAATTGCAAATTATGGTAAGTCCTAACTTTACTACAGATTTTAAATAATACAAAATAAAGGTATTACTTAAATAAGAAACAGATAGTTTTAAATATTTACCCTGTAAAAGATTAGATGGTTAAAGCAATAACAAGAGTTTAAAAAACGAAAATACTTTTAAACTAATTCTAAAAACTTACAAAATTGTTTGAGTTAAATCGAATTAACTTTCACAGAACCTCTTGGTGCCATTTGGCTGGCGACAATTTTGCTGAAACCAGGTAAGGCTACTCTGCATCCACCACATTCCCACACCCATATACATATTATATATCCTGCTGGCTGTGACCTAACCCAATTTGCCCTGGAACCATAATTTACCCGCAGGCAAAACTATCCAGAGGATGTTGGCTCGGGTTCCTTTGCCTGAGGAACCACTATAAATAAATGGCGCACAAAATTAAATTACGCTTGAACAGGCTCGGGCATTGCAAAAAGGATGGCGGCGACGGGAACAATGGACTGCGAGGGGGGAGAATACAGTGAAGTGGGGAGGGCCATTATTGTTTACTAGATCTATTGCTGCGGAAGTCCATAAAAAGGTGAGAGGTGGCTCGGTAATGGGACTTCTCCCTTACAAGGGGAGTGCTCCCAGGATTCCTCTGTGAGGAGACACCGAAGGGAGGCTGCGAATAAAAGGGGCAACGACAGGAACAATGCGGATATTGAATGGATTTTGAGGTGCGGATATTGCAAGGGATATTCAGCGGATATTGAAATGCGAAGGGTAAGTCGAAATTTCAAATTATGTAGCTCTTATTAAAGGTAATGATAAAATGAATATCAAGATATCAACAAAAACAAGGATAGAATATTATTTGTGTGTTCTCTTTTTGACGAGTGGAGCGGTAGAACACTCAAGCAAACACGGTCAAGTTCTTTTCATTTAAGTATTGTTCCCTGAAATTGGCACTTCAGATCTCTCAGCAAAACTCCAATATCCTGAGGCTCTCATTTATGCTGTAACCATGGCAAAGCTACGGACACACACATTATTATTTGTTAGAAAATTCCCTGAAGTCCTTCAGACTTGACCACTGGAATTCGAGTTTAGCTTCTGCAGTCACTACTGGCACCCTTCCTCAGTTTTCTCCACCAAAATCCTCGGTCAGCGGGTTACCAAGAACAACGCAGTGGCAGTTGCGCAATTTGGCATGACTTTGATGTTCCCACCAAACCCTCCTACAACGAGCATACACCAACCCCCACTCCCCCCATAAGGGCACCCCCACACAACCCCAAAACCAGACATTTCTCGTTTTGCCCGCTCTGCATGGCACAAGCCCCCTATTTCTTTCCTTTCTCAATTCCGTTCCCTCTTTTATTGGACAGTCGAAATTCTATAATTTGAACGATAGAAAAATAATGTGCAGAATTTTTTTGATTACATAAAATTACTTTATAAAATGAAATTAAATTTGGAATTTTTATATCACACTATTCTAAGCTTAATTAGAAATAAAAAAATATTAAAATAATATAATAATAATAAAAGGAATTTTTAATCACTATTTACATTTTAGATATGGTATATTCTGTGGGAAGTTTGGGAAATCGTGACAATTCGTTATTAAATTAATATAAAATACGATTTATACAATTTCTTAAACAAAATCATTTGTAGAATTTTGAAAGTAAATAAAAATAAATTCCTCAACCTTAAAAATAAAAAACTATTTTAGGAACCATATTATAAGGACTTAATAAATGTGAATGTTTCAAAAAATATTGTTTTTAATATTTTTTGGTTAGCCTTCCAAGAGTTTCACTGTCTCTGGGTTGCAAAATGTTTATACTAGGCGCTTTCCACTGCTGCTGCTGCTGCTCCTTCTTCTTGGGCTTTCTTTTTGGGGGTTGGGCGGGGGTGGTAGGCGATGGCTTCTTTTCTAGAACGAGGTCGCTGACTGCCCTTCAACGCTTGTGGATGCCCCAAAAGTTACATAAGCGAGCAACAACACCGCTAGTTGGCTTTGCATTTTATGCTGGCAGCAAAACGAAACAGGCGAAAAAGGGGGAGTGGGGTGGTAAGAATGGAAGAGAAAGAGAGAGAGAGTGGAGAGTGGAGAGAGTAGCAGCCCCAACATTGGTGACCTAGAGCGCCAGAATGCGAGAGCGAGGTGCAGCGCTGAGCGTGAGAGAAACTTTGGGAAAGTGTGAATGAAAAATGGCTAAAAATGCCTCATTTCAGGCTTATGTCGCTGCATCAATGAATAGGGGAATTACAAAGAGAGAGAGAGAGAAAAGGGGGGCTAGGGAACCGAAGGTATGAGCAGTGTCCTGAAATTTGTTGCCTTATTTTTAAGTAAATTATATATTTTTTGTTTCGTAATTAGGAATAAAGAATTTGAGATAGATAATACAAAAATTTTAACCGGAATTATTTTTTGTATGGTCTTAAGTGCATATCTTACTATTTTTCATTAATTCTTTTTTGCAACGCCAAAACTTGTTGAGAATTCTAGCTAGAGTTTTTCTAATTCAAGTAAGTGTCATTCCCGTATAAGCAGAAACAACTGCAACGCAACAAGCTTACCTGCTGCTCTCTTTGCCTCTCAAGCTGCTTGTTGCTTAGCCTCTGCCTAAGTCTCCCACTATTCCGTTGCTTTGGGGCTCTTTGGCTCTCGCTCTTGCTCTCTCTCTCTTTAGTGGGGCTGCTGCTGCTGGCGACTGCTGCTCCAAGTTGAGTCGTTTTCATTCAATCAGCTGAGTTCGCGGCGTTCGGTTGCTCCCGTCAATATCCACAGCACACATCCGCTGGTCAGACCGATCGAATACTACGCGCTTTACGTGAAAATCCGATTCGTAAAAGTTTTGAGAGGAAAATCACCGAAAACAACAAGCCTCGACGAGAACGGAAAATTTGTTGGCTGCTCGAAAGATATCTGTGTTCTGCTGTCACTTTCAGACGCTTCAGCCAAGGCCTACTGAGCTGAGCAACAAAATAAAAAGGAAAACAAGGAAAAACTAGAAAAATCCGAAAGGCAGCCGCCACAAAGGAGCTGCCAACTTGCATATTACGGTAAGTGAAGCGTTAGTTCGGTCCAGTGACCAGTGTTGTGTAACGCTTCGGTCGTCGTCCACTCTTTTTATGCTGCGAGTGTCCTTGCGAAGGCTGCACGTGTCCTTGAAATGCGTCAAGTGGTTCCTACGCCAGCTCTCACTTTCTCTCTCTCTCTCTGTCTCGCCGTGCTCGCTCGTTCTTTTACGCATTTTACGTAATCACGCCTGAAAGTTTTTTGTTTTTGCGTTTTTCTTTCGGAGCGCAAATCTCGACTCGTTTTTCATTTGGTTTTATGACTATACATTTCCATTTCCCTTTCCACCCCGAAGTTCTTAAGCATTTCCACCATAAATACCGATATGAACGAGAGCTTTTGCGCCTCATGTATGCGCTTCCTGCCTAACACCAGATTATCCCGCAAGGGTCTCGTTTCCTTTTCATTTTTTTTTTATCGGGAAGGACATCTGCATGCGATGAAAGGAAATTCTATTTCTTCATTTCTTCTTTTAGATAGAGTGTGGAAGATGGGAAATTGATTTATATTTGAGGGTGTGAGATTTTATTATTATTATTTTTTGGGGGAAACGAGTCGCCTAATAACATATTCATCATCAAAAAGGATCAAAGATTAATGTTTTTCGAGGGTTCTTTAGATTCTTTGTTAATTTTATTTACTGGCAAATACTTGGTAATATGTCTCTAATTAGGTTTGTGATAATTTCCCTAATCCTTTTCTAATAAGAAAGGTTCTTTTCCGTTTATGTAATACATTTTTATACATTAAGTTAAAGTTTCTTCTGTTTTTCACTTTTATTGCTCTGTTTATATAGGGGAATCCCTTGACAAGTTTATTGATTGAAATTTAGCTTGTTGATTGAATGAACATTATCTTCTTTTTAAATATTCTTTTAAAGGAAAAGTTCACCCGCAGATTCCATCAATATGAAACCCTTCTTGGAAAGTTCAAAAGTGCCTCTTATGCGAACTGAAGCGAATAATCTTTTTTTTATGTTTGTTTGTTGTAAAGAATCGGTTCGTCGTTCCCTTTTCTGGTGGTGGCTGTTGATTACTTTTGCTCCAAGTACTCAACGAATAAGTTCACACAAAAAGTTCTCAAAGGTTTTTCCAGCTCCTCTCCCCTTCCCCGAACCTCCCGTTGTTTCAATTATGTCACTTCATCTGTATTCCACACACCAGCTGAACTCCAGCCCCACCCCTTTTTGGCTTCAGTTTATTAATCATTTTTGCCTTTTGTTTATGCCTTGGCAAGGGACTGAGACTGGCACTGGCTCTGGCTGTGGCACTCTATATAGGCCAACGAGCTTCACTCGGCCTTTTTGTCGTCGTAAGCTATAGTTCACATGCTCGGAGCCGCCACATCAATTACAGCATAAATGTTGAGGAATTGCTATAATTTAATTAATTTGCTTTGTCCTGCTGGCAGAGTCATAAAACTTAATGAGTAATATTCATCAAAGTGTGGTGCTCGGGCGTAATGAGCCAACTTTGGATGCCACAAATCGAACACTTGGCCATTTAATTGTGCATTCACTGTGTGCCCATTAATGTATCGCTTATAGATATGAGTACATATAACTCATCTATATATTTTTATGTACCATATGAAGCGGCTACTCCCCACTTTCTATGTGGGTCAGCGCGCTCTGTCGGTCGTTCATTTCTTATCATATCGTTAAGTGCACTTGGCGTCCCTCAACCGAAACTATTACCAACATATGGGGTACCCTCAAAAAAAAAAACAAGACTTATCAAACTTGTGTCGTTTGTATTGCATTTATAACACTCGTGGAATTCGGGGAACCCACCAAAAAGAAGAAAAACTAAAAAGAAGAAAAAAAAACCATAAAAGGAAATCAATATTTGCGCTTCAAGTAAAAAAAAACAGAAAAAGTGGCCCAAAATTTGAGTAAAAGGGAACCCAAACACAACAAAGCAGATTACAAGCATATATAGTATACAAAAGTGTTCCCCTATGGGAAAAGTGGGGCCTGTGAAGTGTTTGCCAGATAAGCAGAGTAAGCACTACCTAACTACTCCTCCAACTCCCCACTAAGTGCACTCTTATTAACGAGAATTGCCGGAGTTATCGTCATCAATGGGAATAACAAATGGCGCTGACCAGATGGCTGTAAATTAAAGATAAAGTTAAATAGGATGGCAATGAGCAGGGAGATATGTATCTGTGTTTATTGAAAACCTCTTTCAGGAAGAAGTTATACAAAAAAGTGCTTTACATTGCTAATAGAAAAACTCTTTCATGAATGAATCATACAGAACATTGCTTTAAATTGGCTTAAATCAAAAATATTCTAGTTTGGTTTTGTTATTTTTAAACCGTTTTCGAATTTCTGACATTTTGACAAATGTGCAGAGCTTTCTCTAGCAACTATTAATTGAGAAACATTTTATTTTTAGAGCTCGTTCATGTATTTTATGATGTGGTAAATTTAAATGGAAATAAAGCTATTTGCAGATTGAAAAATTAGGTAAATTATGAAGTAGAATAAATAAAAATGACACTACAAATATTTATATTTGAAATACACCACAAAAATTAAATAAAATAATTAAATAAAACAGAAAATAAGTAAATAAATAGATTTCCTTGTTCACTTGTCCGAAAACCCAACGTAAACCCCTTCCAAAGCCCCAAGAAATCCACTCCTAATGCAATTACATCACTTCATTGTTAGCTTCCCCAATTTTTATCTAGAGAATTCAATTAGCCAAGACAGGAAATTTCCCATCAGAGCCAAGTTAAATGCCCCCCGAAAACAAAAACCGAAATGAGCCTTGTCACCCAAATCCCGATAAGAGTTCACAGCTGAGTTATGGATGGAAATGGTTCTAACCTTCTAACCAAGTACATTTTTCCACGTTGCCTTTGACTGATTGAGATTAGCTGAAAATTAATGACAGGGCATCCGTTTTGGGGCTTACGATGAGCCCCAGAAACAATTTTGCCAGCGAGAAAAATTAAAGCCGACAACGATGAATGGCATAAATTATGTACAACAATTTGCGCAGAAAGCCAAACAAGGAGCGAACATGGGCAGGACTTGCTGAAAATTCCGAAGCGTGTCAAATGGAAATTGAAAATGGTCAGTAAAGAGCTGCTCAAACTTGGCAGGGAAAACAGACTGACAGACAGACAGACATTTAGACCGAACGGGCGGAAGTGGGCGTGCCCCGTCATGTCAATTAGATTTAATCGAAAATCGATGCGATGATGCTTGAGCTTGCAGCAAAAGGTTTCAATAAAAGAAGGTTGATCCCACATATGTACCCAAGTATACTATATATGTCCATGCAAAACGTTGGGGTCAAACTCGATGACCCTTTCTCTATCAATCTTAAAACACCCCTCCAACCGACCTCTGCGTGTGGTCTTTTGATATTTTCTTAGCGTCATCTTTGTTGATTTTTGTGGCCACGTCGAATAAGTGTTCTGAATTATGCATTGGGCACGAATGAAAGCACTTGAAAGGGAAAATACTTAGCGTTAAGCTGGAAAACTCATTGGATAGTAAATTCTGTTTGGACAGCACAGAAAGTTTCCAAGTTAACGAGGGAAAATGGGGAAAAATAGAGTTTGTGGGAAAAGTTTTAAAGATTTTTTAGGAGTTTGTAAAGTGGAAATTCTGGCCAGAATTTAATTTTAAAGTAAAATGTTGAAGTCTTTATTATAGATGTATGTACATATATTTCTTTCATTTTCTTAAACAATTAGTTTTATTTTTATTTGTTTTCCTTGCGCCTCCATTACGCCCTTGGTGCCGACATCGATTGAAATTTAATTTGTTATTTTCAACGTATAGATTTAATTTGCTTTTTTATTCATTTTGAAATTCATTAAAATTCGGCTGCCTTCTCATTGGAAATTCATTTGGACCTTTTCCGTTCATTTGTAAATTCATTAATTTATTTAAAACCATTTAACGAGCCATAAAACGATGCCCAGAAAATTGTGTGCTGTGTGCGTTCCATTAGTAAACGCCATCTCTCTCTATTTATAAACATTTTCTATCTTTCTTTGGTTTATTTTCTAACTCGCTTGGAGTTCAATGTGAGCCGCATTTCTTATCAGGCGCGAGCATAAAGATTTTCCCATCATTATGTAAGAAAGACTCTGAGCCTCTGTGGTCTCCGGTCATAAAACCATGGCTCGAACGAAGTTAACGAGCTGGCCACAATGGGACTTTGGCTTTTAGCTAATGACCAGCCTCGTTGACCGCGCAATTTCTTTTGGCCAACTTTGAACTTCGAAGCTCGAAACTCTACAATGTTTCTTTTGCCTCGACCGTTTTCCTCTTCAGAGGTTTACTTTGGGTGGCCAGTGGCCGCCTATTTCGGCTTATTGTTTATTGGCTTTTCCTTCGCCTTCGGCTTAGTGTTTGTTATTGTTTACGTTGGCATTTCCATGCGCAATAATGATTTAATATTTGCATTTGTATTGGCCACGCGGCGTATGCGTAATAGTCGTGCCAAAAGAACAGGAAATGGACATAGTGGAGCTCTGGGTTATGTAGTATTGGTAAGTATTTTATTGGAACCCCTTGGTTCGCACTCGCCATAATGGCATGCGGCATGGTCTGTTTGGAAATGTATTTATCTGTCTGGGGAATGTTTTTGCTATGGCTAAATGGGTGAAAAGATACAAAATAAAAATACAAATATTCTGGTGCGAGATTTCGCAATGGGTCAAATTATTTCAGACAGGAGAAGGTGCATGGAATAGATATGAAGCTAAGGCATAGAGTTGAATTAATTTAACTAAATCGAAATTTATTAACAAATCTTATTGTGTAATAGTTTTTTATGCTTTATGTTTAACAGTGTTTGGTTAATCCCAGTTTTGTGGGTTTTAAGAAACCCGTCAGCTGGTTAAGTCTAGCTATATATATAATATATAACTTAACTTTTCTTAGTTGCAATTTTCCACCAAAACAGCTGACGCCTGGTGCTTGAGAGAGCTGGTCTTTTGGCTAACAATTTTCCATTTAAACGGCTTTGTCTGCATCTCATTCCAGCTGTTGTTCTTCATTGTCAATTATATTTGTCTTTCTCAGGCTCCCGCACCTACCTCACCTCTGTGTCTGCGTCTGTGTTTGTTCTGGTATCCGTAAGATACTTGCAGCATGGCTGCATGTTTCTTGTGTTCCTCAACTAACCCGCAACATGGCAGTTTTCCTCTGTCTGTCTTCTTTCTGTTTTCGGTTAATTTACATGACAACACGTTTCGAAAGTCAGTCAACAAGGGAGGACAACAGGAGGGCAGGAGGGTAAAGACACACAAATAAGGGGAAAGGGAAGGTAAAGGGGGTAAAGTAACTTGTAGCAGATAGATACATTCGCTTGTTGCAAGTTGCAAGTTAACTAGACTGTTACAATGTCGCAGTTGCCGGAGGGGGGAAAAACTGAGAAAAAAAAAATCAGCAGGGAAAACACTCAGGGCACTTGCCGCCTTTTTTGCGGTTTCCCTGCTCTCCCCTCCAGCCAAAAAGGGGCAGCATTCGCGCTGCTTGAGTGCAGTTCTGGGCCAAAATACACACAACATGCTGGAGATACATTTTTCTACCCGTCTCCGCAGCCTCCCTTTGCTCATTTTCCTTGGCTTTACAGTTACGTAGCTGCAATCGGGGAAAATTAGCATTCTTATAAATATTTATTCAGGTTTTTCCCATCTTCTTCTCTGCAGTGTGTGTATCTTTGCATCTTTGAACTCCCATTATCTGCCAGTCAGCGTGTGTGTGTGTGTGCATTGTTAATATTTATGAGTTATATCTCTCGAATATTGCCTTCTAATTGCCACCTCAAGTTGAACGGGTCTCCAACGCGGCTTCTACTTTGTGATGTCATTTATTTGTTTTTCATAGTTTTTGGTGAGATCATGGCGCACCCCAAAAACAAGAAGCTTATAGATCTGTCATAGATTTTGTCATGTAATGCCTATATATACGTACATAAGTATATAATATATGTGTTTAGAGGAGGCCAAGCCTGCCCCAAGGTTTTCCAGTTTTTCAGGGAAAAGGGAAAATTAAAAAAGAAGAAAAAAAAAAAAAAATAAAAAAAAAACAACCACCCGGGAAAAAAAAAAAGGGGTAAAAAAAAAAACCCCCAAAAAAAAAAAAAAAAATTAAAAAAAAAAAAAAAAAAAAAAAAAAAAAAAATAAAAAAAAAAAAAAAAAAAAAAAAAAAAAAAAAAAAAAAAAAAAAAAAAAAAAAAAGAAAAAAAAAAAGGGGGAAAAAAGAGGGGGGGAGGGAGGGGGGGTGAAAAAAATATAAAAAAAAAAAAAAAAAAAAAAATTATTTAAAAATAAAAAAAGAAAAAAAGAGGGGGAAGGGATAAAAAAAAAAAAAAAAAAATTTTATTACTTAGGCTGCACTTAATCAATCAAACTGTTTTGCAATCAAGCGTAATATGCGTATTAAGTACCGCTTGACCCAATTAAATATCGTTATCTATTTACTAAGATCTGCCTCTCTCTATATTTCTCAGGCTCACAAATTACAATAGCCTTATCTATAAAGAACACTCAGAGAAATAGAGTAAAGTTTGACATTTTTATATTTTTCATTTGGTTCTTTGAAAGTCAGTTGAAGTTTGAGAACTTGTAAATTGAATATTTATACTTTGATTATCTCAAACATTTGGGTTTGGTTTTAGACAATTATATTTTAATTTATGCTTAATAAATTAATGAATTATTAATTATAAAATTATTAATTATTATTAAATGATTAAATAATTAATATTACTAATCATTTTAGTTATTTTGTAAAGTTTGAATAATGTTATAAGTTTGTTGTGGCTGTTTTTAAAAACAGTCAGCGACTTTCATCAGTATTTCCAGATATTTGTTATTTTTTAGGGTCGAGAAACAATTGTGAATCATAAGCTCTATATATTCACTTTCAAAAATAATTTTTTTTTTATTTAAATATAATTTTAAATATTTTTTATCTATAAAAAGTATTTGCAACTCTTTGCCTTGGGCTGCTACTAGCTCTGAATTCTATCAGAGACTAGTCTTTGATAATATCTATAAATTTATGGCAGAGCTTTTATTTTTAATTTCAAGAAGTTCCTTTTATCTTTATAATTTTTTAAGATTTATAGTTTTATGTATAATTTTTTAAAGATAATTTCCATTTCTTACTAAGACCTAGCCTTGTTTGATATGTGTTCCAAATTGTAACTGGGTAACTTACAATTTGACAAGTGATATTGAAGCCTCATTAAGACGGATGTCTAAGTGGGCGGTGTGGGGCGACACTGGGGTCTGGGTGGGCGTGCCAGTTGGGTCGCTGTTTGCGTTCGTCGTGGCTGCGGTTCCGTCACCGCCACCGAAGCGCTCAAGTGGCACGCGCTTGATAACAACACCAGCTTTCAGTTCCCAGTTGCATCTCCCAGAGATCCACGGGGAGGAGCGTTCATTTGAAATGCAATTGAAACCGCCAGAGACAGAGACAGGCAGTGGGACATGGGCAGATGCAGAGCAGCCAGTGAGGAGGGTAGGGAGGAGGAGGAGGAGGTGGACGGAGCCCGGTGACATGAAAGTAGATAGCTGTAATAATAATAACGATAGCAGAACAATGCGGGGCATTGGGAAAAGCGACAGCAGGAAGCAGTGATAAAGCGAGTTAACAGGTGAATGCTAAAAGTAACAGGGTTTTAATAACTATAAGTGAAGAAACAAATTTGGGTCACAAAAAGTAGGGGAAAGAGTAATTATGGCCAGAGACTAAGTTCAAATACGTGACTTTTTGGTTTTTTTTAAAGATATTACATTTGAAACATAGTAAAATTAAACATTCTTTTAGTTATAAAACCCCTTAAAAAAAATGTCAAAAGGTATAAAATGAAATTTGTAGGTAGCTATTTTAAATTTAATAAATTATTTACTTATTTTACTTTATTATTATATTTATTTAAAAGATATGCCAAAGAAATCATTGCTCTAGACATCATTTCAATGATTTGCATTTAAAATCTTACAGAAAATGTTTATAAACTCATTTAGGTTCGTACCAAAATAGTCTTAAATTAGTCTTAAAATTAGTCTTAAATAATATTTCCTTACCCAAATATGTATACTTTTTATATTCTATCTATAAATACTCATCATATATGTAGTTACAATCCTTTTTAATTGCCAACCGATTTCCAACTCTCTTATTGCATTTGCAAATGAGCGAGGATTCAGGCTAAATGCGCCCTTTGGCTTCCATTCCCCATGTACATGAATGTCAATTACGTTTCTGCTTAGCCAATTTACGAAATTAGGTTAACTGGTGTTATCAACAGCATTTCAGTAGTCGTTGAAATTGTCAACTTCACCCAGCATTTTCAGCATTTTCCTTACTTTTCTCCCCATCCCCATCCCCCCTCCACAGCTTTCCAACTGTCACTTTTGGGCCGAGTTTGTTTCGCGTTTAGAATTGGCAAGCGAATGAGGGAAAACGTAGAGTTGCAAAATGAAAAATGCATGAAAAGCGCAAATTGATAATTGAATTTGGCACAGGCTCAAACTGCAGTTTGCTATTTGTTGCTGTTGTGTTATTACTGTGGCACAGCATGCGCCAAGTGGGTCAATGTTGAACGTCGTCGTCGTCGGGTGACAAGCAATAAAATGGGAAAAATAATAAAAAAGAATAACACAAAAAAAAAGTACAAAATCACACGGCACACATTGAGACAAGAGTGACATAAAATTATAGCCAATTAGGTGGAAAATGGAAAATATTTGTCATGCAACTCCGGGGCGGGAGGGGGAACAAAGTCAGAGATCTCAAGATGTAAGTGTGGGTGTTAAAACCCCATGAAACACATTGATGGGCCACAAATTACACACGAAACACCGCGTCGTCATCAATGGTATTCGATTTCCAACACTCGACACTCATAAATTTGATCGAGAGATGGCGCCCAGGATATTGAAATACATGACCCGAGGGCTGGCGTACGAAACCCAAAAACAAAATAAAATTATGTGTTCGTGGATATACCAAATCTAAAGTATTGCATGTTGGCACCCATTTCTCCGTCGAGCCATCGAGCCAGCGAGCGGCATTCGGTTAATTTAACGGCAATAAAAACATCACGCATACGCCCCGCGGTGCCAGCGGATGGGCAATAAAACAAATGCCTTGAAATTGTCATCGAACAGGAAAAGACAGGGCAAAGGGAGAAAAAAAGAAAGAGAGAGAGAAAAGTAGGGATAACAAGAGAAAAGGAGAAAGATAGAAAGATAGAAAGATAGAGAGAGAAAGATAAAGACAGAAATATACGGAGAGAAAGAGAGATATAGTATAGGCAGCGCGTGAGGGAGGCCGAGTTGTTAAAGTTCAATCATTAGTTGCCACATGACACAATGCAGTCAACCAGCAAACCAAACGGAAAATGAACAAGAAAAAATGCTAATTTAAGCTATTGAGACATTGAATGCCCTGACAAAATATCTACCATATATTCTAAATAAAAGTAGGAAAGCTCTGCGTCCATAACCAAAGCCTAAATAAATATATACAAGTATTTGAACAACTTGAAAAAACAAACTAAAACCAATGGTTTTACCTAAGAAATATTAAGGGATAATTTAATATTAAGATTACCTTCTTTACTGTTAAAATATAAAGTTTTAAAAGAAGTAAATAAAAACCAAATAAATAATCCAAATACCCTTACCGAGAGTAAAAAAGTGTCGCACGAGTTGTGAAATATTGTAAAAAAGACACACATTGAAGTAAGTGGCGGGGTATTCGGAGGGGTAAATGTGGGCGAGCATCGTGTTTTCCCCGTTAGCTTTCAAAAACGCCCACACCAGCATCCAGATCCCCCTGCCCCCTCTATATCTCTGCACCTCTGTCTAACTGACACCACAGCAGCTGCATTCGCAGTATCAAAAGATTAAAGCGCAACAACAGCAACGAAAACAGAAAATATTTCCCATTCCCGAAATGTTTATGTCAAGGCCCAGAGGAAGAAATGGAAACCCATGCAGAGGCGGAGGTGGAAATTATGTACAGCGGAGAGAAGTCGGGGGGAGGAAATGGAAAAAGATTTGTAGATTTCCCGAAGAAATACGTTAAAGTGAAATTGAAATGCTTTGGGCGTTAATTTAAATGGGGAATTTTCTATTATTGACAACGAGGAATTTAGGGAAATTAATTTGAAATAGAAGAGAAATTAATATTCTATGGATTTCTGTGAGTTAAAGATAGTTTCCGGTTTTCTTAAATTGTCTTAAATTTATGTAGGCTGTGTATCTAAATGTACAATTTTATTTTTCATTTAATTTCACTCAATTGTTTTTATATACCCATCATTTGGCATTTTCTTTTATTAATATGAGAAAACATTATTTGATATTTATGTAGGTATCATTTTATATAAAAGAAATAAATATAGTTTTTTGGCCAAAGAAGAACATTTAAATTTATATAATAAATGTTTTGCTGAATATATATATATTTTTTTTTACTATGGTTTTTTTTAACTTTTAGTTTATTAATTAAAAATCTTTTGTTAGCTTAACTATAAGTTCCTCAATTGTTCTCCCCATTTTGTGTGATTACTGCATTTATTTTTCAACACATTTAGAAAAATATCATTTTTAATTTCCATCTCAATGACATCTTTGAGATTTTATTGCCTGTACAGCTGGGAAACACAAATTCGGTACCAAATTGCAAGTTTATTTTTAAATACTTAAAGAGCTAATAGAACTATGTAGTACTTAGATTTTAGTTGCATTTTGGCCCACATTACCCACTGTACTCCCAAATGTTCGGTGGAACGGCTATCTCGGTGATCTCAGCATTATAATGAGCTAAGCAAATGCGCAGGCGTATTTTGAGATGTGACAGCGGCAGCAGCTAAAGATTGCTTACAAAACATACAAAGTAGAAAATTATTTAGCAACAACAATCTAGGGGGGAGGGAAAGGCGATCCAAATAAAAGCGGAAAAAAACAAAACAATATTTTTATGTTGTCGCGTGGACGGGACAAGCTGCTGTCGTTGCTTTTTTCCAGCTGCCTTTTTTTTTGTTTTTACTGCATGATATATGGAAATGTTTTATGAGCGGACTGCACTTTCGGACTGTCGCCATAGATGTAGACACACAAAAAAACGTTGACTGGAAATTGAAATTAATTTGCTGCCACAAGGCGGTGGTGGGAGGTGGGTGGTGGTTGGAAAATTCGTAGCATAGCATTGCATAATTACAGATGACGTAGAACACACACAATCTTTCACTGCAGCATGTAATCTCTTGCCAGGGACAGCAGACAGCAGGAAAGCAGAAACGGGATTTTGTCCAATTAAAGCAAACATCAATTTCAGCTCTTCGGGTGTGTGCTGTGTGTATTTGTTACGTACAATGCCCATTTTGTGTGTGTCTCCTCCTCCTTTATTATCCGTAACGAACCGAGTTGAGCTTTGTCATTGACTCCGGCGACTGCTGCTGCTGCTGCTGTCTGGCTTTAGCCAGATCTGGAAAAACTGGAGCATGCAGCGTTTCGATTCGACCCTCCTTTTGGGCATACATATGTTTGTATCTACCAGTGCACATAGGCAAGGTCATCAGCTTCGGATGGGTGGGCTTGCTCGAACGGGCCGAGTGTTCGCTGGGTGTGTGTGTAGTTTGGAGCCAGCCATTTACGCCCTGGTGGAGCCAATGGAGCATTTCGAGCTGGAGCTGAGCTGGAGTTGAGCTTCGTTAACAATAAAACTAGTTCTGTTTGTTTGTTAACTTTAACGGAATAGTTCGATTTATTTGGATTAAACGGATAGTTTTTGTTTGGCTATCAAAATATCACATTTGTAACATGTCTGGAAAAATATTCTGGACTGCCTGAAGTCACTAGGCGCTTAAAGGTGGCTAAAAGTAAGAAATTATATTTTTGGGTTGCCGAATTAGTTTGTTTTTTTTAAATATACATTTTTGTAACCTATTTTTTGGTTGAAAACCTGTGGCACACTTACACTTTTGGATTTATAAGTTGCAAAGTTCCAATAAAATATTTAAATGTATTTTTTTTAGCATACTTATTAGCCGCATTTATAGAGATTTTCAATCTTTTGCAATTTCTTTGTCATCCTGCAAAAATAAAAATAAAATAATATTACTCAGGAAAAGTTAAACATTAAATATTGTATTTAATATTAAAATTGACTAGATTTCACTGCCAAGAACCCTCGAAAACTTGGACATTTTATTACCATCCACTCACATCCATTGAATTGAACTGGACACGTCCTTCAACTGCCAACCCATTCGCCTTTTGTTGGGGATTTTCGGGGAGATTTTTGGGGATTTGCTGACTGACGCACAAATGTCACGGCAGCCACTCGATGGCTGAGAGGCTGAGCTCGAGAGGCTGAGCCTTCGACTTGCCACTTTGAATAGCTCTTGACTAATCCCACTCTATATTGTATCTTTTCTCTCCTTGCAGCCAGCGCGTTTCGTTCTTTTCCACGCTTGTGACCCGTAGCCCACGTCCACTTTGTGGCGTGTGCAATCCGAAGCCGCCAAGACGACTTACTCGATAATGAAGATGAGCTCGCCCAGGATCATGCAGCAGAAGCGGAGCAGCAAGTCCTCCAACTCGTCGCGGGTCTCGATGACGACCTCGACGGCGGAGGAGAATCTGCTGGAGTCGAAGCTCTTCAGCTGGATGAGGCTCTTCCGCTTCGCCTCGCTGCTCTGCCGCGCCGAGTAACGGACCACACGAGATCCTCCCTCCTTCAAATGTTAAGAGAAACGCATATTACAGATACTCGAACTACTAGTTGCCGCTTTTCAGTCAAGTTTTCCTATATACTATATAGAAAGAGAGACACACCAAACAGAAACACCCAACACACGCCCATTTGTCACCTTAACTTTTTCCAGCAAAACGTAGAAAATAAGTATTACAAAATGATTAATCAAGATAAATCCTACTCCTACCACACCCACTCCCACAAGCATAATATTAAGTTTAAGCTGAAAAGCAACAGATATATCCAAAAACCCAAGAAAAATATAATGTGTTTAGTTTAAGCTTCGTTTTTTGGGAGATCGAGACATTTTTCATTCAGTTCAAAAAACAAATCTTCACAATTAAGTCAATTTTTAGTGTAAACTCCGGTCCAACGGAGTTACTCGCGCCTTTCGTACCTTTTGTATTGTAATAAGTGAACAAAAAATGGCATATTTACAAATTGCGAACTACAAGCAAATAAATATATATTTAAATCGTAATCCACTTATTGCGTTTATTCGGGTTTATTAAATTAGTGCTTAAGTTTTCAAGAACAGCCGAACTATAACACGAAGTACATATATTTTTGTAATTACAACACTGTTTTTGCGAGTCACAAGAAAGAAACAAACAAAACAAATAGGCAAACACATCAAGATGAACCTTTATGCAAGGCTATTAAATAGATAAATATAAATATACATATATATTAACTAAAGATGCTGGCAAATGCAGTACTAAACAATAATGTAGAGGAATATATTTACATATAAAATAAACTCGAATCGGAGTACATGCAAATGCGCTTACCCAACACTGAAACACGTACATACATACATCCACATCCCGTTCACAATACTTATCCAGCCCAGCAATATGAAAAGTGCATTTAACCCAAAGAAGTTGCCAATCAACCAACAACAACAACCACAAATTGTTAACAACACACATTAGCAATGCAAAGTGCAATAGTGGACATAAGCAAACCTCTTTAATTCCATATATAACCTCAGATAAACTAATGAACAACTACAACAAACAGATAAATAACAAATGAGACAAAAACAACAACAAAGTTATCAGAGATTTTCGAAATTCAATTTTACTTATTAATTAGTTAGTAAGCCGAAAGTGCAATCCTGCATTATGAACATAACGGTATAATAACGGTAATTGCCAAAAAACAATGAGAATCAACTGTACTAGAATACACACATACACACTAGTTGTATAACTGCAGCAGATAAATGTTGAGAAAAATGCAATAAATCGGATATCGATCAAATAAATAAAGTCTTTAAGCTGTTGAGTGTTCAATGCAATTAACGGGTTTTGTTGTTCTTCATTTTTTTGGGTGTGTTTTGTTTTTATGGAATTCTTTTTTTTTATGTCAGCATTTTGTAATATTTTCCGGTGACAGATCCACAGAGTCCCTTGGAGGGTAAAATATATATATAGCCCAATTTCAAAATATTTCATTATTTTTATTTGAATTTTTTGAATTAAATCTAGCGTTGCCAGACGTTCGATTTTCTTATTCTTCTGCTAAGAAAAACTTTTTAGCAAAGTTAACAACCATTTTCAAAAGCTGCAAGTTTTTAAATATACCGATGATTGTGTTGTTTTGGGAGCACAGAACTATCGTTGTATCGATATTACCAACCTATTTCAAAAATAAATAAAAAATACATGCCTGATCAATGCTAAGCAGAAGTTTAGGTTAACATCACTACATTTAATAGTAGTTGTTGTTTTTAGAAAACTTTATTTGATATTTTTTGTGCACATAATTTTCTTAAAGTAATAGAACTAGTTAAATTAACGCCGATTTAAATTAAAACGGATTTTACGACTTTTTTACATACTGATTCGGCGTTCGAACCAAAAATACTTACCCTGCCTATAACTTTCTCATAGGAAATTCTACAGCATTGTTGTAAGCATTAAAACATTTTTTTAATTTAAAATATATCGAAATAAAAAAGTATCAAATAAAAATATCGCACTTTCGATATTTGGACAATCAAAAAATCGTGATATAATTATATCATCTTTAGGAAACTATCGATATTTCGATGTTTTCATCGATATTTCTGCACCTCTAATATATTATCAACAACTATAACAAAACAAATTCGGATCGGCGGACTATATATCGTGCTCGATGTGAACCTGGCGCCGTGCGCATTAAAAATAATAATAATATAATATAAACCAAGATACCAGAAACCGCTTATCAGTGAATTCGCCTGCAGTTGCATAACGCGTTGCCAAAAAAAAAAGAAGAAACGATAAAATAACAACACCAACCAACGCGTAAAAAGTTCTCTTGAGGTTTTCGTGGCGAAATAGACGACAAAAAGAAAGCTCGAAAAACAAGGGCGAAAGGAGAGTGCAGTTAGTGCCCCCTTTGGGGCCCACCACCCCCACCGGTCTCCCCGGCCCCCTCGACGCCCACGCGACGTGCCTTATAGGAAATATTTTCGGTTTTGTGTGCGCGTTAATTGCTCAGGAATTGCGTTACGTATTCCCGCAAGACCCGCAAGAGGAGCGAAACTATGGCCCAGAATACAGCAGATACCTTCATCCATCTGATTGCCGGCGGGTAAGAATCTTTTTTATTTCAGATTTAAAGCCCCCGCTGTTGTTGCTGTTGCTATTGCGTCTTATCGCAGGTCAGGCCAACGTAGCGCAAACCGGTTTAGCTGGGCGACTCCGCCGACTTTGTAGTTGGATTCCACAAGAAACGTCGCAATTGCGATTAGATTTAGTTTGGTTTCAATTCGCGCAAATGAACATTTTTGGCGCCACTGCCAAATAAAACAGAAGAAAGGCCGAAAAGAGCAGTAAAAAACACGCTCCGTTCACGTGTTTTCCTCTCGTTGTTTGTTGTTTTTTTTATATTACGGGAAACGACAGCTGGCGAAATCAAAGACGAGATAAACGAAACAGGCAAATAAAATGTATAAAATACATACGACTTATGTGCAACCAGCAAACATATGTAAACAAATGTAGTTTTTCCTTCTCGTTATCCATTTTCTCGGTGCATTCCACCAGCACAATGTCCAATTGGATTTCAGAGCTTCAATTATTTTGTTGTTGTCGCTCTGTTATTACTTTTATTGTCGCTTTTATGCTGGCTATTTTTAGACGCATCGCGCCGCATCTGAATTTATTTTTGTTTTTACCTGCACCCTACACACACACTGGCCCGGCATATTGGCTGCATCGAGCGATAGTTTGTGTGTGTGCGTGTGCGTGTTTCTTTCTCGCAACCAGTTTTGTTTTTGTTGCGAAGAGAGTGGAGAAGGGCTACAGAGAGCGGGCGGAGAAAGGTGAAGTGCAGCTTATTTGCCGTACTTGTTCCGTATTCCGGTGGGAAGAAAGGAAGGTGGGAACAAGGGAATGAAACAATTGTGGGGTCGAGCCTCTTGTCTTTCGGGAAATGCAAATTTTATGGGGGATACGAAAGCCACAAAGTGTTTTTTATAAAGATACTTATTTTTGGGGTGAGATTATACTGTCTTTGAGTTTGTGCCTAATTCTTTTATTAAATTTTTCTTCGTGCAATATCAAAATGGGAGATCTAAATTCTTAAGGGGTTCCCCTTGTTAGAACTTCTCTAACTTTAGAATCTAAAACTTGGAAATCTAATCTAGAAATATGATTGGAAGACCGAGACAGTACACTCTCTTTTACCACTTTTGAATTTCTAATAAATCAGCTATAATTTTCAACTGGTTTTGACAGGAAATAGGTAATAAACCGATCAGGTACCTAAAATGTTGTATTGGCAATTGGCTTAAAATAATTCTAATATATCAACCAGCTTGAAATAATATAATTTTAAAGACTATTTCAGTTTCTAAGTGTTTTTAGTTAAATGAAATCTATTAATTTAACGAATGATTGTGGAGGAAAATGTAATATTTATTAATTGTCCTAAAACATTGCAAAGCTGTTAGTAGGGAAAATATGACTTATGTAGTTGCATTTGATTTACTTTGATTAAAGTGTAACCTTGAGGCCTTTTATCTGACCCCTGGCAAAGTTCTGGGTGCTGATTGTGTGGCTGTCAATTGTCGTGATCCCCTCCGAATGCTTTGTGAGCTCTGCAAGCCTATGGGCAGTTTGCCGGCCGGCAGCTTAAGCACCTCTTATCTGGAACAACAATGTATCTATGTATCTACATATATGTATTCCTTTTTGTTTTGTTTACATATTTACGTAGTATATAGTATATACTTTAACTAGAGGAACTGTAGCAAGTGGAAAGTGCAACGTGAATGCAACTTGAGCTGCCTTAATACCCCCCTAGTTTGTTTTCAACCCGCCTTTGTTGGTATCTCGTGTCAGTACACGTTGGAAAAAGGGAAACAATAAAATAAAAAAATAAAAACAACCTTGCCTCTGCCGCCCACATTGTTATCGCTATAAATAAGCCGCAAAGCAAACAATTAAACGACATGCATCCCATCTAATCAAGCATCAGAGAAGCCTCCAAAGGCGGGTCTTACATAAGCTACTTTTTGTTTATAATCTCAGGACTGTTAAATGGGTTAGAAATGCATTTATTTTGGCCACAAATTGGTGTAAAATTAGCTTAAGGTCCTAGAAAATAGCCACTTTGGCTTAGATTCTTCCTTTAAAGTTCAAACTATGAACCTGATTTTAGTGACATTTAAAAACTTTGTATACTATACCAGAAATCCCTCAAAAACGGCAATTAGCGAAATGTTAAATAGGTTCAGACAGCTGAGGAGATAAATTCCCTCAATGTTTTCGGTTTGGCAAAACAACACACATTGCACATTTCTCTATTTTCCCTATACCTATGCTATATATAATGCATTGTGTGATTTTTTGCCTACATATTTTGCTGTTATTTGTCTAGAAACAAAAATCTAAATTGAGCTTGGCAAGCGATTTCGATTTTGTTTTGGTTTTTCAGCGAGACAACAACCCAGGCAGGCGACGGGCAAATAAACTTTTTCTGGCACACTGACTCAGTTGAAGGCGAATGGATGAGCGAATTGCAACAAACAACACACACTGACCAAGGTGTACTTGCGCACACATATACCGATAAGATTTAGATAGACCCCCCATCTCTATAAGCAAAACCCAAACAATGTCAGTCGCAGTATGCAATTCCTTGTCTCCCAACTTATTTATAGCATAGTTTCATTGGTGAAGAGATTTCATAACCATAACCCGAAATTTTCCATCAGCTGGGATTTGTTTACTTTTTTTTTGGTGGTTGGTTTTGACCCGGCCCAAAGCTACGACAACGTTTTCTCTCTCTTCGCTTTCGACATTGTGTTCATTGCCTTCATGTCTCTTCGCACGTACGCATATTTTTGAGAGAATTTGTTATGCATTCAAGAGTCTTATTCAAGGATGGCCGTCTTAAAGGCTAAAATAGAAGGTGTTTCCCGGTAAAAGAAGAAGATCAATTAGCCAAAAACAAAGCTAAAATGTTTATCATATTAAAAAACACTTATTTTATATTATTTTCTTTTCATTTTCTTTCTTTTTTGTATATTTATTAAAGCGAACAAATTTTTAAAACGCTTTCTCTAAACCTAAAATTGTGTCAAGGGCATTTTAATTAATTTTACTCTTGATCTAGACACATATTTTTAATTCAGGCAAGGTACATATATAAACAACATATATATTCAAATAAAATTGGAAAGAGAATGAGGAAAAAATATAGAAGGTCGCGTGCCAAGTTTATTTAGAATTTTAAACATAAAACAAAACCATCTAATGGGATATCTCTATTCTTAGCCAGGCCTTAACTACACCATTTCATTTCCTCAAAAGCTTTAAAAGAAATTCCCCATTAACTCAATATAATCTGGCCTTCTAAAACCTTCGATTCCTTTGACCCATAAACGAAGACATTGAAAATTTTCCATAAATGTCGTAATCTTAGGCAAAGCAAACAAATAATACGAATAGAAGGTAAAAAAAAAATAGCAGAAGTCAAAAATAAAATATTGGCAAATGATAAGCAAGGGGGGAACTTCAGTCTGCGAAACGCAAAAAGCCATTGAAATATGCGTACTTTTAGGTTGATAAGCAAAGTCTCCCCGCCAAGACAGACCCCCTTATCAGCTGCGGATTGAGGTAGGGGACTGACCAGGTGGGACCAGAGGAGGGGGAACTCCTTGGACAAAAGTCACCCCAGCAAAGGCTGACGCATGGCCCACAGAAATTACTCGTATCACAAGAAATACATACTTATGTCCTTATGTATGTAAACCAAAGTGGTCATAGACGACGGTGCCTGCGGGTCCAAAATTTCCACTCTTATCAGGTGTAGCGCGTGTATTTTCGGGAACAAATACACCGCCGACAATGTCAAAGAACAGATAAATCGCACATTAACCGGTAGCAAATTGCACGAAATTCGCACATGCATCCCCCAAAGGCCATCGATCGGATATATGTATGTAAATAACCAGCTATATATTTATATAGCAATTGCTATGAGAATCTGTGCGCTTCGGTCTGTATGTACTTGAACGCAGATTCACATGTTTCACACATGAGAGCATTGCTTTCTTTTCAAACGAATTCAATCTTTTATAGCTTGAAATAATATTTGTATAAATTGGTTTTATTTTCGATTGCTTACGTATAACGATGACTGTGCTTTAGGACATTTGTTTTACGAATATAAAAACGTTCTTGGAGGAAGGCATTTTATAAGAATCGAAAGTTGAAGTCAGTTTGAAAGGTAATAAATGACATTACTGTCAAAGCAAGTGTCTAGATATAAGTAAGATATGGCTAATATTTGTTGTAATAATTCATTTCATTTGATTTAATGACCAATATATCTATTTTACTGGCTAATATTTGTTGTAATAATTCATTTCATTTCATTTAATGACCAATATATCTATTTTACCCTAAAAGTGGATAGGTACAGGCATAAAATTACATAATATTATCCGGGAGAAGCCAGGCAAAGAAATTTACTTACTACACTTATTACTTTATACACTTCTTTAATAGCTTTATTACCTTCCTGATGGAATCTATTTCCCAACCTTAATCAAGCCTTAAATAAAACCTTATCATTATTGAAGTATTTCAATTAATTTCCAACTCTCATTTGTCAACCATTAATCTTTAATTCATTACCTTTTTTCTAACCTATGTACACCTAACCCATTAATCACCTCATCCCCGTGTCATTCAACTGGTGCGTAATTAGCTCTAAGTCCACTCCAGCCAGACTTATCCTTGGACTGTTTGCCCAACTGTCTGACTGTCTTCTGTGAATAGCTCTCAGGTAGCACGACGAACAGTTTGCTTTAGTTTCGCGTGATGGTGTCAGGCATATGCTAATTGAAATTCAATAGTCGGGGAGGAGCTTCCCGTTAATGCATTGATTAAATGTGATTAATTTATACATTGACTGCAAGGCGGTTTTTTCGGATAAAAGTCGGGGAAAGTATCTGTTGAGTTATTCGATTTGTTGGGACAGCAAGCAGATTGCAGACCATATGGTGGCGTGTTCGTTCTCTTCACCAGGTTTCAGGGCAATTATGTCATAGTCTCTCATACCAGATTCAAAGCGGATCGGGCATCCATAAAAGTACTATATTTATTTTAATGGACGTGGCCTGCCAGCCGATAGCTGATAAGCCCCGAGAGCCAGCCAGCTCACATGGCTCGGCTTTGTCCGGCCCGGCCGGCCATTGCAATTCATCCCATCCGCTGGCGGCATCAAAGGTTATCGCTGATGGGAAGGGTCAATACCCAACCGGTTTCGACTGGATCCGTATGCCCTGGCCTCATTGAAATCGCCAACAGACTTGCGAAATAATATAACAGGGAAAAGTAAAGTCTCAGTTCCTTGCCTTTTTTGCCTAGGATTCAGAAAGAGATATTCTCGTGACATTCCCACAGAGTTTCAGCCATCGATCAAACTTTACTCCTGGCTGAGTGTCTTTGTCATTTTGTTTCCGCCTTGTTTTCCCTTTGTTGCATAACTTATTTTCATGAGCTTATTGCCATGGCTTTTTTTATAATATAATCGGGTAATAATTTCATGACTCTACCAGTTGCCAACTGGCAATTTACACATTTCTACGATCACGAGTTATGCTTGTGCAAATATGTTTATTCCCAGATAATGAAGCGATTCTGCTTTTATCACAAGTTCGCGTGTGTTTTGTTGATATTGATAGAGGCAATCGGAGTTGTGTGTTGGCTTTTTTGGGAAAGGTCGTGTATAATTAATTTTCTGGGGCAGTTTCGAAGGTGTAAGCAAACACAAATTTAATCTAGAATTCACTTTAAAGTCAAGGTTATGAACTCTGTTAATGTACTTTCCACTACTTGCTTTAGTTTTAGAAGTTTATATCGTGTTTGCTGCTCAATTTCCCTTACACATTTCCATTTCCAGCAATTTCACAATTCAGTAAACAATTACCTGACCTTGATTGGCATCATGCACTTGGAATTCAAAATGAATTCAAATAGAAAATTTTCTATAATTCGCTTTGATAGACATGACGCCTCCTTCCACTGTGCGATTATCCAGACCGCAAGTAACCCTCCGCTTCCTCCTTATTTTTGCATTTGGCGAAATGCACTTCATTTCCGAGGCAGCCAATCAAGAATGCCTTTGCCCGGCACTAGAATTCGATTTGTAATTGGAATGGGACATGCCACTTATGTGCTTGCCTGTAGTTAGCAGCTATACTAGGGGGGCAGACGGGAAAAAACAGACATTTTTAGCCAGGGAATTGCGCAATTCAAAGAAATACGAGTTTGGGAAATAGATATTTTCCTGCTTGGTCGATTCTTGCCAAGAAGTGTGATTTATTTTTATGATAGTTGAACATGTGGGCGAAACGGAAAGTGGCAGGCAAATCACTTAACTTTGGGTTTGTCTTTTTTAAAACCATTTTGAGATCTTAGCAATTAGATTTTTACCAAAGGAATCAGTGAACTTGAAATGTTTTTATCATCATTTTGCTTAAAAAATAACAACCTATTAAATGTAGCATGCAGAATACTCCTCTTTACCATCTTAGCTACTAAAATTCTTGTCTTAGTTAATAAATTACTCATCATAATTCCCCCATTTTTTTTGCACTCTTCCAGTTCCGCTGGCACTGTGGGCGCCGTGGTCACATGTCCATTGGAGGTGGTCAAGACGCGTCTGCAGAGCTCCACGGCCTTCATGACGCCGACACGGGTGGTGGAGAATGCCAGTGGACCGGCGAACGGCGGCCAATCGGAGCTGTTGCGGCCGGAACAACGACGTAAGCTAAGCACAACGATATTACGTAACAGATCACAGCCACAGGTGATTGGGGGTGTGCGTAGGGTAGTACCAAATTCTTTTTTACCTATTCTCTCATACTCATAATGCCGCCATATGCCAACATCTACTAACTAAAGCTTGAGCGCAAGCACTGCCAACATACCTTCGATACCTTCACCTCCATTGTCTAGATTTTGTTTTACTTGCATTACTGATTTTGTTATCTTTTTTAAACCCTTTCCAGATCATGGCCATGTCGCATTGCGGCATCTCATCGACAACGCCCAAATCCATGAGCATCGTCCAGTGTCTAAGGTGAGATATTAGAGACAATTTGAGATATTTCATAAGATTACTTTATATATTTCGTTCGTTACTTCAGACATATTGTACAGAACGAGGGTCCCCGCGCTCTGTTCAAAGGTCTCGGTCCGAATCTCGTGGGCGTGGCCCCTTCCCGTGCCATCTACTTTTGCACCTACTCCCAAACCAAGAACACGCTCAACAGTTTAGGGTAAGTTTGATCCATAAATCTACCAAAAATCCAATTTAATTCGCTTAATTTCAGCTTCGTTGAACGTGACTCGCCGCTGGTTCACATCATGAGTGCTGCCAGTGCTGGTTTCGTCTCCTCCACGGCCACGAATCCCATTTGGTTTGTAAAGACACGCATGCAGCTGGACTATAACTCCAAAGTCCAGATGACGGTGAGGCAGTGCATCGAGCGGGTGTATGCCCAAGGCGGCATTGCAGCCTTCTACAAGGGCATCACCGCCAGCTATTTTGGTATCTGCGAAACCATGGTGCACTTTGTCATCTACGAGTTCATCAAGTCCAAATTGGTGGGTTTTTATATTTGGATTTTGATTGTACATTCTCCTAATCATTACTATTATTATTTTTTACTAGCTGGAACAGCGAAATCAACGGCATACGGACACAAAGGGCTCGCGTGATTTCCTCGAGTTCATGATGGCCGGCGCCGTGTCCAAGACAATCGCCTCCTGCATCGCCTATCCCCATGAGGTGGCCCGCACGCGTTTACGCGAGGAGGGCAACAAGTACAATTCATTTTGGCAGACGCTGCACACGGTGTGGAAGGAGGAGGGCAGAGCAGGACTGTATAGGTGCGTAGAATTCGATTTAAAGGAGGGGATTTTTTATTAAATTGTTATAGTTAATTAGAATTTTTTACTATCTGGGTGCTTTTCTCATTAAAAATGTATGAATTAATGGTATTTAATTATATAAAATAGGGGGTTATCCCCCTCATTAAATCTGTTTGACATTTGACATTGTTTTCACGATTTATTTGTTAAGTGTTTCCATTTGATTCAAAGGGAATCCCCCATGTTAGGTTAAGACACCAGTTGATTCAAAGGGAATTCCATATAAATATGTAAAAAGTCTGCCTATAAATTCTCATTTTATATTTAAGTATATTTATACGCTTTATAAAAATATTCACCGACAAGATCTTAAATAAGAATCAAGAGCCAACGCGGATGCTCAGGCAACATTTTTTTTGCTTGCTCATTGCTAATGAATTATCATAATGCGCCACCCACGAATTCGCGATTCAGCCACCCGCCTGCCGCCTGCTGCCTGCCGCCTTTCTCGGCGTGAAATCTATTTAAATTCATTCTTTTGCGTCGCATATTCTCCTGTTTGTTTACCTTAATTTGATTAGCACTAAAGAGGGAGCGAGCGAGCGAGCGAGGAGCTTACTGCCTTAAATAATTACTACTATTTGCAGAGTAGTTCGTCCACTAATTGTCTCCCATCTGTTTGTATTATTATTTTCATTCCACAGAGGCCTGGCCACGCAGCTGGTGCGACAGATACCCAACACGGCGATCATGATGGCCACCTACGAGGCAGTTGTCTATGTCCTAACCCGGCGCTTTAACAACAAGTCGAATGAGTTCTACGACTTTTAGGGGGAATCCCCAGACGGCGAGTCCCGACTGGAAGTTAACACGACGACGACGACGAGAAACCCAATCTGTGCATATGTAGACGCGACTGCTGCAACTTAACTGTAATTCGTAACCCCTTTTTTCTAGACGATCTAAACCAACGAGCGCAAATTCGGAGTTAACTAGCTTCTAAGTCACTACCAAACCGCAAAGTGAAATGAAAAAACGAACTCAATAGACTTGAGACGTTAGACGTTGAACGATCGAAGTCCACCCACTTAACCCAATCCGCTATCCGCAATAGCTGTCTGCACAACGAGAGAGAGTTTAGTTCGATGGATTCACCGGAAACGTTATCAAAATTTTGAAAAGGCTGCTATTTAGTTAAAGATACACAAATATGTATAAAAATGTGGTTGATATTTTGATAAAAAAAAAAATGTATGTAAATATAGGATTCAATTCGCTCAGAGTGTATTGTAAATAGATGAGAAAAATGAGTCAGTCGACTGACGTTCGCAATAGCTCCCCTAGTTTTGTTAGTTTCTAAGCACAAACACAATGTTGAATTGGCCGCAGTTGCCAGTAGAAGCAAAGCCGACCGTAACCGATACGTAACTCTAATCGTAATTGTAAAACGTTCACGTTAAGTTTCCTCAAATGCGATATATATTTTAGTTACTCTTAATACACATACTTCCGATCATTATGATTATTATTATTATTATTATTATAACTATTATTATTATTGCTGTTTATTTAGTCCATTAGCTAATTAGTTAGTGAGCTCTCCATGTGAGCTGTAGTTGCCCCAAAATCGTATTTCATTGATAACAACGAGCAAAGAATGAAGAAAACTACTGTGAATAATTGATTGCAATCTGATTTGATGGTGAAATCAATAAATACAACAATTTTGTTTAAAAATACTCCTCAAGCGTTTTTATTGTTTAATGCCGTCGACTAGTGGGTCTTAAATACGGTCACAATCTTATCAACGAAACGACCAAGTCTGCAGACCCTTGAACATAGTTCAATTTGAAAACGTAGACTGCCGGTAATAAAAGCAATGCCAAGATAAGGGATCTAGCTACTGGCTACAATTATTCATTAACACGAAAAACCAATACTAATATGTTAAATATTTAAAGCAACATAAAAGCAGCAGCCTGACAAGCAATCATTTCAAAAACCGCGCCTAATTGTTACTTCTCTTCTGGCCCCACTAACAAACCATTCGATTATCCCATGTTATCGATAACCTGTTGGAGGTGAGTTTACCCGATTTATTATTTAGAATTTGTATATTACATAAAAAATATATATATTAAAAGGAAATTGAAAAAGATTATTGTTACACATAAATAAGGTCATACAAAGAAGATTTTTTTATTTTTTATAAATTTCTAATAATTATTGACAAGAAATATCGCAAAATATCAAATTAAAATATCGCAATATCGATATTTAGGAAAACAACATATCATCTTTAGAAAAAATATATCGATATATTGATATTTTGATATCAACAAGTGTTTACGTTTCGAGAAGTGCCACAAAAATAAAACTTAGAAAAACCCTGCTTAAGTTGAAGTTTTAATGCTAATACAAGTACCACCTGCAATTGCAACTTTGTGAGCACCTGACGATCACCCCAGTTAAGCTGGAACAAGAGAAATTTGTGCAATTGGAGCAGCTGCGAAGCGGACACGCAAAAGAGACCAAGAAATCGAGAGAACTACATAGTTGACACCCATTTGAGCCGCGGCCATGCAAATCGATGCAATCGAGCTGCTGCTGCTGATCACCTAGGCTCTGCGAGATGCTGCTGAGCGAGACCCACTTTTGGACGACGCTGCGCGACGAGGTGCGCATCAAGAGCAACGACCTGGGCGCCTTCCGATACCTGCGCCAGCGTGAGAAGGAGCAGGAGCAGCAGGATCTCACCACGTTGGCCAAGCGCGACTACACCGAGCGCCGCAATGGATTGGCCGTGCTGAAGAACAGCAGTCGCAAGGCGGCTGGTCGCCTGAAGGATAACCTCAAGAAGCTGGAGGATCTGCTGCGACAGCATCGTATCATCCACTCCGAGTGGCAGGATGCGGCCCAGGTGCTGCTGCTCTTTGCCAACGGACTGATTGCCCACATCTGCGTGGACATCTACACCGGCGATATACTGCGCATGGTCTTTGAGAAGTATCTGGTGGGCAAGCTGGCCGCCGAGGTCATCACCGATGGTGAGTAGGAGGAGAGCTTTGATTGATTTATCTTTAAGATACTCTTTCGATGGGATGCAGTCATTACTTTCACCATAAAGTGCATGTTTAGTGTTTGTTCACTTGATTAAAGCTCTTTAAATATTAAAATTTATCCTCAAGTATCACAAAATTACACTTTATAGATTTTTTCTTAGTTTGAAAATCTTTTTGGGGTACTTTAAATTGTTTTAAAAACACCACAACGACTTCTGTAGCACCTCTAATAATTTCTCCTTGTGAGTAAATGCTATATAAATTAATATAAAGTCGCCCCCCCATAATGATAATGAAGCTCATGCATAAAACCATCATTTCATATCTTTTCTAAACGATCCCTGTTGTCCTCGTTAAAATATTGTAAGAGGAATAAATCTCACACGCCTTGGAAACATGGTTTGATAAAATCTTGCCTTCCCTGCAATGTGAGCGCGTGATTAATGGCAATTGGGGTATAATAATACCGGCGCTATATGCGTCGACGCTTTAGGGTATACTCTCTTCTATATCATATATGCATGGTATAATATTGAGTGGAGTGCCGGAGACCTCCCCCTCCTGGCCTTGCACTTGGAGGCACCGCTGCTGCTTTGTGGCTTGTGTTGTGTGCAGTTATGGAGAAATTTGCATTGGCAACAAGTGCGACTTGATTTGCACTTTCCCACACCAACACAGCCCCGAGCACGCACACACCTGCACATGCAATTATTGTAATTTTTAATTAATCTGCTTGCTTGTTTTGTTGCCTGTAAATATGCGAACCGCGAGATCTCCCCCATCCCAACTTATTCCATGCCATGCCACGCCTCCCACCTTTCCCATATTTTGTTCGAGGCACTCATTCAGCTTTGTCGCTTGTGTTTTTCTGTTTTTGTTTCTGTTTTCGTTGTCGTCTTGTCCGTGTGTGTGTGTGCCCGTCGTCAGCCTTTTTCACCCGTTCCCACATCGTCTTGGCCTACAATACCAACCAGCTGACGGTGGTGCATCTGCAGCGACCGAATGCACGGTCGCAGGGGCCGGAGAAGATCGCCAATATGGAACCGCGCATCTTCCATGTGATCATACCGGGTGCCACGGAGCGCAAGCTGGCCCGCCACCTGACCGTCAACGGGAGCTTTGATCTGTTTGTGGTGTGGACACAGTCGTCGCAGAACGAGGTCTACCCCTGGAGGCCAACCATTCGGGATCAGGATCGAGCCAATATCCATGTGTTCAAGATCAAGGGGTAAGTATGGGAATATCTCTCAAGATGCAAGACTAATTCCTCTCCCCCTTAGTTTGCAGCTGGAATCCATCGCTTATTGCTGGTCCGAGAACGATCCCTTGTGCGTTGATTTTCTGCGGAGCAGCGAAAGCCAAATCATCACGCTGGAGCAGAAGGTTTCCCGCAAGGGAGACATCAGTGCTGAGATTTGCTCGTATGAGTTGGCCGCCGGAAAAATGCAACGCACCGCCATTACCTCCATACCGATGGGCGCCCAGATCTGCTCGTTCGCCTTCAGTCCCGACCAGGAGAAGCTCTTTCTGGGCAGCATCGATCGCAACATCTGCCTGCATGACCTCGTCCAGCAGTCAACGAAGTACGCGAATCAAATTGAGATTGTGCCGAATCAATGTGCCTGGCACTGTGACTCGGCCATGTTGTGTGTGGCCAACGAGCGTTCGGTGTTGCAGTGCTTTGATTTGGCCCTGGCCACCATTGGCCATCAGTTGGTTAGCGAGAGTGTCACACCCTCGAGCCTGCTGGACCTCTCGCATTACTTTGTGGCGCAGCCTACACTTTTGAGCGTCGCCTTCAGTAGGAAACCGGATTTGGGCACCTTCAAGCACACCTACGCCCAAACGGACTGCCTGCTGTTGTTAATCTACGAACAGGGACCGCTGGCCTGCATGCGCATCTTTGGCGGCGCCGGCATGCGTGGTGATATCCACAACTCTGGCTTGACGGCCGACGTCATAGCGGACAAATATCTGCGACTGCAGCAGCCGGAGCGGGCGGTGAATGTGCTGGCGGCACTGAACTGGGAGACCTACGGTGCCATGTGTCTGATAACGCTGCACAAGATAGCCAACTATGTGTTCTTTGGCGGCGATCAACGGCGGCCGCGCATTGAGCTGATGGCCAGAGCTTTAAAGACATTCGCCCGCACGCTTTCGGAGGAGACGAAGGATGAGTTTAGCGATCAGGTTTACGATTTGAAGCGACGCTTTTGCTTCTTTCTGTTGCGGTGAGTTTGAAGCATTTGTGAGCTTGAATTGAACTTAATTTTAATTAATTAAATCCCCACAGAAAGAACCTATTTTCGGAGGCCTTGGAAATCGCCCAGGATGTGGCCGACTATGACATATTCATGGATCTGTACAATCTGACCAAGTGCATTACCAGTTTGGGTGAATTCGCCCAGGTGGCGTTCAGTCAGGCCGCTGCCATAATCCATGAGGAGGATCGTGCCAATGGCAACCTCAGCCTCACCTGCGGCGACCTGCGCTCGGAGTCGGCCTGTTCGCTGTCCACCGGATGCTCGGATGTTCTGCGTGGATCCGCGGGTCATAGTCACAGTCAGCCGCAGACCCTTAAAAACTATGTGCCACCACTGCCCTCGTTCAAATCGAAGGTCTTCAATGCGGAGATGATCAAGATAAACATACCCAAGCCGGAGCTGAGGCCGCCATTGCCCAAAGTTTCGCTGGCAACTTCAGCGGCAGCCCTCGCACTCAAGAACAGCACTTTGCAAGCGGCGTCAGCTAAGAGTTCCAGCTCAAATGGTAAGAAAAGAAGAAGGATTAGATTCAGTATTCGAATACCAATACTTCTTCTGTTTCCTTAGGTAATGTGTGGTCGCAGGATGTTCCCGATCAGACGGTGGGTCTGCCCATGCCCAGCAGTCCACCACCCCGACCTCAGCCTTCTTCCGCGATCATCCCAGACCAAAGTACGCCAATTGGTGCATTCAACAGCATGCCTACAGCTCCACCTCCAGTGGTTTCAGTGGCTCCAGTGGCTCCGGCAGCCTACCAGCCCAAGTTCTACCAGCATCCGCTGGTTTCTGGAAACATTCCCGCCATGTTGCCCACGATGAGCGGCGAGGATTACCAAAAGCGGCTGCTGCTCAAAAGCCAACGGCATCCATACTCTCCAACCCGGCTAATCCAGCACCCAGCAATGGAGGAGAGACTGGAGGAGGAGCTACGCCCAGTGCCAAGTCACAGACGGCGGAGAAGAACAAGGTCAAGTTCTCGGATACCATACAGGTGGCTGTGGTGCCGGTAAGCTACAACTTGCACTTGGTAATTGAGGAATTTCACAGTACTTTTTCCACTAGGAGATTCCACGTAAAGAGAAGCCCATGCCGCCCAAGAGAAACGGTTACGCCAGACCCGCAGCGCGGCATCTGACCAATCCGAAGAAGGAGCTGGCCGACAGCTTGCCACTTTGTCATCCCAACGATGAGTATCTGAAGGATTTCAATCCCATCACTACAAGTGTGTCTATAGATCGCTTCCAGTCTCCTTTAATCTTATATTAACCTTTCCTTCAGATATGACAAAGCCCCCGGCACGACGTAGGGACGAGGATCCGAAGCAGAGCAGCAGCAGCAAGAACGCCAACAACTCCTCCTCCTCCTCGTCATCCATCAAGGTGGTGCATTTCGGTGTGGTCTAAGCGTAGAATTGTTAGTGCAATCCCCGTAATTTTACTTAATTTTTGGGTTAAGAGATGCGTCGTCTTCCACTTATTTGTAGTAACTATTGCCGTCCTCCCAGTTAGTGCAAAAAGCTTTAAATAGGAAAGTTTTTACTTATAGGTTCTCTTCTCTCCCACACTTTTTACACACAGAGCTTAGCATTAAATGTTTGCCAAAAAATAACAAATCCTACTTCTTCTTGGTGGTCGTTGGTCCGCCCATCCGATCCAGTTCGGACTTGAGGTCGAGCAGCTCTTTGTCCGGCACATAGCGCCGCTCCTCGCAGTCGTCGGTGTGCTCCTGCACACTCAAACTAACGCCCTCGGGCAGGGCTGACTGGGCGAGGCGCAGGAACTGCGGATAAATCGGAGCATCCACATTGTTGAGCTGCAGGTTCCGCTCGTACGTGGTCAGCTTGTACTCGGACTCGATCACCGTGGAGTTGGGACGCAGGCGCTGCACCTGGGTTTGTTGCGGCGGCAGGGCGTAGCAGTCGGAGACATCCAGTTCCAAATACTCGGCCACGCCATGGAGGAAGCGCTGATAGCTCTCCAGCTGCGGATAGTCATAGCCCTTGATCTGTACGTTGAGGCTCTCGTATTGCGGATATTTTGGTTTAAGTGACTGCAGGATAAAGCAAAGATATGGGTTAATAAAGGGAGTATTACTTCTGGCAGACGACCCACCTCCAGGTAATCCGGCTCGTAGACACTGCCGGCACCGCTGGTGCTCCTGACGGCTGTTGCTGTGACCTTTGGCGCCTGCAGGGCCAACCGCGCACTGGGTAGCAGCTAGATAAAGCAAGTAATTACATTTTAATACATAATTTAAACCAATTTAAAGGTTTATTTACTTTTCGTAACATGTTCCTAGGTCGATATTTTGTCCACCTCTAGGTGACATAACTTTTTCATACGATAGGCACTATCGATAGTTGATTACTGGTCACACGATTACTTTAAACTGGTCACACTGCGCCACTGTTTTTGTTTTCCCTTCAGCTCCGGTCACATTGGTCAAAACCAGGCAGAAATAATATTTTTTATTTATTTAGCCCAAAAACGTCAATTCGAAATGCAAAAAGGGTCAACGCTATTTGTAGTCGCGTTGGCGCTGCTCTCTGCCTTGGCGGGAACAGTAGCGAAATCAGACCCGGGCATCGTGGACATTCCGGTGAACTCGGTAAGTGCGCTCTTCTTCCACTCCCCCCGTTTCCCACATTTCTACCACCCCCCCGCGGAGAATCTCGAGTCGGAAACAAAACATATTTGTGTATGCGGCATATGTTTCGGCTACGTAATGTTAATGTTACCCCGTTGTTCCTTGCAGGCGATACCCAACATCAGGCAACAGCGTCCGCTGCTGGGCAACTCAAAGATCTATGTGAAAAGTGAGTACATGCAGCGGCTACGTGTGACGAATGCCAACCCCTAATAACCCCAACCCCCCGCGGTATTCCAGTTACCGGATGCACGTCCAAGGTGGAAACGAACTTGACCATAACCTTCCGGCTGGCGGAGCATCCCTGCATCTACGATGATCGCAAGGTGAGAGAAGCCTTTCTAATCTCTCGTCTTGTTGGCCATTCATTCTAAGTTCTTGGAGTTCTGTTTTTCAGCTGGACGCCATTGCGTCTGATCCCTCGCTACAAAAGAACGTCTCTATCAATAACGTTATAGCCCTGGTCACCAAATCGTATCCCTGCAATGGCCTCATCGTTTTGGTGGCCGACAAAGTGTCCCGCCGGTGGAAGGAGCCACTGGAAAGCCGGAACCGAAGCACCCGATGAAGGAGAACAAACATCCACTCTCGGTAATGACTCAGCCCGAGTACGGAACACAGAAAATTATGGGCAAAGCAAAGATATGTGCGGCGTACACAAGCTTATCAGTCGCAGGCGCAGTCGCAGTTTTTCGGGCTTATCGGTTGTCCTAAGGGAGTGTAGCACCTTCTGGTGAAACTATTACTGTATTTATAGGGGAAAAATGCGACTTTATTCCCAGAGGAGGTTTCAGGGGTTCCCTCTTTTCATATTTCTAGAAAATAAGCTGGTATAAGGAAGTGCTTGTCGCTCATAAAGTGTTATCTCTGTTTTGTTCTTAGTAATTCATGTACTCCGAGGTATAACCTAGTCTAAACTACACTGAATGGTAGCTTTTGTTGATTTTAAGAAGCCCGCGGACTGATAAATAATGTACTTAACACGCACTGCTACCAATCATGCTTGAATGAAGTGATGTTCTTGTTTCATAAACCCTTTTTTTTATCTCGTATTTCAGCCAACAACAAACCCGATTGCTAGTGTTCAGGAGGATGGCATCTATGAGATTGAGATCCTGATTTTACCGGAACCCGTCGCTGCCGAGTTCAGTGCCGTGGTGCACATTGAATTCCTGGGACCGCATGGTTATATCTCCGCCATAGATTGGCCTTTCCTCCCCGTATGTATTCTCATACTTATTCATTGTTTATACACCTACATTTGTTTATTTATTTTTGATTGCTTTACAGTTCTATTTAATCATGTGCATTGTTTATGTGATATTTGGCATCATTTGGCTGTTCGTTTCCTTCGCCCAATGGCGAGATCTCTTGAGAATTCAATTCTGGATTGGTGGCGTCATATTGCTGGGCATGCTGGAGAAGGCCTTTTTCTATGCCGAGTATCAAACCCTCACAAACTATGGTGTTGCTGTACAGCATGCGGAACTGGTCGCTGAGTTTGTGTCCTGTGCAAAGCGCACTTTGGCCAGGATGCTGGTCATCATAATGAGTCTGGGCTTTGGCATTGTCAAGTAAGTAGTTGTGTTTTATCTTTTACAGATGAGTTAATAACTGCCCCGTTTTAGGCCACGTTTGGGACCCATGTTGCATCGTGTGGTGGGCGTGGGCACCCTGTACTTTGTGCTGGCCTGCGTGGAGAGCTATTTGCGCATCACCAACATAAAGAGCGACCGCAGCGAGCTCCTGGTAGCCAGTATTCCATTGGCTGTGTTGGACACAGGCATCTGCTGGTGGATCTTCACTTCGCTCGTCCAGACCACACGCACACTGAGGCTTAGAAGGTGAATATTACTTACTGATACGTAATTAAACGCTAGTTTATTTTATATACTTAAATATTTTAGGAATATGGTCAAGCTAAACCTGTATAGGCACTTTACCAACACGCTGATTTTCGCTGTTATCGCTTCAGTCATCTTTATGCTCTTTGCATTGCGTTTGCGTAGAATCGAGAACTGTACGCCCGTACGTTTGATTGTCTATCATTAACGAAAGCTTCCACTCAAATTCAAATTACTCTTCTTTATGTTTGATTAGGGATGGCGTGACATCTGGATCGATACTGGCTTCTGGCACATTCTATTCTCGGTGCTGCTGCTGGTGATTATGATACTATGGCGACCCACGAATAACAACCAGCGATATGCCTTCACCCCATTGCTAGATGCCCCCGAGGACGAAGACGAGGAGGGTAGGAAAAGTGTGTGACCTCAAAAAGAGAACTAAATTTAATAGAATTTCATTCCCTTTTTCTAGACGAAGAGGATCAGTTTGTGGCCGATGCTTATGGGGTGAAGATGCGTGGCCAGAATGGTACGCCCAAGACGTCGGTGAACTCGCGGGCTGCCACCACCACAGAGGAGGATGACTTGCGTTGGGTGGAGGAGAACATACCATCTTCAATGGCCGACTCGGCTCTGCCCATTCTCGACTCGGACGAGGAGATCATTAACACCAAGTTCGAGGTCTCCAAAATGCAATAAGCTGCTGGGCGCTGTGACTTTCGCTGGACCTAAAAAAAAAGAGACTTGAAGCACATTAACACACATCCGCGACACACCCGCGCCACAGACAACATGTGCTATGTATTCTTTTCCATTCTCTATTCGTGAAACTAGATGAGGCCATCGAGGGGATGGTGGGAAACAATAATTGGAACTTGACTTTATTTCCCGAGGCTGGCGCCTGCCTTTTTCGAACCCTTGTAAAATATTGTATTTAACAGTAGTTCCTTCTACAGCACACACGTCCTCCCACTAAATAAATTTAACTTATTTATAATACCTAGACTAAGTTGTAGATATCTCTATGATGCGCGACGAAACGTAAACTTAATTTACTTCAATTTCGATTCTGAAAAGTTGACTACCCTTAAAAACACACACACCGGATTGTCGCCTCTTTGTATATAACGAAACGATCTAAAATAAACGTACGAGTACGAGGATTCTGTAAAAATTATCACAAATTTGCAGTCATAATCTTTATGATGATAAATGATGATCTTTATTTATGCTGATAAATGAAATCATTTGCAAATATGTCTATGCATAAGCACACACACCATACACAGACACACCTCAATGTATTTAACTATATAGTATATATACATATATGTTTTTAATCAAGCGGTTTAAGAACTTTTCATAAAATAAATGCAATCGTAACTTAAAGGTAGCCGTGAACCAAACTAAAAGTGTTTTTATAGCCCCCTTATCTGACTCGAGTGTGTTATCTTTTGTAAGCTTAAGTTATTTATCGAAGAAGATAACACAAGTATGTATTCCTAGGAAAATTGATAAGGTAATTAAGCCTTCTGTGCGCCTGGTACTTGAAATCAGGTAGGCGTTGAATTTGTACAGAAAATTTCTAAATTGAAAATGCATTAATTTATTAATTTTAATTCTGAAAGCTTTTCTCCATCGATATTTCCCCTCCATTGCTATGTATGCCACCCAAAAAAGAGGAAAACAATCAAAACTTAATAATTTCAATATTTATTAGATTCCTCCTTGTATAAAATTTCTCTTTGCCATCCAAAATGTTTGTTTAAAAAACTAGTATTTAGAAGGTAATGTGCATTTCCTCAGATAATACAATTACAAAGCGATTTCAGTTAGTAATCTTGCTTCGAGCTCCGGCCTCTTATTGTTAGAGAACACACACAATGCATATGCATACACATAAAAAGACACAATTAATAAACACATTATTTATTCGCGGAAGAATTAAGAACGGGCTGCAGGTGAATGAAACACAAACACACATTTGCGCCACGACTTCTCGGTGCAAAATATGTTGGGCATTTTACAAATAAGATACAAATACTTATGGATACTGTCTTGAGGGCGGCGATGTTGGCTTTTGCGGCTGAACTGTAGCTAAATTGCAACAATATTTATGTGGGCGGGGGGTTGACATGTTAATATGTTTCTTCTCCTTTTAACAAATTCTTTCTTATTTAACAAATTTATTGCCTAGAAATGCGTATTTATTAATTTTTTAGTCTGCTTAATTTCCACCATGCTAAGCGCAGTCCTACCTCATGACTTGCCTGACTAGCAGGGAATGTGAATAGCAGGGAATTGGGAGAATGTGTGCTGCCGTTCAGACTGGAAATATTATCCCAATATAATTGCAATTAAGATAACATTTCGCAGCATTTAATTCGCATGTTATTCGCACCCATTCAGGCCGCCAGGAAGAGACCTCGCTTAGTTGGGGGAACATTATTATGGTTTATGGTTTATGTTGAAATTGAATTACGAGGACGCTGCAGAGCTACTACCTACCGCGCCGTCAGCCATGACCGCTCATCAGTGCTCGCGACGTTCGTTCAGTTCGATTCGGGCTTAACGTTGCGCCGCAGGATGGCCGCGGCCAGGTCCTGCTTCATGGCCGCCTGCTGCCGTTGGTCGGCCAGCGACTGCGTGCTTCGCAGTCCGTTCACAATATCCTTGGTCTTGCCAAAGTAGATCTCGTTGAGCGTGTTGCGGATCTTGTTCTCCATTTCCTCGACCATCTTGCCAATGTTGGCAATATGCGGCGACGACTCACTGACATTGGCGTCCTGCTCCGTTTGGCGGGTGAGCGAACCGCCCAGGTTCATCGTCCCAGAGCCCTGCTTATTCGTCTGCAGCCACAACATGGCCGTGGAGGTGAGCTTATAGTGTGCCGTCCGGCCGGTGGTCTTCTCCTGCACTTCCACCACATGAATGGAGTCCCAGCAGCCGCGAATCATCTTGCTGCCATCGCCGGCCTTCTTGATGAGTATCACAGCGGCAAATCCGTGATCCAAGTCCCACAGATACACCGACGAGACGCCGCCCTCGAAGTACATGTCCCTGTACTGGTCGAAGGCATAGTTCGCCTCGATCTCGAGCTTGCGCAGCCGCTCCGATGGCATCTGGCCATCCTCCAGCGGCGGGTAGTAGGTGTTCGACCAGGGCGATCGATAGGAGTCACCGTCGCGGTTGTAGTCGCACAGCAGGTAGTCCTTGCCGTGCTCCTTGTCTTTGGCAATCTTCAGCGGCTGATCCACGGACGAGAGCAGGTCCTCGCACAGATCCGGCGCCAAATCAATCAGATCGATGAGGTTCTTCTCGATCTGCTGAGGCGGCAGGCGTCGCATCAGGTCCAACGCGCAGTCCATTTGCATTTCCGACTGCGAAGATGATGGGAACGATAAAGGGAAAGAGAAACTTAATTGATTTCGTATGGAAACTTGAGTCACTTAAGCGGCGATAAGACACCAAAGACCTGCAGAGAAGAGGGAGGGAGCACGGGGCGGGGGATTACGACCGGTATTGCCATATATGGGCATTGTTTTAGGCCTTCTTCCTTTTCCCCTACTTCCAGTAGAACTCCCTGATTTGCGTTATAAAAATCTCTAGTTTTCACTTAAACATGGGGCGGCGCCTCCTCTTGCCAGGGGTATTTACCGTTTGTTGGCCTTTTTTTTAACTATTACTCACCATCTTAATTTTTTTTCGGCCTTTGTTTTGCTAAGTTAATCGGCTTAAGGCTTTCAGTTCCAGGCAAACTGTTGTTGGGGGCAGGACGCAGTCTTAACTCTAACTATATTTTCGGTTCCTTGTGTTTGTTTATTGCCAGAAATTGCACTAAATTGACTTTTAACTTTATATTTATTTTTTTAGGGTATTGATAACAAAATATCGATAGTTGTCTAAAGATGATATATATCACGATTTTTTGTTTTCATAAATATCGAAATTGCGATATTTTTATTTGATAGTTTCCAATATTTTATCTCAATAATTATTCTTGCAATACATGATGTTTGAAGCATAGTTAAAGTTTGTAATACATTTAAAAAAAATCATTATATTATGGATTTATTTATGTGTAACGAATGAAAACAATAAGTTGCCCAAATATCGAAAATGCGATATTTATATTAGATAGCTCGCTATCGGAAAGTCTGGCAACGAAGGTCGCTCACGACCGGAAAGCTACGCTACTGCTTCAATCCGTTAAATGCAAGCAGTACAACATGTGAGATTTAAATATTTAAAAATTCAAATATAATAACTCGTAGAGTATGAAATTCAAAGTGTCCGTTTAAGCTGAAGTGCTTAAAATTTGTCCCATACAAAATCCTCTTTAATCATCATTTATTTGAATCCAATTGTGCTGCAAAATTAAAATACACCCCAAATAAAATGACGAAAATACTTTGTTTTATTATATTTTAGCAACAAGTTTATTGAATTTAGGTTCGTTCATATACTTTTTATGCTTAATTCCATTCTGGTTTCCCATTTCCTTTCCGTGTCTTGTGAGTTTCTGTTACAATGCGTTTGGTTTCTGTGACTGTGTTTTGGTTTTAGCTTACACTCGTACTCGTATTTTGTTTTGTTATATATTTTACATGAAAATGTATGGCATAATCGTAGATTTTCTTTATCCGAGTTCATGTTTAAAATATATTTAAGCTGTTACTTAAATGCTTTACTTGCGTTATCTTCAGATATACATACACACATATTTAGAAATCATATATGCCTGCTCCTGAAAATTTGGTTTCCCTCTTGATTTTTACATACATCTATAGCCAAATTCATATGCTTGCGTGTGTGTGAGTGTTTTGTTTGATGTTTTTATTTTTTTTTATAATAAGTAGTTCAATAAACTTAATTAATCGTTTTTGGATTTAGACTTCCACTTCAAATACGTTTTTATAGGTGTATACTTTGACCATATACATAAGTGTAAAATCTCAGACTTTAATTTTTAACTAAGGTGCACTACACATACAGAAATCGTTCAAAGAAATGTTTATGAACCAAATCGAGGGTTTTTTATGTAGCAGCTTAAGTGTTTCAGTTTCAGTTTCAGCCTGGTCAACTGTTACAGGTAGTGTAATGTTTAAAAAATAAGGGCAGGTTTCCGCTAATCTCGAATAACTTAGATATCCCTTTTTGTATTTTCTTAGTAGTTCTTTTGAAGTTTAATATTTCGGCTAATTAAATATTTATTTACTTATGCGCGCTTTCTCTCTGTCGCATTCCCTCACTCGAAATCAAAAGTGGCTTCAGATAATTATAATAATAATAACTCCCATTTTCAATAATGTATATTTCGTATTCTCGTTTTCGCTCCGATAATTATGCAACATTCGCTCATCAACGCTTCGACAATCAAATGTAATCACAGTTTTATGTTTTCCTTCTTTATATAAACTCATTTTCATTTAGCTATTTATTTCACTATTTTCGTGTGTCTGTGTTGTGCGTGTTTCGAGTGTATCTGTTTGTGATTTGTTGTCCTTGTGGCAGAGTGGTTGATTGTTGTGTGTTTTGTTTGTGGTTGTTGTTTGGTAAACAGAAAATACAATTACTAAAGGAGTAGTTAGTTAGTACATGCTTTTAGTCTTCATGTGCTTCAAAAACTCACCCAACCTTATCCTCACCTCATCTCTCTATCGGTTTCTATCCTCTCAGATCAGATCCTTGCCTTATGAACATCTCATCCTCAACTATCCTTCTTTGACTTTCCATTAGATCCCTTTATTAGATTATTAATACTATTACGTATTTAGAAAACTTTAAGAATATTGCACAACTTGTGAAAATGTTGACTTGACTGCCGTTCTCATTTCGTTATAAGTTTTTAAAAATATTTCATTTATCATTTAATACCTGAGTTGTTCATAATCGTTTCCGCATGATTATTACATCCGCTTTTGGTTGCTTTCATTACTTGTTTTTGTTTTTTTTTTTTTGTTTATCGTAATACATATCGAAAAAAGTTTTTGTTTTTTGTATTTTCTTTTCTTTTCTTTCTTTTTTTTTTGTTGTTGTATTAAATGCATGTATACATCGTCGTGAGTCTTGATAATGCCCTGAGTTTGCTCCAAACGGATTTGGGTTTCCTTTTCATTTAAAACTATTTTCGTTTTGTTTAAACTTTTACATTTACATATACATATTCACGTAGTTTAAGTACACACTTCAATAAGTTGTCTCTGCTCGAACCTTTCTTCTTTTGGATAAAAATGATCAAAATTTCGCTTGCGTAATTTGAAAACTTTTCAGTCCAGAACAAGGTTTAATCGAATTTCGGTTTCGGTTTTCGGTTTCGGTTGCTTTATGTGTAACTCAAGTTTTGTTGTATTCAAAATTTTGTAAAAAGAAAAAACTAAATGAGGTATGGAAAAAATAAAACGAGTTAAGGATAAAGATCCTTTTGAAAACTGAATTTCAATTAAAGTCACACAACAAACGGCTCCTTCTTCCCCTTAAAATTTTAACTCTCTTCTTTAGACTTTATGCCGAAAAATTTGTACGATCTGTTCTTCGTCGATACTTCTTCTCCTCTCTATATATATTTTAATTAATTTTAATTTATCTGCTAAATTTTGTTTGTTTTTACCTGAAATTTTGTACTCGTCATTGTTCCAAAAGTTTTTTTGTTTTCTTTTTCGTTTTGTATACTTTTTTTTTAAGTGTGACCCTAGACACAATTAAAACTTAAGTTGAAATGAAAATAAAATATCATAAAATTTAGGGGAAACTTTGAAAAAGAAGAACAATTAAAACGCACAATATACATTAAATATAATTTGTACTTGCTTCGATTTATCATCATAGACAAATTTACAACAACTTGATTTACACATTGAGGGTAGAGACGCGGGGAGTGGCACCACCTATATATACGGGATATATATATAGTCGGATAACGTACATACATCTGGTATGTCTTATGCACGTACAACTAATCTCAAGAAGCGTTTTTCTCATCCAAAATTTTGCATTGAACTGAACTGTAAAGTCGCTTATATGCCTAACACATTATTTTTTCATCTTTTCATCTTTCTTTTTAAATCTTTCGTTCGATATTCGTAAACTTTAGTATACATATTTTCGTTACATTTAGGTTTTTTTTTGGGGGGGGAAGTAGTGGGGGTCAATTTTGGGAGTCCAATAGGGGGTCAGTTTTCTGTTTTCAATTTTGTTAACCAATAAAAATAGCCAATTGTAAGAGGTTTTGTGTTTTTTTTTTCTGGGGTTTAACATTTATTTAGTTGCATTTTGTTGTTTAGCATTTACGTGTGTATATATTATTAAATTTAGATTTAATCATATAATTGTTACAAATTAGAAAAAGAGGTGTAAACAAGCCAAATTGTTGCGATTGAACAGAACACATGACGAAATGGTTACAAATTATACAAAAATATATATTACATTTTATTTTATTTTATTTTCATCTTAAACATAAACTGGGGCTCTGTGCATGCAGTGTGTTGTGTTCTCCTTTTGTATTATTTTATAGTTATTTAAAATAACTGAGGTAAACTAAGCATAAAGTTGGGGAACAATTTTGGATTATTGCTGTTTGTGAAATTAAATTTAAAAAAAAATTAAAGGCGAAGGATAATAAACGTAAGTACAATTGGCTTGTTGAGGGGGATTTTCGTGTTACTTTCGTTTCTTTTTCGTGTTTTGTTTTTTCTTTTTTTTACATTTCGCACTAGGGTATTAATATATATAGAAAAACAATTACTAACAAAAATATATAACAAAAATTACATCGAGCTCTTACGAAATGTTCGGTGCACTAAATTTTACTTTAAATTGAACTTAAATTTTGTTTTGTACCTGTGCACGCACTATTATGTATATATCATTACCATTATTTGTGTTTGTGTGTTTTACATTTTTGTATTCTTGTTACAGTTTTTAATTTTGTTTAATGGTTTCGCTTACAAATTAATTTATACAACTCAAGGGTAAAAGGTAACTAAGAATTATTGAAAAATTACGAATATACAATACACAATTCTTCGTGTTGTTATATGTACAATAATTTGTTGGTTTTTCGTGACATTACGTGACCTGTCCACGCTTGTGTGCTTTACTGTACGCTCTAAATGCAAAATGGCGACATTGGTTGTGTTTTTATTTTAATTTTACGTTTAGATTAAGTTAATTACGCTCTCTGGGGACTTTATTTTAAATTTTGTTTTTGTTTTTAATTTTTTTTTTGTATTGTGGTTTGCAAACATATTTTACAAAGAAATTATTTTACGCCGCTTGTCGAAAAGTTGGGCCTAAAACCTGGTTATAGATAAAAGTATTTTGCTTTTTCTCGCTTTTAAATAAATATTTATGTATAATATTTGATGCATATACATAGAATTCTTGTTGTTGTTTTTGTTGCATGTGCCTAATAATTGTCATAATTTTAATGTTTTTCTTTTGTTTTATTTTGTTTTTTCTTTAGCCAAAAGATTAAGCCTAAAATGTTATGCTTATTTACGCAAGTTTCTTTCAGAAATGTTTTCCTCTTTGTTTTTAGCAAAATGTTTTGTTTATTTCGCTTTTTGTTTTTATAACCGTTTTGGGGTTTGCTTTGAATTTAATTTAAATTTTTTACTTTGCTCAAAACTTGATTATATTTTAGCTCGTTGGCTCTCTCAAGCAAAAGTATACCATTTACTGGGTTCGTTTCTTTTTTTGTGGATTTCTTTTTTCGATTCCTTTTTAGGGGTTTAATTTTGTAGCCTTAAATAATTTCTTTGTATTTTTGTTTATAGTTAGATTATAAAGAGTTACGTTTCATATTTCTCTCGTAGGTTTCTTCTTTTTTTTAATTTTTGTTTGTTGGGTTTGCCTCATTTAGTTGCTTTGCCGAAAATTGATGTAAACAAATGATCTTAATCCTGGACATATCATATACAATATATGTTGTATATATACCGCCTACACAATATGTACTTAGTCGAAATTTGAGGGTATCTTAGAGTTTAAGCCAAAAGTAGTTTTACATTTAATGCCTTTGCTTTTTGAAACTGAATTTTGTGGGCCTCATATTTACATGAAAAAACATTGATTTTGGGGAAATCTTCAACTGAACAAAGTTTCTCTTAAATGCCAAAATGATTCTCAGTGTTTGAATGTTTTTCTTTTTTCTTTTCTGTGTCACCATTTTACAAAAAGAAGAGGAAAATGAAATGGGAGTTGTAGGTGTGGAGTGCGGGGTTTTTGGAAGAATATTTATATATGTTTTAATTATTCTCATTTCGTTACTGCGCAGTCTATGGCTATAATTGAGGTAGTTCCGTTTACTATTGCAGTTCGATCTGGTTTTTATTTATTGCTATTGTGGGTGCGTGTACGTTTGTGTGTGTCTTTTGCGATTAAAATTAGTAGTCCTCACTTAGATAAACTAATCCGATAATATAGTCGAAACTAAAAACTAAAGCTTTCCTTGATAGCATCTTTAAATTACAACAAAATATTTTTGCCTTGTTTTGTTTGTCCCATGCAAACCAGAAAATTATAATTTATAATTTATAATTTATAATAATCGTAATTGTAAGTGTGATAATAATAATAATTGTAAAATTAGTTCAAAAACAAGCATTTTAAAAAAACACAAAGAGGTAGGTTCTTTTCCTGAGGTATATGAGTTCCTGAGTTTGATTAGACTCTAATTGGTAAGACGAAAAACAAAGACCGAAACTAAGTAGTTTTAACTAAATTAGCGTAATTCTAGTAACTAAAATACGGTTAATCGTATAATAATAATTATAATAATAATAACCCCTGATTACTAAATATTGATTGATTCCACTGACTGACGGATTGACTTTCTGACTGATTGATGTGTGTTGGTGTTTGTGTGTGTGGGTTGGCTCTCCTCCCCCCCGTGACCTTGGGGCTCCGCCCGCCAAACGTACTTAAAAATAAAATGTAATTCAGACTCCAGCGAACGTTGACGGGGGATTCCCCTGGCCACAAAACGAGAGGCGTTAATCTTGTGTAATGAAGAGGTAGTTTTGTGGTGTTTAAAAAATATTGCCTGGCTTTTGGTTTTATATTTTTTGTAAAATTGTAATAATTACTATTGCTTTGCTGCACTTTCCCTGGGGTTCCCCTCCTGGCGGCTCAACACGAATGCAAAATAAAATTCGAGTTGTCGTTTCTTGATTAGGAAAAAATGAAGGTAGGTAGGTAGGATTCATTTAGAACGAAAGGGAAAACTAATTGAAAATAGAAAACGCTTTCTACAACTTTTGCAAACTTCAAAAAAGATATATCACAGAACAAACTGGGGGCGTCAGGTTCGGGTTGGTTTCGGTTTTGGTTTCGGGGGTGACATTTGTCGGGGGATAAAAAACACCTCTCTTGTGTTGTGGTGTTGTTGTAGTGTTTCAACATTTTGGCTATTTCACTATGGTTTCTATATTGGTTTCTATATGCATTCCCTTTCATAGTTCTATTGCTTAACGGAAAACGTATAAATTAAGACAGTTTCACAAATTGAAATTCAGTTTAGCTTCTAATCAAAATAAAACCTTTCTTTCTCTCTTTTTTCTCTGTTTTGGCGAGCCTAAAGTGTTCCTACATATGCGCTTAGTTCACTATGTATACAGTTTTATATTTTATATTATAACTAAGCTTTTCTTTCTTTCTTTTTTTTTAAATCATTATACAACTGAGGCCATACACATATAGTATGTACATATATCTATCATAGATATATGCATTTATAATAAATGTATTTACAATACAAGGCTAACACAGGCCTTGCTTTTTTCTCTTTTATATATTTTCAATTGCAGCTTTTCTTACTCGTTCGCTTACAACAAATTCTTTTCTTCAGTTTTTGTTTTGTTTTTAATATTTTACAGCTTTGTTTGTTTTGTTGTTGTTTTTCCAGGGATCATTTTAGTTTTTCCCGTTTTGGATGTTGTTTGTCATCGAAATTATAAGAGCCGAAAAAATGAATTTTGAATTTTTGTTGGTTGGATTTTTTTTAGGTTCTTGTTGAATTTTCTTTTGTACGAAAAATGTTTTCCAAAGGTGTGCCAAAAAGTTTTAGATTTTGAATTTTCGGTTTGCTGTTTGCTGTTTTGTTTGCTTTTTGCTGTAATTATTGTTTTGCTGTTTGCTGTTTTTCATTGCTTTTGTCAAGTTTTTGAGAACGTTTTTGAGTGGTTTCTTTCTGCTTTAATATTGTTGCTGCTGTAACACTTGGCTAGAATTATTATTCAATTCAATTAAAAAATAATTACATTTACTTTATGCTCTCTCACACCTCACACATCGTTAAATATACTTTCCTTTGTTTATAAAAATTTTACTAGTAGTCATTTAATTATATATTTCTTATAGGCACCCAATTTACCAATTGTTTTTCTCATATTTCTTTCACTTCTTTAGAAACTTTTTATCTGAATTCGGAATTGAATTTGCATTTTTGGAATTTAATTTTTGTTGTAGCCAAAAGCAGTTTTGTTTGTTTGAAATTTTGAGGCCTAAACTTTGAGGAAATGGAAATCATAAAACGAAATAAAACAATAGTTTTTAAACTTTAAAGCAAATCATTAACTCTCAGTTCCTGGGAGCAGCAGCTCCTCCTTTCCAAACCCCCTTCAAAGATCACTCTAAGCCCTACTCATGTTTCCCTTTTAATTTTTACCTTTTCGTATTATTTAATTTAATAAAATTATGTACAAAAAAACGCGGCAAAACGGGGCAGTGGCAGGTTGAGCTTTTGGTGGCAAAGGAAGGCAGTTGAAAGGAGCCACTGACTCCACTCTCTCTCTCTCTTAATTCTTCTCTCTTATTGGTTCCTTTTTTTTAGTCAGAGTTTCTCGTTTGCTATTTATGTATTTTGTTTCTTTTTTTTATTAGTTTTTAGTTTAGTTTATACTATTTTTAAATTGTTTGCAGGTACTTGTGGTTGCGGTTTTTGTTGTTGCTATTGTTGCTTTGTAGTTTGTTTGTTGCAGCTATTTTGTTTACAGTTTGTTTGTTACTCATTTTTAACGCTTGTTTTAAATTCATTCATTTTAAATATCGTTTCTTGCTGTTTGTGAGACGTGTTTTTCTATAGGAAATCAAAAATATATATTATGCGACAATTGAATTTAATCATATCGATTAAATATCGATATCATATCGATAATCATATCCTCAACACACACGACGAATAAACAAATATTTTCTACACTTTCTTTTTTAATAATTATTTATGTTTCTTTTGAGGCTCTCTGTGTACCAATCAAAAACGTTCAAACTTTTTGCATTTTTTGCTATTTTTGTAGTTTTAATTTATAGTTTTTTAGTTTGTTTTGTTATCTGCTTTGATTGCGAGTGTTGTTTGTTGTAGTTTGTAGTTTAATTAGCACCCTGAAAACGATTTTTCAGCCGGATTGCAATATTTATTTCTATTTCTCAGTACTGATTTTAATAAATTGTTTATAAATTGAGAGTTTGTGTGTTGTTTTTTTGCTGCTTTAACTTTTGTTTCTAGTTCTTGTTTCTGGTGGCTGGCTTCAACACAAATTGTTGTTGTTGTAATCACATAAAAATCTGCAAAAAGTTGGACATCAAAATACTGCCTTCATCCGTTTCGTGTGTGTGTAAAAGTCATTCTGTCTGTCTCGTGTTTCTGTCTCTGGTTTCTTGTGTCATCGTAAATCTTAGCATTATTAGTAGTAATTGTTTTTTGCAGTTAGTTTTATAATCAATTTTTGTTAGTCCCATTTTCTGGGACTGGTCTCCGAGGGCAACAGCAGTTGCAACAGTAGTCATTTTGTATTCTTTGCGCGCGCGTAAATCTTTTTGTAAAATCACTCATCTTCTTCATCATCTTCAACTCCATGCTTCATCATCGATTCTTAACCTAAATCTAAGCAGCTTCTTTGGGGGGCATCCGGCTCTTCTCTCCTCCTCCTACTGCTCCACATTGACCTTGGGCGTGGAGGTCAATATGGGCGTCTCGTTGGGCGGTGGTATCATCATATTGGGGCTGGTGGGCGTGGTGGGCATGTGATCGTATATCGCTTCGGCCTGGACACTGGGCTCCTCATCCTCATCCGCATCCTCCTGCATATGCAGTTGATCCTCCTCGTCCTCCGAATCCGACAGCACCTCGATCTTTGGCTCTACCACGAGAAGCTCAGAGCCTGGCTGCGGCTCTGGCGGCTGCTCCTCGTCCACCTCCATGGGACGTTCACCGCTGCCATCGCTGGCCTCAGCATCGCTGCAGCCATCGCTGATGGTGGTGTTTGTGTTCGTCGTAGTGGTGGTGGTGTTGGTGGTGTTGCCCGTCGTGGTGGCCGTGGTATTCATGGTTGAATCCATGGCCTCTGCCTCCGCCGCCTCCGCTGCCGCCTGTGCCTGTTCGGCGGCCATTGCCGCCTTGATTTGCAGAGCCAGCTCCTGATGCATTCGCTGCTGCTGCTGTTCGTACGTGAACGGTGGCTCAGTGCCCGCTGAGCCCGCTCCCGCACCACCCGATCCCACTCCCTCTGATACCGCCGCCTCGTCTCCTCCTTCGCCTGCCCCCGTGGTGGACTCCACCGCCACCACCATGGCATCCCGTCGCTGCATGCACTTCTCCAGTGCCATCTTGAGTGATTTACGTTTGCGCTGCTTTGCCGCCTCCTTGTGGGCGTTCATGACTACTGCTGCCGCTGCTGTTGCGGCTGCTTCCTATGGTGAATGATTGGCGGCCGCCGCCGCCGCTGCCGCTGCTGCCACATGGGCGGGCGCAATTGTGGCACCCGCCGCCAGGCCAATTTCCTGCTTATGCTCCCGTGCGATATGCCGACGCACGGTGTTGTTACGCGTAAAGGTTCTCTCGCAGAAGGGACAGGGCACTCGAATGCCCTGATGCCGCTGCCTTATGTGCGCTCGCAGATTCGTCTCGTAGCCGTACAAGCGATCGCAATACAAACACTTTAGTTTCTTGCCATCGGCCGTGTTGACGCTGTTCTTGTTGTTCATCTTGGTGGCATTCCAAACGTTCAGCATGTCCGCCGGCGCTATGGAGGCAGCCAGGTTGCCCGAAAGCGATCCATCGGCATTCTTGAGGTTCTCCAGCAGGGCATTCGGTGTGGTGGTCGATGAGGTGTTCGAGTTTGGCGGTGGCGGCGGTGAATAGTTTGAGTTCTCCAGCTTCACGCGCAGATCCTCGGCTCCGTTCTGGATGGGAAATTTATAGATTTTAATGATAAATTATGAAAATATATAAAGGAACACTCACATCTGTTGACTCGTCCATCAGCTCGCGGTCATCATCGTTAGCCTCGTTGGCACTGCCATTGTTGCGCTCAGATTTAACAATGCGATCCAGGCCACTGGTGACATTGCCATTGCCCGCTGTGGTGCTGGGACTGTGGTTTTCATAGCGACTGAGAGGGAGGAGGAATGTAAAGGAAATATTAGAAATTTTATAAAGTTAATTTTAAATTAAATAAAGACAATAAAAGGGAACTAACTAATTCAGTGGCTCTTGTAAAGTCTTAGCTTCAATCTCTTCCCCACTTTTCCCCGCTCAAAAAACAAAAATCTCACCTGGACTGTGGCGAAGCGCGTTCCGAGTGCATAGTGTCCGCCTCGGTGGGCGCCGTTGAGGATGCACTGGACGAGGGACGATGGTACGGTGGCTTATTTATGGGGCTGGGACACTCGGAGGACGAGTTCTTGGAGCCATCGCGCAGCACTGAGCCGCGCTGCTCCTGCTCGGCATAGGGACTGCGCAGGGCACGCTTTCGCAGTGGCTCGTAGGAGATGGGTCGGTAGATGGGCGGCACATGGGTGTAGCCCATGCCTCCACCCGAGGACGAGCTACTGCCACCCGGATGCATTAACGAATCGCATTCCTGCTTCAGGCTGCCTGTCGAACCGCCCAGATGATGAGCGGCGCCAGCACCGCTGCCCAGGCTGATGGGTCCATTGTTGCCGCCGCCGCCAACACCATTGCCGCCGCCGCCGACACCCATGCCACCATTACCACCGCCAGTTCCTGTGCCACCACTCAATGGACCAATACCCGCCGCTGTGCCACCAATTATGTTGCCGCCACCAGCACTGCCGCATCTGTCCAAAGCATTCGCACTGGCCGCCAGGGCACTCAGGCCGCTGGCCGCCACACTGGCAGCCGCTGCCATGCCTCCGGCCGCAGCCATGCCGCTGAGTGCGCCAGCCAAGCTCAGGCCATTGCCGTTGCCCAGACCACCGGGTATGGAGTTGGCTCCCGTCACACCGCCTAAGCCAATGCCCACGCCGGCTGCTCCACCAGGGAGAATGCTGCTGCCGCCATTGCCTCCGCTCAGGCTGTTTCGCATGCTCCTTCTACCCGTGGGCGAGTCCAGCGGCGAGCTGTCGCCCATGTGCTGTTGCTGTTGCGCCTGCTGGGCCGCCAGGCGTCCCGTCTCTGTGGACAGGCCTTTGACCTGAAGGGAAGTAGTTTACATAAGGCTTCAAATGAGGCTTATATCTTTCTCCAACTTACCTGTAAACTCTCGGCAGACTTGAGGAAACTGTTGAGCGCCTCCTGGGAGACATGGACCTCACCCTTGTACATAAACTCGAGCAGGGCGGCCATGTTATCCGGCGTGGTGGCCTCCAGTATGATGACACACTGGCCATTTGTGGGCGTATTCTCGAACAGATCGGCGAACTTCTTTGAGCAGGCCGCCAATATAAGTTTGTGGGCTTTGAAAACTGCGCCTGAGGGAGGGAAATTTAAAAAGAAATGTAGAAATGAAATAAGAAATTTAGGAAATTTAGAAATGAAATAAGAAATTTAGGAAATGTAGGAAATGTAAGAAAATTGATCTTTATTCATTTGCAAATATTTTTTAAGCTTTTCCACCCTTTAAAGCATCTCCCCCTTAACCTTTTATGTGGCCAACAGGTGGCGGCGACATTAGAACGCCAACCGAGACCTTGAACTCATAAAAAATCATGTCAAATATATATATTTATATATATATACACACACAGGACACCCACATAAACACGTACAAGCAGCAGCAGCAGGACAATAAAATCCGCAGCCAGGAAATGATTTTCTTGCTCTTGACTACACACACACAACACACAGAGACACAGACACAAAGGGCTTTTCTCTCCCGTTTTTGTGTCTGAGTTATTATTCAACATCAAAATGTCGTCTTTGTGTGCTGGAGGAGCAGGTAACCCACCCGGCGTATACGCAATGCTAGGCAAAAAGCAAGTGTGGCTTGCTCTCTCTCTGTAATACATAATTTTTCCAAGCTCTCTCACTCCCTCTCTTGAGAGTTTTCCTTTTTCTTTTCCCATTTTCTTTGAGGGGGGTTTTGGGAAGTTATGTCTTTGCTTTTAATGGGGCACTTGTTGTGTTAGCTTCGTGCATTACTTAAGCCAAATTGAAACGACACTCGCACAGCAGTGTTCTCTTCTGGCTTTCATAATTTTTATTTATTTACCGCCAAAACCTGGTTCATAAATATATTTCAAGTTTGACACAAGGCGGCACTTTGTATAATTTCTTTAGCAGCTGGAAAATGCATTAAATATGTCTTCTCCACTTAATTTTTTTGGGGGAAAGAAAGAAAAGCTTATCGCTTCTGGTGCACATTATGTGAAATTCCTCTGAATTGTGTCAATTCTTGTGGCTGATAAGCAGCTGAGATAAGAATTCAATTCGGGGGACTGCTGCCAAGGTCAAAAACAAGCGCATTGCAAACACACAAACGAGTCGCACACTCGGAAGTGATTCAGGCAACGCTGCGTATGCGCGATCTGCGTCGTCACTCATCATGGCATTATATAATCTTTGTTTAATCTTTGTTTTTTTGTATTTTTCGATTAATTTTCGACTACGCAAATTGCATCTACACACTTGTTTACCCCTCGTCGAAAGCACAGAACTTTATTTGACTTTTATTTTTTCTTTCATCATTCTTGCCATTATCAGAGACGTACTCTATGTCCATATGTATGTATATTTTTTTTTGCGTTATTTCGCTGGCTGATTTTCTAACACTTGATACAACAGAAATTGGGTCACAATCACCACAAAAGAAATGCCAAAAAAACACAAAAAATATAATAATAAAAAACTCGCACACCCTGCACACACGCACACACTTTTTGCTATACAAATTCCCTCGCTTGGGCCTGGCCTTGATAAAGAAATGACATATAATGTGTACTAACATATATGTATTATATATATATATTTTTATATGTATTTTTTCTGCTCTTGTTTACGTTCTGCGTTTGCTGGTTCGCTTTTTCATTTGCTCCGCAATTTGTTTTGATTTTTTTTGTATTTTGTCGGTTTTATTTTTGGCAATTGCAGTTTGGCAATAACAAAAGGCTCAAGTACTTTGTATTTTTTCTGGTCTATATAATCTAATCGAATGATTCATGGGTGCACAAACAACACGTGGCATCAAAAACTAGTTATGATTGCTATTTGGTAATATTTTTTAGTGATACCAACTATCAATATATATTTTTAACTGATTTTATTGCTTCAAATGTTAAAAACTAAATCATTTACCAAAAGTTTATACATTTTCAAAGCAAATGTCACTCTGTAAAATTCTTCTTATAATATAAGAAAAACTTATGAATGGTTTTACTTATATTTAGGGAAAAATTTAAGTTTTTAATACTTTTCTTACTCGTAAATTTCTTGAAAAAATACATTTCTATACATACTTATAAACTTATATATTTAATATACCGAAAAGTAATCTATTTTTAAAGCATATCCTTTGTATAAACTTTAAGAACTCGTAATCAATTTATTTACTAAAATTTATAGAATGCTTTTTACTATCATGAAAAAATATTTAAATGCTTATCTTGCCCTTTCTTAAATTCATAAATTAAACTTTAAATATTCATATATTTCATATATAAAATGCATGTACTTCCAAAACAAATTGTCAGCTTGTAAAATCCTCCCCTAAATATTACCAAATCCCTTTTTCTTTTCTGTAAAAAACAAATCTCACACCCTGAAACATAGCCCAAGGCCAAGCAAATGTTCATTTGGCTAAAAATGCTCATTTCTCAAGTACTAAACAGGCCCCCAAAAACAAAAAAACCTAAAACCGCCTTGCATCCTTTCAAATAAAAAATAGCAAAACGAAAAAACCAAACGTATGAATATTAAAAACAATAAAAAACATACGTTATTTGCCTTTGTTTTCACAGACAGCCAAATATTTAATGCTTCAAAAGAGGGCAGGGCAGGGACTAAAAACAAATCAAACATAACAAATGCAGAATTCAAATGGGGAGTTGCACCCATTCTCCGCAGGAAATATTAAAAACCACAATTAAAACCGGCCAAAAAAGCAAAGGGGTTGCTGCTGCAAATTTTAATCAAAAGTAGTACCACTTCGATTGATATGAATGACAACGGCGGAGGAGGAAGCCCACCAAAAGGGTTTCAGGATTTGTCTAGGCAGGACTTTTTGGGGGAGCTGTCTGCGTATGAACTTCTCACTCCCATAACCTCCTAAACCCCATCATAATATTCCCAGTCAGTTAGAGCCATGACCACTCATTCAATCAATGCAAAAAACACAGTAAAAAGTTCAGACCTACGCACACAGGGCGTATGATTAATGGAGAAACCTTCTTTAAAGTCTTTAAATTCTTGTAAAAATTGAAAGCATAAATTAAGCCAAGGTTAACATGAAGGAAAACACCAGAATTAAATGGCACATAAACCCTATATAATAATCATAAAAAAAAACGTAAGCCAAGATGCTCTCAGAGGCGGCACATAAACACCCAACAAACCGGGGCAAAGGAAAATATTTAAACCCAAATCAAAAGAGAAAGAAAAGAAGGTTAACAAGGGTCCCAAAAATACACACAGACACAGACATATAATACATACAAAACAGCGACAAAGGATCCCAAATAACTGACCTCAGTCAAAGCCTGAATAAATATGTACCAAAAACATCCGAAATAAAAGTATATCTGAATATATATACCATATACACATAAGAGCCGCTATTATATAGGTTTGCCCGCATTTATTCGCCATTTAATAAGCTGGCATAAAAACTGTAGTAAAAGGCCGTAAATGAACTAGTAGACACAAGGCCAAAAGGGAGGGGACTGTGGAGTCTGGAGGAGACTCAGGACTCAGACAGACAGGACAGACACAAACTCAGAAAACACGGCTGCTGACAGACGAGGACGAGACAAGCCATAAAAGCAAACTCTCGCGTCTCCCATCATCAAACACACAAAACCGGCGGCAAAACGGGCAAAAGAAATCAATGTCTGACTCTGTGCCCAGGCTGGGCTTATTACCAAATAAATAAGAGCAAACATGAGTAGCAGGCGAATAAAGGGAAGCTTCTAGTGTATAGACATAGGTAAATAAGAATAACTCAATGGGAGTAGAGATTATCCTCGGATCCTGCTTGGGTTAATTACTTATGAGTGGCTTTTCCTATTTCTAGTTTGTATTGTATTGTTAAGCAAATTTTCACGAGCCTCAAACTAATTCTTTTCTAATAATAATAATTCTATTGTAGTTAATTTAAAAATATATAGGTATTAATGCATAATATCAAAGACACTATGAAGAATAAGATGCGTAAGTTAACCTGGAAGTCTTCTACAACTGAAGGACAACATATTTAATCATTTAAAAAAATTCTTTAACATTTTACTTTACGAGTAAATGTATAAATGCAAAACAGCAAATACTTTACAAGGGGTAAGATACGTAAAGCATTCCTATATTTAATTCCGTGACCCTTGAATTCTTGCCTAATTTTAGGATAGAATATTGATTTACTTAAATTCTATTCCATTAAATGTAAAAATGGTTATATAATTATGTATATAACATCAAAGACAATTTAAAGAATAAGAAGAGTTACTAATTTTTTAAAAAAGCCCAAGGGACCCTTTACTTCTTTTTGAAATGCAAATATTTTATTAAATTAATTCACATTTTAATTTTAAAGTGTATAAAAGCAAAACACCAAAGACTCTATAAAGAATAAGATTCATAATGCATCTTTTTACTAAATCCAAGTGAGCCTTGAATTGTTCCTCAAGTTAACGATAAATTATTTTGTTAATTAAAGCTTATTGCATTAAATTCAAATGCAAAGCACCAAATGCAATATAAAGTTAAGATAAAACATCTTCCAAAACTTACCATCGCAGGATAGTGTGACATCGGCCAACAGATCCGATTTGAACAGATTGGAGAATGTTATTGCCAAGTTCGACGAATAACTGTTCCACTTGAGGCAGAACTGCTGCTGTGGATCCATCTTGCCAGCGGTTGTGCCTTGTGCTCCTCCGTGGCTCCGCCTATAGCTATACCAGTTCCTGTCCACCGATCCGAAGCCGTTTCCGTATCCGTAACCTTATCTATATCCGTATCTGTATCCTTAAAGCGGGTTACTTGAAAGGCGCCAGAGCGACCACGACGATGACGAAGTAACTTTTGTTTACGATTTTTGCCAATGATTTCTGATCGTTGTTGCAGAGTTTTGATGTTCTTGTTCTTGTTTTGAATTGATTTGTTTGTTTTCGTGTTGCCAAAATGGAATTTCGTGGAATTTTGTAGCTGCCAGCAGAGCATAAATGCTATTCGGCCGCTGCAAATCCTTAGCCAAAGGGAATTTTGCAATTGTTTAGTTAATTTGTTGTGTGTCGTACTCGCTGGTTTCACTTTACACAAGATGACGACGACGACGGCTTCCGGTTTACCAATATCAATTACTTCCGTTACTGTTTTATTCGTTGCTAATAATGATGATAAGTTTTGGTTGTTTGGCGGCGTTTGCATATGAAATTCAGCGACGAATTATGAGCGACGACGACAACGAAATCGAATCCGAATCCGAACACGACAAATGCTGCAACGAGAATGAAGAAAATTGTATTTTGCGATTAGGTCTCAGTTTTCGATGCGTTTGACAGCGGAGTTCAGTGCCTGCTTTTCGGATTAAAAATTAAAGGAAAATTAAGGCAGGGGATGCAGATTGCAAAGAGCTATCTAAATATATATAAAGAACCTTTGCTGCCCAAAAGTAATTCCAAGAAATTGCTTAAACAAACTCAAATTTCAAAATCAAAATCTTTGCCAAAAACTGCAGCATCGCATTTGTGTTGGTAACTCTATCTTTGGCCTGCAGCATTTCCAAACCAATTTATTAGAAATTAATCGAGCATTTAGAAAGAACCAAAAACCAAAAAAATAAGCGAAGAGAAAAAGACGCCCGAAGATATACGATTCAATTCTCAGAATTTTCGGGCAACTCAAAAATGCCGCCGTCCCAAGGTTTTGATGCAACGCGAGAGCGAGGCACAAACTTTCTGATTTCTTTGACTTTTGTGCCTCGTCTACTGTTTCGAACCCTCCTTTCCTCCTTATTATCCTTTTTTTTTTGTTTTTGGTATTCCTGGAAACTGCAGGTGAGGCAGCAACTGCCTCATCGTTGCATGGGATGCGTTTGTTTTCTTCGAATTTGTTTAATCGTTAGAAAAATGCGGCCTCGCCACTTTTTTCGCAGCCAGCAGCCAAGAATCGTTGATTTTTTTTTTTTTTTTTTTTGCTTCAGTTTGTTTCTTCTTTTTGTTGACCATCAAAATCAACGGTTTCTTTTTTGGGACCCACAGCAACAACAAAAATAAAAAAGATATCGGTAAAAAGCTATTAAGAAATTCCTGGGAAGTTTGCAGTTTTTGGCAACAGAGGCAACAGGAATTCATTCGGCGGGGAGTGCCGCCAGCGGGTTTAGGTTTGCCCTTGAGGGCCAATCATGATTGCAAGATTGAGAGAAATTGATTGAGATTATTAACCACAAATGCAGAAAGAAGATGGGTTATAGGATAAAGATATAGGTAAGGGAATATATGTTAGGGATTTTCTTAAAAAGAAAGGTAATGAGAGGTATTTATTAAAACAAATTAAGGATTGTTTTTCAAAGAAAGGTAATTTAAGGTATTTATTTAATAAATGTTTGCAAAATGTGCATTTAAATTTTTTCAAGTCTGAATTGGGTGTCGTGCTAGAAAATAACAGTGCAATTTTAGAAGTTTGAGTGGTATTACTACCCATTATTGAGTTGAATGTTACGTTTATTATAAACACTCAAAAATATACAACTTTCATTGAACAAAACACTTAAAAGATGTTTTATATATTAAGGGCTTCATAAATCATTGTATCTTTTAGTAGCTGGGGTAGTTTAAGGTGTTATTAAAAACATTCAAAAATATACAACTTCCATAAAACAAAAACTCAAATAGATTTCTATTAAAGGCTTTATGAATCTGTAATTTTTTAGTAGTTCGGATAGCTTATGGTGCTCAGGCATTATATAACCCACATTCGATTTATTGTAAGGAATACATATATTTATTTCCTTTCTAATGCTTAGACTTTGCTTTGAGTTCAAGTTAAAGAATTTCGTATCTGAGCATTACAAGAAAGCAGCTTATACCCATCCCCCGTGAAGTAAAGCAACTTCTACCACCTCTCCCAAGCGGAATCACCTTTCTATTTCCACTGCCACATTTACTTCCGCATCCACATTCACTACCATCCTCCCCCCGTGAAAGGGAAGCAACCCCAAACATGTCTTTTACAAAATCCCAACTCGAAAACTTCTTTATTTTTGCACTTGGTTAGCTTCTCGCTTCATCCTAAGCACAACTGTACTTCTCTCTTTGAATTAATCCTGCTGATGTCCTGCCTCTTTTGTTGTGTTGGAAAAATATATACAAATACGCAATGAAATTTACGCAGCTGCATTTGAAATGCTTTTTCAATTACACAAAATTCTCAATGTGAAAGAAGAATAAAAGCTAAAAAAAAAAAATAGATCAAAAATATATGCCTTCTCTCTCTGTTGTTCCAAGATACACAACGAATCGCACCTGAATGAAGTCTCAAGGCGAAATCATAGCTCAGGTATCTGGTAACCTATCTGCCTTTTAAGCAAACAACAACAAAGGCCGCTGATATGTGCGAAATGTTCCAAAGAAAAAAAAAACAACGCGTAAATCCTTTTCACACACATACAGGAACACACCATTCCCTTAGGATATGCGTTCCTGGAACACAAACAAATACAAATGAAATAAAAGCTGCTTTCTATGCTCCTCCAATTGTCTTTGTGTTGGGCAGGAAAATAAGAAGAAGATGGTATTTGGATCGAGGGGAAGGACGAGAGAGAGAGAGAGGGTTGATCCTCGACTTAAGGGTAAAGCCAAGAAGGTATTACGCAACCGAAAAAAGAGCAGAAGTGCAGCTTAAAATGGTTAGAAAATAGGGAGGAGTAAAAACATTTGCTAAACTATAAAATTTAAATATTAAAAATGATAAAAATTGCATTTAGAAAATAACAAAAACTCTTTACAAATAATTTAAGTTAACCAGGACATTAGCTTTTTACATTTCATAATATATTTAGAGTTATCACTGATACTTTTCCTCATCCAAACCAAAGAAAACTTTCCTTTTCACTGATAATTATAATTATAATTTACTCTATAAATCCCAACGTCTGACTCACTTTCTTCTAAACAAAAGTAATAATCAAACTATTGAGGCAGATCAGTGGCAATATTTACATAATTTCAAAGACTCTCTTGACTCCCGCAGCTTCTGAATAAATCCAGAAATAAACAAAAAACAGCATTGGGTTTCTCACATATACATACTATAACAAAATCCCGCATATTTAATTGTTTTTTATATTTTTGTTTACTAATTGACCTTGTGCACTATTTAGACAAAACGTCAACTCGTTTCAATTCCGTGATTCACATTTTTTTGAGTGCAGCATAACTCGAGTGGTCAGTTTCGCAGATACATAGATACATCGCTACATAGATACTTTTCATGTGTGCAAAATGCTGTCTATTTTCGACGTTCTTGTTCGATTTGAATGGCAATTAATTTCGACAAATGACGCATTTTATTATGAAATCTTTGGCGGGTGTTTCTTGTTTTTCTGTTTTTAGTGGTTTCTTTTTCTTGTTTTTTTTTTGTTTTCAAAGAAACGCATTTGGACAGACATATTGCAATCACTTGAAATTGATTTTGTGAGAGGAAATGACACAAGAAATTATTTGTTAGAGGTTGGGACTGCACTTGGTTAAATGTTATTATTGTTTGTCGGCAGCACCTGATGAGGGCAATTTGACTACAAAACAGGTAAGAGAGACACGACAAAATAAATATGCATTCCAAAATAAATGCCATCTGAAGGTTATAATAGTCTGCATAATGGAAAATAATATCCTGTTAATTATCAAAAAATGATTTAAAAAGAATCAAAATTAGAATACTTAATTAAATAGAAATACTTTGGAGTATACTTTTATTCCTTCTTTCAAGTGATTTCAAATCCACAATGGTTTCAGTGCTGTTAGGACTATTTATACAACAAAAATCGTTCCAATTTTTGATTTGTACATTATTAAAAAGAATTTCCCCTTCTAGAACCTACCAAAGACTATTATAAAACCCTCTGAACATCTAAATTATGCTATATTGTTCAATGTCACCACGGGTGTTGACCTTTTCGTCTGTAATATCACCAGCACTCCCAGTGAAATTACATTCGAAAACAGCGATTTGATAACATTACCGCATCCGTATTGCAAAAGTTGCCAATGACAGCTTGAGAAACCTGCTGCTGCTGTTCTGTTTTCAGTCTTTGCAAAAGGATCTTCCCCTTTTTTCATATATTTTTTTCGGGAGACTGCCGCTGACAGATGAAGAAAATGCTCCTTGGGCGAAATATTACACATGTCCGCATAATGGCAAAACGCCGGCAGATGTGCAGCCGAAGAGCCAAGAATAAATGTCGCATAATTCACAGCGCCAGTTGGGGAAATTGTGGAAGTATTGTGAAATATTTCGCCGCGGGTGGCATGCCACATCAAAGCGGCAAAGGCAAAGCCAATGGGCTAAGGCGGACCTCCTCTTGCATTGCATAAAAACGTGTGAGAATGAGTTGTCTGAGTTATGACATCTCCCTGCAGCCCGCTGAGATAAGCAGCAACACAGCAGCCCAGCGGGTGGCAGATGGCAGGTGACTGCCTCCTCCTCATCATCATCATCATCATCGTCGGGTGCATCCGGCAAACAGGTGAATTGAGTAACTTTGTCGCCATTTCCACTTCACGCAGTTATGGCTTTGCACGGTTGCCTATTACCACACACATAATTGCAGTGGGCTTTGGAGGCCGGGCTTTGGGGGATGGGCTTTGGAGGATGGTCCGATTTCTTTTAGTAAAATTTTCATTAATATATTTCCGGAAAAAGGGATCCGAAGACGCAGCTTTTTGTAAAGAAAGAAATTGCCTTTATTGGCAATAGTTTTGATGGCTTTATTTCTTTGGGTACATTTTTATTTATGTATTTTTGGAACGAGCAGCTCTTTTAATAGAATAAATTTCTTTTATTCCTCCAACTAAACATCCTAACTTCTTGTCTCTAAAAAACTATCCAACAAATCACAAATCTCTTCAACTTCCCTCCCATTAAATATATAAAAATAATAACTAACCCACAAAATTTCTCCTCATTTCCAATGGTAGAAACTCAAGTGTCGCTGCTGGTAATTATCTATGCACGCAAATGCAACCAGCTTGAAATGCAGCTCCATGAATAACAAATGAGTTGCCATCAAGGGAGGGCCAAAAGCAACAAAAGCAGTTAACACAAATACGGTTGACAGTTAGCTTAAAACGCTTCGCTGAGCAGCCAAAAAATAAAAAGAGAAAAAAAGAAATGTTGTGTTAATGCAGTGCAAGTACAACAAAGTGTATCTTGAAGATACGCTTGCCTTGTCGCAATTACAATTTGTAATTTTTGTATCTTTTTTCGTTGTGGAAGCCACTGCAAGCTATAGACTTTCATATGGGCCTACAAAATTAATTGTTTTTCGAGACATAATTTGCTTGGGTCGAGTTATATTCTGGACTTACGATGACGAGGTAACTTGGACCCTAGAGATACAAGTAGTAAACGCTTGAGAGAGCTTTGTAGGCATTGAAGTTAGTTACCTGCAAGTGGAAAGAAGAGGGAAATTTTCAATTAGTTAAGGAGTTATATTAAAGGTTATATTATAATTTATAATACAACGATTAAAGGCTAAAAAATACCTTAGAAAAACTCTCTATCCAAAAAGGAAACATAAAAGAATTCCATCATTGTTTACGGCCTGTTTTATATAATTTTCTCAACATCTTTTGGCTTATATTTACCTTTAATAGACGTTTAAGTTTCTTTGTGAAATCGAACCCTCAGTTTTTGGCCATCATTCAATCATGGAGAACAAGGCTCGCGACAGACAAGCGTAAAGTGGCAAAAACTGTCCGCCCTGAAACATCGCTTCGCGTTTTGGCGTTGCTCAAACCCAATTAAAAATGTCAAAAAATAAGGGGGAATACCTGTAGGTAGTTAGCAGTTAGCGCACGCAGTAAATATTCATCACACACAGCGGGGAATGAAACATCCTCCTGGCTGGAGGATGGCTGCTCTCCAGCTCCAACCTCCAACCTCCACCCACAAATCCCGCATTTCCCAACGCGTCACACAGTTTAACTTTTCATTTGGCGCGGACTCTGTGTACGTCCAAAGGGGGATGGCCTTAACCCCCCGAGATAACCCCCCTTTTGACTGGCTACTCCTGCTTATCAGCAGGAGACGCACACATGTCAGGACACACAAAACAGGAGCCAGGAGTAGCATCCAGCATCCGTCGAGCTACTGGAATGCATTGTGGACGTTGGAACAATTGCGTTCTGTGTATGTTTTCGTGCCTCGTCAGCAAAATTAAAAAATAGATACGCAAACGTTGGCCTAAACACAGGATGGGGGGCAGGCGGCAAAGGCAGGTCTACCTCCAAAAGTTGGCTAAAAGAAAAAACCCCCCACATTTACCCACTTTTCGTTCTCTGCCGAATTCAAATGTCACACAAGGATCGAAAGGTACGCATGGCCAGCTCTTGCCATTCGTCGTGTGTGTGTGTGCCTTGGTTTATTGCAAAAATACACAACCATCTGAGAGGAGGTGGAGGCTGAGGCCAGGACGTTCTATAGGCAGGACCAAACAACAGCTGCTTGCCCGTTTTCCCCATTTTTTTGTTTTCCTTTATTTCAGGCAGAGGGAAAAATCTAATAGAAGTAACACGGACCCAGGCCTGGCTGCCTGCCTGCGAATGTCACTGGTCCAGGCCGATAACTATTGCCAGGTGGGAGTGGGAGCATCAGGATCTCATCCACCAGACACACAGAATGAATGGTCACTGGCCAGGAGTCTCTCTCCCCCATCCAGGATTCCTTTCTTTTTTTTTTTTTGGTGCGTCTGGCCTAAAAAATCCCCATTCCCTGGATTGCGTGTGTATTTTTATTGTATATATCATTGATGAATTCGCCGATAACAAATCTCAATCAAATGTCAAAAAGGTAACTGGCAGGAACATCCAGGCGATGGACGTTGGCCAAGTGCTATACATACACAGCACACTCCCCCTATGCTGGGTCTCTATGCCCACCCACCCCATTGCCATTTCCCAACCATTTTCCTACACGTTGTAATGTTGCAATTTTCACGCAGGCCACGCGTCGTATGCGCAATTGTTTTAAGCAATTCTCTAGATGGTTTTGAACGTTGTGAGGGGGAAAATAAGAAAGGAAGAGGAGCTGGGAGAGGAGCAGGAAAAGCAGCAGGAGGATGAGCAGGAGCAGGTCAAGTTGACAGCTGCAGGTGGGCCGGAAAAGAATCGACCTTTCCCCCTCCCCTCCACTGAAAACTCGCCGCATCATTTTCCACCTCTGTCCCTGACAGCTCAAATTGTCATCTTGAATTTGGAAAACTGTCAAAGTTTTACGGCAACGTTTTCATGTTGCTAAACTCAAGGGGGAGGAAAACTGATGTCAAGTGGCTGAGGGGTGGGAAAATATTTGGGAGAAATGCAATACAATTTTGTTGATATTTTATTTAAGGTTTTATTAAGGTTATTTACACAAGAAATTAAATAAAGAAAGAATATCTCTTATATGAATTATATATGCATTTTTTTTATACTTATATAAATTAGTATCTTTTATTTATTTATATATCAACTGACTTTAAAAGCTGATTTTTTTTTCCACATACAATTATTCTCCAACTAAACAACATTATTATTTCCCTTTCAAAAATTAACCACTAACCAATCAGCAATTGAACCTTTTTAAAATGTATCCTTCTGCCTTCATAGATTCTACTCCTTCCCTCTCCTTTTCCATTCCCATTTTCCCCCTTTTCCTCCTCTTGTTTTATTCGCATCATCACCAAATTAAATAAAGCTCAATGACAAACTTCATTAGCCAAAAGATCAACTGGCCAAATGGCGAACAACAAAAATAACAATTTGCCTAGCCCAAACCCAAACCCCGGTCGAAACAAATCCGTAAATACCCCTCCAGCTCCGCGTAACAACCTCATGATGGGCAACCCCGGTGTTTTAGCGGATGGAATCCCTTTTGTCCGGCGGTTGGCGGTCCTCAATCCTTGGTCAGAGAGCGTAATGGCAGGCAAACGTTATGCCGAAAACTAAATTAAGATTGAAATGTAAAACTGAAAGCGCTTTACACAATTATTGAACGTTCGATGCAGGGTTGTTGTAGAGGGTTCTGTGTGACAGGGAAAACCACTCTGGAAAAAATGTGAAGGGAAATTCCGCTTGTCGCGACATTTGACAGACAATTCACAGTGCGAGAGAGACTCAGTCGAGTGCATAACTTACAAATCCGTAAATATAAATTTTCGATTCTCTGTCGGTCAGAGGATGGAGGAAGGATGGGAATATCCCTGGACTAATGAAGGTTGTCCATGGCCCCAAACCCCCGCCAGAGCTAGCATTATCACTCCAGCATGCATTTTCTAAATGAAAATGGGCAGACAACGACAAAGGCAAGAAAAAAAAGGAGCAGCTTCAATGTATGGAAATTTCTGTTCAATCACAAATCCAATGATGTTCGCTTCGACGCATTTTGACAGTTGGACACGGAGAACGGAGGCAACGACGCACAGGAGCCGAGCCTGAAAACGCTTCTTCCTGCCCCGTTTTTTTTTCCGGCTTTGATGAATTTCCCTGGCCAGGATTGCTGTTTGTTTGAAAGGCTTCGTTGTCCTGCCTGTTGTTGTCTACTGCAACCCCCCTCATATATATATAGTATATATATCTATACTCCTTCCAGCCTGAAAGCTATGCCTACTATTGCCAGAGATTGGGCTTCTATATCTCTCCATCATCGGGTTGGTTTGTCCTGGCTTCCCTCGTGTATTTTTTTAGGCCTTTCCTTTGTCCCTCTCGCAGTGCATTGATTAGAATGTTTGGACTTGAGTACGTAAATATTTTTGCTTGCTTGTCAATTAGTACGTTAAGCTGCCTTCGAGAGAGGAGAGAGAAGGAGGTTTTGGATTGGAATTAGAAATACAAGAGATACAGGAATGAAAGCTTTTGTCGGTTTTGGGTTTGGTTCAATGTGGGGTTTTTTTTTTTAGAAGGAAAATTTGCTGTCAGTCTGGAACTATGGTAAATGACTTTGGTTGCAGCTCAAGAAGACTTAGTCTTTAAAATTGAATCCGTTTGAAAGTATAAAATGTTGCTAGAAAAAGCTACTTATTTATATATGTTTACTTCTTGGATTTATAAAATAATTAATAATTCAGTGGCAACTGAAGAAGTTTTTGTGTTTAAAATTCAATACAAATCGAAGGACCAAATATTGCTTGAAAAAGATACTTGTAAAACGGCTCGAAGTATCAAATATTGCTTCAAAAAGATACTTATTTATTTATCTATATTCTAGGGTTAAATGACTTTCGCTACAACTGAACTAAAATTGTTTTTAAAATTTTATACTACTCAAAATAACAAATATTGCCTTAAACATTATTATTTATATAAGTATCTTTAAATACGTATCTGCGTATCTACTGGATGTAAAGCTTATTTATATAAAATTTAAAATTCATTGGATTATTTAAATTTATGTTAAGCGCGTTTCGTTTACCACAATTACCTAATAATTTCAAATTAATGACATTAAATCAATATAACTCTCTTTGGGGAAACTTTTTAGGCTCTTTCTTGGTTACCCTCCTTCTTTCTCTTATCTTCTCTCCTTTCTTTTACCCTATTTCCCTTCCTTTAGAGATAACACCCACACACACACACACCTTAACTACCATCGTTCAACATCCAACCCCAAAGGCTACTCAAAAAGTCATTACTTTAATCGAATTCGCATTTCCCGAAATGAGCTCTCGCCGCAGGACTCGACTGCAACGCCTACTGTGAGTCCAAGGATAACAACGAAATTCTCAAAAAACTTCCCATAAAGTGTGAGGGGGGGTAAAAGAGAATGCAAAATGTCTGACAAACATGCAATTAAGTCGTTAATACTTCATCGATTTAATACACGCGGACAGGAGCAGGACACAGGGCGCAGGGATACAGGATATCGCGGACGCAGCAAGGATTAAGGCATTAACGGATCAAGGATGAGCCTCCTCAAAAAACACAAAAAAAAAAACAAGGAAACGGAAGTACCGATAGATAGCAGGACGTTGGCAGACATTTGATTAGTTCCCCTCTTTCTTTCAGAGATATGCAATTACGATATAAAAGTTAAACAAACCAAAGGATACAACGATCCAAAAATTTGAACATTTGATTAAAAACGCAAATAGATTTTCAAGCAAAAATCCTCTATGTGCATAAAAAATTAAGCAAGCTTAGAAAAACTCGGGGAAAAGCGGGAAGCATTTTTTACGCAAATACAAACGAGACGAGAGACCGACCAAGCCAAACACACAATTCATCAGAGAGGAGGACGACGTCTCTTTTTTTGGGCTCATCTCATATCCCACCTGTAATAAAAATCATAACCCAGGAGGCGTGGCACCAGACACCGACGCACATATTGAACTAACGAGTGCAAGGGGGGTTGGGTTGGTTGGGTTGGAGATCTGGAAAGGTGTACCACCCACCCGCATGTCTGTGTAAAAAGGTAAAAACCAATCAAGAGCATCAATAAAAGGCACGTCAATCAGCGTGTGTGCGGCATGGTAGGCTCTCCAGAATCAGCTCCTGCTGCCACCTACACCTCACACAGCAAAAAAAACGCGATGCTGCTCAACAAGCACGAAAAAATCATATTTCCTGGTCCTGGCCATGCGTGTGCTTCAGCAGGTTTTTTTCCCCCCCAACTCTTTGCCCCTTTTGTGTGTGTGTTTTGGCCTTTTGTCTAGCATCGGCAACGCGGTTTTAGTTCAGTCAAGCTGTCATATCGACGCTTTTGCATGCCAGACCAGCCTCGGCCTCGTCCTCAGACTCAAAATCAAACTCTGAGCCCCGGCTTGGGCTCGAATTCAGGACCCGCTTCCTGGCTATCAGCAGGCCCTTTGCCTTAACCCTTTCCTGCGGTTATGCGATGGTTACATATCATGATTTTTCAATAAATTCAACGTCCATGCGGCACTTTGCTCATTGAATTTTGAACAGCGATCTCGTTGGGGAGCAGAGGATGAGCGTTGTGGTGTGGAGAATTTATGGAATGATTGGGTGCTTGGGCTATAACCAAGGACCCATCGAGGCTAAAGCTAAAAACAAACAATGGTAATGGATGTTGAAGGAGTTTACCAAAACATTTTTCAAAAGTTTGATACCAAAAATAACCAAGAGAAGGTATTCCAAATGTAGAAAAAAGTAAAAGGTCTCAAGAAGAGAGTTTCGATTTATGAAAAAGCAAAGGGTTATGGGTTTTTAAGAAGAGCATTCAATAAGATATTAAATATACAAATATATACTTTTGAACATTTACAAAAAATCCTTTAAAAACCATTTTAAGCCCCTTTTAATCCTAAACTGAAAACTCATACTCAAAACTCATTCTCAAATTAAAACAAAGAACCTTCCTGCGTTAATCAATTTCCCAGCAAGCTAAAAAAAATTAAGCAATAAATAACTTGCCTTTGTCGCATATCAAAGACTGCCAAACTCAAACAAACAAGTCCTTACAAGGACTACCCCAGGATATATGGAATATATATGATATATAGCATAATCATAACAAGGTCTGGCTCAATCCCCTCACAATTTCCCAGTCTTTCTTTTCTTGCTTACGCATTGCTGCATTAATGCGTATGGAAAACAATTTTTTTCGTACATTTTTTTTTAAATGAAATTCACTTTTTTGGGGTTGCTGCAGTCTGTAAAAGGTGTGAGTCCTTTTTTTATTCCAAGTTGAGTTGGGTCTACCGAATTTTGAAAAGAAGTTTTGGAAATACTCGCGGATCGAGGAACCTTTCACTTTTCGGTAAGCCGCATTCTGCGTGTCTCTCTTGACGCGACCAAAAAAAAAACAACAAAATATGGTTGGGCCGTAAAAAAAAATTATGAAATTTAACAATGAAAAAAAGGGTTCAAATGTTGGATGCATATATGGTCGGCCATTCACCGAGAGATCCCCATTCTCCTCTCTCTCTTAAAAAACTCTAAAACTCCAACTGTCCCCTTCTTCGGGCGTCTGCTGCCAATTTTATTAATGAAAAGTCAAGTGATTTTCATTCAACGAGTGGGCGTGGCATTAAGCACACGCACAACCCGTTAGGGGTTGTCCTTCACAGAAATTATTTATATGAAATAATTCTGAAAAAAAAATATTGGATTGAGAAAAATTGAATTTGGAAAAAAAGGAATTGAGAAAAAATGGCATTGAAAAAAATCAACGCTGTAAATTCAGCGTTAAATGCTATGAATATTGATGGAAAATATTTAAATATTTGATGAAAGAATATCAAGTCAACGAGTTCTGGTAAAAAAATATTCCTTTTGAATATCAATAACGCTTTGCTGGGCCACTAAGATTTTTTTTCGGATTATATTGTTTAAAACTTGTTTAAAAAATGCAAATGGAAAATAGTGTTGAAGGATTGTAGGTGCAGTTGAATGAAAGTGTAATACTTATACAGAATTAATAAAACGTATTCCAGGGTTTCTTTTTAACATAAACCTTTGGTATTTTTTCCTTCATTTTTCCTTTCCCTACGACAACTGCAGAGCATCTCGAAAGAAGCCATTTGTCCAGTTCCAAAAACCCATTTCAATTCTGCAGATGCTGCTGCAAATCAACTCGAGTAAAAGTGTCAAGACAATACAACAAGAACGCACAGGCGCAGTCAGTGTCCTTTTCCTTCAGGAACCCCCCTTCCCCTCTCCAGCCAACCAAGTCCACCCAAAAACCCATACACACGCACATAATTTATGCCCATGTACCAGGGGGGAGACCCCAAGGAGATGAGCCGAACAGGACCCAAAAAGCACTCGCAGGAACGCACATAAAACGCAGACTGCAGCGAGAAAATGGGAAAACGGGAAAACTGCGGAAAAATCAATTTTCTTGCGAGCCCAAAAATACCAAGGGTGGGTGGTATGTACACTCCAGGCATTTCGTGCGTTTTTCTTTTTTTCGGGGGTTGCACACGCACACACAGATACGCAGATATTGTCACGCACTTGTGCAGCAAATTGTCACCCAGTTTTGTCCTTTCACAAAAAAAAAAGGAATGTAAAAACGAACACGGGAAAAGCCATCCAGAAAGAGAAAGTTGTGGCGGAGCCAGGCAGCATCCCGAAAATGTTCGTCTTTGAAGTGCAAAAATGCAGCATAATTTTGGGCTAATGCAATTAGGCAATTATTTGAAGGTAAAAGTGTGTGTGTGTGAGAGAGAGGGAGAGTGTGCCAATGTGGGTGGCTGGGTGGGTGTGTGTGTATCCTGCCGAGTGTCCTGCGCCTGCTAATTACTCATGCCGCACGCATTTGCCGCGGGGCACTGAGGCGTATACACAATCATTTTCATTGGACGTGCATTGAATGAGAAGAACATAAAAAAGTAAAGGGAATGGCGAGAAGGGACAAGGTAGAGTACAAAAAATAAAGGAGAAACAGAAGAGGAAAAGAGGGGGCACACTTTAAAATATTTTATTTTGGATATTCTTTGCGCTGCATACAAAAACTATTTTTTATTGAAGAAATATTGATCGCTTTTAAATTTTGGCGAGCGAAAAAGCTCTATAAATTACAGAAAATGCGTGAAAAGGGTCACACAGACAAGTATTTTCAACTGTTTCTTTTTTTTAAACATACATTATAAAGTAAAACAAAAATTCGATCGGGTTGCAAGTTGGAGAAAAACTTTAAAAAACCTTTTAGTTTAGGTCTTTTTATTTTAAAACCTTATATTTTAGGAAATAAAAAGGCTCATAATTTGGTCAAGATAAACAGTTAAAAGGTGTTTTTATTTTGTTAAAAAAGAAACAACTACATATATTTCTGTATGCTACAAAAATATGTTTAATTTCCCCGTGTTTCCATAAAGTATAGACATATATTCTTTAGAGACACAAAAAAAGGTAGAAAAGTACATAAAATGTGAAGGGAATAAAAATGCAATGTACATAAAAAAAAGCTACAGCTCCAAAATGGGCATTTTCCTCTGACCCTCTCTCCTTCTCTTTTATCCTCTTTTCTATCTCCATTTTCCCCTCTCGTTGGCTACACGAGCCTACAACAAAATGTCATTAAAGTGACTTTTTTTCCTGCCCCCGCCTTGTCACGCACTTGCCAAAAAAAAAACACAGAATTTCCAATGACGTAAGCAACAAAAGTTAAATTCCCTTTTTGCTCTGTTATTAAAAAAAGAAGAAAAAGTCCAGGACGAGGTCCGAATCCTCCCGATGTTGTTGTTTTTGTTGGGCAATTGAGCACACAGGCGGCAAAACAAAATGTTGCAACAAAGTTTTTTCCTACCCAAAATTGTGATGAGCCGTCACAGAGGCGTGACTCTTTTCTTCCTTAGCTTTTCCAGCAGGATAACTGCCTTCCTCTTTTTTCCTTTTTCTTTTCGTATTCCTTCTTCTTCTCCTTTCCTTTGGGCTTTTCTCCCCCCAAGCAGATTGATGAAGGAGCAAGTTGCAGTCAGGAGAAAGAAAAAAGGAGCCAACAGGGGGTGACTATTGAAAATGTGTCAAATTGAGGCAGAGACGACGACGATTGCTTTTGGTCATTTTCGGGAAAATAGGAAGGAAAAGAAAAGTCAATCCTTGGGTTTGACTACAAATTATTTGCTGCTTGAAGAGTTTTCGCCGAAAGGTAAGAAAGAAAAACTTTCAGGTGTTGACTTGAAAACTTATAACAAACAAGGACTCTTTTTGTGTACCTAACTCAAGTTTTCTTTTTATTTCAAACAGTAAATCTGCCATAAATAAAGTTTAGGAATTTGTTAGTTAAGGTTTATAGTCTTCAAATAATTGTCCTGCTTTTCTCTATGATGAAATCATTAGTTTTCCATTTAGAATATGTGTAAAGGGGTTGAAAAACTTATGACTTATGACTAATTTGTAGGGTTATGTTGCCTTTAAGCTTGTTCCTGTTCATGTTCCAACTATTTCACAACCCCCATTGACAAATCCCTGTACCAAAAGCAACTTTGTTTGGAGAAATACATTGTACATTGTAATGGAAACCAGTTTTTCCGAAAAACCTCTTTGTGCAATCCTTTTTTTGTTGGGATTCTGTGAAAGTGCAATTAGTTGTGAGGCGGCACACGCGTAGCGCCTGTCACATCAGCAATTTGGACAGCTTAGCAGCACTCGGCGAATTGCAACCCCTCGAAAGGCCTGAAAGCCTGTGCAACCCTTCAACCCCTCAAATGCAACAAAGACGCAACGGTTAATTAACCGTTGCCCGAAAAATTGTTGCAGTTGCACTCCAGCTAGGGGTGGCGCCCGGCCAGGACTCGAGATCTCAACCATGAGATCCTTTGATGCTGCAGCTGGGTTGCTGCAGTCAGGGGATTAGCCCCGAAGAGCTGAGCTACCCCTAAACACTCGACAGGGGGGTTGCATTCACCCGAGGTTGAGTTCATTACCAGCACGTGCCCCGAAGGATGATTTTCCTCTTTTTCCGGCCGAGATTTCTCGTCCGGAATTGCATTCTTGTTTTGGGCTGCACCACACAAACCAGAAACCCCGAGGAAGGGGAGTTTTCTGGGTGGGTGTGGCAGCGGCTGGCACACTCTCTGCCCTTTTTTTGGTGGTGGCTTAAAGTTTCCTCTTCCATCTGCTGCTGGGATGATGGATCTGGTTTTCATGGTTTTCATGGGTTTCCCAAAGAGTGTGGGTGGGGATTTGCTTTCCCGAATTGGGCAACGCACTTTTGGTCTACGGAATTGTTTCGACATGACGTGGCAGGTCTCGTGTGCAACTGAGCCATGACAAGACTAAAGATTTGTGAGATACATATTGTATCTTCTATTTGGGGGAAGCATTCAGAAAACACTTACTCGAGGGTGGAAATTTCTAGTTAGCCCAAGTAAGAAAATTTCTTTACCTGCAAAGAAAAGCAAATAAATAAAAATTGAATTAGTTTTGTGTTTAATTAAGTTAAATGTATTTGAAAACAATATTCTTATGTAAATTCTGGCCTTAAATATAATGAAATATGTTACGATTTTTTAAGACCTTTATTTGAGACATTCTTTATTGAAAAAAACTTTCTTTTTATATATTCTTTTTTAATTTTCTTTATAATGTTCACACAAATGCATTCGGCCTGTTGCGCCTCCAATTAGAACACTGCAAATCCGAACAATGCACATCCGAACGATTGCAAAAGCTAACAAAAACACGAAGACACTTCGTGAAATTCAAAAAGATAAAGGCCGACGAATTAAAATTCAGTGCACGAAGCCGAAAGCGCATGCGAATACCAGATTGCAATGAAAAAAGCAAAAACAAAGCCACGAAGTTGAGAGCCGAGTAAAAAATTTGCACTTAACGAAGGCAATAAGAAAGAGAAGAATGCAACGATCGTGTGCATCTATCTCTATCTCAACTTGCTCCCAATGCAGTCTGATTGGATGCGCAAAAATGGCGAAGCTTAAAAAATACTACAATTACCGCAAGAAATATTTTCAAATTAATTTCAATTTAACTTTTTAAGACTTCCCTAAAGCCATAATTACTCAAAAAGAAACACTTGTATCTCGCTTTCAGCACCTGTTTGCAGCCAATTCCATATCATTAGTCATTCGGACTATCTTACTCGGTCTCCTCGCTCAATTATTGCATAATCCAACCAGACACAACAAAAAAAAAATACAAAAAAACAGAACATCAGCAAGAACAACAACTCAGATGTGTGTGTGTGAGAGTGCGCTATCTGAACACGTATCTGTTTTGCTTTTGTTTTATAGCTATTTTATATTTTTATACCAAAAACACACACATACTGGAACATATTTTGTATATATATTTGTATATTTATGTATATCTCAGCACTCGGCGCAATTTCCGTAAATTTAACCTACTTTTTGATTTTGGTTCGGCAAAGCAACAAAAATTAGCTAAACAAAAATTGCACATTAGAGATAAAAAAAAAGGGGAAAAAGGTAAAAGAAATGTAATTTTTTAAAAATTCTCGTATTTTGGGGATCATTTTGTGAAAATGGATATATATTTTTTTAATACTTCCACAACCAAACTGAATTAATCGCAAAATATAATTGCAAAGGCCAAGAAAATAAAGGTCTACACACCTGTTGGAATACACTTTTTGAAGATTAACTATAAAAAATACTATTCGACATCTAGGACATACATACATAACATACATAGAGGACCTTCAAAAAAATCCAGAGAGCTTAAAACTAACATATTCCTATTTAATATATATTTTTTTGTTTTATTAATTAATTCATGAAAACCTATTAGTAATTGTATACAAAGTTAGAGTATTAAAAAAAACACTTGTGCTTCGGCTAGAAGCATTTTTTATCACTATTTCTCTCTCCCCCTCCGTTCCTCGTTTTCGTGCGCAGCGAAAATTGAAAGCAAAGCAAACAAGCGCCAAAAATATACAACGACAAGAACAACAACAAAAGCGAGTATCGCAAATATGAATTCGCATGCACACAGCACGCTATCGCCCTCCCTCTCTGGCAAACGAGTATATAACGTATACGTATGTATATCTTGTTTGTTCTAAGCTAACCCATACAAAGACAGATCGAAACAAGGTCAAATGCAGTTATTTGCCAAACAACAAGAAGAAAAAAGCGGATCAAACTGTTTATGGCTTGTTTTTTCGCTCTCTTTTTTTCGGTCTGGCTTTTGGGGAATTTTTTTTTGTTGTGTTGTTTTTTTTTTACTGTAGTTTTATTTTTATTTTTATTTTTTTTGCGATTGCACTGGTGAGTGTGTTTGGCTACTTTTTGATTTATCTTTTCCGTTGTTGTTGCTGCTGCAGCCTGCGACTGCGCCGGCGGCTTTTTTTTTTTTCTTTTCTTTTTTTTTTCTACTCTTTTTCTTTTGCGTCCGCTTACCCAATGCGTCTCTCTTCGTCATCGGCTTTTGCCTTTCTCAAGGATATTCGGCGCCATTTCTTGTGTCTTTTGTGCTTTTCGCATTCGAATTCTGCGCGTGTGAGAACAACAACTTTTGGGTTAGTCAGTCAAAGGAATTCCAGGAATTAGTGGTCGCGCATGCATGAAAGGTGAGAATAATACGCCAAATCTTAAAGATATTCTTCTTTTTTTTTCTTTGCAAACTAAGATCTTAGAGTGTGTAGTGTGAGTGTGTGTGTGTGAAGTGAGCGGTGAATACGAATTGAGTGAATTGAATGAAATGTGAATCAATTAAGCAATTAATGCACATGATGTATGCAAAACGTTGGGAATCTGAGAATAGCTGGCGGAATCGCTATGATCACAATTTTGTGGGAAATATTCACAGTGAGGAAGCAGAAACGGGTCTCTATCTGAGCACAAACGGGACAAAAATCTTTAGATGTTGTATCTAAAATTTTAATTCGAAAATTCTAAGGAGATTTGTAGGATTATTTTCTAGGAAGGTACATACATCATGTACCTTAAATATCCTTGATTTTGTAAATGTTGTTAAGAGAACTAATTTTAATAAGGACCTTTTCTTTATTTAATATCATGTATAAATAGACTAATAATCTTTTATTTTTTATAGATTCCAACTTTTTCTTAATTTAACAAGTATGAAACAAATATACCAAAAATTATAAAAGGTAAAATTTTTTTTTTTTGTAAAGTATTATTATAATTATAAAGTATTAAATAATATTTTACCATATATGTATCATTTTTAATATTTTACCATTTACCAACAGATTAAGGATCACTATGTTTATTGTTGAAATAAAACAAATTGTTTCCTTCGACTACCATCCGCGTTTTTGTAATAATTTATATATTGTCCTTAGTAGTTTACAATTAATTAAGAGATAACGTATTGAAATCTATTATATTTTAAAGTTTCTTTCGATTATCATTACAGTTATGGCATTATTTAAACATTTTAAATAGCTTATATCGATGCAAGCATTTGCACTTTATTATTTAAACTCTTTATAGGTTTGTAAAGTTACCAAATATTTTCATAAATTGCATCACAAAGGTTTAAAATTATAACTAAACAAATTTATTTACCATTGAAAATCCACATCCATTAAAGCTTTCAAATCCTGATTCTCATATAACCACACCTGCGTTAAAATATATCAAATATACACATATCCCGATGGCAAAATGCAAAAACGTTTTTTCAACACTTGACAAACTCAACGCGGATTTGCAACTCGCAGAACGAATTCGCACTCGCCGAACGACGACGACAATGCACAAATAAATTTCAACTAAAGTACATATAAAAATAAAAAACCAAAAGAGGTATATAGCGATCTATGTGCGGGACACCCTCCGCCAAACCCTCCCAAAAAAACAAATTCCCAACCAACAGATTATTTACTTTGTACGGCAAACTCACAAAAAAAAAGTCGGCAAAGGAAAGAAAATATAAAGAACGCATTTTGGTTCTCTTTCGCTCTCCCTTGCTCTTTCTGCAAGTGGAGATCTGCGCCTGGTACAGATATATAAATATATATACACAGATATATGGGAACAACAGCGCATTTTGCTGTTATTCATCATTGACCTTGGTTGCAATCTTTGTGTGTATTTGTTTGCTTGCCAAAAAAATAACAACAAAAACAAACAATTTTCGTTCTGTTTTTTGCGTTTTTTTGTTTTGGGATTTTTGCTTGCGCATTTCAAGTTTTTTTTAGATATATACAACAAAAAAAAAGAGCTGTGATGCTGTTCTTTTGCATTTCAAGTTATGCAAAGAAATATATATCTCGAGACAATCTATAAATGCAGCTTTCAAAATCTTCGAAAATATCAATCATACGCCACGTGAGACAAGTGGAAATTTACTGCAAGGCCCAATGCAACTTAGTCAAAATATTTACGCAAGCTGTTAGAGCAGCAAAACAATTAATAAAAAAAACTTAAGTATAAAAAAAGATACAAAAATAAAGAAATTGTACCATTTGACATTGACAGACACGCGCGAAAAGTCGCTTGAGAGAGAAGGAGAATTAAGAAATAAAACTAACAGCAGTTTTGGGAGAATTCTTCGCGCAAAGAAAGCCGAAAAACGCAAATCGAGCGAGAGCCGAAAGAGTATTTTCAAACAACAAGTCCGCCGCTCGCACTGCACACAAGTGTCCCAATTCCACGAATCCCTCATTCCACGCTGATTCCACGCAAAAAGAAGATAAAGAGAACGGGTAAATAATAATGCTAATACATAATAATAAGAGGCGAGCAGCAAAAAACGCTGCAAAAACAGCAGCGACGCCAACTGCCAGCAAACAGTTAGACAGAGAAGATACAGATACAAGTACGGCTAGAGATACAGATATGAGCACAGCCAAGTGCAGATACAGATACGGATGGTATGGAATATGTGCAGATACATTTATGGGGGGCTTAAAAAGCAAAATATTTTGTAATGGAAGTTAATGTTTATACTTTTTAAATAAATATAAATCTAAATAAAAATTAAAAGATATTAGATTTTGATTTAAGTAAACATTTTAAATATTAATATAAATAAATGTAAATTAATATAAATAAATGTAAATTAATATAAAAAAAGGAAGGTATAAAATTTATAATTTAAAGGTGAACGTCTTCATTTTCATTATTAATTTTTATTTTTCTCTCCACCTATTTATTATTAATATTTATTTTACCATTTATTATTTACTATTTTTAATTACCCTTTTTTTTAATTTAAATAACGTTTTATTTTCATCGCATAAATATTTATAGTTATTTTTATAAATAAATATAAACAAATTCTAATTTCTTCATGATTTTTATTTATTTTATTTTTTATTTTCTTAATTTTATTAATCTTTTCTATACAAATTCTTAAAAAACAGTTTATTAAAAATTTTTTTTAACTATTTCTTAATTTGAAAAATCTTTTATTATTTCCTATCCTTTTCTTGAAATTTAAAATAAGTTTATAGTGTTTGCTATTTTGCACATTTTTTCTCTTCTCATTTAAATATTTTTTTTTTAATTTCCTAATTTAAAATTGTTTTTATTTTTCCCAACCTTTTTTCTTGAAATTCAAAATAATCCATGGTCTCCGCTGTTTGCACACTCTTTCACTTTTTATTTAAATTCGTTTCGCCTTCGCTTATTTATTAACTTGCATTCGATTCCATTAATCCCGTCAGATATATATATAAATTTGCACTTTTGTGTGTGTCCATAGGTATATACATTTATTTGCTCTATTATGTCATTTTATTCGCCTCTTTATACGTACATTTATTTATCCGCAATTCATTTGACTTTGGCTGATGACGTCGAGAAATTGTTGTTGGAATTTTGTTTATTTACGGAAGCGTTGGTTTTTTTTCCCCTGTCTGCGATATTTGACATTTAATAATGAATGCATTAGTTGATTTTAATTGATACTAGTTTGAGAATTCATAGAATGGAGATAGATGGATAGATATATGAAAAAATCGCGAATATTGTAAGTAATTATAGTTAGAACGTGTGTGGAGCTTTTATATTTATTTTGTGAATAAAAAAAACTTGTATAAAAACTCATATTTTATCCAATTAAGTTTGGCCATGTTAGACTAATTAAAAGTCGCTAAATGACACGAGCTTCCATTTGAGTTCCCCTCCTCTCCTCTCGCTGTTTGCTCATTGCAATAAGTTTTTGCATTATCCACATGTATTTTTCACCAATCCCCAGGCATATATATTTTATATATATATTTGTATATTGTTATTTTTAGCTTCTGCCTTATGATTAACTTTTTTGCAACCATATTTTTGGTTTGTTTTTGTTTCTGCGTTTATCTCATTAAAACACATTTTGTGTGCATTCAATGTTCTTTTGCGCAGTTAACTCGCACTCACACCCCCAACAACCCCCCCTTGCCAAAATACAAGTTTTTATTATTTTGCGCTTGTTGTTGCAGTTTGCGTCAGTTTCAAAGTCGCACAGAAAGATATATATATTTATATATGTTTGTATATTTTTGCTGACTTTGAGCCAGCTGACATTCACAAACGGACACCGAAAAAAAACAATAAAAATCAAATGCAAATAATATAAAAATATCAAATTAATTGCAAACATTTTCTACTGCAAAATGTCGGCACGTTAAAAATAATATTTTAAGCTTTCTATACGAGTTTTGCAGCTGCAAAATGCATCATCATGAGACTTATTTAAAGAATATAAAAAACAACTTAATTAACTTAATTTAATTTGTACATCTCCAAACATTTACAAAAAAAAATGTAAAACCAACATTAACAAAAGAGAAACAGCTATAAAAACCTTAAACATTGTCGACAGACTTCGATGGCTTCATTTTCATTTTTCAAGTTCAAGTTCAAGATAAATTTGATTTCATTTCACTTTTTTTCGGTTTTTTTTCTTTGCTCGTTTCTGTGGCTCTTTCTTTTATTTTTATTTTCCCTTTTTTTACATGACTCACAGACCCAGAGATACGGGGGAATTTCATGCTCTTTGTGTGTGTGTTTTGCATAAAATTATTGCCATTCATATAAAAGAGCGTTGAATAAAAGAAAAGGAAGAGTTTTCTTGAAATTTATTATTGGGATTTATAACTTGACACATAAAAAATGAGTTCAGATAAAGAGATCAATATGCTTGGTGACTATTTAGGGGTATATTTTAATTCATTTTCTGCTTTATTTGTACCATTTATTACAATAACATTTAATTGACGAATTTTGAATAGGTATGCATCACGAACATAATATAATTATAGATATTCAAGCAACTTTCATTCAAAACGAGCCCCCGCAAAATGTATCTAAAGTGACTATTACACATCGCCCACCCAAAAAAATATAAACAATATAATTTAGCCACAAAATGTCAAATGTTTAGAAAAACAATTGGTTATACAAATACAAAACAAAAATAAAACGAGAGTGGTTGAAAAGCGGCTTGAAAAATTGAATTTCTTTTGCACTTTGCAACGCCCACACAGGCGGCAAAAAGGTGGACTGTGTACCTAAGGTATACGCAGATATTTATGTATTTAAATGGGTGTACAAAGTCACACTTAAGTTGTTCCAGACAGCGTTTGTCACGACAAACAAAAGCGACACAGAAAAAAACCAACACACACACACCAAAAGATACAAAACAAAAATAAAAAGATACAAAACGCAAAGCAAATGAAATGTCGCATGCAATTTACTGCAAATAAAAAAAGAGAAGAAATTGTTTTGTGGCATGACTTTTACTTTATTTTATTTGTATTTTATTTTTTAGCTTTATGTATTACTTGGTTGCGTGCAACAAACTTGGAAATGCGACAAATGATGACAACTCGGGACTGGGTCGAAATGGGACTCTCGGAATCGTATTCAAAGGTCTGTCTGGGGTTAAACTCGCGGCTTCGTTGAAAGCGAAAGTTATGACATTTTGGCAGACAAATCGAAAGTGTTTGAGGAGCAGGTGGGTATGTGGGTGTTGCCAAGCACAGTCACTTCGCATTTCCCTCGCAATGAAGTGTCTTGAGATTCGTATCTGCAAATTGCAGTTGTCATGAATGAAGAGAATTTGAATTGGAAATTATAGTATTTTATACTTAAACATATTTATTACTTACAAAAGTAAGACAAACAACTAAAATCTACTTTCATTTACAATTTTATTTCATATATTCAAACCAAATCTTAAGCTTCCTATTTCAACTTTAACACCTTTTTTCCTGCACACATATTTTCCTTTCAGTTGATGAGTTATAGCTCTTCTTCTCTGCCTCAAATCTAAACTTTTTTCCTCTTTTTCTCCAATGCAGCAAATCACACAAATTAACTAGAGAAAACTGCCGCAGGACAGCATAGAAATCCTAATGAAAAACTCTAAAAAATAGAGGGAAGTCAAAGAAAATTCATTTGAGTTCAAGTTCTGCAAGCCGCAGAAAACAAAAAAACCGCAAAAAGAGAGAGAGAGATAGAAAGAAAAACGAGGAAATTGACAAGGATGATGTTCCAGCAATAAATTGCTCAACTGCAGCAACAGCAGGAGTTGGGGCCTGGAAAATGCAGGCAAATTATAGCCACAAGCCGAGAGACACAGCATGAATGTGTCAACCGATGGAAGGCGGGGAAACTTTTGTCGTAGTAAAGCCGAAGAAGGGACAGTGAAAACAGAGAAAATACTATAAAATAGTAGTACTACGAACGAAGGGAGAGGGAAATAGAACAAGCTGAAATGAATTTTCACTCATTTCCTTATCGTCTGTGATTTCCTTGCCAGACTTTCAGCCAGCCAGCCAGACACACACACAGACAATAACACAGGGCCAAATGAATTCTCTTCTCTATGCAGGCACAGCACACCAACTGTAGTCCTTCCTACGATACCCCCCTTTTTGTCCAAACAGGCTCTACTACTACTACACCATTTTCCATCCCTCCTTCAGGTTTTCATGCCGCCGCCTCCTCCTCGTCTGTCGCATTGTCTGCAGGCGGCGCACAAAAAATGCATTTTGTTGCCTGGAAAAAAAGTTTTTCTTCCATGTGGATTGAAAAAGGAGAGTACAAAAAAAGACAGAAAAGGATGCTAGCTTTGGAAAAGAGGAGCTTGTATACCCTTACAGCTTACAATATGCTTCAGGAATTTGTTATTATAGTTTTAAGGGATTTAAAGAGTTTCATAAGTAAGGAAATGATTAGATTAGGTCGTCTGGTTATATTCATCAAGAAGAGTCTTATAAAGACTTCTTTACTTGCTAAAGTGTGACCATATTTTGTGACATTATGAGGCAAAATTTATTCGCCTGGTGATGTTTTTCAATAAAACACTTTCAATGATTTCTTTACATGCTAAAGTATGACCAAATTGGGGGTCATCAGCACAGACATGGCTAGATTACTTTTCCAGTGATGTTGATGAATAAAAACCTGTTAAAGTATATAAGTTGTAATCCTTCGATTCACAATTTGATTTGAAAGTTCCTACTAAAGTCTAATAAAATTTTGTATCACAAGCACAAAAAAAAGTATTTTGAAATCTCCCCTAGTGATCCTAATCAATAATAACAATCATATATTTAATTTTCCCTGCATTCGCATTTAATAAAACCCCTGCAAGGGTATCAAAACATCAGAGAGACCCAGAAAAAAAAAGAAAGGAAAATCAATGAACAACAACATTGCATGAGGGTTGTATCCCTTGCATGGAACGTCATTATGGCCAACGTAATCTTCATCATCATCGTGATCATCATCGTTGCCAGTGTGGGGCAGCATCAGGAGCGGCGCTTGGAGTTGGCTGCTGTCATCATTATGAAACACAACAACCCTCGACTGCAGCACTTGGCCCGCAAAGAGGGGGTGGCGGTGGCAGTGGCAGCACGGCAGCAGCGGCGGCAACGGCGTGTGCAACCCCCAACACACACAAAGTGCAGAGCACACACAAAAAACCCCCTTTTTGGCTCACTCTCCCTGCTTTCCTCATCTCTCCCTCTCCTCTGCAGGGAAACTCAAAAAAGGAGCAGCACAAACTTTCACTTTTTTGCATGCACACACACACACACAAACCCAGAGAGAAAGCCGAGGAAATCCAGACAAGAAAAGGGGGATGAGATCGATGAAGGAGTAGGTTTTTGGGGGGCCGTCATGCGGCATTTCATTTATAGTCGGTTAGTGCAATGCGCCAAAAAGCAGACAACACATATGTATAAGCCATAAAACAGAGACAGAGCGGGTCAGAAAGAGAGCGCCTGTTGAGTTAGAGAGTGAGAGAAGGGCGGCAAAAGAAAAAGACAGAGTTAGAGAGAAGGAGAAAGATAGAGTGGCAACTGCAGTTGCAACCCTTTTTCAACACGATGCAGCAATAATTCTCAAACAACACATGAGAAAAACAACCGAGCAAAACCACTGCTTTTTTATTTTGTTTGTAAAAATGCAACTCTGCAAAAACAAAACTTTACTTTGGCAAAAGGGGAAACGTGAGAGGAAACAAACAGGAGCACAGAGAAAGAAAATGTTACTACAAGTGATCATAAATCATAAAAAGGGTTGCCATACTTATTAAAATTTAGGAAAATATTGAAAAGTTTCTCTGATAACAGAGTTGAAACTGTTATTTAGTAAAGATATATTCGTTGATATTAGAAACGAGGAAATTAAATGTTTTCGTTGACTTGTATAAATAAAAAGAATAATTAAAAGAAATCACTAGGATTTTTAAACGCCTTAAAAATTTGTCTAAAAGTATGCAATTAGTTTTTCTACATATAAAATGCAGTGTAAATTTTAAATCATTTAAAAGCTAGAATTAAATATGTACTCAAATATAAATTGATATTTTCTCAGTGTATCTCAAGGGGGTGGCACAACCACTGGCCAAGTCATAGGGGGGATGGTAAAACTCCAGAGCTTGGAAAAACTTTTGCAGCTAAAGTGCGGTCGGTGGCAATTTCCATTGCACAGAGGCTATGGCTATGGCTACGTGCACGAGTGTAGATAAAAATATTTTAATTTATTTCACATTGGCCGACTGCAGAGGTAGAATCCAACAAGAGAAAACGAGAAGAAGAACGAATAGAGAGAGATAGAGAGAGAGAAATACACCCACCCACCCCCTTTTGCATAGACATTGCACATTGGCTTTCAGCAGGAGGCTTTCCTTTTTCCATCCATCACATATGCTGCTGCTGCTGCCGACTCTGGGCTTTCCCATTTTCCTCTTTTGCCTGCATTTGTCGCATCATGCAGCAGCTTTTCCTCCAGCACAGTTTTTCATTTTATTTATCTTTGATAAAAGGTTTTAGTTTTCCATCTGTGTGAGTTTTGCTATCCATCAATAGTTGGGCTCAGACTAAAAGGTTTTATTTTGTTTTTTGTTTTAAGAGAATTTTTTAATACATATGTAAAAGGTATATAGGCAAGGATTGATCCTTAGGTCTTAATTAAAATTGATGCAATTGGTTAAATTGTGTTTAAGACTATACCTAAAATCGTTATAAGATTTTAAGTACTTGAAAAATTTACTGTTGAAAATAAATGTCCTAAATGTCATTTTAGGTTCTTTATTTATTTTTTACAAACAGTTTTTAAAATTTTCCATCAAGTAGTCCACTACAAAAGGTATTATTTAAAGAAATTCGATTCACTAGGGAAAATGTGCATACTTTAATAAATAACGAATAGTTTTATCTACAATTTTCTCTGTTCAAAAATATTGTGGAAACCCATTTAAAATTCCATTTGCCGCATAAATCCCCTTTGGCAAAAATACAAAACAAAAAATAAACTTTAGTTTTTATATAGAAAACACAAACTGATATGTGGATTTTCCATTTAGAAATTCATTTACGCTTCACGGAATTTTTTTAGAGGCAGAAATTGTGTATGAAGTCCCGAAAGGAAAATAAAAAACATATTTCCCTCCCTAAAATGCACTGATGATTTATTTATGCAGCAGCAAGGCAGGCACACAAAAGGCTAAAAATTGATTTCTGCATTCTGCCAATTTATCGCTAAAAAATATATTTATCAACAAAAACTTTGGGCAAAGCAAACAAAGTCCCCAGCATTAATGGAATATTGCCGAAAATTCTACAGAAAAGCGCATGCAAACAAAAACATCCTACACACAGCTCAAAAAAATCGACAAACAAAAAAAAACTTTCAAAGGGGGAAAAAGGGAATTAAATTTTTGCTCGTTTTATTATTTTATGCTGCTGCTGCAGTTTGCTGATTGTTTATCTAAAGCGTTGCGGGTTTGGGTTGTGTGGGGAACTGCAGTATTTTCCGCCACGCCCCAAAAAACCGGGAGGAAATGAAGTTTGGAGCCAACACAGAGACAGGGATAAAGATAGAGACAGAAGGAGTGGGCTGGAATAACGTTGAAAAATCGAAATTATATTAGAGAACTGAGGAAAAACCGGAAATGGACAAAAGAGGAAAGCCCAAACACACATCAGAGAATTGGATAGTTGGGCAAAAAACTGGGCATGGAAAGAGGAAGAACCTAGAGGGAGGAAGGTGGGATATAGGGAGGAAGATTCCTTTAGGGAGGGGGGAGGTTCCTACATGGAAGATAAATCTATAGCTATGATGCAGGAACTGGTAAATAAAGGAGAAAACTAGGAAAAGAAATATTCAATTTTTGTATAAAGGAAAAGATTAGGAAAATATATATTCAATTGATAAATAAAGGAAGACTGTAGGAAAATATATATTCCATTTTTATATAAACAAAAACTCTAGAGAAATATATATTCAAATGCTAAATTAAGGAGAAACTAGAATACTTATGTAAGTACATTACTATTACATTTTTCGAAAGAAAATTAAAATGATTTACATAGAAATATAGGTAAGGTTCTTAAGGTTATACGAAGATCAAGAACACACAATTTAGAAAGTTTACCCATTAAAGAGATTTTTCATATAATATATATATTTTTTGATTAAATATATAATATATATTTATATTTATGCTATAATTTACTTTGATCAAATATCGCTAAACCATATAAAAGCCATGGGTTCTTATAGAAAATGTAATTTGCTTCGGATTCTTAAATTTTTCTTAATTTTCTTAAGAGTCTTTAATGTTTATTATATTGCTTAGAATTCCTTAAATTCTACTACCCATTTTCTCAAAAAAGAACGCATATTGCAATGACATTCTTTCAATGAAAACTAAAATTTAAAACATTTCCGGTAAACAATTTCGAAAAAGTTTTCCCTGGACATCAGGCACTGGGCATTGCTCGACCCCTAAAAATGGGTGAGCGGTCAGAGTAGAACCTATGCAGTGCGGCTTCCAGAAGGGAGTCCAAGAGAGGAACTCCCAGAAGGGGCTCCAAGGGGAGACTACCAGCCATGCGGGTGCAAAATAGGAACACAAAAAATAAAAATAAAAAATAAACTTGAGCCTCCATTTTGCTGGGACTCGGGTCGTGTCCAAATTAAACTTCATCATCGTGTCACAGGACAAAACAAAAGCAAAGCCTCTCCGTCCGAGTTGGTTGGGAAATTTTTGTAAAAATTGCATAGCTCTCCGTCCCTCCGCCCCTCACTGATGCCATCCCTCTCTCAGTTTTACGGTATCCTGGACTGCAGAAATTGGCAGCAAAAATATAAAATGGGAACAGCGCAAAAAAAAAGAAATCAGGAATTATTGTAGATTGCACAGGACTCGTAGGACCCTGACTGACCAGCATGCAACCACCCCGAAAAGGAGGGAAATACGGAAAACCCAGAAGCAGGATTGGGAGGAGGTGGAGCTGGGGGCGGAGGCCTGGGCGCCATGCAAAAGAGAGCAAGTGAAGTGCATAAATGGATTTTATAACGTTCCCGGGCCTGGGCTAAAGTAAATTTATGCTTTTTAATGCAATTGCAGGACGAGCAGACCGTAAGAGTGTGCGGGTGCAGAATGGGTGTTACGATTGGGTGGTGGGGTGGTGTGTACGCTTTCCATTCAGCAGTCCATGCCATGCTCCGCTGCTCTTGGTCCTGGCTAAAAGCATTCAACCAGCTCAGCAGCTCCCAAGCAACACAAAAATAAAGAGTAAAAAAATGAAGGTCCACCACACCCAAACCTCTCTGGCGAGGCGACTCTCTGCAAAATGGTTGCAATGGTCGTCGGATGTCGTCGACGTCGCCATCGGCCAGACAAAGTGACATTTGTCGTTAATTGCAAAATTTATGGTCAGGAATCGCAGAAGAAGAAGGTGAGGTTGAGGTTGAGAGGGAGAGGGAAATGGAAAATGCCTCAAGGGGGTACCACTACCACGCTGAAGCTAAAATGCAAAACAAATACGACAGCGACAAAAAAATTAAATGCGCCATAGAAATGAGACATTTTTATGCAATTATGCCTGCGAATGGAACTTACGTTAAACTAGACGACGGCCTAATTAGTTTGAACAAAGGTAAAGCTGCTTACCTGCAAGAAAAATAGAGAAAGGAATTAATATATATAAATTAAAAAGTATATAAAATATAAATATAAAAACTATATATGTATAAATGGAAATTTGTAAATAAACCTTAAGCACCAAAATCTTACATAGGTCGAATAACTTAATTAGAAGTATTCTTTTTAAGAATTTTATGAACAACTGACCATAACTTTAGCAAGATTAAAAAATCCCTATTTTCAATTATTAATATTTTATTGTTCAAAATATCTAGTTAATTTATAAAGTAAAATATACTTCATAAAATATTCAACGAATTTTTTTGTAACCTTTTTAAGTTACCAGTCCAGTGATTTTTATTTGTTTTTTCACCATATCCAATAAAATGAATTTTTGACAAAGAAAACTTTAGCAAGATTTATTAATTCTTCTTTTCTTCTATTACTATTTTATTGTAGAAAATATCTTGGTACTTTCTTAATGTTAAAAAATCTTTATACAATTGTTCAGCAATTTAAAAAATACATTTTAAAGTCTGCAGACCTGCAATAATTTCCTAATTTTTCCTTGTACTTTTCTCAATTTCCAATTAAATTCATTCTAAACAGAATGGAATACGACTGTAATAACTTTTGCATAATTTAATAATCTATATTTATTAATTTAATGCAATTTAGAATATAAAATAACATTTATAAAATATTTAAACAATTTGTTGTACACCTCTCGAAGATCCCAGTTAAAGCCTACTCAACTGATTTCCTCTTGTAATTTTTCCCATTTCCAATTAACTGAATTCTGGACAAAGTGCAATACGACCAAGACCCCATACAGCAACTGTTTTTTACACATACACTTCTAATGAACTTAGTTCATCCAACCAAACAGTGAAAAAAAAATGGGGAAAAGGTTACAAAAAAATTAAACCCAGCGATGTTGCCGCTTTGCACATGCGATGTTGCTTTCGACTGCATTTCCCTCTCGTAATTAGTGTGGGCAACTAGGTGGCCCTCCGCGCTGCGGCGGTTGTGATGGCTCCAACACCTCGTCCAAACCCGCCACTGTCTATCAGACGTGCAGCCATGTGTGCAGCTAACCCTTTTTCGGCCCTTCCACTGGCATCGAGTGCACTTCAAAGTAGCAATTCAATTTCATGGTTGCGACCCCCCAACCCGCCCAACCAGTCCAAAGAAAAAAGAGAAGAAACATCGACTATGTTCCTCCTGTGTAAATCACGTCCATAAAAATGTTGCACTCGAGTTGTTGCATTTTAATTAGACCAAAAATATAAAAAAAGAGACTGAAATACAGTAGAAAAGATTCGTCACTGCAGGCGGTCGGTGGTCGTTTTTTATCTTGAATGTGTTTTATCAGCGGTCATCGCTGGGTAAATGAAACACCTTGCACAAGAGCGAGAATCACCCACGCATAACGCCAAATAAAGACACCCCCCCGAAAAAGTCTGGGAAACTGCATAAATTAAGCTCGGGCAGGCAGACAGCAAGTGCAAGACTTTCGTAAATGCATTGTTACATTGTTTAAGCCATAAAAGAGGAGATAAGCATATAGCCAAAAGTGTGACTTAAAACCATATGAGTCAGCGAAGCGTAGGCCAGCAGACAATGTCAGTCGCCTGAGTCAAGGTTGATATAGTTCTGCATTTTGGGGGTGGAAGTATAGCTTGGCTGAAAACTTTATAGATGCTTCCACGGAATGCATTAATATCTTTGAAAAGAATAAGAAATTAAGGCCCTTTAAAAACTGAACTAAAAATAAGGCTTAAATAACTTAGCTCAGAGCTGATCTAAGGAATAGCAGCACAGTTCAATTTATGGAAACATTTTCAAAAATATTAGTTCAAGTTTTTTAAGTACTCTCTAAAACTTCTAAAGAAATGTATCTTTAATCAGGGCTTAAGATAAGTAGAAGTTTCCTTAGATTGAGGGTTAAACAACTGGAACCTTAACAAGCAATTGATAAATGGAAATTTGCGTTTCCTTTGACGTTTGTTTAATATCTTAATCTAATCAATACTGGCACTTTAACGCGACATTGAAAAACCGGAACTGTATTTCCAAATAGTTTATCTAATCGTTAGCTTAAACTTAATTCTTAAACCCCACTAACCCTAACTCGACATTGAGAAACCCAATAAAAAGTAATAACTTGATCTTGTTATAATTTCCAAAACATTTGTTTTCCAGCTCTCCTCCAGTGAAGATTTTCTTTACTTCCACTTCCTTTGCCAGACCCTAACACAAGAACCCGCCACTTGACAACGGAATTACCTGCTCTTCAGTGATTATTTTCCCATCGAGCCAAGTGCATCATCATACTTGGGACCAATCCAAAATTCTGCATATCAAACGAACCAGAAAAAGCCAAAGAAGAAAGGCAACAAAGAAACACACACACACACAGAAGAATACATAAAAGCGACAACAAAATCAAAAAATTAACCACAAGGAAAGAGGAGGAAAAAGGAACGCCCTCCAAGGGCTAACGGTAAATGCTGCATATGTGTTCTTTTCTCTCTCCACCCTTTCTCTCCCCCACCCTCGCTGTCTTTGGGAACCCTTTTTTCGCTGCTCGCTTTCTTTGTTCCTTCTTCCACTTGAGTTCGCTTTGTTTTAACGGAAGCTGCTGCTGTTGTTGTTGTTTTTATGCTTTTTAATTTCCTTAACCATTTTTCTTTTGTGCTTTTTGTTCCACTTCTCTCCCCCTGTTATTTTTTCTTTCTCCCGCCGAGTGCACTCGAACAGCGTCTTTGAGAGTGAGCCAGAGTAGGAGAGATGTGAGGAAAAGCCCAAGGAAGAGGAAGTAGTAGAGGTGGAAACGCATAAAAAAAATGTCATGAGGAGGAAAGAGCAAAACAAAAACAAGAGTGTAATAATAACAAACAACATCTCGTGCGACAAAGACAGTTACAGATTTTTACGGATTGGGGGGGCAATTTACAGGAATTATTTACGTTCGGTTGCATGTGTCTCCTCTGGGAGAGTGTCGTTGGAGTGTGTTTGCTTGGGCTGCCAGTAATATTCGTGTATTATACTTGACGTAATTAGCCGTTATTAAAAAGAAATTGGGGGAGCCAAAAGGTTCTGCAATTAAATAATCATTTATGTACCGTTTCTTTTGGTTTTGTTCTTTCTTTATTTTATTTTGCTGCACGCAAAGGGTTAGATCAAGATGGAAATTATGTCACTGTTGCATTTCACTAAAACTTAACTTAGTGCGAGTGGGGTGGGTATACATTGCAGTTTATCAAGGAGGAGGAGGAAAGGAAGTTGATATGTGAAAAGAGGAAGTGCTTATGTTTCTAGTAAGTTTATCTTCTTTTTATGGATTTCTGGACCAATGATCTCAGCTTAATTAATTTCCTTAATCACCATTTTATGATTATGGTAAGTTTAAATTAAATTCTTTAAGATTTTCCAAAGAGCTACACTAAAATGTTATAGATTTCGAGCATAATTTACTATTCGCTTAGAACGCCTGATCTCGGCGATCCCTTGGGTTGCTGCTATCTGTATCTCGGAGCTGATCATCTCAACGAAAAGCTTCTGTAGCAATGTGCGTGGCGCCTAGAAAAGCTTTAGAAAAGTGCGTGCCAAAAAGCTCTGGTCCCCAATTCACCCATCTCACTTGCTCTCACTGCAGTGGACTTTTAGTTTTTTATTGTTGCTGCTGCTGCTGCTGCTGAAACCATTTTTAGACTTCCTCGTTTTGTTGTTGGATTTGCAGTGTAGTGGAGCAGGAAGGGAGCTTTTTTGATTTCATGATTTTTGGCTCGCTTTTTTTTGTTTGTCGGTTGGCTGCTAGTCTGATATTTATTGCGCGTGAATGTCATTTGAAAAGCTCTACGCACTGCAAAAGTCTGCGTGTGTTTGTGTAAATTTGATTGTGTGCGTCTACGCACATTTTTAATTATGTTGTGCCAGCTCAAGGTTTTTTCTATCGCTGCTGCTTGCTGCTTGCTGCCTGCTGCTGTTTTATTTCGCTTTTTTTCGTCGTAGTTTTATTTTTTGTTGCTGTGCAGGCCTCCCGAAATTATTTATTTGCGTTGTTGTTGCTCTGCCCCTTACGCACTTTGAGCCAATTTAATTGTAGGCCACGCATTTGTTCGCTCTGTAAAGCTCGTATATACACAGTAGCGATCAAATTATTAGCACCTACACTAGGAGGCAGTAGTAAACTATATAATATATACACGGTATATAAAGAAGTTTAAATAAAATATTACTAAATATTCGTTTTAGATTTCATCGTATTATTTAATTTGGTTCTATGCTATTATTTTGACCCCAACTGTCTATATTAATTTTTGGATGCGACTTTTATTTCGCAGAGAGTGAGTGAGAGAGCGGGGGAGTGGGAGCAGTGTGGCTAGATGGCCTGACAAGTGTAGTACATACAGACATACATAGGCCTATGTGTTTATTTTCTTTGTACATAGCAACTTCCATTCGCTTTTTTTTCTTGCTCTGCGCTTTGTGCTTTTTTGTAATTTTGTCTAAATTTTTTTTTATTTATTTGTTGCGAGTGTATTTTAGTGCGTGCGTTCATTCCGTTGGGGAATTATCAGCATTCGGTTCTAGACTGTGTGATGTAATATGTAGACTCTGGAATTGACAACAACAAATTCTGTTTATGCAATTTAATTTCCGTTTTTTCGTCTATTTTACTCGTTTGAGAATGTTGTTTTTTTAAACAAGCAACAAATGATTTAATCAAGAATCAGAATTTAAATCAGACTTAAATAGTACAAGCTTTTCAATTGTCTCCCAATTCAATATTTGTATTTCAGGTATATGAAATTAAAAATATTCAATTTTATTAAAGCAAATAAGAGAATTTAATTTCTTTTGTTTTTAAAAAAAAAAACGTTTAATATCAGATATTTCAACATATTTTAAAACCCATATGTATTTATTTAATGAAAACTATTTTTTAAATTTTTTTAAATAATTACTCCAAATTACCCTTTCAAAAATATTTATTGAATAAAATAAAAAAAAAAAATTTTTTTTTTTCCCCCCCCCCCTTTTTTAAAATAAAAAAAATTTTTTTAAAAAAAAAAAAAAAATGAAAAAAAAAAAAAAAAAAAAAAAAAACTACAACTCCTTCCAATCCTTTTCCCATCTGACTAATATTTCATGTCTCTTGCAATATTGCATTTCCAATCAAGAAACCGCAAATACAAAAAAATCCTTTACAAATATGCAATCTGCTAAAACTTTTTTTCCCAGCCACACACACACACACCCATAAATTTGACTGAAACTTTACACATTCCAACTGTTCAATGCAGATAAACCAAAGCCCTGCAGAGCGGGCGAGAGAAAAAGACAGAAGCTAGTGTGGGAGAGTGGGAGAGGGAGACAAAGATGTCCGCCCATGAAATGCGTTTTCTATTTGTGCAAACTATTGCGGCGGCCATTGCAAAACATACACAACTACGCATACACCCCCTCACATACACAGACACACACACGGACGACACTTGCATGCAAAAGTTTAGGTTTTTTTTATTGCGTGCGTTTGTGTGTGTGGCGAAGTGGAGCAAAAGGCAACTGGCAATTAGCAACTGGGGAATGGCCAGAAAAAAAAAACTAACAAAAGTAGCAAAAACGGCAGAAAAAAAAATACGAATTGACTTTGCCAAACCCCAATACACATTGCATGTATAGCAGGGGTCATGATAATAGGTACTATGGAAATGGATTTAATATAATAGTAGGTAATATTATAATATATGTGTAAAAAAAATAGTTTTTCGATTATTAAGATAAAATATATTTACATATATTGTTTTCAAAGCATTCCACAACAATAAAATTGAATAAATTGATTTAATACATATTGTTGTATTGTTGTATTTTAATTAAAAAGGTTTATTATTTTGCCAGCGGCTGTAGCTTCAAAACATATGTGCATATGTAAGCTTTAATGTATATAAATGTATGTGTTTCTGTGTGTGCACTCTCCCACTATCTCGCTCGCTCTCCCCATAGGCCTATGCTCATGTGGTCCGCCTCTCTTTCGCTCTCGTCTCGCCCTATGAATAGTCAACATTTAAGTGCCATGGAAACGCAAAACGAGGAAGCTAGCGGAAGACGCATAGATAGAGCAAAAAAAAAGAAAATATATATTGTCACTTTGACTGACACTGACAGGTTTTCGCTCCGCCACGCCTCCAACCCTTTTTATGACCCCAGCACAATCCCCAACCCCCGCACTCCGTCACATTTTGCAGCCTAGAAAAACTACTCATTTCTTTTTTTGTTTTGATAAGCCTAATTAGCAGTTCATAAAAGCGATTATTTCATATGAATTTTTATGATCCAGTCTCGTGTAAGCTTCATTTTTTTGTGCCTAACATTTTCAAGTATATTGCAAGTGCGTGCGTCTTGGCCTTAATGGTTCATAAAATTATAAAAAAAAGTTAAGGTATACAACAATTACAATTTTCATGACATCTGCGAAATTTGCAAGACATAAAATGTTGCTTTTAAGCCTAAGGAAAGCTTCTTTTGGTTAAGGATTTTGTTTGGCAATAGTTACAAGATATATTTTCTTTTTAACAATAATATCTTTTAAGGATATTTACAATTTTTAAATAAATAAAGATTGAACCCCGAACTGTCAATGAAGCCTAATTTCAACATTTTATTAAATTTCTTTTTAAAAAACTGACTTAAAAAAGAAACTGCATACCTCTTGGTGGGACAATTTCTTGCGGCAACGTCTTGGCTCTCTTTCTTGGTCAACGTTCGCATTAAAATTCAAACAACTGCAGTGGCAAGTCATAAAATTTAAACAATTTCAAGACAAGAACACGAAATGCGTTCGTCTTTAGATGGAAATTGGGGGCCTAAGAGCATATCATAGACACTTTGCGCAAGTGCCGACACACACCACAAACAACACCAAATAATATAAAAAGAAAATAATGAAGTTGGTTGCATTGCGTCAGTTACGACATAAGAAGCCGCGCAGTCTGCTCCAAAGATCAGGTATTGCGGCGAGTGCGAGCGAGACAGCGATGCAATTCTGGGAAAAAAGTTTAACGATTGTGCAAATGCACGTGAGAAGGAAGGCTTGAGAAAGGTGGAAAGAGATAGAGGGATAGCGAGCTAGACACTTCCGACAAGTAAAATGCAGTCAGTCGATGACAAACCCAGAAAAAAAGAGACAAGCCAAGTCAAACAATGCAGAGAGAAAAAAAAGATATTTAATAGATCAAAAACATTTGAGAATAAATACTTTCAGATACTTTTCAAACATTTACATATTATTTTGAGATAAATTTCAATGCAAAATGTATCTTTTAAATTTAATTTCATTTAATAGGTTTTTTCAGCTTTCAGATACTTTTAAAATATCTTCATGAATGTTTTTTTAAATATCATGAAACCATAAAATGGCATAAGAACGAATATTTAAAATTTAAAAATATATTTATTTTAAAACCCCTTTTAATAATTAGATATTTTCTTTTCAGGTACTTTTTTAATAACTCCATACTCCTTTTTTTAATAGCATGATGATAGAACTATCATAAAGCATTGAGACGATTTTTTTAACATTTAAACAATTTTATTTTATAAATCTTTCTATTAAATATATGTTTTCACATCTTTCTGATACTTTTTATTATAAATATTAATATATTATTTAAAATTTGTTTCAAATATTTTCCTATCTTTTCCAATATTTAGATACTTATCTTGCACCCATTAGATACTTTTCAATCTTTTAAGTAATTTTCAAATATTCGAATGTATTTTTTTAATACATACAACCACATTGCAATCTCCCCCTTAAGTTTCTGTGTATTAAAATTGGAGACCGTAGAAATAGAAGAAAAATGTGTGCATTTAATTAAATGCGGAAGACCTCCGGGCAACAAAAATAAAACAAAAACAAAAGGCAACAAAAACTACAATTTTTCAAGCGCACGCAATGCGGTTCGCAGCTCGTGTGAGTGCGAGCGAGAGAAAAGCGATTGCGGACGGGAAAAAAAAGTACACACAACGCACAAAATTTGGAACACGCTGCGCTGCTAAGTAGGTCAAAGTGGCAGCGGCGCCGGCAGAGGCAGCCACAAAGGGGGTAGGGTAGGGTAGGATTGTGGGGGAAAAGAGGGGGGAGAATATTGCGTGCCAACTGCGACGCAGTTTTTTTTTGTGTTTTTTTTCTTGGCTTAGATGAAACACCAACAATGTGCAGCAAAAGTAATATATTTTTAATTTATGCATAACCCTAAATAAGGGATGTATGCATGTATTGTACATTGTTTATGCTAGTGTATGCGTACACTCACACACATGTGAATATGTCAACCAAGCAACTTTTGCTTTTCTTCCCGTTATTAATATGCAGCGCCAAGTTGAGTGTCATAAATCATACGCAAAGTGCGTAGACAATTTTTTTCTGAACCTCTCTTGACCAAAAATGTTTTCTTTTTTTTTTTTTGCATAAATTATAATTGTAATTAGAGGCGGTGTTGTTGTTGTTATATTTGTTACCAGTAATTGTTTGCAAATGTTTGTGGACACTTTCTAAAAAAACATTTTTCATTTTTACGCAGTTTTTCGTGCGTGATGAACTTTTTTTTGGGAAACATTGAGAGACCATTAAGGAACTAAGGAAAGTTGCATAAAAAAGACACTTTAGGCTTATTTATTGTATTAAACTTTGTTGTTTAACTAATTATAAAGTTGTTGTGGTTAAAAGTTTAATTTGACATGGTTTTTACTATAATTTTGATTGGTTAATAGATTTTGTAAATAATTTCAACAAAAGCTTTGTAAAAACGTGACTAAACCGTGTCCATTGTGACAATCCATTAAAAAAAATAAACATTTGAATTAAATAACAATATTTTCTAATAATTGAACCTAGTTTTGTTACTCAGATTTGTATAGTTCCCAAAAATAAAACCCCTTCTTAAATATGCTAACTTTAACCCGTTAAAAACTCACCTTAATATCCAATTGCAAATTTTCGCGCTAATCCAAATCCAGAATCCTCTCAGTTGTAAAACTTTCCACAGTTATTAATTTTGAATTTTATTCTGTTTTTTACTCACTGCACTTTTTTTTTTTGCATGCACTTGGGCCAAACGTTTATGTTCTTATTTATTTTTGTATTTTTTGTTTAGTTTTGATGCTAATTAATTAAGTATACGCTTTTGTTTATCAAAAATTGTTTACCAAATATTCATCGATATAATTTGTAAGCATAGATATATGTATAGGTATATGTATATTATGTTTTATAAATACATGTATTTACGATTCGTATTTTGTTTTGTTAAATATTTTTGCTTTTATGCTTTTTTTTATCGAAACGAAATTTTTATGCAAACTAACACACACGTTCTCTGCTGCTGCGCTGCTTCTGCTTCTGTTGCGATGGCGTTTACTGTAGTGATTACTGTAGTAGCTTTTGTTGTTGTTGTTGTTTTTGCTCAGTTGCTATGGCTGCTTTTGTTGTTGCTGTTGTTGTTGTGTTTGCTGTGTATAGTATTGCGTATGTCCGAACCAATAATTTTGAAGAGTTGACCAATTTTTGTTGGCGGTTAAATTTTTGCGGTTTTTTGCGTTTGTTCTAAAAAGATTTCCCTCTGATTTTTTGTTTTACGTTCTTTTGTTTACTTTATTTGACGACGGTTTTGTTGTTTGTTGTTAATTTAAAAAGTTACATTTAATTTTTTTGTTAGATTTTCATCTTAGTTGCAAAATATGTTCACGTGTGGACGTTTGAGATAATCTTAACTTGTCATAAATTACTTTTTATGTTTATTTATTTGTTGCACGCAGCTTGCCAAAAATCGTTTTTGTTAATTTATTTAATTTTTGTTGTGTTTATTTTGATATAAGACCAAAAATGATGTTTGCCAATTTTATAATTTTGCGTTGTTTTTCGAAAAAGTTTTTCAATTCATTTTACATTGAAATGATTTTTAATTTAAATGGTTTTTTGTTTTTGCTTAGACAGTTAAATGTTCAAAATATGTTGCTTGATTTGCATTTCTTAGCATTCGCCGGTATTGTTGTCGTTGAATGTTTATCGTAATGTTGTTGTTGGAATTATTAAAATCGGTGTTGTGATTAGTTTGTTGAGGCATTTTCACAGTGACATTTGGCTGGAAGTAGAAATGCGATAGGGGAAATTATTTAATTAGGCTTACCCAGTGTTGAGTTTTTGTAAATAAAAATGTTTTCCTAGTTTAACTGAATTATTTTATGCTCATTACAAAATAAAATTGTTTTCTTTTCTTTTTCTAAATTAAATTGAAATAGTCAATTTATGGATGTTCATGTGGAATACATTTTTAGTAGACTTATAAGTTATTGCATAGAATTCCCTTGGACACACTTGCTTCATTTACAAATGGTTTGGTCTTCCAAAAATATGCATATGCTCTGGCATTGGATTTTCTTATCAGCTAACAAGTCGTAAAGTGAATTGCATAAATGGTTTTATTATCGGAACATATTTCATGTTCTCGTTTTCGAATTTCAATTCCCACTTGGCTTCTGGCAAATGTCTTTTATTCGATGGATAAATAAAATCATTTTGGGATTTGGGTTTGGTATTTTGACTTTTGGAACTCTTTTCGTTGTTAGATTTAACTTTTAATATTAAAGTTAAATATATGTATGTGGGGAATTCATTTGATATTCTTAAGAATCGTTATTTGTTTTATTTTCATATTTTTTTAATAACTACAAATTCACAATAGGCAAAATATGGAATTAGACTTTATAATTGAGATATTGACATATAAAAACATAATTGTAGCTAATTAATATAATAATCTTTTTCCCCAATATCTGAGAACATTTTTCACACTGGTCACTTTTTTTTACAGTTTTTTAAGCGATTTTTCATTGAACTTTTTTCTGTTTTTCTTTGATTGCTTTTTCTTTCTTTCTTTTTTTGAACAAGTGTCCTGGATTAATTGCATTTCCTTTTTGCATGCACTTCTCGCACTTTTCTTCTCACACACACTCTCTATGCCTCTTTCGTTCCGTCATTCTCACACTAACAACACACAGTGCAAAAAAGGGGTTCAGTTCACTGGGATTGCGCCTTGTTTATTTTCAGGGGGGTGGCGGGGAGAACGGGGAGGGTTGTTTATTGTTCCATGTTCTTGTTGTTGTTGCTGCTGCTGCTATTTCCATTGTTGTTGCTGCCTCGATTAAAAATGCAGACGTTTTCGTTATGCATAAAAAAGTTTTCGCTTCACTTTTTCCCAGTTTGCTTTGCGTTTTCGCCGTTTGCCCCGAGATCCCGTTTTATGCTGCGTTTTTTACCGTTCCAAAACGCACACACCCCAAAATGGATGGGTGTGTGTGTGTTTTGTGGAAATCAAATACACACATACACATAGGCACATTTATACACATTTACGCACTTTTGCCTTGGAGGAATTGCAATTGTCCTTTCTTTATTTTCTCTCTCTCTGAAATTGTATTTCATTTTCACTTTTAATTTACATTCAGACTTTTAATTTGTAGTATTACTATGTATATTTTGTTAAACTGCAAAATTACCTTCAATCACTTGTCGAAAAACCGTTTTGAAACACTCACGATCGACGCACGCACACACACGCAAAGCTCGATGACACTGGGGGACAGTTATTTTTTGCGTTTGCCCATTGAACACAAACAAAACTTAAATAATAATTAAAAAGTCTCCAAATTCCGCAAATCTTTTGCACTTTTCCTTTGCCGTTGCATCGACTGCACTTTTAATATGAAATAAATTAGGAATACAGTTTGTTATTTTTTATTTTCGACAAAGCGGCTGTTCGATTTCGTTAGATATTTTTTTATTCTCGAAAATTTGCAATTTAGCAATTTAGTTTTCAAAATTTGAGTGCACAAGATGAGAGACGATATGCACACCGTCTGCTGGCTGCGAGCTTGCGAGCACCGAAAACCACCGAAACCTAGGGCCGAATAGATTCGAAAATTTCGTTTATGGCCTATCAGCCGGCCACGGTTGCGAGCTGCGACGCCGACTGCAGCAGCGACCGAAGCAGCGGCGCAGCGAAGAGAGCAAAGTCACCCCCACAGTCGCAAAGTCGCAAGCACAAACACAGCAGCAACAGTCGGCGGCCAGAGAGTGAGAGTAAAAACGCAGCGAGCAGTCGCTCTCTGAGGACAGTGGGGCCAAGCCGGAAACATGTTATGATTAAAGACAAATAGCTAAGCTAGAGTTCTATTACTCAATATTGTTTTACTGTAAACCGAAATTTAGATAGTATTTAGATTAGTTCCTTAGTTTAGTTATCCATTTTTCTTATGATTCCACTTCACTGTGAATTTGTAATATTATTGTTGCATGTGTAACAAACAAAAATGCATGCCAAATATTGTTTTCTTAATTTTACAATTTGCCCTACTGTGCATAGAGTGGCGTTAGCGGCGCTGTCACTGCGGGTCCAAGAACAACAAAACAAGTTTCTTGCTGCGTGCTTTTTCGCCTCAGTTGGGGCTGTAGCTGATTTGTTGTTTTTGTTTTTGGCTGCTGCCTGAGAGTGCGCCCATTTTGCATTGGTCCGACGTCGCCCCCGCTGTAGTGTAGGTGTGTTAGTGAGCGCAAATATATGTTAGCGTATGTGTGCCTTTGTTTTTGATCTGACTTTGCCGCTCATTGCAAATGCAAAAGTTTTGCAGTAGTATGCGGCAGAGAGAGAGAGCCTGAGAGAGAAGGAGAGCGGTTCTCGCTCTCAGATAGACAACCACTTGGCGCTATTAATCCAATTGGAATGCAGGCGCGCAGCTTGCAATTGAGGATTTGTAGGACTTTTCTTATAAGGATAAATAAAAGCTGAAAGAAGGATCTCATTTTAAATGATTTTATTTAATTTTAAAATGCAAAAAAGTAAGAAAAACTCAATAGAGTTTTGCATTAATTTCAGATGCAATGCTGCCTTTGCATTCACCTTATTTTGTGTGTGTATGCGTGAATCAAAATCACAAATATCCCTTTAGCCTTTATCCTTTCTCCGGGGGTGAGTTTCTCTCTCGCTCTCTCGCCCCCCTCCACGCTCTGCAGGCGGAATTGCATAAGGCGAGAAAGGACATGCGGTAATAATTGTTGGGAGCTCCGCTCAAGTGGAAAATGCTTAGGGAAATCGAGAATCTCGACCAGAAATAGCAAACGCGAACTTGGTCTTAACCACATTTCCGAAGCAGCGGGGGACGGGGACTCCTGCGATTCTAGAGTTCTATTTCCAGTCTCTCGACTCTAGGATGCAAAATAGCTTAACCCTGCGTTTACACAACGAGAAAAATTAGTATTTTACATTAAGAATAAAAATAAGAAAATAAATCGAAAAACTGATCGTATATTCTGGTACTCGTGTTCGAAAAAGGGTCCTATCTGAGGCTATAAAAATTATATAAATAATATTAAAAAAACCTAAAATAATTTAGTATTCCTTTTAAAATAATTAGTATCATTTATTAAATTAATTAATAATTCATTTTCGACACTAGATTTAGTAGATACAATATAATATTTATACTTTTAAGTAGTAATCACTAATAATAATAAATAAAACTAAAAAAAAAAAACTTAACTAAGAAATTTGTCATTTACTCATTTTAGTAATATAAGTTTGTATGCAAAATATTATTTATTATTATTCTGTATAATCACAGAATAATATTATTTAATATTATTAGTATACTATGCATTTTATGTACATAATATGTATATGAACTTTTAAAATTCTCTGTGTAGGATGTGCAATAGCTGAACCCTGCGCTTCAAAAACTACTTCAGGATCGAGGACATGGACAAGCCCAATCAAGTATGAATGTTGGGATGGGGATTATAGAGAAAGGGATTCAGCCAGGGCCACTTATATTTTAATTGTGTGTCCTGGAGTTTTTTTTTCTAAATTAAAGGCCATATGCTAATTTAAAAAAAAACGGGTTCAGCTAAAATTTACTTTAAAACCATTTTTATGTAATACAGAAAGTACTAGTGATTAAAGACCATAAACTTGATATTTAATATTTCTAATTAAGAAACTAATTTTATTAAAGGTTCAAATTTGTATTTTCTTACAAAATTAATATTATTTTAAATTAATTTTTTAAACATATTCGTATACAATATAATGCAAATTTCCATTATGTTTTCTACTTTAGAAATGTGATCCTGTTTATAGAAAAATAATACAATGTATTTATGATTATCCAAAACAAGGTTGCATATCTTGTCACTAATTTTCATTTCTATTGAAATTTTCTTAATTGAATCCTGAAAAATCATAAAAAAACCCTTAAAATTCCATCAGATTTTAACCCAAAATCTTACCCTTTTCCCACAAGTGTCAAAACTATCCCTTTTTCAAATGCATTTCCACCACGAAAATATCAAATTGCGGGACAATCGAGACAATTAACATACAATAAACTATTCCCTTATTTCGATTAATTAAAAGTTGATTCTAAGACAGACAAAAGGCAGAAAAACTCTCAAACGCATAAGCCAAACACACAAACGCAAAAGGCAAATGCAAAGACAGAAAAACAAAAACAAGAAAAAAAACTGACCCTGTTGAAAAATACTCGTTTTTGTGTTTTGCTTTTTCCTCTCCTGCGCTTCTTTCAATGGCAAAAATAGAAAAACGAAGAATGCTTCCAAACACAACAATAACAATGCGCATTCATTTTGCAGTGTGAGCAAAAGAGAGCGGCCAGAGCAAAAAGCGGCTCTCTCAGAGAGCCAAGCTTTGGCGGCAGCGGAGCGGCAGAACTTCCCCAAGTTCCCCCTCCAAAGAACGGAGAGCGCATGTCGGCAGCGCTGCTGCCTGCCGCTGCCATTTTATGCACACAATGACAATGAAAGCTTGTGGGGCGGCGCAAGGCGTGGGGAGGGTGAAAATTTACGCAATTCATGAAACACGTGGAGCGACGACTGCGCTGCTGGCGTCGCTGCTCTTATGCTGCTGCTCAGAAATCCAATAAGCAAAAGCTTTTGCCGCGCGCACACCAATGCAGCGCCCGCTTATATGCCTCCGTGTGCATACTGGATGCGCGCGTGTGTGTGTGTTTGTGTGCGTTTGTGTCGGCGCTATGCGTGTATTGCTTATTTTTGGCAGCATTCAATGGCCGCTCTGCTGCCGCTGGCAGCGAAGCCAGCAGCGACGCATATCGCAGGGACGGATTCAGATGGGGATACGAGTTTAGGTTTCCGATTGGGATTGCAGGTCAATTAATACAGAAATTGATTGCGGCGAATTTCTACCGCAGGCGTACTTTATATTAATTACCGAAATGGAATTCTTACGAAAAGTTTGGGAACACAAATATAAATTAATATAGGAAATTTTTGAATTTTAAGAAAGCATATCTTTTGGGTTGAGATATTTTTAAGGAATTGGGTTTATTTTAGAAAAATGAAATATTAATATAATAAGATTTTGTATTAGAACATTTTTTATTTGAATTAAGTTTAATTTTAAAGTTAAGCTTTGTTTTAACTGATTCAAATGTTAAATATATATCTAATAAAGGTTTTTAAATGTAGTTTTTAAAATCTTTTAATTTGAGATATTAATCAATTGAGATTAAAAAAAGGCGTTCTTGAAGAATAAAATTATAATTTAAAATAAATAAAGGCTTCATTTCCAGTTATTTTACATTCCCCTGGTAAAATCTTACTAGAAACCCCCTTCCAGTCACCAAATATTCGCTGCATTCTTGTGGGGGTTTTAGCCCCCACCACTCTTATTTATCCCCCAAAATCCACCCCTGAGCATCCGCCCCTGGGCTTTTGTGTATTTCCTTTTTCGCTTTTGCAGTGCTGCACGCACTTTTTGGGCAGTCTACCTCCCTCCCCCTCCCACTTCTAACTTCGTCGCTGAACTTTTTCGCTTAGCTACACACTTTTTTGCCTCGACATTGCTCCAAGAGGAGGGGTGGGCGGTGTGCTCTTGTGCGTTATATGCTCCACTTTTTGGGCCCCCCAAATTCTGTTTTTCGAACGCACTTTTGCAGCTTGCGTTTGTATGCTTTTAGTATATACGGGTATGTGAGTGCGGCGCGTGCGTGTGTTTGCATTGGTGTGCGCGCATTTTTGGGTGTGCGTTTTTTGGTATTTCGTGAAATTTTAGCATTTATTTGTTATGTACTCAAAACTGACGTCGCTGCAGAGTAACTGCTACTGCGCTGTTGCTGCGCTGCTGCTGCTATTGCTGTTGCTGCTGCTGCTTCCTCTTCTTCTATTTCTTTGCCTCTTCCTTACCACCTCGCCATTCCTCTCTTTTGCTTTTTGCTCAGAGTGCGTGAGTGCGTAGGCTCGCCTATGTACACTATTTGGCAATTACAGTGGGCTCTATACATATACACACTTGCACATCTATCGCATACTTGTGTAAATATATTTGTTTTGTACATAAATATGTGTGTATGTATGTTTGCCTGTTTGTGCTTTTTGCTTTGGCGCTGGGACTCTTATTTTTTTAACCAATATGCGCCGCCAAAAAAAGTAAAGTTTAATGTGTGTACACTGCATTTTTATGTGTATTCAGAGGGTATAACTTTTAAACTTTTAAAACCCGACAGGGTTTTTTATTTGGAGGGATTTTTATGGTTTGCAGAAATGTGCACCAGTTAAAAGAAGGATGTATCTTATAAATGTAAAATGTATCTAAAGGTATTTGTAAAATATTAGAATATCAGATACATATGTATGTAAGTATCAGGTAAATTGGAGTTAAGTTTCTCAGAATCAATACTATAAAGATTAAAAAAAAATATGCTTTTCTTTTTATAAAATGCTGAATTTTTTGTATTTTAAACAGAATATTTAAAGATCTTATAATTCCCAACTGCATATTCCGGAAACTATGTAAAGTTTAAAAAATACTAAAATATCAAAAACCTAGACCAAAAGCTGTACAAATAGTATGTTTATAACTCCATTAAAGTATAAAAAAATTATATGAAATTCTTGGATCCAAGTGTATTTTGGACTAAGCATTTTTTTCGCTTCTGTTTTTTAAACATTTCATAAAATACAGCAATACAAAAAACTGGTTTTATATTTTAAATAAATATTTTAAAGAATGTTTTTTTTTAAGCATTATTGACAGTATTTAGGCATACATTTTATTTTTTGAAACATGTATTTCAAAGTTATTTTCTTCAGTAAAGCAAGCGGGGTTAATTAAGTTATTTTACTTTGTTTTTCGATTTCCCAAAAAATTGCACAAAAATAAATGTTGTGCTTGGACATTTGTTGTGTTTGTAATGCCTGTTGTCAATACAAACAAACAAACGAATGCTTACACACTGGCTTCGCTTTTCATGGACATCCCATCCACTTGAACACAACCGTCCCCCCACCCCCTTTCACACCCACTCCTCCTCATTCTCCTCCTTCTACTCACCCCCTTCCGCATCACCATATCAATGTTGTTGCGTTGCGTTTTCAGATAAGATGATATCATTTGTTTTTGTAGCATTCGCCAGCACATTCAATTCGCCTTTGTGTGAGTGTGTATTTATTCGGCATTTGTAGGAGAGTAGGAGAGTGTGTGTGTTTGGGAGTGTTTGTTTGTTTTGGGTTATTTTTTATGTTGAAAATTTGAATTCTCGATTTTGGCGCTTGCACTGAGTGCGCTTTATGCTCAAATGTTTTTTCTTATGTTTTTCTTGGGCTCGGGTTTTCTCGGTTGTACAGACTTTATTTTTATTCCGAAAATTTAGAATAAATAAATAAACAAGGCGTTATATTTCGCCAAGAGCTATGCAGTTCAATGTAAAACATACAATAAATAAAGAATTGAAATTTGAATTTAAAAAGAGTAATGTAATTTAGGAATATACAAAAATATAAATATTATATATTTATGTATATAAAAATATATAATTGGGTCTAATTAAGTACGCTTTTTATAGAACTATGTTAAGAATTAGATAGGCTTCTAGTTTATTTGTTTATAAAATGAAAATAATAAACTTGTAGATTTTAAATTCAATTTCATTGCATTTCCTATATATGTAAATTTTTGTATCGTTTAATAACATTGTTATCTTTACTTAAATATTTTTACCATAGTATTCAACTAAATAAAATAAATTTAAGATAAATATGCCTCTAATTTGTTAAGCAATTTCAATTTAAACGAAACTATTAGGCTTTTTTAATCAAAATGCATTTTTTACTTTAAAAAAATACATACATATGTATATATATTGATTGGTATATATATTAAATACATATTTATAATTTAAAACGTTATTTGTTGATTTTTAAAATTGTTTGTTATTTATTTTTAATTACTTATATATTTAACTATATATTGTATAAAAATTTTGTACTCAAAAAATCTGTTTAATATTACTTTAACTCTGCATTTAGCTGAGTTTTTTAAATATTAGGCTCATATTAAATAAATTTAAAATGTATAAAAAAATATACCAACCTAATATTAAATAATCTATAAGTATATAAAATTCCTAACTCATTTAAAAGAAAATTTGTGACGCAGTTTAAAAAACTAAATTCAAACACCGAAAATGATTGCGTATTTAAAAGCTGCTCCCCCAGCTCATTGGAAACGTCCTTTATTCATTCAAAAGTAAGGCGAAAATAAGCGAATGAGAGAACAACAATGTGGAGCGATGCGAAGACAGACAACAAAAGATAAAAAAGGGTTTCAAGGACATTTTACACATAATTTTTACTACCTTACAGGCGGAGGGAGCGGGCGAGCCAAAAAGGGGGAAATCCCCGGCTAATGTAATAATTTTTGCGCTTGTCCTTTGTAAACGGGAAACTGGAACTCCTGTTGCTCTCGTCGTCCTGATTCTGATTTGGGACCGAGTTGAATGCTCTATTACCCGCAATCAGCGAGGACGAAGTGGAAGTAGTAAAAAAAAAACAAGAAGAAAGAAACCGAAAAAGAGGAAAAACAGGGAGGAAAATGGGTAAGGGCAAGGATATGCGCGCATAAGTCTGCCTTCTAGGACGAGGACATTGATTGCCTTTTCACCTTCGACTCTCACTCACCTCACCTTTATGGCCAAGGCTTATTTTTCTTATTCTCATTCTTTCTTTCTCTCTCTCTCACTCCTCATTTGTTTACCTTCCGCGACCCGGTGAATCGATTATTATGATTTGGGTGAATGAACTCGAGTGGGCTGACATCCCATCATTTGCATATGAGGGGCCAGGAAATGTCCTTGTATCCTTGAAACTACAACAGCTGTAAGAATATGAAACAGCCTTGCAAGCAATTAAGTGGTTTTACAGCTTTAAAAGTGCTCTTTATTTGTATTGTTATTTATTTAACTAGTTTTGGTGGGTCGCACTTTGCTCAAATAGTTACACGAATAATTATTAAATATTAATAATAATTATTATTAATTTTAATTGGGATAGTATAATTATAAGTTGTATATTTTTTGAAGCAGTAAAGAAACTTTTTATAGAAAAAAAGCAATAAAGATACTTTTTCATAGAAATAAAGTAATTAAAATACTTTTCCATAGAAATTAAGCACTATAGATATTTTTTCATAGAAACAATCTCAAAATGTTAAGGAAAAAGTATTTATTTGGTCTAAAATGTATAAGTACATACATAAGTAAAAAAATCTAGTTACTTTTTTAAGCTAATATATTTGTATATATTTTTATAAGAGTATTAATATTTAAAGTTTATTTTTATAATAAAAGTCTCCAACCTCAATACAAATTACAAGCAAGTCGCAATGCAACAAGGCTGTTGCCTTAACTTATTAATTTAAAATTGTAATTTAACAGAATAAAGCCTTCTCATTTTATTTAAATCTTAAAGAAAATATTAATGTTTTTATTGGTATAGAATTTGAAAATTTTAAATCTCTTGTAAAACCCTAAAAACTAGTTGTAAAACTAAGTTAATTCAGAAGTTTGCAAAGGTTAAGGTATCGGTAGTAAAGAATTCATGTTCAACCCTATAACCCTAAGCCTCAGCCTTAGCAGACGAATCGATCTAGCCATGTCTTTATTTTAATTCTAAGCAAACTAGTTTCTCAATTTAATAAGAAATTCTATATTTAAATGAAACTTTCCAAAATTGTTTCATTTCTAAGCCTTTAACTTAATGCTTACCCAGCTACAGCAGCCGAGTTAATGTAAACCCAACAACCGAGTAGATCTATACACCTTTGTATTTTTTATTAAATTCTGATCAAACTATTTTCTTACTTAAGTATAATAATACAAAATATCTGGAGAAAACCTTCTAAATACTCTGCGTTCTAACATTAAATCTTTAACTTAAAACTTATTTAAATAAATTTAAATTAAGTTATAAGCATTTCCTTTAATTCTAAATTAGGTGGCACTGATTTCAACTTTTATAACTTCCCTCTCTCTCGCAATTGAAATGTAATAAGCAACCCCATTACAAATACATTTCGTGAGGAAGAACACCCAATATCCAATATGTTCGAAATTCGCTGAATGAAACAGAAGAGGTCTATGTGAATTAGAGCAAACAGCGGGCGATGGATTGGACCAGATCAGAGGGGCACTGGGGAGGTAATTTAATGTTAAATGCGCTGCGGTGATGAGCGGAGATAGAAGCCATGGGAAATTGGGTCACGCACGCATGTTGTCGCTGCAGCAAACACACTACTGACACACTCATACTTTGGATGGATGGAGATAGAGATAGAGATACGTGTGCGCAGAGATACACATCATTAGCCGGCAATGCCAAACTAAAAAAAAAAACACACTACCAAACTCCAGTAAAATCAACCGAAAGACCCCAGACAATGCGACGCGAGAGAGCTGCAGTTGCTGGGGCGGTGGTGCATGCAAAATAGAAATAAGCTACTAAACAGTGAAGACTGGCTATGAAGAAAGGAGGTTAAATATTTATTGCTAAACTACATAAGCAGAAGAAAATAATACTACACTTTGATTTCAAAGAAATAAGAAGAAAAACATATGTAAAATATTAAATATTAATTATATCAAGCTAATGTAATTTTCACGAAATTTGTAAACATTTTTTGTTTATTTAGGATTAATAAATATAAATATAGATAAATCAATATAAAAATATAAATATTCTTTAAGAAAATGCCTATACAGTTTTGTTTTTCGACATTTATTTAAATTTTAGTCAATTATTATAATTCTAATTTCAGGTTAATTATTACAGAAAACCTTATAAAACATATATTTAAATGTTAATTTCTTAAATATTTTGTATGCAATCTCTACTGTACTTCTAATTAGACTTCCCCTTTGGCTACCTTTCTCTTTCCCTCCCCACGTCATTCAAATGCAATTCTAACGCACAAAAAAAAAGCCACAGAACACCAAATTTGTGTAGTTCGCTTCTGGTTATATGTATTTATTTTGTCGTTTTCGGAGAGTGGAAAATTGGGTCACTGCATATAATCCACATGTGAGTGCGTATTGTGGGTCGATGTTGCAACGATGTTGGCGCTGCCTCAGCTGTTGCTGCCGCTTCATGTTGCTGCTGCTGCTGCTACTGCTGACGCAGTTGATTGCTCATTGCTCCCTTTGATCTTCGCCCCCTTTTGTTGTTTTCCATTCTACGGTTTGCCCTTGCCTCCCACTGGGCGGAAAAATGTTGGGAAATATTCTGAATGCAATCTATCAATCGTTGCCAGTGTGTATGCAACCACCGAGCGAGCTAAATTATGTAAGAGCAATAACTCAGCTGCAACTTGTTCAGACGGAAAAATTCATTTCAAATAGAGCAGAGAACTCTTTCAGCTCTAGCAATTTGAAATAGAAATTATAGTTTGTTAAATTCACATAAGAAGATAGTTTTATGGAATTTATAGAATGAGCCACCTTTATTATAGAATTTTTAATTAAATGATTTTGAAGATATATATTTCAATAATACTTTTTCTGTTAAACTTCATTCTATTTAAAAATTTAATATCTCTTAAAGTATTACCTATACATTTTTAATGTATTAAAAAATTTTAACAATTTTAAATATCAACTTTATTCAAAATTTAAATAGGTTTAAAACACCCTGAATAAATATTTTCGAAGACGAAATACTTTTAATATTTTTAAGTTAAACATTTCTTAGAGTAATAAAAATAAAATTCAAATGAATACAAAAATTGGTAAAATATTTAATATAAACTTTATTAAATATATATAAAACTTCTAGTTAAAAAAAGGAAAGAAGTTGTAGGGGAGACTCCTTAAAATCAATTCTAAAAACATATTAAATACAATTCTTCTATGATAATTCTACATCAAGAATTTAGTAACTTGTAAGTATCAATAACATTTTTAAAGAATTAGCAACTTTAAGCCTAGTTCCACCCATCTCAATATTAATTTAAATAGTAATAAAATGATAAGAAAAGTGACTTCATAACAACAACGAATTCCACTGATGTTCACACTCCATATAAAATCAAATTTCTCCCAACTCCGGCTGGGAAATCCAAAAGGGACACAATCCTCTTTGGCTTGTCACATCATAATAAAATCACATTCAGTGGCCAAAAACAAGGACCTTCAACCCAATTAACCATAAATTAAATTAAGTAAAGACTGAAAGGAAGGAGAGTCCGTCCGGAAGACCAGCAAGTAAACCCCAAACCCCAAACAATTTTTGGGAGCCGCAATTGTCAATGGTTTTTCTTGTCCTGTTTTTGTTTTTCCATCTCTTCTCTCCCGCTCTCTCTACTTTATTTATATTTATTTTATGCAGAAGAAAAGTTAAAAAGACTTGCACAATTTAATGGGCACAAAAATAAGAACAAGGAAAACCAAGGGAAAAGCCAGAGGAGATTCCGAATCAAAGACAGAGACAGAGAAAAGCATTCATAGGCAATTCTCAACATTTTCTTTATTTGTTTATTATGCATGAATTGTAAATGTTGAGCCAAAATTGCCGCAATCGGGGGGCTTGAGGGGGCTGGATGACGTAAAGTTTTGTGCTTGCAACAGCAACCGGAAGAATTCAATTGTGTGTCAGATGTTTTAGGTTTTTTGTTGTTATATTTGAGGGGGTGGGGCGAGGGAAGGGATGCTAAAGATGCTGGGCGGGGGTAGCAATCACAGGGCAAAAAGCCAATTGTGAATATTAAAATCTGTGCGGGAAAATACTGCTGAGAAAGATATTATTTGCATGCGTTCTTGGGGGAGCGAAAGGGAAGACTCTTGAGGAGGCTGTGAAATAAATATAGATTCTGGTTTCTTAGAACAAAATATTGCAAAATTGCATAATTAGAATGAACGGGTAACGGGTATTCTAAATAAATTGATTATTTTTAATGAATTTATTTGTATGTATTCAATAAAAAAATTAAATTTCAATGTTATTTAATAAACTTGCAGGAAAACATTGTTAAATGCCAGTCATACATTTTAACATATAAGTTTTTTTATCTACAATATATTATTTATATTATTAAGTTCCCTTTTTATATGTTTAATATATTGCCATCATTTAATATGACAATTTATTATAATATATTTTTATTTATTAATTAGAAAAATTAAATTTCAAAGGTTTTTATTTAATTATGGGAATAATACTTAAGACATAACAAAAGTGCCAATTAAATATAAAAACAGAAAATTATAGGTATTATAAGTAGCTTATATAGTTAGTAAATTATAAATAATATACAAATATTAAATATTAAATAATCAAGCAATTTATTTTATTTATTGTTAAATTTCTCCCTATTTTACCCCTTTTCCAATGCTCCCCTTAACCAACTAAAATCTGCAATCTCTAAACACTTAAATTGCTAAACTTTAAAGCCAATGTTCGGGCCCAAAAACCACTGCTCAAATTGTGTGATTAATTTTTCAGGCCCTATATGATTAACAAATTTCCAACGAGACCTTCCCGCCGAATAACTGGGCTCATTTAAATATATATTTTTTGGGGTGGAGCTGGGAGATGGGTGAGATTCACTAAAAGTTTCGCCGACTGGGGAAAATCGCAGGCAATTTCGATTCCCACGCGTGTACAGTTTACGCCTGCGAACTAATTGCAAATTAATGACTTTGGCGAAACTCGCAGCGGCGGCCAAGAACTATGAGATATATTTATTTGGCGCATCTTAAAGATACACTCTAGGCCCAGGGCCCTTGGGCTCCAGTTAATCAATCATTTTGTCTATTACACGAAATGAAGGCAACGCAAAAAAAAAAAACACAACAAAAAAAAAGAAAAGAGGAACAAGAATTACTTCAATCATGTCTGTCAATTTGTTGTTAATTACTTTGGTTCTTCTTTTTCGAACTTCCAACGATCTGCAGCTGGGAGGCAAAGGGAGACGGCAATAGCGGCCGCCACATTGCAATTTCGAAACAGTGCGGCCATCTCTTTCTCCCCCGTTATCTCAAGCCAAAGGTGCATCTGTATGCGCCAACTGACCGTACGGCTGTAGTGTGTGCGAGTATGAGTGTCTGTGTATCTGTGTGAGAACAAGCTTTTTGCGCATTTATTGGAGGCCTGAAGATTCTCATTGGATGCGCAAAAATGGCGATTTGAGGCATTGCGAAAATATGCAAAAAAATATCAATGGGAAGATAGTGCAGATTGTTTTTGGTGAAAAAATAGCAACAAATTAATGTGTTCAAAGAAAATACGTTCTTATTATAAATACTTTGAGATTTCATGAATGTATGTAAAGAAATTACATTCTTCTTATAATTTATAAGTAATTTAAGTATTTTATAAATGTCTAAATGTCTAAATGCTATAATTATTATTATTATATTTTTTTAGGATTAAATTAGAATTAGAAAATAAGAATGATCCAAAGGCACAAATAATATAATCTGAGTTTCAAAATATCTTCTAAAAATATAGGTGAGATATTTGATAAAAATTGTGTCCATCTCCATATTAAATATTAATATATCATATTAAAGCTGTCTTTATTTAATCAAACTTATTGTATTACAAATATAAACATTTTAAATAACAAAATCGAAACCCATTTTCTTTTATTAATATGTAAAAAAAACTCGATCCCCCTTTGAAGTTTACTACTCAATCGATTAAACAAATTAGTGCCTCAACCATAAGCCTATTAAAATTGTATTTGTTAAACGTTTATCACTGACTTTATTGAAATTTCAAACACCGAAAAATAAATATAAATATTTGCTAAACAAAGAAGAATAATTAATGAGAAGATCTCGAAAACTTAACCGCGATCTCAAGATCAGATCCAAAAACAAAATTTACCAAGAATTTCCCTCAATGCAAAAAGAAACCAAAAAAACTGAATTCGAAACAAGTTTTAACACTAAAAATAAAATCTAGGAAATTGTTGGGGCTACTGGTGATGTTCTTGCTATTTTTGTTGTAGTTTTTTCTTTTTTTTTTGTTGTTTTGTTAATCTTTGTCGACGAGCTGCGTGGACATGAAATTTATGGGATGTCAAAGGGCCATAATCTCTCCCAAAAGTGCGAAAGAGTGAGCGAGACGGGCAGTCAGAGGGAGAGAGCGACAGAATTGGGGGGAATGGGGCAACGAGGGGGTACGGGGGGCAGAGAGGGTGCGTTGGATTTTCGGCGCGTGCAATGAGAGCCGAAATTTTCAAGCTTTGCGCTCACGCATTCGCTCTGCCGCCCTCCGCCCTCCTCCCACCAGCCCCCCCTCGCACACGCACGCACTTCGCTGATTACCTCATCGCAGCGAATGTCAGCGCAAGGCAAAAGGCGAAAAGCAAAGGCAGCACACAAAGCGGAATAGCAACAGCAGCGAAGCATAGGCTCGGAATGCGTGCGCATAAAATTTGGGAAGGGGGTTGCTGGGGCCAACCGAGCGGGGCAAAGCGGGGGGCAGGCTGACGGTGGCACAGGAAAGGTCGTGCAAATAGTGCTGCACAGAGCAGTGTAAAGTTTGAGATACATTTCTAGATTATTTTCGAAAAAATAATGATTATAAAAATAATTTGGTGAAATTAAATAAAATGAATCTCAATTTATACATTTCAAATATGTATTTAAAATAAATGTGAATTTTCTACATTTATAACAATATTTATATTATATAAATATATTTAAAGGATTAGGCAAAAATTAAATTATATAAATGGGTTTTTACTAGGTACATTAATAAAACATTAATTTACAATTAAAATTAATCAGAGAAGCCACAGAAACCTCAGCAGAACTTAAATCAATTAAAATGTTGTCTAATAATAATGTTAGTTTACAAATTGTAAAACCCCAATTTCTCGTACAAATACACTCTAAAAAATTGAATATAAGGGGTGCATTATTTAAAAAAGTAAAAATGATGATTTTATGTCTTTATTGAACTTCAATATTGCCTTAACATATTTTGTACTTAATCTTTTTTAAAATGTCCTAGTGATTTGGAGTTCCCTAAATACTTCTGTGTTCCGTCTTCATAAATTTGAGTATAAATATAATTGTTCTATAAGTTAGAGGAACTTCAAAAGTGTATAATATTTTCTAGATAATTTTTTAATCAATTTTCTACTGATTTTTAAATGTACGAAGATTTGACCCTTGTATTATGGTTTTAATGAAGCTTCAATAGCACTACCTAAAACCCTTACTAATTATATAATTAAAATAAAGTTCTTCCAAAAAATAGAGCTAAAAAAATATAAAATTCTAGGAATAATATTGTTAAGCTTTTCCAAGCTCTTTTTTATTGCCCGCCACTGTACGTTGCGCCTGCTGCGATCTCATTGCTGGCTTCTGCGTTTTGCGTTTTGCTTTCGGCTTTTGTTGTAACTTTGGACGCGGACTTGGATTTGGATTTGGAGCCGAGCCCAAGAACTGGTCCAGGCCGGCAGCATTTGAATTAATGATCCATTGTTGTTGCCGCTGCTTCTTGTTCTGCTGGCTTCTGCTGCTTCTTCCTTATGTGCCACTTCATTTTTGGTTTCTTTTTGTATTTTTTTTTTGTATTTAGCTTTATAAATAAATTTTTTTGTTTGTTATGGGGTAGGTCATTCTGCCTGCTGCCTTGTAAATGCCGGAAATGTAGCTTGTTTGTACGGCGCTGGATTAGTTTTGTAATTTTTCATTACAAGTCGCAGTTACAATCTGGGCCTAGGCTTTCCAACATTTTGCATTTTACCACTTCTTTTGGTTACCTTTTTTTCTTTCTGTTTTTTTGCGGTGAAGTGGCAATTAATCAAAAAAACTGGAAGGCATAGAAATCCCATAAATCACACAACCAAAAATGGGTGTGTGTGCTGCACTCCTGTGCCACCTTTCATCGAGTCCGAGTTGTGGTCCTCCTTTCATGGTTTTTCACGCAACGCGGAACGTATATAACATAATTATACTAATTTGCATTTCAAGGATGGTGGATTAGGGAATGTGGAAAATGTGCGTAAAAACTATTGTATTAATAAATCAAACAAGTGGGGGACAAATATGGAACTGGGACTTGGGAAACGATTTGTGGATGCTCTATAAAAATGGAAAGTGTAAGCTAAGCGATTTTATTTTTATGATTATGTTTACTTTATTATTATAATAATAAAGTCTATTTTTTAATTACTTTCAAACGTAATTTCAACAATGAGTGCTGTAATATATTATTAATTAATGTTTCCTTATTTATGGTATAAGTTATATACATTTTCTATTTATGGTATTACAAAATTAAGGCTGGTAATATTTTTTCTTATAAACATTAACTTTTAAATCTAAAGTCGAATTATGTTTCAAAACTAATTAAATTACCAAAAAGATCTATTAATACTGTATTTACAATATCTTTCAATAGTTGTAATAAATATCCTTAAAAAACGAATGCTTAAAACTAAAAAAAAATAAACTACATAAATATTTTCTTCGGTTTTCTGTCTTATTAATTATAACTAAGCCAACATACCCCATAAATACCCTTTTCTACCAACAAACTAATTCTTAATTTTACAAAATCATATATCAAACCTTCAGCAAGAGGTTTTTCCAGTACGTGCACATATGTTTAGCTGCGCCCATTAAAAAAAAAACGAACTAAAAAAAAGAAACTATAATCACAACTCGAACAATAACAAAACCAACGCGGCGTATGCGTAATATAATTCTTTGTTCAAGCACGCAGGTCACCTGCTGCTGCAGGACATCGGACCCCCCTGCCCCTTTACCCGAGTTTTCCTGCTTTTTCTTCCATTTTCTTCTTACCCCCTATTAGTTAATGGCCAAATGGCATTCAAAATCATGGCACACATACGCCATGTGGGACGTCGGCCAGCCCACGAAAAAATTTCCCTTTTTAATTTTATTATTTTCACATAAATTTTCGGGGGGTTGGCAGTAGTTATTTTGTCCTTTTTTTTATTGCATTTTAATGGAAATTTTTTGTGTGGGTAACATGCATGAAATAATTTGCTCGTTGCCTCCTTCGGCGTTAATGTGCACAAGTGAAATAAAAATTCATTACAAAAATTAAATAATTTCATTATTTGCTGCTGAGCTGCGTTTGCCAAGCCTTACGGCATCGGGCTCAATGGGTATTTTTATAGGAAAATTGCGTTTTCATTTATAATTTTTGTTGTTGTTGTTGAATTTTGTGTCGTGTCTTAGCCAATTCGCTGAAAAGGAGGTGTGGCATTGGTATAATAAAGGTATTGCAGGTTGGTCAATGGAATGTGCCAACGGAAATAGTTGTGTTTTTTTTTGGTATCTGAGGGGTATAAGTTTGCCATTTGATCGATAGAGCCAATCTAAGCGAGATTTTAATCGGTTTATTGATAAGATAACTATTGAATTAACGTCCAGTTAATTGTCTTGTAAAGTATTTATGGTTTTTGATTGAAAATTAATGGGAATTGAATTATTAAGAAGAGGTCTTCGATTATATTTAATTCTTTTATTAAATTAAATAATTTAGCTTAGAAACTATATACTTGATTTTGTATTTTTGTATCATTTAATAGGTTTATTGATACGATAACTATTTTTTTTAAACGTCCAGTTAATTATCTTGTAATTTTTTTTATGATTTTCTGTTTGAAAATAAATTAGAATAATAATTTGTTGTTAGGAGGTTTTCCATGATATTTATATATTTATTTTAATACAACTGGAACTATATGTCGTTTATTTTTACGGAAACTTAATAAAGTTTTATTATGGTTAGGTTTTTGATTATGTTTATACCTTTAAAATCAATTAACTTTGCTTCTAAGATATTGTATATTCCATGTTACTTCTTCTATAACTTAACCTCAATTAAACTGCTGTATTTCAGCATTATTCTAACTTTAAAACAAATTAAATTTCATACCAACAATTGAGCCATAAATTCTCCTTTTTATAGTTTTTAACACAAATTTGTAGACCATAATTTTATAGCTCCTTCATTTGTTTTTTCCTGCTTCCATATTTGACGATTTAACGATTATAACTGCTTTCTGCTCATACCAAAAATTTTCGACAAACAAAAATATGATAATAAAGTTAAGAACCAAATTTATATATTGAGGAAAAACAACAGCAACAAAAAAAAATCATTCAAATTAGTTTCCCAGGAGGGGAAATGATGTGAAAAACAAGTCCAGTGAAAGGGAAAGGAAGTGGCGAGTAGAACCAAAGCGAAACCGAAAGCAAAACCAATCCAATCAGGCTGAAGGAAATGTGCAAGTGGTGGCAAAAATCGCTGACTGAGAAGGAAACCGAAGGAAAACTAGGCGAGGAATTTCCCATGCTACTAACTTGGGCCTAGCAAGGAAGCAGGAATCCTGGCGCCTACTGACGGCCCATAAAAATAACACAGCACAAACAGCAGCGGCACAAATCTCATCTATATAGTTTTTACGTACGACTCTGTGTATATGCTGTGTGTGTATTTTTTCATGCGCTTGTTTTTAATCTTTGACTTGTTTTTCGCCTACTTTCTGGCCCAACAAACAAATTTCCTCTTTGGCCCAGACAATGTTATTGCATTCTGGCGACGCTGGAAATTTTCGGTGGTGGCGGAATGGGAATGGTTGTGGGTTAATGGTTAACTCACTGCCAGCATAAAATGTCCACAATACTATAGATCTGTGTCTGTGGTGCACTGGGTCTGACATTGCCCTTGTCCCGGGCAACTCCCCCCTCTGTTTTGGGACAATTTTGGGGAAAGTCTATCTTGCTCCTTGGCAGCCAGCCCCCGTCGACGCCAGTTGGCCATTAAATTGATAAGCGACAAGAGGGCCAAAACAAAAAAAAATATATGAAGCAAGCAAGTATTTTTTCAAGCCAACTGCAAGGAGGGATTCGCTGGAAAAAAGCGAGGAAATTCGGGGGTTCAGACACGATGCCAGGCGACTGATAGAAAGAAGCCTGATTTTGGGGAAAGTCAGAGAAAAGTCTTCTTTGAAGAGGGGTGCTAAGAAAATCGGGAGGCTTGGAAAAGTCTATAGCGGTATGATACTGGGCAAGCGTTGGGTGTAAATTAAAGTGAATATTTTTTAGTTTAAGTTTAGGTAAGGCATGAGCGAAAATACTAAAAATGATATGGAAAGACTGGAGAGTTAAGAATAATTCTTTAGGGAAGATAGAGCTTGAAATAAAAACAATAAAGATATGAATGAAAGGACTATATTTATTTTAAATATATTTAATAATAAATCTTAAGTAAATAACTCTAAAAATACGAGTTAAAGATGTATGTATTTTCAATAAATGTAATTATTGGTTTAAAATTACCATAATCATTATTTTATATAATAAAAAAAAATTATTATAAATAAATAGCATTAAAGATATGAATTTAAGAAGTATCTATTTAAAAAAAAATATTTTAAATTGTTAGTTAAAATTTTAAGTATTTTGGAATTACATTTTAAAGATTTTTGTTTGGAGTCTATTTAAACTAAATGTCTTCTAATTTATTATTAGCTTAATAAAGTAAAACATGATGATAACTAAAATGTTTATGTTAATTTCTTCCAAAGTTCATAATATTTTTAAGGACCTAGATATTTTTTCCAATTGTTAAAGGCATATGAAATATATGTATTTCTAAGTGAAAATACACCAGGGAAAACCAACCCACCTTCACCACGTGTATCCCCTGTAGATTTTTCCAAAACTTCCTCCTTTGGAGTGTGAGCGCACACTTCAAAAACAACTTGCCAATAAATGTCAAAAATATAAAATGGCTATAAAAAACAGGACTGTCAAGGCCAAAAGTTGTACTGACAGGGCCAAGAAGCAGGAGAAGAATTCGTAGTAAGAGGAGCAGAAAAGCAGGACTGCTGCCAGGACTCGCACAAAGACATTAACATGTGGCACACATTTACCACTGACCGCCGAAGGCAGGAAGCGAAAGTCAATGACAGAATAAACCGTTGGGATACAAAGGACTTTATTTCAATTGAGACGCGGTTGGGGTGGGCTGGCAACCAATACATTAAGTACTTTCTCGACCAACTCATCCCCAGTCTCAAGGCCTGGCCACATCTCCCTACAAATTGTCGCCTTAATAATGCCAATGACAACTACAAACAACAAGAACAATTGACGGCAAACTTATCCCCCAAAAAAAGGAAGCGGAGATGTCAGTTGATCAATAAGGATAATGATTTTTGTCCTGCGTTTTTTTCTGTTTATTTTTTTTTTTTTTATTTTTATCTTTATTTTGTGGCTTGTACTTAGGAGGTGGAGTGAGGGGCAGGAAATGAGACCTTTGTTTTAATTACTCTAAGGGGATTAAGAAGTTTTTGGAGGAAAAGTATTTTTTTAAAAATCATAGCAAACCTTGGAAATATATTAATGCAGATTTTTTGAAACAAATATGCCTTAATTTTGTATTAAAAATATAATATTATTCCACACTGGAAGTTTAATATTTATTATATATTATATTTATATTAGATTTACATTTCCTTCACAAACATTTATTTAAAAAACAAATTTAAAACAGGGAACAGTTTTTGTTTTAATTTTTTGTATTGTCAAATTATTATTATTAATATTTTTATTGTAATAACAAATACAATTTCTTGTATTACAATTTTTAAAGCCTTCAGGCTAGATTGTCAAATTGTTTATGGTATTTTGACATTTTGTCTCGAAAATTATTTAAAAATTGTTAAAAAATTGATTAAATTAAATAAAATTCCGAGAATAAAATAAAAAATAAATCACATTTGACAAATAATTTTTAAACTTATAGAAATATAAAATAAATAATATATTTTAGCTTAGCTTTAGTTAAAATATGCTTTACTTAATTTTACAATTTAAGTTCAAAAGAATTAATTTGTTTCACAAAAAACCCTAGCCACTTCTCTTATTTAAGCCAATTATTGCAGCTTTTGTTAAGATAAGAAAGAGAACGCAGCGTGGGAAGAGAGTCATTGCTTAAGAGTGCACTCTTCGTTCAGTTCGACGAAAGCAAAAGTGAACTGCGCAAGCGATTCGTTGAAATGGTTTGCATCTCGAATAATCTTAGTCGTTGGAAATTCAAAAAATTGCAGAAAGAGAAAGAGATTTGCTGGTTTAAAAAAACTAAAATTGTAAATTGTCAGCCAATTAAAATGCGGAAATGTTGAGAGATTTATTTTGACCGATGATTTTTCTCAGGCCTGCCATAGTTTGCAGTGTCACTTTTGTTGTTATAATGCTAAAACACACACTTACGTGTGTGATATCTTCAGCTTTATATAAAATGCGTGTGTGTGTTTGCCATATAATTACCGGTTATTGTACGCCAAAGCTGCGACCTTACGCACAATAAAAAAAGGCAACAAAAAATGCGTGTTGTGTTAACTACAAAAACTCAAGCTCAAACTCATAAGCCAGCAGCAGCAGCAGCAGCAACAACAACCGATCTCAGGCTTCTCGCACGCTTGGCAACACCACAAAAAATGTTTGAACACTGAAATGAATTTCTGGTTTTCTGTTCATTTTGGGCCTAAAACCGAACAAACATAAAGCCAGAAGGGGGAGCAGGCCGGAAAGCAGCACGCAGAATTTTATGCGCTTGGCAAAAGATTTCGATTTCGTTGTCTCTTCTGTCATTCGCAGTCTTCTGTCTTCTGTCTTCGGTCTTTGGTCTTCTCTCTTATGTTCGCCTTTTGACGCTTCGTCATTCGCCGTACGCTTTGGGCTTCAGTTTCGTAGTTCAAGATTTTGGAGGCATAGGCTTCTATTTTAAAAGTTCAGCTTGGTGGGTCTTGTAGATGTGCTACTTTTGTTCAGAAAAATTATAAGGAACTAGAGGAAACGTTTGTGAAATATTCAATTAGAAGCTTAAAACTAGAAAAGGAATATAAAAATCTATTTTTTCTGTTAGCTAAAAGAATATAGAATATTTTTTTCATAGCAAATATGAGTTAAATGTTTAACTTATATCAATATTTATTATATTCGAAGGTGCTGCCAAAATCGATTGTGACTTAAAAAACCTCTAAAATAAGTATGTTTAAAATTTGTCTAAAAACTAAAATGAACACTGAATTCGGCACCTCAGAAATAACATTGTATATTTTTAAACAACTCCTTAGAATTTATGGAGCTCACAGAATATTTTATTTCTTATTTCCATGATATTCAGTTCAAATCAAATTTTTTGTTAATTATTGTTTTTTATTTACAATTTTCAATTGGTTAAATAATAAATATTATGGGAGATCTTACAGAAGTAAAAAAGAATTAAATACGTGTATTAACTCCATTAATTATAATTTATTTATATTTCTTAAAGATCAATTAGATCTTTTGTATGTCTCCATAGATATGTTATTTACTGCTATTTTTATTTGCTTACAATTTGTTTTATGGTTTAATGATATAAGAGGAGATTTCTTTTTTAGTAATTTTACTTGTTTAAAAAGAGTTTGCCCAGAAATTCTGATATTGGTAATTATTATTATATTATTATTATTTATTTAAAGATTAAAACCCTACTTAGAAGCGCATTTCCATAGCCTCCTATGACCACCACCGAAAAGCTTCAGCAACGCATAATTTTGTCGGCGTTTTTTTTCGGTTGCCTTCAAGTGCCATGCGCCTATGGCTGCTAGGCCTAAGTGTGTGTTTGCGTATTTGTATCTGTGTGTGGAGATATCTCATAGCTGAAACTACAATGCACGATGGTGTGCGTGTGCGTTGCTCATGTGCGTAACGCATTTTCGGCTCCCTTCTGTCCCGCTCTAACGCATTTTGTTCAACAAAAGCTCTCACACACAAAAATTTATGAAAAAAATTAACGAATCTTTAAATAAAAAAAAACCAACAGCAACAACAATAACAACACCTACAACACACAACTACAAGTCCAAGCCGACTCAAGGTTATGTTCAGGGCCTATACGCATCGCATCGACAAATGAATTTCAGTCAGTCGAATTTTTTCGGCATTATTTTTTTTTTCTCTGATTTTTGGTTAGTGCGTTTGTTACGCATATTTCTTAGGCGTATATATACATATATATTTATATATAAATTTCTGTACATACACATGGCGTTTTTTCAGCCTCTCTATGTGTAGTTTTTGCAGCTGCTAATCAAAATGCTTAATGCTCTTGGGCCGCTGACTGTAATTTATAAATGCCCAACTAGCTTGTCTCTTTTTTTCCTCTATTTTTCTTTTTTGCGAGGAGTTTGGGTAGTTCCCAGCGATACGCATTATTTACGCAACTGATTTGTATTTGCAGTGCAAACTATATAGTATACATATGGTCTCGGGTTAGTTTTTAATGGAGATGTAGAGCTATATATTTAAAATGATGTATAAAGTGATATATAAAGAAATATTTAGGGGGATACAAGCCTAGAAATTTAGCTTGTAATTTATGCCTATACCAAGCCCTATGCCAATTAGCTTTCCAATTGAGATGTTCATTTATAAAGTTGCCAATTAGAAAGACATTTGTTAGCGAAGCAAATTATAATTTACATTTGACATTTTAATTAGAAGAATGCAAATGAATTATGACTGGAATTATTACGCCATTAATTTAATACTAAAATAGAGCTTAAAAATATTTTAGAAATCAATTAAACTAAGAAAGGTGGAATTAATAAATATATTGTAGAAAATCCAATACTTCTGCTTTTCAAAAAAATTTTTAAATATTTTTGTACCATAAAAATCTTGTAGTAAATATTATTTATCATTTATTTTATACTTATTTACTATGCAAATCTTTCAGAAAATATTATTTATCAGCTGTAACTTTGCTCAGCTGTAATTTTGTAAAAATAAAAAAACAATCAAAATAAATACCATAATTTCTAATTAATAAAATATTAAATTTATCAAAGCACAAATCTGAAAAAATCTTGAATAACTAATAATTAATAATAAAAAATAACTCATTTCTAACTATTGATTTTTCTTGACTTAAAGAAAACCCTAACTTTATTATTCAACTATAATTTTCAAGTGTTTTAATCCTATCAATTCTAATTCATATTAATTTCTCACACCCTATCTCCTAAGCACTTTTCCCATATTAATTTTTTATCTTAAGCTTACAAGCCCAATTACAGTAATTAACAACTTGTTTACCTGACCCCGCCATTTATTGAATTTTTAAAAGACCTAAAAACCACTTGACTTCCCTTCCTCGATCATAAATCGAGCAACGAAACTATAATTTAATGAAAACGCATAAGACCATAAAACGTGGCCAAACAAAAGCTTGAGTTAAACGAATGTCGCATTAAGAAAAATAATATAGATTTTGATACCAGATACCATTTTACACCAATATGCTCACGTGCATTTCAACGGTTTCAACGGTTTTCCAATGGCCCTGCAACGGGCCAGAGGTCACAAACCGTAAACCGAAACCCGAAAACTGAAAATTGAGGGGCCAATCGAATGATAACCTTGAAAACAGCCGACAGGTTACAAGTTTTACGGCTCAATTTAAATATTTTAACAGGTCGGAAACAATCATTGCACGCTACAAATTGTGTTTCAGGGGAAATCAGATATTAGATATTTTTGAGGCGTACCGAAGACAGCTGCTGACACTCTCAGGCTTTCAAGGAAATTTGTGAGAAGTGTTTTCTTCTTTTATAATTGAATATATCTATTTATAATGCAGTTGAAACTAAGGGTTTGCCGGAACCTTAAGCTTTAATATTTAAATAATAGTGGTGGTTTAAAGTTAAAGTAATATAAAAACACCTAAATAAATGTATATAACATTAAAAAATAAAATTAAAATGTAGGCTCAAAGCTAAAGTAATGTAAAAACTCCCTTAGGAAGCTTATTTTATAAGAAACTGTTATTTTAATATCAAAACATAACTTTTATATCATTATGTTAATGTAAATGTGTAAATGAAGGTTTGCAAGAATGTGTACAAAAATTAAATAAAAATGTAAGTTTAAAGCTGAAATTTTATAAAAGTTTATATTCAAACTGCAGGTTTGTAGCTAATTTTATATTACCTTAAGGAAGTCTATTTGATAATGAATATATTTAATTTTAATCAATTTATATTACTACAAAAAAATAATAAATATTTTGCATGCAAGTACAATATAATCATAATGAAACAACGTTTCTAAAAACATTATTTTTAATAAAGGAAAAGTTTTCCTTATAAAAAAAATAAATAACTAGGCATTAAGAGCTTATAGTTTTCTAGTTTACAACAAAATTATACCTTTAGTTCTCTGGTTTAAATATATTTGTTAATAAATTTCCATATATATTGATCATTACTAAAATCGCTCATCAAATTATTAAATATTGATCGTGGTTGTAATCATTTTTTAACAGCTTTAATCTCCCTCCACAATAAGATGGCGTTAGGAAACGTGTTCGTTGCCGAGTGCGGAAATGAGTTGAGTTCGAAATTCGAATTGAACAAAAAAACAACAAAAAATACTTTATTGAAGGGCTAAGGTCTCCGACACCATCGCCTACAAATACAAAAATAAATTTAATTGATATACGCATTGATAGCATAGCTCTACGAAGCACACACCAAGTTGTGGATTGTTTCTGTTGATTTTTCGTTCGCCGGTGAAGGGCATTTTCATATGACTTTTGGTGGGGGAAAACGAGATGGAGATACAGCAGGGGCCCTTAAGAAAAATGTGTGTGTCTGTGTTTCTTGTGATAATGTTCAAGGTCACTCCATTGTCGATTTGTGGCTCGTTTTTCCCTTTTCTAGCTGCGTTTACAACGACAACGCACACAAAGCACACCAAGCACCCAAAAAAATTAAGAAAAACCTGCAGCTCAAACATCGATGAAGTCACCTTACAAATATTTGGAATTGCAAGGTCAGTTTTTTATTGGTCTTTATTTTTGTGGTCGTGCTTGATAGTTAAGAATCTTTGTTAGATGGATATATATAAGATTTTGTATAGGCTCAGACCGCGTTATTTTTTGTAATCTTGATAAATATGCAACGCTAAAACCGGAAACTGATTAATGATTGTAGGAGAATCTGAAAAGGGTAGCGAATTGGAGGAATCTATTGTTAAATCATTGGAAAGTGTATAGTTTTAAATTTGGGAGATGGATTTTAATAGTTTTTTTTTATATATTGTTTTTATATATTTGAATTTTTTAAAGGCTTAATATTTATATTTTATTTACTCTAAACTAGAAATAAGAATTGTATATTTTATAATTTAATTTGTTCAGATAAGATCTTATCTACATTTTAGTATAGTAAATTAACAATAAGATTTCTTTCTTTTTTTTAGTTAAATAATGTTTATAATTATCTAAAAATTATTACTAATCTGCAAAGCTTTATTTTAGATTGCCAAATTATATAAAAACCCTTTCAAGATACCATATTATTTGGATATTTGTATCTTAAAAGATAAGATTTCTAAGAAGAGCCCTGCTAATAATGTAAAACAGTATAAATCTTCCTACTTATTAGATATCCTGCTTATAATTTGAAACCACAAAAAGATCTCCTTATTTATCAAATACTTTCTTTTGTTTGCTCTCCCTAAAAAAGGTTAAAGAGTCACAATCTAACCGCTTAACTCTCTCAGATTTTCTTTGATTTATTTAATTACTTGTAACCCGCTGAAAGTTAATCTAGAATCTCTAAATTAGAACGCTCCCTTGCAGGCCCATATCGAGTCCATCAAGACTGTCAACTGTAAATCAAAAACCCATAACTCAGGGAGACACTCGCCGGGTAATTAGTGGTCCCATAATTAAGCTGTAAACAAAAGTCGAGAGCAAAAGGCCAAAACAATGCACTTGCCTAAGCCAAGGCACGAAGGTGCCGAGCTCAAAGAAATCTGCCCACGCAAATGGATATAAAAATGAGCATAGAAATGTATACATATACATGTATAAATATATTTATAAATATATTTTTATACTTTTTTTGTATATTTGTCACCATTAAATGCTGTAGTCCAAAGCGAAGCTCAACAAATCAAAGTCAAAGCAGAGTAGCCGCAAACAGAAGCTCAAAAGTAGGTTACAGGCAAAGAAAACTCTTTGGAGTTTGTAAAAAATATTAATTAAAATACAATAAATAATATTTTAACTAATTTTTTGATTATATTTGAAGAGAAAATAAATTAACGATACAAAAATGTATGTTTTGAAAGCCAAATTTAATGGAATTACAAGTTTTTGAAGACTTTCTTGAAATACAAATCCCTCCAATAATTAAGACACTATAAATAATATTTTTAAAATTTATTTTATTATATTTAAATTGAAAATAAATTAAAGATACAAAGAAAATTCAAACTTATTGAAGACTTTTTTGAAATACAAATCTAAGCCCTGTTCTTACATATGTATAATAATTGTTCTGGATACAACAAATATTTAATATCACCCAAACAAACTATAATTTTCTCTCAGTGTGTACAGACACAACTGGGATAAGAGAAGGGAAGCAAAACCCAAACGAGGAGAAAAGAAAATCGCGTGCTTGTCACACCTACAAAAATGCCACAGCGAAAGCAACAAAAAACAAGACGACAGACGACGATGGCAAGGCAAGTGTGAATGTGTAATTAAATTTTATGAAATAGTCGTGTATGTGAGCTGTGTGTATTATGTGTCTAATTCCACCCACACACCCCCCTTTCATTTCTCTGGTATCCCCCTTTTCCTTAGCCCAAAATAAATGAAAACCTTTTTCAATTCATTCCGCGACTTTTGGCACGCCCGCTGAAGCTTCCCATTACCAGGAAAATATACGATTGTGGGTTGAATAAGTGCGTTTTAATGAGTTTGTGTACGCAGGTATGTAAGCACGAGTGTTTGATTTATGTTTATGCTACAATTATAGCACGATTACAGCACAGATATAACACAACTATTATTTTAATGTTCTGAATGTTAGAAAGTGTGATAGGAATATAGTTGCCAGGCTTTGATTCGTTAATTTAAGTGCAAGTTTATGAAACCTTTTTTAATTTATGTAATGTTATGCACCGTTTAATATATATATATATTTTGTAAAACAAATTGTATATATTTTTTGAAATGTGTTAGAAAAGATATCTTTGGATATTTACTTTCAAAGAAATTATTTTATTATAACTTTTCTTGAAATATTATTTATATGAGTATACAATTTACTTTTTAAATAATTACCTAATTTTTAAAATCCACTTTAATATTCGTAAAAATTATAATTTTCAATTATTTATTTATAAAATAAAATAAACAACCGTCTAACCACGATCACAGACCACCCAATTGTCCAAATACTATACACCTCCAACAATATTTTGTCACTTCTGTCTGCCTTTTAGGCAATTCACTAAAAATACTCACTTAAAAATATCCACAACAAAAATCTTTGCAAAATTAAAAAGTATGCGAAATGAAGACCGAAAAAGCATTAATCAAATCGGGGGAAGCAGCAACAATATAAGAAAAAAAATTAACCAACAAATTTGACAGCTGTCATTTGAGACACGCATTTGTGGCTTCTTTCTCCCTCAAACTATTTTTGATCTGTCTCTTTTTCTCATGCAGCTTACGCACTTTGAGCACTGTAATGGAAAACCACAAAAAATACAAAATTTTTAAGCATCGCTTGTCATTAGCACAAGCGGAAATATTAAAAAAAAAATTGAACGAAACAAAAACAAAACCAAAATGAAACTCTTTCAAAGGCACATAGTCATAGGCTCATAAAAAACATACAAGTAGACGACGCACTGCCGGATGTCAGGTGTATATATTTTAAAAATAAGTATAAATCATACGCACCTGTGCAGTGGTATTAAATAATATTTTAAAAGGGAAACAAAATATTTTTAAATATACAATTTAAAAGTAATGAATATTTTAACTATCAATGTAGGCAATGCACTTATTGTAAAACATATTAATAGACTCTTAAACATTTCACAAAATTCTAAAAGCACATACAAAGTTTGAACGAATTTTTGATTTAACGAATCCAATTACCAAATAATATTTATATATTTTAAAATTAATTTAAAAAACGCTTTAAAAATTTGGATAAATAATTGAAGGTATTTATTTATATATTTTAAATTAAATTGTAAAATTATTGAAGGTATTTATCTAAACTTTAGAATTATGTCTTAAAATAATCTGAGAAAACTTAAATAATCCATCAAAATGTTGTTCTTAGGTCTAAAATTAATTATTACGCACATGCAATTTTAGGAAATCGAAATCCGGACCTCACATATGTTTGCGCATAAATTCGTATGTATATATACATTTATTATGACTATATCTTGGAGCACCCCGCTGCGTTCCATTATCAGACACACACACACGCTCACTCGGAGCATGGATCACACACGCACTATACACACACACTGGGCATAGCCTCGGTCATAGAACAACATTCAAGGTTAGAGGGTTACTGACTTTGAAAAATGCGATAGAGGCAATTTGATTCTTTTTTATACATTTTTTGTTGTTGTTATTTTTATTTTAATTTTTTTGTTCGCCGTCTGTCGAGAGCAGCAGCGGGCGAAATAACAACAATTTAATTGAGCCTTTTCGCATTTTTCGATTCTTCAGTCGCAGTGCGTGAAGAAATAGCAAAAGATATGAAAACAACGAAATGTCATAGAGCACAGAAGGAAGCAGAACGATATGGGGGAGATATAGGTCCAAAGAAAATGAATGGAAACTATAATAGAGAGGGAGAGAGAGGGGTTGGATTTTAGATGGGAATGTCCGAATATAGAGTACTTCCGAAGTTGGTTTATTATTTTTTCATTATTTCAGATATATTCTTATTAATTAGATACTCTCATGAGTTTGGAACAGTATTAAGATTATAGAAAAAAAGATAAATAATAGTGAGAACCATAGGTTTTGAAGAAATATAAATATATATTAGATAAGAAAAGTTTGAAAGGTAAAATAAGAATTTAAATACGAAAATTGAAGATTATTTAATGGATCTATCTATCCTTACAAAAATCCGTTAAAAATGTTTATATAACATGTTAAAAGTAGTTTATAATTATTAAAATTTAATTTTTATTTAATTTAATTTAATTTTAAACAAAATATATACTTATATACATATGTAAATCAATGTATTTTGATTTTTAATTTGGAAAAATATTCTTAAAGTACTTCTAATATGTATGTATATGGATAAATGAAAATATTAAACCTTAGTCGTAGTTTGTTTTATATTTATTTACAACGTTTAGAAACCCTCTAGTTAAAATTACATAAAATATTTTTGATAATATTTATTTATACATTTTGCAACATAACCCCTAGAATACAGACACCCTTCCCATATTTTGATTACAGGGTAGTAAAACTGAGGCACAAATAATAATGACAGGTAGTTTTGCCTATGAGCCTCCCTTTTCGTTTGTGTTTCTGAGAGATTGTGTGTGTGTTTGGGACGCTGCAGGTAGCCGATACACAGATATAGCTTTTGTTCCCTTGTTCCCCCCACAGTTGCTGTTTACTGGAATAATTCTCATTGCCCTGCCTTCACACGCACTTTCGTAAACAACTTTTGGAGCCAGATTTTTAGCTTTGGTTCTTTTCGCTTTTTTTTTGTATTTTTTTTTCTGTAGTGCAAAATGGTTCTAGCCCTGTGTATGTGCAAGGGGAATGGTGTAGTTTGGTTTGAAAATGGCAAAGGGGGAACTATTTTGTTGAAATTCGTTTGCTTTTTTTGTGCTGGGCATCATGTGACTGGCGACTGGGACTGTGATGAATGCGTGCTGCCCAAAATGAATTGGAGTGAGCTCATTTCACAGAGCGAGTTGCGATTTTTTATGCGTCTAATGTCAACTAATGGAATTTCTGTGAAATTTAGCAGCGAATAGTTTTTGAAGACAAATACATAAGTTTATGGGTGTTTTAAAACATTTTGTAAAAGCTTTATAAAAAACAAAAATCATTATTTGTATATTCATTTTCATAAAATATATGACTTAAGGTAACCAAATTTATTATTTTATATTTAATTTTTGGCATTCGTAACACATGTTGCATGAAAAATTAATAAGGAAATTAATGTCATCCAAATCACGCATACGCCCTGTGGTCCGAAAATTTTAATAGAGGCAAACAAATATTTTTTGTTGGCCAGAAACTCAAATAAATAATTAAATGAAATACATAATGTCATAAATATCATTTGTAATGCTTATATTCGTGAATTTAAAAGAAAAACAGGCTGTGAAAATTAAGTTGAGACCAAAAACTGACCTTAATTTTTTAAATTCTAAATCATTGTTAAATAAATATTAATACAACAGTTTGTTAAATGTAAATGTGAAAACCTTATATATATTTTTTTATAAGGTTGATTAAGGTGTCTTATTGAAGTTTATACTCGGAATTCTTTTTTCTTTTCAAATAATTTATAATAAAAACCAAACCTTTTTAGGAATAATGTGCAACACATCAACACAACTTTAGCTTAAATATTTTCTTACTTATTAATTAATTAAATCCCCAAATTTACTTACATTATTTAAGAAAAATCTCTGCCAATCGATGAAAGTAATAACAGTAGCAATCGGAATATTACTCATACGCCGCATTGGCTGCACACGCAAATTGGGGAAATAAAATCGAGAATAACAAAGCACTTGGCCAACAACCGGCCGCTAATGTCAAGCGTTGACTGCTCGAGTGTCGAAAAATTTCGCCACGAGGTTATTGCACTTTCTAATGCTTACAGGGGAAAAAAGAACAAATACCGGCAACAATCATGGCATAGTACAATCAGGGTAAAAAAAGTCGAGAAAAAAGTCAGTAGGCGACGCAGCGCAGTTTTATCTTGGTGTTGGTGCAAAATGTATGAAAAAAATTCCATCCATGATCAGCATAAATACGCAACACGCGCACAAACACACTGTTAAAAGAGCCGCAAACACACAGATACGCTCGCCTAAAAGCAGCAAAAAGCGCAGCGAAGAACGCACGAAAGCCGAAGCATTCAGACGAGTGACGAGCGACCGAAGCGACCGCCTTCGGCAATTCGTTTTGCCGTTGTGTGAGTGCGCCCGAAAGTGCGTGAGTGAATGTGTGTGTGTTTGCTATTTGTTGGTGTGCGGCATTTGTTTTTCTAAATTTGATGATGCAATACACGCATTCTGCCGACGCCATGCTGCCAGCAACAACAGTTCTCAGTACAGTCATGCCTCGCTAAGGGAAATGTGAAGGTATGGAGGGAAGCAGTATAATAAAATAATATAATATTTACATACATATTTTATAATTATTTTTTATCACTGGACTGTAGGTTTTATTTTCTTATTCTACTATGTTTACTCATTTTTTTTATTTTCTTAATTTTAAAATCAAGTTTTCTTTATCTAATTTCCCCTATAATTGTTATTGGCTTTTTACATCTTGGCACACACACACACACCTTCTTAGCTATGTTACCCCAACTCTTTCGTCGATTGTTCTTTTTTTTGTTTTTGGCTTTTTATTATTGCTGCCTTCTTAACACGCACTCTGCACTTTGCCTTCTGCGACTGTTTTAATTTATAAAAGAAACATGTGGAATGGCGAATGTAAGACGAATTTCGAAAGAAGAAGGGAGGTATTTTGGGAGGAAGAGAGGAAAATTGGATATGAGGAGGAAGAGGGAGAGTAGTTGGGGAGGACTGGTCAGCATATGAATAATAGGCGCGTTGGGCAAAGAACGCACTGGAAACGATGGCGATTCATCAAAGTCCAAGCTGAACAAGTTTTTTGCATTTGAGAGACACACAATAAAATTAAGAACCTAAATAGGGAAGGAAAGTTAAGAGAGGGATGGGTTAAAAGTTAGACAAAACAAAAATAATTCTAGAAATGAGTATGATGGTTTTTTAGATTAATTTTTTAGTTAGACTTTTAGAGCGACAGTGATTAATAAAATGCAAAAAGACCAATCCTTTTATTCATTTAATCAACGTTATTGGTCATATTAACAAAATATTACAAAATTTGAAAAAATTTATAATAAAGAAATTGGTCAAAAATTTTATAGGTTCCTTTTTTATTTCAAAATTTGTTAATGTTTTATATCTCAGTTTTTTATAGATTGCTTTATGTTCATTTATTTAAATTATGTCATTAATAAAAACATATATATAAAGGATTGTATAGGTTACATTTTTTATTTAAAACAATTAAACGTTTTATGGTTATTTATTTCGTGTATAATTTTATGTAGTTGTTTCCGATAAAAGATTATTACAAATTTTCGAATCTTACGTATGGTAACATTGTATTATTCTTATAATATATTGTTAAATGATTTCTTAGCTTAAAATTAATCTAATTATCCATATTCCATATTTTCATTAACCCTATTACCATTAATATCTCTTTCTCTTTTCTCTCTAAATAAAACCAAAATTTACAAATCATTTACTGTAAGATTTATTGATCATAAACATAAAGATCGAAAAATGATTAAGTGTTTGACAAGTTCTATTCATGACCTTGAACGGCCATGAAGGCCCCCCGAGTTTTATGTTGAGGTAGCGAATGAAAGAAAGCAAGAAAAGAGAGCGATAAATAGGGAAGGCATAGGAAATAGAAAACAACTTTTACTCGGCTTCTTTGTTATGATTAGCCATTCGCGGCGTACGCACATAAATTCTAATTTTACTTTTTTTTCGCACGCACACCAGACGATGTATATCATATAAACATATATGTTTGTATATATATAAAGATCTATGGCTAAGTATGTTTATATCTAGGACGCGTATTTTTAATTTTTCTTTGTTTTTACGACTTTTTTTTTCATGGTCCAAGAAAGTGAAATAACAAAAAAGCAGACAAAAATGAAAGCTAATTTTCGGGATTTTCGGGAGATTCTAAATGTTATTGATTTATAGACAGCAGTGATCTTATCTATAGCTTTATAGTTGCTCTACATTTTTGGATTGTCCCAGCTATTAATACCAATTTATTGTCTCCCACGCTTCGTGTCAAAAAAATATGATTTATGTTGATCATTGTTATTGCTGTTGCTTATTTTTTACCCTGGCAGGGTATTATAATTTTAGTCAAGAGTTTTAAACCGAGAGGAGGAAAAACCCCCCCCCCAAAAAAAAAAAAAAATTTTTTAAAAAAAAAAAAACAACACGAAAAACCAACATCCCCCTCTCTGCCCGCCCCTCTGTCCGTCCGTCTGTCCGTCCGTCCGTCCGTTTCTTCCCCAACAACCCCCCCCCTTTTAAAAAAAATTAAAAAAAAAATTAAAAAAAAATTTTTAAAACCCCCCCCCCCAAAAAAAACGGGAAGGGGGGGGGGAAGACAAAAAAAAAAAAACAAAAAAAAAAAAAAAAAAGAAATTTAAAAAAAAAAAAAAAAAAAAAAAAAAAAAAAAAAAAAAAAAAAAAAAAAAAAAAAAAAAAAAAAAAAAAAAAAAAAAAATAAAATTTTAAAATTATTAAAATAAAACCAAAAAAAAAAAAAAAAAAAAAAAAAAAAAAAAAAAAAAAAAAATTTTTTTATTACAAAAAATTTTTTAAGAAAAAAAAAAATTAATAAAAAAACCTTTCCCCCCAAAAACTAACCAAAATAAAAAAAAAAAAAAAGGAAAAAAAAAAAAAAATTTTCTTTTTTTTTTTCTAATTAAAAAAAAGTAAAAAAAACAAAAGGGGAATTTGCTTCTTTATTTGTTGTCGTTTCTTTTTTTTAGCAGTCATTGCACTCTGACCGAAGCAACGTTGAAATAAAAAGCAATAATAAATTGCCGCTGAAAAGATAATACTCAAGCGAAATTTCGCGAAAGCCGAAAAAAAGGCGAGGAGACAAAAAATTACCGCATCGTGCATAGAAAAGTTCATTGACTTCATTAGAAGCACGAACGGGCACATGTGTATGTGTCTTTATCGGTGTGTGTGTGTGTGTGTGTGTGTGTGCGTATACACTATAGTGTTATTCTATCGCCGAAAATTCGCAATCGTTGTTGCTGGCCTGCACCAATCAGCAGTCAGCGTCGCAGTCGTAGTCGCAGTCAGCGTTGGCGTCATTGGAGCATTTCCTTTCATTAGTGCGAATCTCTTATGGCCATTCTCTCTCTTTACTCTTGTCCTCATTCTGGCGATCCACATATGTACGATCAGCGGGGGCGTGTGGGAGGGGGTAATTCAGGCAGGTAGTTCAGTTGGCTCAGCTTTAATACATATCTTTGTGGGTTAAATACCTAAAGACTGTCATGAAGAAAGTAGATTAATAAATAGTTACTATTTTATTTACTAAGGAAAAATAATTTTACCAATCATACATTGTTATCAGTGAAATAGAAGAACATACATATATTCTTTAATATCATCAATTATAAAAAATTAAAACTAACAAATGGAAATTTCCTCTAAATAATTAATAGAAACAAACTTATTTGACAAGAAATATACCCCCAAATTAATTTTACAAAGTAATGATATTTATTTAATTACATTTTTGATATTATGACATAAATGTATGGTATATTTTATTAATATGGTTTTATTTACTTATTAATATTTTATTCTAGCGAAACAACTTAAACAACTTAAATATTTCTCTTTTGTAAATATTCTTGTGCACTTTCTTCTTATCTATTTTCTGGGCTTGGCTCAACAATCAACTGACATTCAATTAACTGCTCTCATTATGCAGATAGATTCCATTTGGGGGCTATTAGCAAATCATAAATTTCAATTTATGTGCGACGCCCACAAAAACAATAAGAAAGCAACAAAACTTGTGGCAGCAGATGACTTCACGCACATTTATGCAAAATACATATTTCTTTCAAAATAAATTAAAAGAAAAATTCAACAAACAAGAAAAGTTACTTTGAGTAAATGATTTTTTAAGTTGTAGCTAAGATTTTATAATTAATTGCAATTAAATAATTATTTTCTTTATATTTAACTTTTCCCATTAAAAAAACATAAATTTCTTTAATCGCATTGTAATTCCCCAAACACTATGGCGGGCCCCGCCCATCGTGGTCATAGGAAGCAGTCAGACGCCATTAATATTTCTCCATATACTGCATACAAATCCAACTAATTTGCATCATACATAGATAAATGGTTCTCTGGCAAACTATATACATAGCTATAGGCCTAGCCTAAGAAGACGCGCGGCAACCTTGAAAAACTGTACAAGCGATCATTCCACTCTTTGCATACCAACTATCTTCGAGCTTTACGATATTGAAAACTGCGTGAAGTTTTTGTGGAATAAATTTTGTGTGCGGCTGCGTTTCATTCTTTCGGCTGCTTGGAAATTAATTAACCAAAAGTTTTTTACGCTGTGCAAATTTGATTGGCTCAGAAGGGGAGAAGGGAGGAAAAAAGAGAGCAGAATGGAGGGGAGGGCTTAGAAGAGGGGGCTGGCCAAAAAGTCGGGGCTTTAGGAAGCTCCAGATGCGTGGGATAGGCCATTCACTCGACTCTCGTGCGTTCCTGTACTTGAGTGGCAAGAGGCACAAAAACTCATTGAACGCAATACCAAATTAATGAATATTTTTGGGAAGTGAAAGAATTCATTTAATTAGACTAGAAGAATGAAAATAAATCATTAGCAGCTTATAAAAATAAAACAATGACTGAATGAGGAACCAGAAAAGGCAATATTCATATAAATTCAATAGTTTTTAATACCTTTTCAAGTGAATTAAAGCTTTTGAATTAAATTTGATTATAGAAAACATTATTATTTTAAGCACTCTCATTTTATACTTCCATAATTTTTTTTCAAGACCTTCATAATTTTAATCAAACTTAATTTGTAAGTCAAGTTTCAAACTCAAAACAAAATGTGAATGATTTACCAAATAACAAATTAGAATCTTTGGCTGCCGTTGAGGCTTGAAAACGTAAAAAAAGAACGGACAGTGCAAAGGCATCAGCAACCAACCAGTCAAAACCAGTGGCCAGGGATGGGGGTTGGGGTAAGGGGAATAGGGATTGTGGCCAAGAATAAACGCAGAAACAACAGAGCCCACAGAAATGACTTTTCAAGCAAAAGAATAACAAGCCAAGCAGGGCCCAAGCCGAAGCCAAGCGAACTGAGCCAAGCCGAACTTTGTCTAGCAGCTCTTAGCTGGTTTCTTTTCCCCCCTCCTCGGCTTCAAGTTTGCTATTTTTTTTTTTGGTGCTCTGTGCGTGGTCTCCATCTTCCATCCTCCATCTTTCTACTTCTACTTCCATCTTCTACCAGCGATGTCGACCTGCAAGCGATGACTCTTTCATAATCGCCAATAACTAGATAAAAGCACATAGCACGGCAAAAAAATACGTATACGCCATGGGGGCCCAAAGAGTCATAAATATTAATCATACGCAGTGTTGTACATGTTGTTTTTAATGGAAATAAACTATGTTTTAGGGTTTAATTAGTGTGAAAGTGCATTTTTTAAATAATAAATATTAAATTTAAAATTTTAAAGACATTTTAAAAATTTTTACAAAATAAAACTAAATTTGTTTAAAGGAAAATTTTTGAAAGAAAATACTCATACGCCATGGGGGCCCAGGTGGTCATAAATATTAATCATAAGCAGGTTGTTTTTAATTGTAATAAACTATGTCTTAGGGTTTCATTAATTGAAGGTGATTTTTTTTAATAGTAAATATTAAATTTAAAATGTTAAAGTAATTTTTAAAATTTTTACGAAAGTAAAACAAATTTTTTATTTAACAAAAATGAATAGAATATTAAACATTGCTTACTCTTAGTGTTCAGTGTACTTAAAAAACCCGTCCCATGCGTGTTTGCGTCTATTCCTGTTGTTGTACTGGTTGTTGTTGTTGTTGTTGATTCAATCCCAATCACACGCTCCCCAGCACAACACACGCACGCACACTCATACATTAGCAGTTCCTGTTCTCTTTTTGCAAGTTGCTGCTGCTGCGTCGTCGCTGCGCCGCCAAAGCTAGCGTCGCTCTGTCGACGTTCTCTTCGGCTTCACTTTGCCTATTCTTTCTAGTTTCACCTTGAAAAGTTCATTCACGCCAAACGCAACGTCCCAAGTCCAAAGAGGATAAAGCACTGAGGGAGGGGGCGAAGAGCAGCTGGGGGGAACCACCGAAGCACCGAACAGAAACTTGCACAAAAATAACATAATTTATTTGGACGTAGAATTCTCGCCGGACTTTCGGGGCTGCACGCAAAAAAGAAACGCTCACACACGCATACCAGATGGGCCGATAGAGATGGATAGTTTTTTTTTTAAGGGGGGGAGGGGGAAGGAAGGGAGAGGAAGAGGAGAAGGTACAGTCTGAATTAGGTACATATATGAAAAACAGATCTGTAAAATATTATAAGCCCTTATTTATTACATTAACTACATATTTGTAAGTGCCTAAAAATGTTAAATGTTTTGAAAACGCTTGAAATGGTATCCAAAAGTATGCTAAGAAATTTCACAACAACATTTGTAGTGAATTGGTGTGTTTAAATATTTTATTTATTATTGTTTTGACAGCTTTTTTATTAGATATTACAGTAATTATATCTGTGTCATTTCTTATTGTTTGGATATTTGTCCTAAAAATTAATTTAACATATTTTAAGAAACATTTTAAAATTTATTAAATTCAGAGACTTTTTTCTAAGGAAATCTAGAAATTTCTAAATCATTGCATACTTTTCAGGGATCCCAATAATAAAGTGATGGAAAATACTCTTCTTTTACAGAACTCTATTTTAAATAATTAAATTTTAGTTTAAACCTAATTCTTAGGCTTTTAATAAATTATTTTTGTGCTACGTACTTTGTATTTAATTTTAAAATTAATTTTAATTTTAAATTATAAAGCAAAGCTTTTATTTTAAGCAATAACCACTGTAGATTCAGTTGTTGTTGCCGCTTTGGTCAACATTTTCAATGCAAATATATACGCATTTTTTCCCGCCGTCACTTCTTTTTTTTTTACTATTTATGGCCGCTTTTTATTTTTCCTTGCCTTTTCGTGGAGTTGGAGGGGTTTACTCCAAAAGAAGTCTTAGAAACCCGAATCGGGGGTAGTAAGAACACTTTCGGTTCTTGGAATTAGTTGAGCTTGATTTTAATATTCTTTGTTTGTTTGCGGCCAAAAAGCTAGACTTGCTAAGATTTATGGCGGAGAAATTGAAGGCAAACAAAAAGCACTTGTAAGATCTATGATAATTTCATTTCATATTAAATATCTCAAGCTAAAGGTGGGGCAAGTTACATAGATAAATTGCTGGTATTTTGTTTTGTGGCACTTAATATGTAAATAAGAAATTATAAAATGTAGTTTTGTGCCTTAAATCTATATCAAAATACGTCAATTTATAAAACAGAAAAAAGTAATTAATAAATCCTTTACCATGAATCACTTTGCCAATCAAATCTCATCGTATTCCCCCTTTCGAAACGAGGCCGAACGCCCAGCATAAATCATCCTAAAACTATTTTACCGCAACAACAAAACTGATTACGATCCAGAATAAAAAATAGCAAAAAATAGCAACAAATTCGCACACCCCCACATGCGTGAAGAGCCAAACAATAACAAACTATCAACATTCGCGAAATAGAAATGCGAAAAACACACACAAATTAACAATAGCAACAACAAATGTGCGAGTGTTCAAAACAAATGGCAAAATTCGGTGAAGTTCAAGGTATGAGCCATTAAATAGAAAACAACCAAAAAAACTACAAAAAAATTAGCTCTAACTATTGTTGGCAAGGGGAACTTTTCATGGGTGTTTGGGGTGTGTGTGAGTCTACCGATAAGAGGGTTTATATATATATATATTTTTAGGGAATTGAGAAGATAGCGAATGAGAGAGAGAGAGGAAGCCCATTGATAAGTGCGTGTGATCAAGTGAGAATTTTCAAGGTAATTTTAAATCATATTTAAAGACTAAGAATATAAAAGAAAGTTGAAGCTACATAATATATAAATTTCAGATTTTCTCTTACCTTACTTATTAATATTATAAAAAAATATTTAAATTAAGTGGTAATATATTTTCTACTTCTTTAAGTGTATCTTTTGATTGCTCTAAACTGTCTAGAAATCTTTTGAGTAGAGGCGAGAAAAGGTGCGTGGCTGGATCGCAGCTTAGAGACTCAAATGTCTGTCTCTCCTCCATGATTCTATGATTCTAGGTATATATATATAAAACCACAACAACATATTAGCGAAACCCAACAGCAACAGAGAAATAATCGTCTGACAAAGCGAGCCCACACCATACCGAATCTTATCTGGCCGATCGTGCGTTCTATTTTTTTTTTTAGGCAAACGCATGTGTGTATATTCCAATAGTTTGTTTAGTTTTTTTTTTTTTGTTCTTTTTTTTAATATTTTCTGGGTCTGACTAGCGAAGCGTGTGGCTGCGTCTATATAATCTATGATGATAATTATGTTAGTCTAGGTCTAGTATAGGTATGAAAGTGTGCTTGCTCTATGGCGAATGTCATCTGCGGTTTATTTTTATCTAGTTTTCGGTTCTGTTTCTGTTTTGGTTTGACATATATTAACCGTTTTTATGGGTTGGGCTGGCAGAGACAGACAGCCGACAGGGGAAGAGAGATAATAATAAATTGAGGGTAATTGTATGCAATTAACATATGATTACAGAAAAAGGGTTTTGCCAGCTTTTGTTATATCATTTTTGTAACAAAGCATTAAAATGAAAAATATAGTATATAATATATATATATATATATACAGCAAATATGCAAATTAATATATACTATTATATGTACTATATATTAATTTATAAAATAATTTATATACAAATGTAGTTTGGTCTACATGAAAGGCCTTTATGAAGTTCTTAAAATTTTATTTTACGTTTTGGGGGGGCTTATAGTTGTTTCCATTTTTAATTTAAAACACTATTAATTTTTGTATTGCTATTTAAATGATATATCTTTAAAATATACTTTTTTGTTTGTTAAAAAATGAAATATTCAAATTCATTAGGTTGAAAATTAGGACCCCTATTCTTTGCCATTGTAAAGCACTTAAATTAAGCACAGAATTGCAATAGGCTTAACTTTCTGTAATTTATATTTTTAAATATACAACTTTTTGTTGTAAAAAATATTTATTTCAAGTTTATTTGTTTGAAAGAGGACAAGCCCTCGTGAAAGGCCAACAATTGAGCAAAGAACTACAATAGGATTTTTTAATTGTCTGTATTAATTTAATTCGTATTATATTTCTTAATTTTTAAAATAATAAATAAATCAAATTATTTATTTTCTAAAATATCTACAATACTTAACAATAATTTTTATACATTTAATTCTACACTTTCGTTAAGTTTGCCAGCCCAAAAAGTATGCAACAGTTTATTTTCCACCCTGAAACTGATTGATGACTTTGGGCACAGGGGAAGCTTCAGAGACGCCTCCACGCCTCCACACAAAAACCAAAACAAAATCAAAAACAAAACCCAAAAGAAAAAAAACTCACAAAAAAAAAAAAAACACAACCCACTGCCAAAACTTAATATGAACTGGGCTACATAATAAAACTTTTAAATTAAACAAATTACAAAAATACACATCAAATAGCTAGTAATTATCCTTTATTTTTGGCCAAAAATGTATGCGAAATGCAAGGGAAAGTCAAAGTTTGTGCTGACCGAAATAAAAACAAATTATAAACAGGCCTCAGCCATTATTTTTCACCTACTTTGTGGGCGCGCTCGGGTCACAGAGGCAAAAGTGGGAGGAAGGCCGAAAAAAGGGCGACGGATAAAAAGGTTTGACCTGAATTTGCTTATCGGCCAAACAGCATCTGAATGACTTAAATATCTCATTTAACGCCAGACCAAATACGGGTGGTTCTTCTTCTCCTTTTTTTTGCATCCTTTGGATTTTCAGCAGGGGTTTTTTGGCTCACACACAAGCACACGTATTTACAACTAAATATAATAAATTTCAACATGTTTATCCCCTTATTTTGAACGCTTTTTTCCTACAAACACACACACACACACCCAGGCACACATGACTGTCTGTCTGTGAGTGGGTTTTGGCCTGGCTAAGAGCAGCTTCCTTTATTCCAGATCCTTTCTTCTTCTCCTTCTCTGTGAGTGTGTGTTTGCTGCGTGGCAAAGTGTGTCAGAAACTTTTTTGGTCATTACTTTCACTACTTTCGCACTGAAACTGTGCTATGGAATTCCCTTTTATTTCGCTCTTTTTCCCCTTCAAGGGTTGGCTTAGTATTTCTCCCCCTTTTGGATATTCGCTGTTTCTGTTGTTGCTGTTGTGGCTGGCATGTCGCCTTGTAATGGCACAAATTAACGATGTTTGTAATTAATATCTCAAATTGGCTTACAATTTGCTAAAAATTTGTCATATTTGTGTCATGAGAGTTTTATGTGTGTGTCTTGGCAAGCGTTTAGGAAGTTGTTAGGGGAGTGATTTCACTTGTGGATTATTGGGGACATGATGTACGGTTTTTGAAGGTAGAAATGATAATGTTATAAATTTAACAAGGTGGGGGAATTATTACAAGTATAAAATATTATATGAACATTGTTTAGGAAATTCTGGCAGTATGATAAATGAATAGTTTTCAATTTCATATATTTTCGGGGATATCTATTCTTTAATTTTTATATATTTGCAAATAGAGATTTCTAGAATTCGTGTATAATTTATAAAATTAAAAATTATATTATTAAAACTGATATAAAAAATGTTGTTAATGCAAATTTTGCAGTAAATAAATTGTCTTTAAGTCATCACATTTTTAAGAGTCGTTTTACTAATTTTATTATATTTCAATTATTATTATTTATATTATTTATATATAATAGATTTGTAAATAGAGATTACTACATAGTTTATAAAATGAATAGATATATTGATTTATATATTTTTCAAGTAATTATTCATATATTATTTTAATTTCTTTAAAAAATACCAATTAAAATCCACTTCTGGCTTAATTTCCATAACCATTTTACATTTATCCCCCATATTTAATTGATATATATTCAAAGTTCACTTTGATTCCCGCTTTCTTCGCTCAAACACATGCCACTTGTCGTCCCCTCTCAAAATCAAAATCAAAACCAGGCAACTAACCAAGGAGGGGGGGCACATCGAGGAGGCACAACAACGAAGAAGTTGAAGTAAGCCACTAAAAACTTATCGCGCATATATAAATTTTAATTAGAGCTCACGCACACAGCCATCCCGCAGATGTTTAAAGCGACCGAGAGAGATACAAGGAGAAGAGGCAAGGACTAGAAAGAGCAGGATGTACATATACTTTCCCCTGGCGACCTTAATTAATTTTTGGCCCAGTGACATTGGAGTGCAAAAGCAGGGAGGGAATTGATTTTCCTTATTATACTACATATATACCGAAATGCGAAGAATGAAAGTGAAAGTGCAAAAGCGCAGCGCGCAAAAAGTATCTCACGGATACACAAAGACATCGGGAGCAGCAGCAGAGAGGAGACCTCGGTGGCTGTGGTGGGTGGGCATGTGCTAGGGGTGGGAGGGGGCTTTGCTAAGAAGGAGTCAAGGAAGAGTGTTGTGCTTTTGAAGTGGTGAGGGTGGGGGGTGAAGAGAGGCTGACGGTGGGGGTTGGGGTGGGCTCGAGGGTGTGGGTAGTTGTTGTCAAAGTAACGAGTAGGCTGTCAGCCTGTCAGCTGCACAGAGAAAATAATAAATAAGAAAATAGGTGAGATGTTTTAGAAAATTTTTTTTTTTAGTTGTGAAAAGATATCTTTTTTATATATAAAAAAAATATATATATGTATACTTTACAAATAATATTTTATACCAAAGTTATAGCAACAACTATAATTGATTTACTAGAATATAAACCTTGCATGATAGATACTTTATATATTGACTTTTTATTCGCTAGTGTATCTTTTTTTTATGTATACTATTTTTTTGCAAAGTTTATTGCTATATTAATTTGCTAGAAAAAACATAGCAGGCTAGATAAAGGCTAATTTAAAAGACGCTTTTATAATAATAATAAAATTGTTTTTTGTGACTGGGTCAAAAATGTACAAGTTTTATATTTGTAGCGTCAGGAAAATTAATAAATAAATTAAATTAAATCAAATTATGTGAACCCATTTTATTAGTATAAAAATATGTATTTAAAATTTTTGATTATCTAAAATATTGAATAGAAGTGGTAATAATATTTTAAGATAAAATATAACATATAATTTCTTATAGTCTTTTTAAAATTTAAGTATATTTTAGATTTTATGTATTGTTAAAATTTTTGTATAATCCAAAAACCACATAGATTTGGTAATAGATACAGATAAAGACATAGCTATAGATATAGATAAAGATATGGGAAAACATATAAAATCTGATATAGAAAATACAATTCTCTTATCAGATTTTCAATGTTTTTTTTAATGGCATTTCTTCTCGGTGCATTATCACCCTCTCACACTTTTTCGCTTGAGATCTTTGCCAGCTTTCTCCTTCCCCCTCTATATTCTACTTTCTTCTACCACTTCGTCATCGTTTCCCCTCCTCCCCCCTACTGCAAACGCCCACTTGTCAGGCCCCTGCCCCGCCCTCTTCTTCACTGTCAGAAGTAAACTAAAAAAGACAAAAGCCTCGCCTAAAAGTGTGCTACACATAAAGGAAATAGGGGGTGGTCTAAGGAGCAGGAGGAGGAGGAGGAGGAGGTGCCCTGGCGGCTCCAAGAAGGGGGGTTGTTATGACCAAGTATATAAAGAAGAAGCTGCCAATGCCATATCTTCAGATGCTGCTGCTGCTTTTCCGGTGCTGCTTCTTCATTTCTGCTGGCTTTTCACCGAGTTGTTGCACGTTGCTGGGGGCAACCCAGGACATTTGGCCACGAGGCAGGGCAGCCTCAACAACAGTGCAACAACAACAAGAAAACTAAAAAACCCAAAATGACAACAGCAAAATCAGTGGAAGCAACAACAATAATAATTTTTTGGCATTTTCAGGGTTGCCACACACTGGTATCAACCATCACCACCCACTTTCACCCACCGGCAGGCCGGTCACATTTTCACCCCGAACCCCTCCTCTCCTCACAGGTTAGAAAATTCGAATGTCAGTTGTAATAGCTTCGGCATATAAATCAATAAAATGATTGTACGCACCTTTTGGGGCCCCCCCCTGCTCTTCTGCTGTTAACCGCCTCCTGCTGCCTGCTGACTGCCGACTCCTGCCAACTCCTCCACGTCGTCCTTCCAACTCCTGCTCCATCCTGGGTTCCTTTCCTGCAGCTTCTGCTTCTGTTTGTGTTCGTGCTGCTGCTGCTGCTGCTCCTCCTGTTGTTATTGCAACGTTGTTGCCGAAAACATTCACAAAAAGGGGTGGTACGGCGAGGGTTGATTGAGAAATAAGTGCACAGGCAGGTGAGAAATTTAATTTTAAAATAGTTTATAAAAGTATTTCCCCATCTTTAAAAAGCAGTTCGTAAGCACTGTTATTTCCGTTGTTTTTAAATAAAAAACACAAAAAAACAAACAAAAAAAAAGCAAAAATAAAAATCTCCAAAAACTACTTAAGTGGAAAATACTTAAAAAAAAGCATTGTAGCGCATAAATTAAAAAAACATAATGTTCTTTTTTTTTACTTCTAGCGCTATTGTAAGTCAGCTATGTAAATATTTCTAGGGGAGGAACTTCACAAAACTTTGGCAATAATAATTTACTGGATATGCCTACAGTATTTGAAGGAATGTCTGCCTATAGCAGAAGGCACTTGGAAAAAATTCAACACCATGGAAATCCATTAGCCAGCGCAATTTTGGAAAACACTAACCAAGGAACACGACTACACAGATTACACCCACAGGACTTGCCGTTCCGTGTCATCTAGACACCAGTCACTTATACATCATCAAATCCGCTCCATAAGTAACACTTGTTAATCCATAGCCAAGTTTATCACACAATTTAATTTATTGCCTAAAAAGGCAGATGTAAATAAAGATACAAATGAAAAAAATAATAATTTAAACAATCAGAATCCCATCGAAGATGAATCTACCTTAGCTCGAGCAGCAGTGACTTGAAGCTTGAAGTACATAGGTAAGGAACGTCCTTTTATATTTCCGAAAAAGATAAAATAAAAAATCAAACAAAACAAACTTGGACGTATCTTCATTCTACGGGTGAAAATATTAGTAGATAAAGCCTTGCGTAGTAAAAACCTACTTTTTCACCATTCAAAATAGAATTTTTAAAATGTTGAGCATCTTATCTGCTTTTTCTGGCTGGCGAAGGATCTACTACGTCTCAGTTGGTTGATAAACGTAATTAAATATATATGTAAAAAAAAAAAACAAAAATAAAAAGGAATAAGTAAGTTTCTCGACATTCCGGCCTGTCCGCGACCATTTATAATGGACTGCTTTGTATTCGATGATCGCTCGGGACTATATAACTACTCATTCACAGCTGCATTAATTAATATGTAACACAGTAAAAATAAAACAAGAAAAAGGCAATAATCATCCCGTCTCTATATTATGTCATGTTATTTTTTTAATTTGATGAAAAGTTATCCTAGAATTAAATTTAAAATGTCGCAAAAAATAAATAAAAGAAATGTCCATATGTCAAAATTTTCAAAATGGACGAATTTCCATTCTACGGGCAAAAAGATAAGGAAATAAAGCCTTGCGTAGTAAAAACCTACTTTTCAACCATTCAAAATAGAATTTTTAAAATGTTTTTGACTTAATGCCAACAAATTCTTGACTTGAGCATCTTATCTACTTTTTCTGGCTGGCGAAGGATCTACTACGTCTCAGTTGGTTGATAAACGTAATTAAAAATATATGTAAAAAAAAACAAAAATAAAAGGAATAAGCAAGTTTCTCGACATTCCCGGCTGTCCGCAAATATTTATAATGGACTGCTTTGTATTCGATGATCGCCGGGACTATATAACTACTCGTCACACAACTGCATTAATTTATATGTAACACAGTAAAAATAAAACAAGAAAAAGGCGAATTAGCCCGTCTCTATTTTATGTCATGTTATTTTTTTATTTGATGAAAAGTTATCCTAGAATTAAATTTAAAATGTCGCAAAAAATAAATAAAAGAAATGTCCATATGCCAAAATTTTCAAAATGGACGAATTTCCATTCTACGGGCAAAAAGATAAGGAGATAAAGCCTTGCGTCGTATAAACCTATTTTTTAACCATTCAAAATAGAATTTTTAAATAGTTTGACTTTATGGCAACAAATTCTTGACTTGAGCATCTTATATGCTTTTTCTGGCTGGCGAAGGATCTACTACGTCTCAGTTGGTTGATAAACGTAATTAAAAATATATGTAAAAAAGAAAACAAAAATAAAACAGAATAAGCAAGTCTCTACTGTTCGCAGTTACTTTCCCCAAGCGGTGTTTGGCGGGTGCACTAGGCTTGCTGCAGTTCTACGATTCGAACGCAGCCTTTTCTTTCATTGAAACGAAACTCCGTGTGGACCACTTTTATTGGAGGCGTTCTTGAAGCTCCGGCGCACAAATAACACAAAATTAAAATAAACAAAATTAAAATAAAAAAATAAAATAAATAATTTAAAATAAACAGCGAATCAGCCTTCTTTAGATGTAAAACAAGACTTCTGTAATAACACTACACATCTAAGACTTCGCCGGCAACTCTATTCCAGGGATGTTAAAACTAGTTGGGAATTATATGCACAAAGGTGCGAGATTTTTTGTGTCAAAGTTTAGGGATGCTAGAACTAGTTGGGAATTATATGCAGAAAGGTGCGAGATTTTTAGTTTCAAATTTTAGGGCACTTAGTAGGCATTGCCTCAAGCAGTGTTACCATTTCATTTAAAAAAAAAAACTTTTATTTATTAAAGGTTTTTCCCATATTTGGGACAAATCGCCCTTAAAACATTAAGATTTATCTGCAATCAAGAGAAATCTCTCTAGGTATAAGAAAGTTTCTTTCCTGATTTTAGCAACATTTTTCTGAAATCTAAACCAATTTGCCTTAGGGATCAGGCGAATTTCAGAGCGAATTTGTAAATCTACAGTTGAAAAAGCGTCTTTTTTAGCGCGAATTTAAGTAATTATTTCTATAATTTTGTTGTTAAATTCCTGAAGCAACCCTCGCTCTCCAAACTGGCCCCGCCCGTATCGCCTGCTGTGAGCTTCAGGTGCGCCTGCTTGTTGCTATTCCGGCTGGTTCTCAACCTTCCCAGCCCCCTTTTGGGCCATTTTGCTGACTGTTGATGATGATAATGGGCCTGTATATATATATATATACATTTTTTTGGGCCTGCCAACAGGACAGAGGATGGTCTGAAGGTGGATGGGCGTGCCCTATCCTGTCCAATGTGTACGAAGTAAAAATTTTTACGCATTTTTGATTTATGGCCCCGACACAAATAAATTGTCGACGTTGTCAACTGTATATTGAAAATGCATTGGGCGCCAAAGGAGGGAAAGTAACAACAGCGGAAAAAGCAGGAAAACGGAAAACGGAGAACGGAAGTATAAGGAAAATCAAACTTAAAGCCAGTGATTCGCCAGGCAATCGGGGCAATAATGTTAATGATTATGGTCGGGAATTGAGGCAACAGCTGTAAAGTTGTTAACGAAAAATGTTTAAGGATATGGCGGTGGAGTTGGGTGGCTTGGTAGGTAGCACACAGCACCTGTGGTTCACATATGCAGCAGCAGCAGCAGCCGAGAGGAGGGGTGCCTTCGATTCGCACCGAGAGTCCTGCCTGTTTTGGCCATTAAAAGTTTTTACAATGCAGACACACGCACTTTGCCGGGATACCGGAAAAATTCACAAGAGTTTGGGTTTCGGCACAGCAACTTTTTTTTTTTCCCTCCCCCTTTGGAGCACACACACTTTATTTTTGCTCTTTTTTTTTTTAGTATGGTTGGCATGGCCAACAGTGCGCATACTTGATGTGGGCCTTAGCCCTCGTTTTTCGTCCCTTCTTGGCATTTTTTTTTCGTTTTTTTTTTGGTTTTGTTGTGGACTCCTTCCCACCCATGATGAAAGACCACAACACATGCGAACTAAGGTTGCCCCTGGCCGGAGGTTTACTGCTCGCCATTCGTTACCTTCCTTTTGCCTGGTAACAAGTAGGACAAGTCAAGGGGCACCACTTGAGCTTGGCTGCTCTGGCAAGACTCTGGCTAGAAACAAGTTTAAATTGCCAGCACAGAATCGGGCTTAAACTGAGGGTGGGGAGGGAGGTATGGAGGAGGTCTAGTGGGCCAAGCGGGCTCCTGGGGGTCCTGGAGGATAAGCTACTTAAATACGTCTGTCAATGGGCTATTCCGATGTTCTCCGAAAACGGCCAATGGCAATTTAAGAGATTTATTAAAGGCAGAAAGTGCAAGGGGGACATTGTGTGGGTAGAGTTGCAAAAAAGAATTCAAGGAGCTAGCAGGAATTTCATTTTTTTATGAGGAGAAACTGACAGTCTTCGAGAAAAATATATTTTTTATATTATTTATTTTTTTTTTTTTAAGACTGTCAGTTTCTCCTCATAAAAAATAATAAATAATATGAAGGAATATATTTTTTTTAGTAACAAATTTTGGCTTTACATTTCAATGAAATAATTTATTAAAAAACCCCTTTACTGCCCTCTTACTTATCGTTTTCTGGACATAATATTTTATTTAACAACTCTCTTAACCCCTTTCTTACTTGATTTGTTCCCCTTTAATCTCTATGTGAACATCACTTCATTAAAGTAACATTGAAGCCCGGTCTTTGCATTTAACTAACGAGCCATCCATCCATTTTGGCCTGCATAAAAAGTTAAACCAGCTTCAGCTTCACTCCCCATTTTAGCTCCTGCTCCCCCCAAAAAAACTCCACACACAAACGCACCCCCCTGAGGCACACACCCAGAGTTGATGAAGAAAAAAAGCCGAAAGCTGGATGGAAGGACATCGCCTGACGTTGCTGTGACAGCAAAGATAACGCAATAACAACAGCAGCAAATGCATGTGGCAAGCAAATGACCACACTACACACACACACATCAGCTACACACGAACACAAATCTACAGCCGTACAACCATCTACACTCCAAACACCCATTTACACCCGCACACTCATCTATACACACCCCACACTCACGGGAGGCAGGCAGAGGCACCCACTGAGCATGTGATCTATGCCTATCTGATGTATTTTAATGGTGCTCACATATATTTTTCATTATTGCTCTGGTCGCCTGTTGACCAGCAGGGCACAAAAATGACATGAAAAAAATATAAATGAACGAATAGGAATATACCCTTTGGGGAACATAAAAATAAAGGTAACAAAAACTTGAACTTAAGGCTTTAAATAAAAGTAATGTTTAAGTTTATGTTGAATGTTTAAAAATAACATACATTTTCTTAAGTTAAATAAATTTCTTTACCTCTCTGATGTTCAGAGTATACCCTACTATATACCCAATATGGGTACCCAAAAAGTATTACTCTCGTTAGCTTCCTCCCAACCTCTTTTCCATGTATAGTACTTTCCACCATCTCTCCCCCCATCACGTATACGCCGTGTGTGTGGCCTTCCCTCTGCGGCATAGACCAACAATTTATTTCTATACACGAGAGACCGCGACGTTTTTTTTTTTGCAGCTGTCATGGCTGGCTGTGGATGCAACGCATCGCGAGCCGCAGGCCAACAGAGCTCCAAACCCGAGCCCAGTTCCCTGACCCAGACCCAGTTATGGTCCTGCCGCTCCTCATAACCTTTCCCGACTTTTTCCCGCTTTATCTGTCGCCCTGCGTGACTCGTGCTGCGGCATTTTTAGCCATGATATGCGGAAATGGATTTTCGGAAGTGGGGAAATGAGTGGGTATTTTTTTTTGTTTTTTCTTTGGCTCCGTTGGGCAGCTATATTTTTTGAGGGTCCGTTGAGATTGCAATTTGAAAATCGATAAATTGCAATTAATTTAATGGTCACAGCGACAAGAAACCAACAAAAAAAAAAAGGTAACAAATACGAGACTGTAAATAAATCATAGGGATGTTGCAGGGAAATAAAATAAGGAGGTGGGAAAATGTTTAACCCAAGGAAAACCAATGGTATTTCCACACAAATTCATAGCTTATAATTTCATAAGAAGCTTTAGAAAAATCACTTAATTAGCCACAAAAATGTGGCTCTGTTTGGCAGCCATAGAAACCTTAAAAAAAACTGAAACGAAAACTGTTGGAAAACTGAAAGGAAACCTGTTGGAAACTTACCACTTACACATTTTAAATGTAAAGTTATAAATATAAGACTTAATCTGCAAATGCAACTCAAGTCTTAGTGTCGCTTAAGTTTTAATTAAAATTTTCTCTGTGACCGGGAACATATTTTCCCAAATGCAGCAATGAAAAAACAATTTCCACATTCCTTGTTCTACAAAATTTACGCCGCTGTTTGGTATTTGCATAATTCCCACCACCACCACCCACCGCAGGGGATGGGGCTAAAACCAGATCGACTGGGATTGCTGATTAGCAGCCGTCCCCAACCACCCCCAGGAACCCAGTTTCCTCCCAGCTTTTCCTCCCCCTTTTTCCACCTTGGTAACTGCGGTCCAGCCGGGCAGCATTTAATTACCTAGGAGAAACAAAAAAAAAAAAAACGTGGAAACCGACGAGCCAGCAGAGCAGAGGGAAAAGAATGGAAAACAAGAACAGCAGCAGCAGCAGCAACAAAGGCATAACCTAATTTTCTCAAATTTCCCAAGCAACGACGAGAAGTGGGCAGCCAAAAGGAAAAGTCCATGTGGGGCGAGAGGGAGGTAGGCACCACCACCTTTCTGGTTAGAAATACCAGATTCAAGCTTCGCTTTGGGCCAAATCACTGTAACAGGGTGTTCGTGGTACTAAAGATGCAAATGATGACAAAAAATGAATATTCAGCAGGAGGAAAATCGTTTCAACCGAAAGGAAAACAACAAAAATGAAAGACACAAAACGTTGCTCAAGGTTAAAGGGTAACTGAAGCAAGGATTTGGAAGAGAGATAAAGATCATTGCAAAAATTTGTATAGTTAATAGATTTAATAAACAATTATAGAGGGAATAAGAGAGATTTATTTTAACTAATAATAGGAAATTCATATTCCTATTTTAAATAACCTCTTATACGAACAATAATAATTACTAAAAGATAATATCGAACTCTCTTAAAACTAACAAATAATATAGGGACAGTAAGACAAGAGTATTTATCAGCGAAAGCTATCGTTGATCGTTGAGCTTGAGCTCGTGCACTTCACGTGCACAGTCCCGCTTTTTCAGCCAAAGCGCTTCTTTAAAGATAATGAAATTATCTCTCGTGAGCTGCTGCTCGTTTACATATAGAGCGGCCGGCGAGTCAAAGCCCAACAGGTGTATGCTCAGTTGTTGTTTAGCTGCGCGCAGAAGTGCTACGGTGGTAACCAGTTTTATCTTAGATCATTATCTCTTTTCCTACTTCTATAAAACTTTTCCACATTCAAAACTATTCGCATTTGAAGACACCCAGCGTGCAAATCATGTTCAAATTTAAGCGAATTGATAACCCTGATCTAGCTGGATCAACAGTCCTGGTGAATTGTACAGATCCTGAGTGGCTGCCTTTGAAACAGGATTGGACTGAGCGATGGTGTACACTCACCGGACTTTACACCAAAGACTATGCAGAGCGGATCCATGATTTTGCGACCCGTGACACCGATGTCTATTTGGTGTCCGTCATGAAGTGCGGCTCCACTTGGATGCAGGAGTTGGCTTGGCTTTTGCTAAATCAACTGGACTTCGAAGGAGCTCTAGCGGAATACGGCATGGTTCGCAATCCTTATTTAGAGTGAGTTCTAGTCTTACATAGGAATCACACGGGCAGTTCCCTGATATTCTTTATAATATTTCTAGGCACTCCGGAATTGCCGAAGCCATCAAAGTGGATTCAATAGATGCTTGTGATAGAATTCAAACTAATCCTCGACTGATCAAATCCCATTTGCCTGCACAACTACTGCCAAGACAAGTCTGGACACAAGGACGTAAAACCATTTACGTGGCTCGAAATCCCAAAGATGTCATAATATCTACATATCACTTCTTTGTCGGCATCGGTGTCTTGAAAGGGATCAGTTTGGAGCAGTTTGTTGATGTCTTCATTACGGATAAGATTGCATTTACTCCGTATTGGGCGCATGTTATGGACTTTTATAGAATGCGAACGGAAGAGAATATATTTTTTGTTACCTATGAGGAAATGATTCGAGATCTTGAGAATGTGGTAAAGAGATTATCGCGTTTCTTGGGCTGCAAAGACTTGAGTGATTGTGATATGGAGAAACTCTTAAACCACTTACAGTTTAAGAATATGAAAGGTCAGTGGATATCTTTTAAGTTTGCTTAATTTTCTTAATTAATTTTTCTTTCTTGCAGAGAGCAAGTTTGGCAACCACACGAATTTCTTAAAGACTTTTCATGAAACCAAAGATGATTTTAAGTAGGTTTTCATAATTATTTTATAACCCATATATATGTAAACCTTATTTTCTGTTTAGTTTCATGCGTCGTGGAATAGTTGGTTCTTACAAAGATGAGTTGAGCTCTGAGCAAGTGGACAAAATTAACAAGTGGACGCAAAAATGTCTAGAGGAATACGGAATTGCCGAATCTGAAATATTTTGTGAAATTTAAAGCGAATAATAATAATTGACAGAGTTTACAATAAAGTTTAAAAAAGAAAACTACTTAATACATTTAAATCAAATTTATTGATAAGGTAGAAGTTATATAAATCGTATAAAGAAAGTATAATAATATTTTAAGCTTATTTTTTGTTGAATTCTTACCCATTAATACATAAAAACCCAAAACAATACGATTTTATATATTCTTTCTCTGATGTTGATAGCATAAACTCACCTAATATTTATAATATGCAGTCAGAGAAATTCTATACCTTTTGGATAATTAATTTATAAAAATATCTAACACATTTGATAACTTGAACATTTCTTGAGAATGTGGTGAAGAGATTATCGCGTTTCTTGGGCTGCAAAGACTTGAGTGATTGTGAAATGGAGAAACTCTTAAACCACTTGCAGTTTAAGAATATGAAAGGTCAGTGGACATCTTTAGAGTTTTCTTTAATTATTTATTGTTCTTAATTCTTTAAACTAAAGTTTGGCAACCACAACCACACTTTAAAAGTGCTCATAAAACTAAAGATAATTTTGAGTAAGTTTAGTTGTACTTATTTAGTTTGTTGTTGGTAATTATCTGTTTATTTTCTGTTTAGATTTATGCGTCGAGGAATAATTGGTTCCTACAAGGATGAGTTGAGCTCTGAGCAAGTGGACAAAATTAACAAGTGGACGCAAAAATGTCTCGAGGAATACGGAATTGCCGAATCTGAAATATTTGGTGAAATTTAAAGCGAATAATAATAATTGACAGAGTTTACAATAAAGTTTAAAAAAGAAAACAACTTAATACATTTAAATCAAATTTATTGATAAGGTAGAAGTTATATAAATCATAAAAATAAAGTATAATAATATTTTAAGCTTATTTTTTGTTGAATTCTTACCCATTAATACATAAAAACCCAAAACAATACGATTTTAGATATTTTTTCTCTAATGTTGATAGCATAAAGTCACCTAATATTTATAATATGCAGTCCGAGAAATGTAAGTAAGTAAGTAATTTATAAAAATATCTTTCATATTTGATAACTTGCACATTTCTTATTGATCATTACTTGTTCAGACGAACACGAATATTTGTAAGACATACAATTTAGGGCTCCGTTTATATTTGTGTAAATGAATCGAGAGTCATAAATTTATATTAAAAAAAAAAGAATCGCTTAAAATTGTTCTCCGCATCCTAAATAAGTGGGGGACACCGTCGCTCGAAATAGGTCGATGTGTTGGAGCGCGGAGATTCGGTAATGCGGGGGACTATTCTATTTTAAAATTCTCATGTAGCCTATTTAAACCAAAGATATTTCAAAATAAAATCAGTTTCATACAAAAACTCAACGAATGAAGGTGTTCTTATTTGGTTCCTTCATTAATAATTTGGTAAAATTGCATACCACTATACAAAATCATAATGAGAATTATAATATCAACATAATACAAATTGTAATCAAATACTAAATAATGAAATTATAAAGGAATAGTTTTCAGTGTCTGCACGTGTCATGGTGGTTTTGTTATTTCGACGATATTTAAAATATTAGCTCTTTATCAGAGTGTTCATATTCTCGTTAACGTCTATTATTATTATTACCTATTATATATGCGAAGACCATTTCATAAAATTTTATGTTTTTGCTTACACAGACAAGTTGGTGAAGTCTGATATAATTTTTAAAAGCTTAAAATATACTTAAAAATCATTAATACTTTATGCGAATATTTTCAACATCGTTAAAGCAGTTTTGTCTGAGACAAGGGTATAAAAACATTGTCTTGGAAAAGTTTGCTTCTCTTCCCATTAATTCATTAATACTTAAAATATGCTGGCCTCTAGCTTGCTTTAAAACCCGGTTTATCAACAACGTGAATCGGGTAAATTAATAATGATAGTAAAGCTAGTAATGATAGTAAAGCCGACTTCACGCTGATACAGGTTTCTGTCGCCCTTAAAGGTTTTCTGATTGAGGGTGATCATGTGCGAAAGGCTTATGGTCCACTGCCGCGGATCGAACGGATCGGGTCCTGAGTGGCTGCCAATAGAACAGGATTGGAGCGAGCGATGGTGCACACTTTCCACTCCTTATACCGAAGACTATGCACAGAGGATCTATGATTTCGCGACCCGTGACACCGATGTCTTCTTGGTGTCCGCCATGAAGTGCGGCTCGACTTGGATGCAGGAGTTGGCTTGGCTCTTGCTAAATCAGCTGGACTTCGAAGGAGCTCTAGGAGAATACGGCTTGGTTCGCAATTCATATCTAGAGTAAGTTTAAGCTTTACCTTATCAATCAGCTGTTATTAGAATAGTGAATGCATTTTTAGGCAATCTGGAGTGGATCCCATCGACCATGTGGATTCTATAGAAACCTGCAATAAAATTCAAACTAATCCTCGACTAATCAAATCCCATTTGCCTGCAATATTTCTGCCCAAAGAAATCTGGACTCAAGGACGTAGAACCATTTATGTGGCTCGAAATCCCAAGGATGTTATAATATCTGCACATCACTTCTTTGCCAGCTTCGTTGGTTCCCAAACAGGCAGCTTGGATGAGTTTATTGATAACTTCATTGCTGATAAGATTCCCTTTAATCCGTATTGGGCGCATCTTATGGACTTTTATAGAATGCGATTGGAACAGAATATATTTTTTGTTACCTATGAGGAAATGATACGAGATCTTGAGAATGTGGTGAAGAGATTATCGCGTTTCTTGGGCTGCAAAGACTTGAGTGATTGTGAAATGGAGAAACTCTTAAACCACTTGCAGTTTAAGAATATGAAAGGTCAGTGGACATCTTTAGAGTTTTCTTTAATTATTTATTGTTCTTAATTCTTTAAAGTTTTCTTAATAAACTAAATGCGATTTTTCTTTCAGAGAGCAAGTTTGGCAACCACACGAACTACTTTAAAAGTGCTCATAAAATTAAAGATAATTTTGAGTAAGTTTAGTTGTACTTATTTAGTTTATTGTTGGTAATTATCTGTTTATTTTCTGTTTAGATTTATGCGTCGAGGAATAATTGGTTCCTACAAGGATGAGTTGAGCTCTGAGCAAGTGGACAAAATTAATAAATGGTCAGAAAAATGTCTGGAGGAATATGGAATTACTGAATCCGACATTTTTGGTGTACTTTAAATCTGCTGAGTTCATAATAATTTGCCTTTAAACTATTTAATTAGTTCGAGTTAAGTAGGTGTTGTACTGAAAGATTTTGAAGATTTCTTTTACCTACTCATAAAGTTTGTGCCATGCAAATTATGATTTTCATGTTTTGCGGTAAATATTTATTATATTTGATAGAGATTTTTTGATAACTAAGGGTTAATATAGATAACTAAATATAAATATAAATATATAATTTAAACTAACTTCGGCACGAAATTTGTATTTCCTTGCAGTTTGCAATTGGATAATTAGGAATCGATTTATTCTGGTTAAAAGAAAATAAAAATTAACATTAATGCAGAATATATATATAATATATACTATATACCATTATGAGGTATGACCGAAAAGGGAAGAAAAGAGAAAGGGGAAGGGAAAGGTGTTTACATACATATATAAAAGAATAACAACGAATAATTCAATTACGTTCCCACCTTGACCTTCTTTTTTATTTCTCTCCGAAACTCACACTCACACACACTCAAGCACATTAAATTCTGCATTATTCTCATATACACCATGCGTAACAACACAAGAACAAGAAACAACAAAATAGAAGCAAAAGCAACAAACAATGATTTTCATGGTACGTAAAATTAATTAGGGCACTGAGACAAAAATCCTCAAATTTCAATTGAGTCCGCCCAATCCCCCCCTTGCGAAGTCCTGTGGGAGGGAAGGCGACAGCAACTGACGCGGCAGAAAGAGAGGGAGATCGAGAGAGAGAGCGCCCAGGAGATATGCAATGAAAGAAGAAAATGAAGCAGCAGCACAACTAAAAATACCAAGGAGCCAAGTTAGGGGTAGGGAGGGGGAAGGCAAAGAAGCTGCTGGCAAAACATAATTACTCTGCATTTGTGTGGGTGTGTTTTGGTCTCGGTGTTCGTGTGCTTCGCCTTGTGTTTGTGTTTGTGCGTAGGCCGAACACAAGCACCGAAAGAAAAGAGGTTTGATTATGACAAATTCTACACTAAAATGAGAAGAAATTAATAAAAACTCATTACAAACTTAAGAACTTAAAAAATATAGATTTTTATACTCTGGCTGGGTATTTATCAACTCGATCTAGATATGAACTTAAGTACGTCCCTTTAAATGCTGTCTTATTTATCAAATAAAAATCTATTCTTACTGCAATTATATTTTATTTCTTCATTTAAAATTTTTAAAATTTGCTTTCAACTTATTTTTTTAATCTCCCTAATTAAAATATCCATTAATTTCTTAAAGTGTAATGTCTTGTCAATGCAAGCCGGCTGTGATGTTGCTGTTGCTGATGCTGCTCCTGCCCCCCACCTCCTGGCACTCCTGCTGCTCGTATTTCCTGTCGGCGTCCTTTCCTTTGCCTCACTCCTTTGTGTGAAGGAAAACTTGTACATAGCAGTGGGATTTTCTATGTGCCATGCTCGCAGCATCAAAGCCCAACAGAAAACCCAAAGGAAAAGCAAAGGCAGTGCCACACGCACACTTTCAGCTAATATATAATTACAAATACATTTAATCCTGACGGTTTTTTAATTGTCCTGGAAGGGTTGAGATTAAAACGTGAAAGGGCGAGCGAAAAGACAGTAGCAGGATGTTGTGATTGACATTTTCCGTGAAATTGAGAGTGGAAATCATGAATGGATGAAAGTGAAATGATGGCTTCAGGGTATGTTTGTAATGTAAAATGCAATATTTTTAGAGACAAATGAGGAAAAGATTTCATTTAATTAATTGGGAAATCAATAAGACAATATTTTGACAACGGTAAGTCGGGGTTATTTAGTTCTAAAACCTTTTCAGAATTTTGAAAAAGGTTTTACAATTAAATATAAATGTGATTTGTTATATTTTTAGTTTTAGTTATTGAAAATGTACTACTTTTAGAAAACTTTGCTCTTTGGTCATCAAGAAGACCTTAAAT